>OZ012610.1:4268256-5468256 GCA_963942555.1 Aleiodes leptofemur | reverse complement strand
TGAATTGTTAATTGATTTTTCCCTAATTTTCTCTCTCTTTCAACAGGTATGCAAGGACACAGTGGTTTTCTTTCAGGATCAAGCTGAGGAATACCTTCGTAATAATCATATACCATGTGAAATTCTATCTTTTCAAGCAGGAGGAATTAGTCATGCAGGAATGATTCTTCCTCTGGACAGTAAATACAAAGAGCTTATATATTATCAGTAAGTAGAATTATTGAAATAACATTGAGAATCAGAGGCAAATTCTTCGGCTAATATCTGGAAAATAATTAAAATCAGAGGAATTTCTCAAGAGAACTCGTTTGCAGTCTATCTATATATCTGCAAGAGAAATTTTCTGGAGAATTCTGATGAACATCTCCTTCCTGGAGATATATGCAAAATAAACCTGATCTTAGAACTAATGATCAAAAAATTTCATTCAAGCATCCAGCGGTTTGAAAACAATGGCATATTGGATCGAATAGAGCGCACGTATTCCAGGGGATACAATCCAGCTGAAATTTCTTACAAGTCTGTTACATTTAGGGATGTCGTACCAATACTAACTATTTCTGTTGTTGGATGCTCAATTGCTTTCATCATCCTTTGCATCGAAAAATCATTAAGTTATGAAAAAATAAAAATTAAAAAAATGGTGTGCGAAACCCATGCGCGACTGAAGCGAAACTTCTTGAGGAGGTAATGGATCATAATCAAAGTGATGTAAACGTAGTACCGCCGATACTGCCCTAGTCAGTGGCCTATAGTGTCTCGTTTGAATCATGCAGTGGTTACACACTAGATAGCGTTCCGAATGAGTATGAGAGAGAAAGAACATATAAAAAGTACAGTTTTCATAGTTATTCACTAATTACTGCTATCACACGCTCGGAACTTGTATTTTCAAGGTTTCAAAATGTTTTAGATATAATTTTCTATCACTGCACTTTTTTTTTATTCAAATCGGAACGGTCAGTTTTGTAAAATATGATAAAATGTGTGATTTCCCATAAGGCTCAATGTTAAAGTCATGAAATGGCAAGTGTCAATATCTTTTGACTCGATCTCGCTAGCCCTCCAAAAATTTAACTGGATCATTATCTTATCATGATCTACGAGTGTACCAAATTTCAGAATTTTCGGAACGGTCAATCTAGTACCGGCGGTACTACCTTAACTATTAGATTGCAATATATATTTGAAATCAATGCGGAATAAAGCGTTATGCAATATTTGAAATCGAGTAGGTACCTGATTGGTTTAAAATCCGACCAATAGTGTTAATGAATCAATAGATAAGGCTATTGTTGAATGCTGCAATTTATAAGGAAGAATTAAATCATTAAAAAAAAGCAATTTCCTTACCGACGTTTCGACTCCACTGCAGAGTCCTCGTCAGGGTACATTTATTCGAAATTAAACATATGAAAAGTCGAAAATATTGCATTCCATACAATATTAGTGAAAAAAATAAAGAAAAATAATATATAATCGTAAGTGTCATCTACTATCTACTGAAAAATGAAAAAAAGTGACGTAAGTGTGGAGATACGTCTCTTCCACTTTAGCATTAGCAATTACGCCACTTTGTTATTTTCATTTTCAGCTAACCAAATATTGTCGAGGATGCCATAAAAAACACTTTAGAGTATTTTTGAGAGAATCGCTTCTTTCTTTCCAGAATCTAGCGTCAACCTAGTGTATTATAGAAAATAGAAAAAATCCTTATTTATCTTTCATTACATTTCTGTTTTAATTCTCATCACTCAAAAAATACATTGCCACATTGTTGTCTTACAATAAAAAAATTCATCAATTGGAAAAATAAAATTAACTGATTTGAAAAAATTTTACATTAAATTATATAATTCATTAATTATTCAATTTGAAAATAAAAAATTATTCATTTTTAATTTATAATACTTACAATCTATCAATTTTTCGATTCACGAATAATCTTATAACTTTATTACATCAGTTTATCGACATTTACATCGATTTCTAGTTCTATATTTTTTTGTTTTTATAATTACTCTTTCAATTAATTCTTGATTCTTTTCAAATTCATTCCCCATCTTTTTTTTTGTTTGTAATGAATTCATTTTTCTTCAAATCGAAATACTGCCATTTAAAACACATCCTATACACTACAATTTGTGAATTATTTTAAATTCACAAAAAATTATTTTAAGATCATCTAATCTTTACAATTATTGAACAATTTCCACAGGCATAATTTTGAATATTTTACAATCTCTTTTATTTTTATTGTAATACTTGATTTTAAAAATAATGTGAATGAGTTTTTTCATTGAACTATTCGATAATTGTGTCAAATAAGATTACACCTTTAATGAAATATAAATGCTGATTGCGTGGGAATTTTCATAATTTATCGTCAATTATAATTAAATCTGCAAAATAATTAATTTCTCTTAACAATTTATTTGTCATCTTTTTGAATCAATTATCGAATTATCTATTCAATTAGGACATTTTTATTCATTTTTCACTGCTCATTTGTTGTAGAAAGTGAAGAGTATTTGTCATTTTATCTCTGTGAGAATCTCACCATTGTCACCTCAAAATAATTAGCTTTGCTCAATTTTTTTTTTTTTTTTTTAAACTAATTGAGTTTTTAATTGATCTCAATTCTTAAATTGTGAAACTAAATGATTTTAATCTAAAGAAAATCACAATTCTCAAAGAAACAGATCGTCGTTATTATTTTTTTGATTTTTTTCTTAAAAATTATTTCGATGAAGACGAAAGAGTTTTACTCGTTCCAATGCAATTTTGTATTTTTTTTGCATGAAAATAAAAAAAATAAACTATCAAAATTTCCTTAATTCTAATTAATTACAGAATATTAATTCGCCTTTCACTAATTTAGCAATTACAGTGAATAAGTCCACAATTTTCAATCTCATCAACATTAAATTAAGTGAACAAAATAGAAAAAAAAAAAAAAAAGTACAAAAAAGTGCTAATAATAAAATAATTATCTTACTTAAGATCAAGCTCAACATCAGGACTATCGAGTGTAAATGGTTTGAGATTTTCAACAATTGGAGTTTCATCAGGATCAATTTTAATTCTTATTTTATTAGTTTCAAGTGAACGTGGTAATGTTCTTTGCAGCTCTTCTTTGTATGAATTTGGTGATAGCGGTGAATAAGGTACATAGATTCTAACAACATCTGGAGATGGCTGATGTGGTGTAGCACGTGGTGTTGGTAATCCACCACTTCCAGATGAACCAACAGATATGTTGCTCTGTGTATCTAGACTATTGTCAAGTGCCTGTGATCGTGTTGCCGAACTGAATACAGATAGATCAGCTGTTGATGTTACTGATGTATCAGCGAGTGAACGACGTGAGCCATGTGGTGATGTGCCATCGTCTAAGCTTGGATCAAATGAAAATTTACTGCCACCAAGATCACTGCCACTTGGTGGATCAGCTGGTATTGGACTGTTGCGAGATTCTTCGGTAACAGCCAAATCCCTTCGTTGAGCTACTGATTCCCGCAGTACCACTTGTGCCTCAGAAAATTCTTCAGCCCTTCTTCCAACCTGTGAATTGAATAAAAAATGTCAAATTCCAGTTTTTCAAAAATATTTTTAAATTTATGGAAAATGGAGAAATTTTAGTAATGACGTTTTTTGGAGCTCTAATGCTCGTCTAAACAAAAAAAAAAGCTTTACGAAATTTTGCAAATTTATGCACAAAGATAGGGTAAAAGTAACAGGTTTGGGCACCCTTCGCACCTTTTTTTGGCTACTTCTAATTCCAACTAACGAGGTTCACGCACACCCCACGTAAAAATCATTTTTCAAGTTTTTTACATTCAATTTTGTGGATACGAAGAGTAAATCTATGTTTAGCTTGTGAAGAAATTTTACTACGATTTACCCAACTAGAAATTCAGATATTTTATTTCAAAAGAGTGACATAGTGTTTATAGATTAAACATCATGGCTTAAGGCGTGAGGAATAAATTTTTAAATTGAATATCTCAATTTCTAAATGACAAATCGTCGTGAAATTTTGCCACAAGCTGAACTGATTGCTTTGAACTTTGTGTTCCCAAAATTATATGTAAAAAATTGAACAATAATTTTTACATGTTTTCTAATCGGAACTATGGGCGGAAATTAAGCGAGATAGAGTGATTTCACCCTAATCCTTTGTTTTTTGTAGAGAGTTTTAAGGGCCACAGAGAAGAATCGAGGAAAGATCGCTCTATCTCGTTCAGTTCCTGAGATATTCCCCAAAAACTGACGAATTATGTAGGAGAAAACATGAAGCCACGTGCGAATCTCCTCAATGAAAAGTAAAATTCTAAAATTAGAATAATATTTTTCTAGAATTTTGAAATCGTCATAATTATACGAATTTAACGTATAATATTATTGTACTTATGAAATAATTCATATCCGAATGTGGCTAGAAAGTGGCTAGAAAAGGTACAGTGGCCACAAACGGTACTTCTACCCTATTCGATAAAAACCGATTGATTAAAATAATGCAATTACTTCAATTTTCTCAAAAACTTACTTTAGAGGTAAAGGAAGGCTCTTTAAAAGTACCAAAAGGAAAACGCGGCAGCTCATGTGCCAATGGTCCACCAGGATAATCCAATTTAGCACGTTTCAATTCCTCCTGATTTTTCTGAACAGCACTAATTACAGTATCATCATCATACCTAAAATCTTTTTCCAATTTAATTTGTAAATAATTACAAAATTCATCTAGTCCCTCCAATGGTAGTAGATAACCCTTGTGCAATTTCATTATTGTATATGCCATTGTTGATAGTACACGGTCCCCGTCCAGCAGGAATATATCCCAAATTCTTAAGCCAAGACTTACTGGTGTTCTCTCTTGGAATACAACGAAAAACCATTTTAATGCATAAAGAATTGAGTCACAGCCGCATTTGTCCAATTTTCGTTTTAATTTTGGAAGAAATTTCGTCATTATTTTGTCATGGTGCTCGATAAAACGATTTAATTTTGGAAATCCATCGATGTAAAATCCTAAAAAAAAAAAAAAGGAAATTGTTTTAATTTTTTTGCTGATATTTTTCCTTAAATAAGTGGTTAAAGCTTTCAGTCTGTTAGACACAACAAAATAAAAAACAATCGAAAAAAAAATTGGGATCTTTTTAAAAATATTAATTAGCGAATGGCAAATTATGAAATCGTCCAAACCATGCATGCTGTACTTCTTATCTGCGAGGAGAACCGAGAGGCCCCAAAATGCATCCTCTTCATTCATATATAGTAGCAATAGTCCAGCTAATACTGACATTCCTTGGCAATAGCCAACTTCCATATTGTACATACTGTAGGCTGCCAGGACGTAGAACATTGATCTTTGCTTGATGCTGTACCTCTCCCTGCGAAAAAAAATTAAATGCAGATTTAGTTGCTTTTCTTTCGAATTTTTTATCAAAAATTAAAAAATTTCCTGTTCAAAATTTTTGAGAATATCTTTGAAGCGAGTGAGTTTAGAGAAATTGATTGAGAAACCTTTTTTGTGGGGAATTTCATGGGCTACAAAAAAGGTCTCTTGATAAATTCCTATAAGCCCAATCGTTTGAGAGATATCTTTTAAAATCACATATTCACAAAACAGAGCCTTTCGAAAAGCTTTACTTTCAGTTTTTGATGAATGGAAAAAGTGATAGTGCTGTAATTAATTCAATAATTAACTATTATTATGGTTTTCCAAAAATATAATTCCATGAGAATTCTCGATTTAAATTGGATTAACTTCGTACGGAATTACTGATATTCCAAAAAAAAAAAATATTCATTTTCATTTATGAAATTAATAATCCATCGATTTTCCGCTGCGCGAATAATCATATGGCTTTATTACATCATTTTGTCGACATTTACATCCATCTCTGTCTATTTTTTTTGTTTCGTAATTACTCATCCAATTAATTCTTAATTTTTTAAAAATTCATTCCCCCATTTTTTTGTGTGATCATGAATTCTTTTCTCTACAAATCGAAATACTGCCATTTAAAACACATACTATACACTAAATTAGTGAATTATTTAAATTCCCAAGAAAGTATGTTAAGATCATCGAATCCTTATAATTATTGAATAATTACTACAGGCATAATTTTGAATATTTCACAATCTCTTTTCTTTTTTTGTAATAACTTGATTCTAAAAGTAATGTGAATGAGTTTTTATTGAATTATTCGATAATTGTGTAAAATAAGATTTCACCTTTAATTAAATATAAATGCTGATTGCGTGGGAATTTTCATAATTTATCGTCACTAATTATAATTAAATCTGCAAAATAATTAATTTCTCTCAACAATTCATTTGTCACCTTGTCTGAATCAATTATTGAATTATTTATGCAATTAGGACATTTTCATTCATTTTTCACTACTCATTTGCTGTAGAAAGTGAAGAGTATTTGTCATTTTATCTATGTAACATTCTATCTGAGATATCTCTTTAGATTTTTGTATTTTATTTGAAGTTTAGTGCAATTTATATTATTTATTCTGTAATGCAAGTTCAATGTGACTATTTTCAATGTAATTTTAACTGCTTCAATGATTTCGATCGGCTTTCTACTAGCCTAGATTCTTATAAACAAAAATCAATATCAATATCAATATATTGCCCGTAATGTATATATATAGCCATATATATATTAAAATAGTACGCAAATGCTGAAGCAAGAAAAATCTACAAACAAAGAAATTTATGTACAAATCTGGAAATAAAAACTAAACTAAATTAAACTATCGATATCAATATTTTTCACATTATTTCAAGTTTAACTTTCAAGATGGGCCTGTGGGTCAAAATAATTCAGGATTTTTTTTCGAGTGAAGGAGTTTTCAAAATTATTTTTAAAAAATTTGCTAAAAATGGAAATATGTTGGAGCATCTACTCAAATTTTTGCAGATTTTTTCATCGAGTCCTTCACTTTGAAAAAAAAAATCCTGGTTCGTATTGCCACAGAAGTCTATTTTTTCCACTCTCCTCTATCTAAAATCATAAATACCTGTAATCAATATGATCTCTGTATTGTCTAGCAACGTCAGCATCAATTTGCCGTATCTCAGTTGACCACTGTCTGGCAAGTTTGAGCATCTCCTCATATTTCCCAGCCTGTTCTTGTTTCAGTGTCTGTATACCAAGTAATAATGCCCATACTTGGCCCCTGAATCTGTCTGGTATACCTTTATAAATTCTTCGCCTCATTTTTTCTTTAGTTGCTGGACTGTCCCATTGTTTAGACATTTTTTCCCATTTTTTAACTCTCTCCATCTCGATGTGATGCATCTTGATTTCATTCGACTCGTGTTTACGTGGTAAGCGTTTATCACTGGAAAAATTAAAACAAAAGAAATTTTGAAAGAAAATTCTTTTGAAAAACACATGTGGTCGATTGTAAGATTGAATTTTTTAGAATATCTCCGAAATTAAGGGAATTACAGAAATTCTTGTGGAGACCTTTGTTGTAGATCGAAAAAAGACCCTCAGAAAAGGTCTCCATAAAAAATCCTGTATCTCCATTATTTTCAGGAATATTCGAAAGGGAACGTAATTGTAAAATTTTGTAGAAAAAAGAATCAAAACTTTTCTTAAAGATTCCTCTGCAGATACCTTCAAAACGAGTAGGTTTAGAGGAAATTCGCAAGAGACCTTTTCTGTAGAGAATTCTATGTTCTTCAGAAAAGACCTTCACACAAATTGTCGTCAATCCTACGGTTTTCAAGATATTATTTAAAAAAGTGATAAATTCCCAAAAACTAAAAAATATGAAGTTTTCAGAAAATTTTCATTTCATCATTAGATTTTGAAGAATATCTCGGAAACTAAGCGAGATAAGGCAATTTCGCCCGAATCCGTTTTTGTACAAAATTCCAAGAGCTACAATCAAGAATTCGTGCAAAATCGCTCTATCTCGCTTAGTTTCCAAGATATTCTCAAAAAACTGTGATTAGAATTACAAAATTTCGTCTAAAAAAAATTTATAATCGTGAAAATTCAATTTTTAACCCACTGGTTATGACTAAGAAAAAAATCTAATTAAAATTAATTACTCACTGAATAAATCCATATCTGTCAGTGGTGTGATAGACCTCATATCCAGGATCCTCCCAAGCATCAATTTGTGCACCAGGCTCTCTTCCACGATCATAATTACTGAAAATTCTGTCCCGCTCAGCAGCGGATCGTTTTAACAGCTCTTCCTCATTCATTCCACAATAATTTTACCGCAGTAAATGTCCGCAAGCATACCGCTTATTTATCAACATCAATTTAAAAGTCCACGTTTACCTTCTTTTATTGTCAAAGAAAAAAATATATATTTTTTTAAATTGATAAATAGAGAAATATTAAATGCCTAATCCTTCCTTTTCATTGCGCACATCTTATAACTGAGAAACACCTGTTCAATAAAAAAAAAACCATAGAATAAAATGAATGAAAATATGTGAAATTCAATTATTTCATTTCTTCTTAATCTCTCATTTGCATTGACATTTTAATACACTAACTACTAATACACACACACATATACACACAAACAACAGAAACAACTCGGGATCAGGTTATATCGGTACTCCGAGAGTCATGTCAAAATGTGTTTTGTGTGTGTTTTAAAAAGGGAAAAAAATGAGAATTAAAAAGAAAAAAAACGTGACTTACCGCTGTTTCAAACATTCTCAAATTAATAATGTGACGTCATTTACAAGTTAACAGTTAGTATTACTGTTGTATTTTCTTTTTTAGCTGAGCCACCTTTGGAATTATATTTATATTATTGGGATTTTTGGGGGAGAGCAAAAAAGCCACAAAACATTCATTCCGGATAGACACAATTTCGTGTCGTGAGGAGAGAGAGAGAGAGAGATATTGAGAGTTCAGGATACAGTGTTGCCACACAATGAGGGCGCTTCTTTACAGGGGGATTTGTGATGGTGATGGTATGATGGGAGAATTGTATTAGCAGAGATCGGTAAAGAAGATCAATGGGGTTGAAGAAATTTCTTTTTGTAATTGTTATTATGACCATCAGATGCCGTTATCGTTGCGTTTTTGCTTATTTTTTGGGGGAATTCCCCGAACGGTTCGGAGATAACTTCCTAGCAGCGTTGCCAACCATACCATTATCATGAAAAGAACTTGTCTTCTATTCGATTCCCTTGGATGATAACTGGAGGAACTAAAAGTTAATATTTCACTCCATCACTTCGTCCCTACTCTCTCTAGTTGACATTCTTCCCTCTCCAAAATTTTTCCCTCAATATTCGACGATATTTACCAAGTGATTTTCTATCCTCATCCAGTTCTTCCTGGTATTCTTCATGAGAATTATTAGTATAGTCGAGGATTTCTTTCAATATAAATTAACACTTCCAAATCGACACATGAATTAGTGATGATTGTGTGATCACATAATACCACTACATACCATTACATACCCTCAACAGTTGCGTGCTCTCAACAGACAAATTCATGGGGACAAAATAACATAATGGTTTTACTGTATGATGTGCAGCTTCGCGGAATATAGGTTTCACACAATTATCCTTCATCTGGCAAGACCAAAGACTCTTTGTATGATAAAGTGAATCTTAATCTCAGTACAAATAAAGAAGCAAGAGAGGAGTCTGAGATTATATTTGAAGAAATTTTTTTTTTTTATTGAGGTTTGAAGAAATTTGAAAGGTTTTAAGAGTAAAATCATCAAATAAAGTTGATCTTATAAAATTATATATTTTATTCAAGTAAATCGATAATGTAGTTATCCGTAAAAAATAGATATGAGTATTCAATAGCAATAAGAAAATAATGATCTTTCGTTATTATTTAATTGAAATGATAATAGAAATCTATTTAATCCACTAATACCATTATTTTCTCGATGATACCATGAATTTTCCCTCTCCGTACCATGGAATGAGACTCTTGGGTTGGCAACGCTGCTTCCTAGGTCCAGTTGTCTGGGGGCCTACGGCCGGATGTTCTCAATGGAGACGGAGCCATAAAGAAGAAGAAGTCTGGGGGCCTATTCTCGACGCATTGGAACAGGATTCTTCAACGAATGTAAAGTCCTCCCCGCCAAAGAAGGGTCCTCGGAAATATTCGGTTCCTATCCGACAACATGTGAATTTCACCTTCGGGTCGCCTTCTGAGGGGTCTTCTTTGGCTGGGAGGACTTTAGTATCTTCGTTCATGACTATTTCATTCGTGGAAGATATTTGCACACGAAAGCGTATCGTTGACGAAATGACTTTCCGATTTGTTTACGGATGTCACTTCCTTGTTTGACATAGTCGACGATCCTCTTCACCGAGTAGCTATATGTCTTCCATAAGTTTAAGATTCACTTGGTGACAAACCTGATTCATTTTTCAGTCACAAAAGTTCCAATGACGCTCTGGCGCAATCAATATTTACACTTTCAGGAATCAGAAAATGGGTTATGTGAGCTCTTCGTATGAGAACTTCCATTTCGTGAAGGAATCGTAAATTCGTCAACGAATTGGATGCCCGAATTGTCTCATTCGTTCACGAATGTTATGTCGTCAATGAAAACAAGTTACCCATGCGTAGAGAATAAGCCTGCTGGCACAGTGGATTGGACTGTAGATTCACATGCGGAAGAGCAGGGTTCGAGTCCCGACTGGATAGAAAGTTTGTGTAGCTCATAACAGCAGAAAAAACTCTCTGTGCACAGTTTGTCACATAAAAATTAGTAACATTAGCTGTATAAGAAAATTGCTGAAGGCCAGCTGTGCAAGCAGCACAAATAACAAACAAACAACTACCTAACCGTTCACGAAAAAAACTAGAATAGCAAAGTTTGTGTGTTCGAACTCAATAACTCGAAAAGTATTAATGTGAGATAAAAAAGTTTCACATAAAAAAGTTAGGAATTAGAATTTGGAAGAAAAAATGTCTCTATAGGTTTTTTTTTTGTAAAATGAACCATTCTCAAGATATGGTTATAAGTGTTCATGACTATAATCATGCTTTACATTATCAATTGATTGGACTCAAACTACACTAGGAATCAATCTGAAATTTGACAGACATGTAGGGCGAAGTCAGCTCTTTCGATAAAATGCAAAAAATCATGGTGTTAAAAGTGAACCCCAATTCGACCCTACTACCTCAATTCATCCTTACAGATAACAATATTGTAAACTCAGGAAAGAAGTGGCGTGAGCGCTATAAGCAAGTATCACACTTACGTCACTTTGTTTCCGAGCCGACGATATATCTAAGAGAAGAAAAACATAATTTAATTATCTATAAATGCAATTTGACAGTTAAGAACTGCAATTCGGCCCTACCACCTTAAGTAGACACAAACACTTGCATTCATTTATTGAAAGGTTGGGGTGGTTTATTCAAGTATTTTAATTACAGCGATTTGTGTACCTCGAGGTCTGGAATTAGTCTCAGTCTTATTTTGTTATTTCCAATACAAAAATGACAAGCGTTGCTAGCCTCTTCTTATGTTCTATTTTTAAGAAAGGGGAATACACTACGTCGTAATTTCGACTTATAGCCTATCATCAGTTAAAAAAGAAATAGATTAATCATGTAATTGAATAGTTTTTATCAATTATTTCACCATTTCATGAAAAAAAAAGTTCGATAATGAATTCAACATTTTATTTCCTTCCTATTACATATTTTCTAATACTCTCTATTCTTGAGATTAAACTAACATAACTACTCGTATTACTTGTACATCGCATCAATAATATCGCAACAAGTTCAAGTAAAAAAATAATCATAGAATATGAAAACAATGAACAAGTAGATTGATGAAACTATATCAACGATGGAAATAATGATAAATATATTCTAATTTGAAGTTTGTACCGTTTTTTATGAAATTGCTCATTGTAATATTTTTTCTTTATTCCATATGTATGACCTCTCGGCCTTTTACATTTGTTCCCCCCCCCCCCCCCCCCCGCTGTATCGCATTCGCCGAGGGACGAGGGAAAACCTCATTTATATTTTCTTGAGGAAAACCTGCCCAGATACAGTCGTCCCTTGCGAGACTCCCGCTTGGTAAGGTGAAACTGTGGAATCAGAGCTTTTTAAAATCTTTTTGGCTTCCCCTCGCCGGGATTCGAACCCGTGCCTTCTGCGTGCTGAACCCCCCGCTCTAACCACACAGCCACCGCCGTCGGTTAATTGCTTATTGTATTAAACTCCTGAAAGCAACTGGGTAACCAGTGACTGACCTCGTTGATATATGCATGTGCAGTTTAATTTCTTCCATTTTCATTGTTGTTGAGAGTGAAAAATTTCGGACAACGTGAGCTACCATAACTTTGAGGCAGTGCAATCCGTATTTTGAGCCTAAGAATTAGATTGAAATACTTTTAATAACAATTTCCATTAAACACTAAGGATTTGCTTTCAACAGCTTTGAAATTTCCCGACAAATCGATTTTATCCCATCATCAGTTTTTCTAGGGATATCCCGGAATCTAAGGGAGATAGAGCAATTTCGTCCTATTACTTCTTTGTAGCTCTCAAAATGCTCTACAAAAAAGGATGAAGACCAAACCATCCTATCTCGCTTAGCTTCCCAAATATTGACTTGAAAAACTGGTGACAAAATAAAATCAATTTTTCTGTAAACTTCATATTTTTTCATTAATTACCTGGACAACTTCTGTGGCCACCACTGAATGGAGTTGCTGAAAATGAATGTCTCAACTTCATATTTTGTGGTGTAAAACGTTCTGGATCGAATTTTTCTGGTTCAACCCAGTACTTTGGGTCTCTTTGTGTTGCAAATGGAAGCATCAGTACAGCGCATCCCTCAGGTAATGTGCAAGTTGCTGAAATTTATATTATATCTCTATTAATATTGTCCAAGGATGAAAAAACGTACTTTCATGTAGACTTCATATGTACAGAGAATTTCAAAGGCTCCAAAAAAAGATTAGGGTGAAATCGCTGTATCTCGCTTACTTTCCGAAATATTCTTCAGAAAAAAATGAAATTTCCGGTTCTACTTTTCTCACACGCCGTGCGGGAAGTAGCCAGTTTCCACACGTTGTTCACAAAAAAAAACTGTACCTAACACATGCAGTGAAGATTTTCAAACTCGAACAATAACAAAATTCGTCTGCGATTCGTTTTGTAGCATCACACTCGTCAGAAAATACTTTACCACACTTGTTAGGTAATATACTATTTTGCTACTGAATAACAATTTTACTCACTCAATTTTATATCTCCGGTAATTTTACGCGCCAAAACAGGTCCAGCTGGGAATAGCCGCATTGTCTCACGCAGTACCATCTCCAAGTACTTCAATTCCGCGGCCATTATCTCATCTATGTCATCACCACCAGTAACATTTTCAACTTCTTCACGTAATTTTTCCTAGATCAGAGAAAAATTATGTAATACATCAATTCGATAAAACAAGTTGAAAAAAAAAGAAAAATGTAGGGCGCTTTATCTATTCACTACTAGATTAAATGAAATCACATGATTCTACCTGTACATCAGGATGCATAGCCAACATCAAAAGTGCGAAGCTTCCAATTCCTGCCATAGTATCGTAGGACTGAAAAATTTGAATTATTATTATTTGTCTCAAGTTCAATTAACGATCAAATTTTGCGGTTCAAAGAAACTCAACATACGCCTATAAACAGAGTCATTAATTCATCCCTGATGTCTCTATGCGTCCACGTATTCGTTTTTAGTGCATGTTGAATCATTAAATCCAATACTGAGAATTTATTCTCATCCAAATCTGTTTGCTTCCTCATCAATATTTCTTTCTTTTTCGTCAATATGAGCTGCAGGAAAAAAACAACAGTTTAATACACTGTGCAGAATGAAGAGAAACCATTAAAATTCATGATGATATGATTTTGAAGAAAATGATTTGTACTCACTTCATCAGCTATTGCGTGGGCTCTGCGGACGTTATTGTAAAATAACTTTCCACATTCTGTCATTTTGAATATCATCGTTGGCCATAACCAGACACAGATAGCTCGCCGCCACATTGCATCTAGAGTTCTGCAAAAAGGTCATTTTCGTTAAAATTAATTTGCATAAGATTTTTTGTTACAACTAATGACTAGTTTGACTCCAGTCTAAGTCCATTGGAATTAGGAGGGCTTCAACTAGGAAAAAGGAGGGAGAGGAAGAAGATTCTTTTTCTCTGACCGACAGTTTGACTGTTCATATCAATGAAAATAAATTTAAGGATATCATAGTGGCAGGTTCAAATGATCGACTTTTTTTTTTTTCCTCTTAGTTATTATAATTACTATAACTATTTCGATTTTTCAACATTTTACCGATACTAGAACGATGTCCGAGATGATGAATTTTAAATAAATAATATTATGAATATTCAATATTGTTCTGCATTTGACTCACGCTGTCCCAGCATCGAGGACTGGAATTGGAGGATTCTCAGATTTCAAATACCAATATGGCCGCCATTGATGTTTTCATGCAATCAATTGAATTAATCGTCACTATATGTCCGGTAACATACATTTTTCACGATTTCAAAAAAAAATAGAGATTCTGACGAACAAAAAACATATAAGGTTATAACCGGCAGTTTGGCTGTTCGGTCTGTGTACGGCTCGGCGGATCTACCGGGTTAAGCAGCATTGCGTCTGGTTACTACTTGGATGGGTGACCGCTTGCCGTACACAGATTTGAACAACAAACTGAACTATACGGTGAGGTGTGACTATAGAGAATTAGTGTGCCTTTCTCGTCAGTGTGACAGAAAGGCACATTAAGGCTCTGTAAGAATCCGACTGCACTGATCAGGGTTTTCCATGGTTTCCCCTGGTCCACGGCAAATGCGGGCAGTAATAGAAAGTCGATCCATGGCTCTCGCAAAAATAGGGAAGGAAGGCGGCAAAAAGGCAAAAAAGGCAGATGAAAGGGGAGGGTATAAAACCAGAACGTGGTAATACCTAAGGAAATAAATAAAAAATAAAAAAAAAAAAAACATATAAGGTTATATAAAGAAAAAATAGGTCTATGACCATGAATTTTTGCAGTGAAACTGAAACTGAGCCTCGCTTATGGAGTTTCTATGTTAATTTAATTATTTTCAAAAATTAATTTTGGCCTTATTTTTCCGGTAAAATGGGGTAAACAAAATTTTAAAAAAATCTACTCATGCTATTCTATCGAAAGTGACCAAAATTGAGAAGGAAAAATAGATTGCCCGAACCACTAGGATATCCTTAATCCTTCTTTTTTTCTGTGAACAACTTACGGCTCCGATTGATCCATAAGTTCAGTGTCTTCGCCGGACTGTGCTTTTCCCGGGATACCAAACATTGTTTCTGTAATGGGAACACATTGATGAATCCCTTTATCTTTATTCACATTCAAAATCGTTTACTTACCCATAACAATATCACTTATGCATGGACCAACGTATTGTTGATGTATTTCCTGTTCTTCTTCCGTATAACTCTCATGCAAATGTTGTACCAGGGTACGTGATTGCTTGTTGAACTCCTTCATGTAATGTAGCAGGTAATTGTGTCCATTGATGAAGGGCATCAGTGTTTTTTTGTGAGAGCGATAGAATGCACCTGATTTCACAGAAACAACAATTTCATTCAGTTAATCTTAGACTGGTCGACGCAAGCAACCTAACAACTCTGGTCGAATGATGAGACCTGAAAATATCTTTGAAACGAGTTGATTTTAGGAAAAAACATGTACAAATATTTTTTGTATCCATGAAATTTCCTACAAAAAAAATCTCTTCATAAATTCTCATATTCCTAATCGTTTTCGAGATATTCACGAAATGAACTGTCACGTTACCTTTTAACTCAGAGATCAGTAATAATAATAATAATAATAAATTACCTGCACTATTGATGAGACTATTTTGCGCTGCTGGCCTCGTAGAATCATAAATAATGTCTTTCTCTGATGCCTTAGAACTCGTCATGACAATCTTATGGAAGAACGAGTCAATAATAAAAATGCAAATTCAGAACTAGTATAGTAAAAAATGTTCTCACGAAAATTCTTATCTCCTCTTTCCATTTCAAAATAATTAATTACCTCGATATCACGAGGATCAGTTATGACTATTTTCAGGAATGGACCCAACCACAGTTTGTAAGTAGTTACATTCAATCTTCGCTGAATTTCCGTCAGTTTAATCAGGGTTTCTAGAATTTCAATGGAATATTTTCATTTTCTATTAACTTCTAACTTCTTTTGAGTGGGACTATTCAGTACAAAAATACATACAATACAATTACCAGTTTGTATATAATAGCTTTTTTTTTGTGCGTATCAGGTTCCCGGGAAACATTTCGTTGATATAATTTGATCTAATTATATCGTTGCCTCAGAGTGAAAGAAGCGTAAGTGCCATTTTTTTGGAAATAACAAAGGGACATATCTCCAAAATTTTCGATCCAATAGGCTTCTAAAGGCCTTGCATTCAATATTGGTAAAAAAAAAAAAAAAAAAAATAATAATGTATAGGCGTAAGTACCACCCATTAATATCAAAGGGGTGTAAATGCCAGAGATTCGCCTTTTTGTTATTCCAATTTTCAATTACCTGAAAAACGCGCAGGACACCATGAAAAATACTCTGGAGTAATAAGTAGAGATACACCCCTTTCACACCAGAATTTACCATTTTTGGCACTTACGCCCCTTCCACTCTAAGGCGACGATATCTACCTCTATCTAATTAGATCCACAGGTACATCTCGGTAGATCCCATGTAGGAAACCGAAATAGGCCGCAATTCGGGGCAATGTCGAATTGCCGAGTTTCGATATAGGGAAACTATATTGGTTCGAACTCCTAGCCAATATTGGCATGTCACAGCGGCACGAAATCGAAAACTAAATAGGGCGTATATCGCATCCGATTTCGACCCGATATAGGATTTCGAGTTCGGTCCGAACGTCGAGCTAAATTCAATGTGACGAATTTCGACTTAGCGCTTCGATATGCGCCCAATATCGAATCCCATTTCGAACTCGACAGACGTTCAATAATATAAAAACAATTTTTGAACATAAAATAAAAAGAAAATTATCATTTTTTTTCTGAGATTCCGTAATTTTATATTTTTATTATTTATATTTCAATTTTAATCATTTTTAAGTCATTTCAGAAATTACAAATTTTATTTCCCACAGGCGGTTTAGAACCCTCGATCGTCGGATGATGAAACTTGCACGCTGCCGACTGGACCATCACTCTATTCGACTTTGACAGAATCGTACTGTCTATATGAATCTAAAAGTCATTTGATCTCAAATTCACATCGATATTTATATTGTTTATATGGATATCCTTATTGAGAGGAATATAATAACAAAAGTGAAGTAAGAACCGAGAAACAAAACTACAAATTTCTCACAATGGAATATTCATTTTTTTACACAAAATTCTTCTATTTTTGAAAATTAAAGTTTTTATTTGAGTATTATTTCTTCCTCTATTGATAATCGAATCATTTGATGGCAGAAAGGGAAGATTTTTTTCTTGATCAATTTTTCTATCTATTCTATCTTACATTTATTTATTATTTTTATATTTTTTTAAATTTAGTTCACGAATTAATCATTAGTAAGAAGAATAATTGAAGGAAAATCAATTATGGCGAGACTTTTCAATCGTTATGTTAGAGAATAAAAAAATATAAAAATTAATCAAAAAGAAAAATTATTGAAAAATGAACGATTGTAAAAAATTATTGGGCGATTTCAAGGTTGATATCGATCGGAATTCGTACTGCGGAATTGGGGGGAGCGATGTTGGAAATATGTTTGTCAAAAGTAGAGCAGCCGAACTTCGGTTACGCGAATTATGTGCGATAATCGTTTCGAATTTGGTGTGCGGATATGGGTGTCATGACTTCGGTCCGAATTTCGGATAGATATAGGGTTGCCGATATTCGGCTACTCGATATAGAATCGAGTTACGATACTAACTCACCATCCCTATATACAGGGCTCAACGTTGGGAAGAATATCGGACTTATTCGCGAAACCAATATCCACGCCCCGATATTGTTTCGTACTTTGGCCTTTGATCGACTTGCCTAAAATCGTATAAAATAATTTGGCCCGAACATCGGCCACCCCGTGGATGTCGGGAAACCCTACATGGGATATGACGTAATATCTGTGGAGATATAAGCAGATATGCTAGTAGATCTGATGAGATCTGAGAAACTGACAACAGTACGGCCGAGATCTGCGTCAGGTATAATTATATGTATTCAAATCTTGGCAGATTTGGCATTCGACAGAATTCGATCTGATGAGATCTGAAGTTTAGAATTTTTTTTGCACTTTTCGAGATCTAACTGTATCTAATTAGATATAATTATATGAAAAACCAAAAAATTCATGGGTTTCATTAATTTGGAATATATTAATAATATCTACCGTTGTGGCTCCGGTTTCTGACACTTTAGAGCTAGTTTTTGACAGCATGAATCAATGGCAACAATCGATGTAATTCAACACAATAAATGTAATTCAATTATTTCAATACATCGTCGCCTTTGAGTGAAAGGGGCGTTAGTGCCAAGAATACGAAATTCTGGTGTGAAAGGGACGTATGCCCACTTATCACTCCAAAATGTTTTTTATGGTCTCTGGAACATTATTCAGGTAATTGAAAATTAAAATAACAAAGTGACGTAACTACCAATCTTAAAATGAAAGGCATGTATCTCCACACTTACGCCCCTTTGTTATTTTCTTCTTAAACGCTATATAATTGTTAATGTTAAAGTGAAAAGGACGTATCTCCGCACTTACGCTTCTTTGTTTTTATATTTTTTTTTATCTCATGAGAATATTTAGAGTAACGCCCGTTTGTTTTTAGAATTTCTCATCTAAATTTTGGCACTTACGCATTTTTGTTTTTATAATTTTTTTTATAGCATATGGGAATTTTTGGGGTTACGCCTTTTTGTTTTTCGCGATTTATATCTAGATTATGGCACTTACACCTCTTTGTTATCAGTATTTTTCCAATGATTAGGAAAAATTCAATAAAAAAACTAAAAACAAAGAGGCATATCTACGGCACTTACGGCCGTTTGTTATTAGTCTTTCTCCAATGATGGAAAATTCAATAGAAACACTGAAAACAAAAAGGCGTATCTCCGGTACTTACGCCCGTTTGTTATTAGTGGGTGGTACTTACGCCTATATGTTATCATTTTTTATTTTTTTACTAATATTGCGTAAAAGGCCTTGGGGAACCTATTGGAGCAATAATGGTGGAGATACGCCTCTTTGTTATTTTGAAGAAAAAACAAGTGGATAATAGTATTGCTTTCCAACCAATATAGCTTTTTCTACTAATACTTTAGCAATATGCTTCCGAATGGAAGTTATTCCTTCGATTTGTCCATTATCGTATGATTCTTAATGAATTTTATATCCCGTAATTGTCTTTTTTGTATTTATCGATTTTTCACTAATCGATAATCAAATGTTATTCGAGTTGGTTGAAGTTATTCGTTCCTTTCTGATCTCTAGTTTCAGAGATCATTTGCTTATGACGATTTGTTTATTACAACGGTAATCTTTTCATACAAAAGTGCTTCATGGAGACTAATTTGAAATGGCTGAAAGTATGTTATTATTATATTTATTAACCCACAATAAAAAACTTAATTTGTTAAATTAGCAGTACAGTACACTTTCGATAGAGTGCCCTTCCTTTCGATGCGAGCTCCGATCATGACCCACCACGCTCGCTATCTCATTCCTTTGGCGGCACTATTGCAAACGTACGACACGTTCGCAATAGTGCCGCTGAGCAATGAGGTTCAAAAATCGAAAATTATGCTCTATAATTACCGGATTCATTTCAATTTTATGAGTTAATATACTGATTGTTCATAGGTATGTTGGAAAAAACATTAACAACATCAAAATATTATCAAATCGCGACGTTTTGTTGGACAATACCAGCTTCTTCAGGCTTTGAAACCAAATGTGAAAGCTATTTATTGTTTAGTTAAGCGTTCCAACAAAACGACGCAATTTGACAATATTTTGATGCTGTTAATGTTTTTTCCAATATCCCTATGAACAATCAGTAGATTATGCTGTATTATTGACTCTATTATGCAGTTACATTCTTACGATAAAGACAAAGCCGTTGGCACTATATCGAACGTGCGGTACGCTCGCGATAGTGCTGGCCTACTGATATGTAGTTTGGAAAGCCCATTTCTTGGGCATGCTTCCCCTACGGTCCCGTGAGTGGAACTATATCGAAAGTGTACTGTATACGATTGAATAATTATATCGATTGAGGATAGTATATTGAGATAAATATTAGGCGAGTACCAGATGCAAATTATTGACCCTGTTTCCTCTATTGCCTAACCTAACTCAAGTACTCATGAATTCTGTCCTGAATTCAGAATACTGACCTGAATATTTAAAAACTATCATTTATGAAGCGATAGATAAATTTTGCTTACGGATTCGTCATCTATTCAAAGCTCAGAACTCAATAATGGCTGAAAACAGGAGTTTCTCAGATGGATGTATTTCATGCATTCTTTCTTAATCCAGTGATCTGGCAGAACTATTGATGATTTGAATCAATGCAGCATTCTATTCTCTATCCACTCAGAGCCTCAATACCTTCAAAAGCACTGATCTAACTTTTTCGAAACCATCATCAAAATATCAAATTTTGACAAATTCACTCAAACAGCAATAACTCGAGAACTAATCATGCAAATAAGCTCAAAATTATTAAAAATGAAATCAGTTGGATAGTTTTCAGAAATTCCATTAAAAACTGATTTTCGAAAAATGGACATATCTCAAAAAGTACTGATCCGATTCACTTCAAATAAAGCTTAAAAAATAGAGTTCGTCGAGAGGAAGTTTCCCACAAAATATGAAATCTTTCTATAAAACCGTTTTACTGTAGTTGAGACTTTTATGCACATACGGACACACACACACACACATACACACACACACAGACATGCGCTAAAAATGTCATTTTCTTTCTCTTTAGACCATTTTAAGTATTTTCTATTTGAAAAATTGGAATCGAAAATTGTCATGATTACATAGCTTCCATTCAGAAACAAAATCGGAAAAAATGACACTTACGCCCCTTTCACTCTAAGGCGACGACATATTTGTTGTGCTGAGCGAGCTCAGCAATTGAATATTAAACAATATACTGTATATTTAAATATAACTGGGAAATTTGCAAAAATCATCAGTTACTGGGGCACTATCAGAAACTGGGGCCACCACGGTAATTTTTATATTTGTTCCTTTTTCCTCCTTTTATATTGTATTATATGTTAAGTTACATAATTTCATGAGTTTTGTTATAGCTTTAATTCCTTTAGTAACTAAATTCGTTAAAATGTTTTTAGTGGAATGAAATAATTACAAAATTTCGTTTTTATTCGGCAATAAATAATGACTGGACTTACCATCAGGATTTCGAAGCTCAAGGGCATTACCAAAGACTGGGACCAGTGGTGGACCTGGTAATTTCTCAGCATATTTAATTAATTTTGCACGTCTTTGGAAATAATCCTGTATGTGTTTACGCCACCAGATACTTGATAATATAATAATCACAGTCGCAAACAATGCTGTTAAGAAATAATAAAAAAATTATTAACAATTAAAATTCTGAAAAAAACTCTGATTTTTTACGTATCAAATAATTATATTACGGATATCTCCGAACTGAATGAATTTAGAAGAAAATGTCAAAAAACATTTTTTGTAGAAAATTTTATGAGTTACAAAAAGCTTTTTCGACATTTTCTCTTAAGTCCAATAGTTTCCGAGAAATTGACGAAATAATAAAAATGAAAAGAGATAACTAGAAAAAAACACGTGTCTATTATTTTAAGAATATCTCAGAAGCGAGTGGGTTTATGGAAAAATATCAAGAGACCTTTTTTGTAGACAATAAAATTCTCTACAAAAAAGGTTTCGTGATCATTTTCGTGCACCCAATAATTTCCGAGCTATCTTTTAAAATTCTTTAAATTCGATGTATGAACTCGTTATTTTTTCACTTCACTGATGAAAATTGAAGAAATTAGAGGAGAAAAATTTAACCGCAACCAGTCTCACCGGAAAAACTGTAATTAAGTGCAGATGAATGAATAGCACGTAGTATCCAGCTCATAATTAATATCTCTCTAATTTCATAAAAATCGTAGAAGATGTTGATAATTCAACGGATGCGAGTTTTTTAAACGCGCGAAGCTAATGAGACAGCTTATATACTCCTACTCCTAGAGTATTTTCCACATATGTAGAAAAATATTTCACTGTATCTTTTACTCTTTGATCTCTTCAGGTTTTTTCAAATAGGCCTTTTGCCGAAAAATCTTGAACACGATGGCGTGTGACACCGATTTGTATAGAATTGGAAAGAGAAGTAGGAGTTATGATGATCAGAGAGACTAGAAGGTAAACGGGCTTGACAATTTCTACCTCAAAAATCATTAATTTGCAAATTTATTATTCTTTCTAGAAATTAAAAGTAGTAAGAACCAATAATTCACTATTTCTATGGATTTATGACCGATTAGTTGTCAAACCCACAAGGAAGAACAAATTCGTAAATCATTATCTGTTTTTCTATCGAATTTTCGGAATATTCCGAGTTTCTACAAAAACATTATGAAATCAATGAAATTCTCCCATTTTAATAATTTTATTTGGCTTAAAAATAGGCAGAGGCGTCAGTTTCACATGTGGATTTTTTTTCAAGTAAAAAAAGGCGTATCTCCATTTTTAATTTTAGGTATCATGGATTTCCTAACAATTAATAATCGGATTCATTTTCATGTTAATAATAATTGATTCAAAGTATCATGGGAAATTGGAAGTGTTGCGAGCCCAGCAGCTCAGTACACTATGAAATTATTCGTTCAAAAATTAACGCATATCGAGTGCAGCAGGTTACCCATGTAGGGCTTCCCGACATCCACGGGGCGACCGATGTTCGGGCCAAATTATTTTATACGATTTTAGGCAAGTCGATCAAAGGCCAAAGTACGAAACAATATCGGGGCGTGGATATTGGTTTCGCGAATAAGTCCGATATTCTTCCCAACGTCGAGCCCTGTATATAGGGATGGTGAGTTAGTATCGTAACTCGATTCTATATCGAGTATCCGAATATCGGCAACCCTATATCTATCCGAAATTCGGACCGAAGTCATGACACCCATATCGGCACAACAAATTCGAAACGATTATCGCACGTAATTCGCGTAACCGAAGTTCGGCTGCTCTACTTTTGACAAACATATTTCCAGCATCGCTCCCCCCAATTCCGCAGTACGAATTTTGATCGATATCAACCTTGAAATTGCCCAATAATTTTTTACAATCGTTTATTTTTAATAATTTTTCTTTTTAATTAATTTTTATATTTTTTTATACTCTAACATAACGATTGAAAAGTCACGCCATAGTTGATTTTCCTTCAATTATTCTTCTTACTAATGATTAATTCGTGAACTAAATTTTAAAAAATATGAAAATAATAAATAAATGTAAAATAGAATAGATAGAAAAATTGATCAAGAAAAAAATCTTCTCTTTCTGCCATCAAATGATTCGATTATCAATAGAGGAAGAAATAATACTCAAATAAAAACTTTAATTTTCAAAAATAGAAGAATTTTGTGTAAAAAAATGAATATTCCATTGTGAGAAATATGTAGTTTTGTTTCTCGGTTCTTACTTCAATTTTGTTATTATATGCCTCTCAATAAGGATATCCATATGAACAATATAAATATCGATATGAATTTGAGATCAAATGACTTTTAGATTCATATAGACAGTACGATTCTGTCAAAGTCAAATAGAGTGATGGTCCAGTCGGCAGCGTGCCAGTTTCATCATCCGACGATCGAGGGTTCAAAACCGCCTCTGGGAACTAAAATTTGTAATTTCTAAAATGACTTTAAAATGATTAAAATTGAAATATAAATAATAAAAATATAAAATTACGGAGTCTCAGAAAAAAGAAAGATAATTTTCTTTTTATTTTATATTTAAAAATTGTTTTTATATTATTGAGCGTCTGTCGAGTTCGATATGGGATTCGATATTGAATTCGTCACATTGAATTTAGCCCGACGTTCGGGCCGAACTCGAAATCCTATATCGGGTCGAAATCGGATGCGATATACGCCCTATTTAGTTTTCGATTTCGTGCCGCTGTGACATGCCATTATTGGGTGGAGTTCGAACCAATATAGTTTCCCTACATCGAAACTCGGCAATTCGACATTGCCCCGAGTGGCGACCTATTTCGGTTTCCTACATGGGATACTGCACTATGAAAACACACAAAGAATTCTAGTTTAGTGTTCGCATGGCAGTGAGATTTTTACCATCATTTCTCTATAATAAGATAAGTGTGGCATGAAATCTACATTTTTTACCTCTAATTTTTTTTATCATTTCTTTATTGTCACCTGAAGAAAAATAAAAGGAAATAAATGATGATAAATCGACAAAGAGTTGATCCTGAGTGGCATTTCCGTACTTCACAGTGAGGAATACTGAGAAACTTTATCTTTATTCAATGACACAAATAATAAAGATTGAATCAATAAACCAACACCCGAAAAACTGCTACCGGACGACAAACAAGATAGCGACCCAGTTCGTTGTCCATCGAAAAGTGTATTTACTCTTTTGCAGTTCATTGCGCCAGTTTTCTTTCAATAAGGAAACTGAGGCACAGATAACACCTATGGTTAACGCCTAGGGACTTTTTACTATAAAAAAGGGAACGCACCACCACCCTCTACCATAAGTACCAAGTCTAATCTACAATGTTACTCTGCCCATCAGAGCTTCAGTAACAAGTATGCGGTCAGTAATGATACTCTGTCCGAGTTAACATCTCCAGTAACTAGTCTTTTATCTAGACTGTTCCTCTGCTCAAATTCTGATCAATTAACTAAAAGTATTCAAACTTTCGGAGAAAAGTCCAAGTCTTTAGTGCAGAGTCGAGTAGAAGCATTCTTAAATAAAAACGTTCGACTCATTCTACGATGAACCAACAACCATCGTTTGGGCATTCTGAACTGCATCTACTGGGATCCAGCATCCTGCACCAGGCCAATTGTCCAACCAAAGAGTCATCTACATCGCCAGCAATATTCACCAGCATTTCAACAACTGAATTTCCACTATAAACCATTGCTAGTTTCTTTCAATTCCAGCTGTAAGGGCCAGTTTGTTGAGATAAAATTAGCGCTAACCGCGGCTTAGCGTAACTTTAACTTTGGGACGAATATCGCTAACTGCGAGTTAATGTAACTGGGAATTTTTGGATTAAAAATGGCGAACAGCCGTGTTGCCCTTCAGTTTTTGATTTCTTACCGTCATTCTGGATTCAACTATCAGTTACATTAACCCGCAATTAACAATATTCATTCCAAAGTTACAGTTACGCTAACCTGTGGTTAGCGCTAATTTTACCTCCACAAACTGGCTCTAAGTGTCTTTTTACGCTGGAGCGATCATTTCTGTCTTTCATCATATTGACTCAAATGAGACGTTTGATTTATCCTCCAATGAACTAATTGATGTTGGTTGAAAATATACAAATTATATCATTCATGTCCGAATAAACTTATTTTGTCCAACAACCTCTGTCCTTCAGACATCAGTCCACTTCAGTGTTTTACAGCGGCAAATCGTTCCCTTATTTTTATTTTGGGTACAGCCCCAATCGTGACTAGTACGAATAATCTACTATTTTCTTTATTAAAACATCATTCAAATTCACGTGTTTCTGGAGTTGTGGCCGTAACAGAAGGTTTTTTTTTGATACAATACTAAGAGATGGTTTCATATATATTATCCTAACTGTTGTTGTCACTTAAATTATAACAGAGTTAAAGTTTTTATGATCTTATTATTTTAAAAAATTTATTTTATTTTAGTTATGGTTCGTAAACAGGTTTACGACTGTCCCTCGACTAATCAACCTCATTGTTTCATATTTTCATTGTAAAAAGCCGAAAAGGCTATATATGGAAAAATAAATGATAATAATGCTAAAAGATTGTCAATTCGCGTCATTTCACTTGTAATTTAAACTTCTTCAGACTCTCGACATCATCAGTATCTCGTCAAATTAATCCTACACCGGTTCATGCTGAGAATCAACAACATTGCAAATTAATTAAATATAATGAATTAATAAATACACACACAATTATTTATTATTGCACTACTCTCGACGCCCTAGCTTTCTCAATAATGTTATTAACAAAAGAGCATATCTCCTTTTACGGGATATCCTATCACTTGAAGGGGATATACGTTCTTTTCAAGCGAAGCATTGAAAATTGCATGAAATCTATTTTAAGAGCAATTTTGAATTGTACTTTTGAAGTCTGGAGTTCTGGATATGATCAATGGTTCAAACGCGGGTATGCACGGGTTCGATTCCTGCCGGTGACACTGGTGAGATCTAATCAGGTACAAAAAATCTGGATCAGTCGTAAAATACGCCTATTAGGGTGTCAGAAACGCATCGTTAAATAACATGAATCGAAAAACAAAAGATACTTTCTCTCATTCAATTAAATAAATAATAAAACAAATTTCAACACTCATGTCCATTTGTTTCTAAGGCAATAATATATTGAATTTTGATAAATAAAATCAGGTATAAAATTCCCTGAGTCTTTTGATGCAATTCATGGCATTAAAAACGTGATATTTTACACTACTAAAATTTTTTATTGATTTGCGAAAGAATTAAATATTAAATAATATTAAATTCTTGATTCAAAAGGTTTTTGAAAAACCAAAAAAAAAAAGGTTTAAATGGTTTGCCCATTTTTTTTGCTGAGTGAATTGAAGTTTTCGTCTTTTTTTCTGGTTCATTAGATAGAAAAAGCGAAACAGGATACGTCGATTTTTGTGTCAAACTGTTTCGGAAATCAAGCGAGATAGCTGGGACTTTGTCTTGATTTTGTTTTTGCAGGAAATTTCAAGAGCTACAATAAGGATGAAGCAAAAATTGCACTATTCCTTTTAGTTCCCGAGATATTTAAAAAGAAAGATTGGCAAAAAAAAACAATTTATTCCGTTTTACATTTTTACTAGTGAAATAAATTTGAAAGTGAAATGACTCGGGTCATATTCAAGCATAATTAATTCAAGAGAGTAAAAGGACAATTGGGTATTAAAGATGAGAGAAAATGTTTCAAGGTAAAATGGAGATTGACAGATGTGCAATGAAATAAATTAGAGATTTTTGGCATTAGCCTCGAGGCAAAATGTTAAAAAAAAAAAATGAATCCAATGAATCGACTTATTTGCATTATTTATCCAGTTTTATCAATGAAAAATTTTTACACGTGCCTCCGGTGTTTGTTTCAGAAAATATTCAATCCGTGGATCATTTGAATTTAGAGGAAGAATAACAAGTTATGCAATCAATGATGGTGACATTGAAAAAAAACACGTGCATAGTATCAAAATTCCCTCATGATCACAGAATTACCCGCCCATTTGTAAAATTTACGAGGCATTGAACTTCGGAAGAAAACATCGGGCTATTTGAATTAATCATCAAACCAGTCCTAAAGCTCTTCGTGAGCATACACATTTCATTAAATGTCCACTGAATTAAATGTAAAAATTATTACACGGGGAATCAATAAAGTCTGAGAGATCAAGGTAGATTTTCAATTCCGTGATTTATAAATATTCAGAATCATTCAATAGCATAATTTTTATTGAGCAATGTATTGACAAAAAAAAAAAGAGGCGAAGTTTCTGCTGCATTTTTTTCGACATTTCATCTCATCAATAAGTGAATCGGCAGTTTAATGTTCGTTTAAACTGGTCATGGACGAAGAAATTCAGTGGTGAAGGGGAAAAAGAAGAAAAGACTAATATTTGTGATATTTCTTCACTAAATATCGCGGAAAATAATTAGCATCGTGGGATTTTTGTAAGAACCTTTTTTGTAGTGTGAATTTTTCTCAACAGCAACAGTCTTTACGAGAACTGTTTACTCGTTTATGGTTGGAGATGTTATTCAGAAATGAATGAGAAAAATATTTATTTTTTATTTTCTCCATATTGAATGAATCAGTAGAAACTCTTGGAGCTAGCCACAATAAACTAAATTTTGGAAAAATTGGAAATAAAAACGAAATGGATATGATTACTTTATATTTTAGATTATTTCAAGTAAATGTATTCTCAATAAAAATCTAGGTATCGCCAAAAAAAAGAGACAGTTTCTCTTAGAAACATCTTTATTTATTATGGAATTTTGCAACAATTGCAAATTCTAAACATATTGAAAATGGCTGGTGTCAATATTTTATAATTATCCGAATACATTTCAAATACAATTGAAGTATCTGTAACACATTGTCGCGTTAGAAACCAAGTGGCATAAGTGCGATGCATAAGTTTAGCACTTACGCCACTTTGTTTCGAAGACAACGTTATAGATTTTATATATTTTATAATTAATATATATCGTCACCCTAGAAAAAAAAAGAGGCGTAAATGCTATGTATAGGCATTGCTCTTACATCACTAGTAGTGCCCTTTAATTGTTTCAAATATCATCATTAATATCTCTTTGGACGACTCGAAGTAATATAGTAGACTTCCAATAAAGTTCCACCTCTTTAAGTCTTTCGTTAAGGTTCTCAGGATTCTTTCCTCGAAAATCCTTATTGCCCCCCCCCCCCCCCTCACTTTGATTCTTTAATGGGCCAATCAGAATTGAGTTCGGAAGTGTGGTACTTCAAATGTACTTTTGGACATATTTCAACATTCTGTGCATAATATTTCACGTCACAATGAACTGCGCAGAGGAGAATGCTCTACTTGAGGGGAGACCACGGTGAAATTTAAAAGTCTTTGGTTGATGAAGGGATCCATCGAGTGACATTTGGCACACGATGGAATGTGTCAAGAGGGCTAAAAAACGTTGAACACAATCCATTTTGCCCCGTATTTCAAGATAAAACGTCATTGTTCGGCTTTATCTTAATAATGCCCCATGGACCACAATTTTGATCGGATTCAGATTTTCTTTTTTTTTTCAAGTATTCGTTAGCCTTTCGAGAATAAAATTAGGTATCTGTTCTACATTACAGATTATAGATCACGAGAAAATGAATTTTTTTCATTCACTCATTCTCTGCTCGAAATTTTTTCAATTGAAAAAAATTCTTTGAATTGAGGAAAATTCATTTTCTAGTGATCTATAACCTGTAATATAGAAGGGATACCCAATTTTATACTCGAAAGGTTAACAAATAATTGAAAAAAAAATCCCAATCGGATCAAAATTGTGGTACATGGGGCGTTATTAAGATAAAGCCGAATGATGATATTTTATCTTGAAATACGGGGCAAAATGGTTCGTGTTCAACATTTCTTAGGTTTTTTGATACACCCCATCGTGTGCCAAATATCACTCGATGGATCCCCTCATCAACCTCACCTTCAATTTAACCGTGGTCCCCCCTTAAGAGATAACGGAAAGCCTCATATTTATTGAATTTTCAAACTAATTGTTTGACGATATTTATCAATATTTTTATCATAAAAATGTGGCAACGACTGGGAAAGGGAATTAGAAAGTCGTTACTTCTGATATTTAATGCCTAAATTCATAATTATAACGAAACAAGAAATTTGAAGATTTGAAATTTACAGGGTCTACCGTTACCCCTTAAGAGTGGGGATAGAGGCTTTATTATTCACGGTTTGAAGTAATATAAATGTGAAGTTGGCTGTATAACCTGGTAGTTGAAGGCCAGCTGCGACAAATCATAACACAATTAAGAAGAGGAATAAGATCTAAATGGTTTTGAACTGAACCGCTGACGCCTGCGCAAATAGGATTCACTGCCTTGCTTATGCACGGTTGTGTGCACGCGCAAGTGGTTCAGTTCAACACCATTTGGATTTAACATTGGCTGTATAACATAATTTTTCGACGGCCAGCTGCATAAGCAGCACAAATAACAAACAACAAACAAACCATTTGGATCACTTCAAACCATAAAGAACCCTGCCAAGGTTGAAACGGCAACTTTAACGAGCAGTTCTGGACGTACGAGTGAACTTATTTGGAAGTCTTCTATTCACAAAAACATAAACTGTCTCCATTCTAAGAATCCAAAGAGAGCCCCATTATTATTAAATTCTGACACTTAAGTTTCATGATATTCAAGTTCAGAAACACCCAATATATCATCCACTGCACCTTTCTCGATTCTTCTTATTAGATTCTCCTTCAATTTGAGTTTATGCCCGATGGAAATACCTTCAAATGTTCCTCCATCAATCTTAGTTATTAAATTGTAAGATAAATCAAGGACTTTTATTGCAGATCCATTAAATGCACCATTTGGAATCGAATTTTCTGTAATTCTATTATGAGATAATAGAACAGTCCTCAAATTCATATTTGAAAAGCTTCCTGATTCAATGTTCTGTATTTTGTTTGAACTAATATCCAAATAGGCCAAATTCTTGTTAAATGTATCTTTGAAAATATCCTCAATTTCATTATCACTCAAATGAATGTAGTTTAATTCTTTTGAAAACTGAAATGATTTAGGTTCTATTCGAAGAATTTGATTAGAACTGAGGTCTAATGTGACAAGATTTTTCAGAAACTCAAATGTGTTTGATTTAATTTCTCTCAAGTTATTATCTGTCATTACAAGCAGTACCAAATTCTCCAAATGGCGAAATGAATCATCAGGAATTTCGGAAATTTTATTATGCTGACAATACAACTCTTCTATTGAAGCGGGCAATGTTCTAACAAAAGCCATACTGTTCAAGCGATTCCAGCTGACATCCAACACAGTTAAGTTGAATTTTCCAAAAGCATCATCTTCAATTGTTGAAAGAATATTATTGGCAATATTTATTGATCTGATATGTTTATTCTCGAGACCAATGTTTTCAATTATTTCAATGCGATTGAATGACAGATCAATGTGAGACACATTAGATGGTAAATCATTGATGACCACTGGTGTAATTTTAGTTATGTAATTTGAAGATAAGTCGATGGAATCATACTGAAGATCATGTTCATACCAGCCGCATTTGAAACTCGTTATATCGCGTAGAATCAACTGGATTGTATTCCTTTGTGTCTGTAACATCTTCAATGCACGTGTACAATTACCAAGTGTGTAACTATCATTCTCCCCAATTCCTTGAACAGATTCTAAAATGCCATCAGCTGTTTGACAGACTTTAACTGGATATTGATCAACAGAACGACGATATACGTTTTTCAGGGCAGAAAGTGTCGTTTCGCGGATTCGTTTAAGCTGTTTACCAGCTGCTGTTACGATATTATGAAGGGGATTTCCCTCAATTATTATATTTGTAGATTTTGGTAGTCCATCGAAATCACCAGGAGATATCTCGTATATCTGATTATGCGCTAAGTCTAGAACTTCTAAATTTTCTAATCCAACGAAAGACCAATTCAAAAAGTCAATTGCGTTGTGACGTAATGATAATTTTTTGAGATTTTTTAATTTTGAAAAAATTGACGACTTGAGACTCTGAAGCGTATTTCCAGAGAGGTCTAGATTTTCTATGCGCATTAAGCTATCAAGAGCATTTTGCTCGATAAAGTTTATGCGGAAATGAGACAGATCGACATTGAACGTATCTTTTGTTACTGTGACATTTTTCAGGGCACTTTCTTCGATGGTGATGACGTAGGACTTGTGGTTTAATGAAACTCCTGTTGTCCAATGGAAGAGAGAATTGCTGAAGAGTAAAATTATTGACCACAGCTTCATGATTTCTTTGTCTGCAACAGCAATTTGAGAAGAATTTGAAGAAAAAAAAAATTACATGAGCTTTTCGAGAATTATTTAATTCTAAAAACTTACCTTGTCTGATAGATTCGTTGATTCTTCTGTGAAGAGATTGAAACTGGTGATTTCAGGCAAAGTTTAAGGAATAGCGGAGACGAAATACTGAATTAGCTTAGGTATTTACCTAAGCTAATTCAATATTTCGTCATTATCATAACACTGTACAGAGCAAATAGACGCATTCATCTCGAAAAAATATAGAATTATCACATAGAGCAGAATTATCAAAAAAAAATTAAGCATAGAGCTTAGCCTCTATTCTTTATCTTCCTCGATACTCTCACAGAGGATAGTATGCTAATGTCACCTCATAGAAATAAATATACTTTGTGAATGTATATGAGTTTAAGGAATCTTTTCATACAGATATGGAGACCGAAAATTCATTAGAATTAAGCAATTAAAAAAAAAACGGGGAGTGTCATGACACAAATTGCTTCAATAAACTACCTCTATGGCTTAAATTAATCGAGTCTGACAGAATAATGAATAAGCGCAAAAGCAAGTAATTCCACGAAAAATTAATTCCACTGGCTAAATCCATAGAATTTTGAATTTTTTTTGGTTCAAAATGAGTCATGTTATGTTGCAAGACTTCGATAAAATATGTACACGTGCTGAACATTTGAAGACGAATTTTTCGCCTACAAAAGTGGGAAAAAGTTATTTGAATATTTTTTATAGAAAATTATTAATTCATTCTTGCATCTGAAGGTGAAATTTTACCTGTAATTCATCATCCCGGTACAAGATTTGTTTCAATGCTTATATTTAATTTTTTTTCGCTATATAATGCGTCATTTTCCAAAAATTTGGTCTCAATGTTTGGCTACCTACCTTCTCCATAATCTCTATTGAATTATACTGCAATGAAATGTGATGAACTTCTCAAATACCTTCGAATACTTTTTCTCTTCAATCATACGACTGTGATTATTTGATAATCGAAGACATTCTAGATCCGTTGAATATACCAATTGAAAGATTGTCTATTATAATCTCATTCTCATACAAAAACAAATAAAAATCGACTTGTTTTATTTACTTTTTTATTACCAAACGTTTAAGAATATTTCTTTCACTTAAAACTTTTAAGAATTAAGAACATTTTTATGTAATGTCAAACATTGTGAATATTGAAGAATACTTTGTCATAATAACTTTCTTAAAAACTTGCCCAATCAACATGATTCATCATGAATGAATCATTGTAATCATCGAAAATTGGAGCATTTAGATGCGTCGTGGTCTCTTAGCTGAGTGTCGAAGTAACTCCTTCACAAGATCTGGATGATTGTCTTCTAAAATTGGCCAACCATTAGTTTCCATGATTTCCGCCAAATGATCATCAATATATATAACTGTCTCGGCCTTCAATTTCGTTGCATTCGCACGATCAGCAAGAATGAGAATCTCAGCAGCATTGTTTTTGTCGATAAAGCCAAAGATAAAATTGGCACATTTCAATTTTAAATCCTCCAATCCATATTTAGTAGCAGCCACAAAAAGATCACGAACATTTTCTTCAGAGATATCCATTTGATCAGTGTAAATGTATTTCAGCATTTCCTTGATAATCTCAGGTGTGAAGTCATTGATGTTAATCTGATTACTTTGACTGCTTGATGCCTCTGTTTCTTCGAACATTGCTGAAAATATTGGACTGCGAGCAGCGAGAATCACCTTGTGTGCTGGATAATGTGCATCACCAACATTAATAGTTACATCAGTCATCTTTGGATTATTAAGGAGAACTGATAAATTATTAATCAAACAATGTTCTGGAAAACCAGAAGATGTATCTCGTGATAGAGATGCTGGATCTGTATGTATCCTGGAGTGAATTGTAAAGCGTATCATGCATGTGCCATCTGGTGATAAATTAATTGGATCCATCATCATTGCTCTTGTGAGAAATGGCCCCATTACATGAACCTGACCATTCTGAAATACCTTAACAAATGAATGCGAAGGAGTTACGAGAGGAACCGGTGATTTCCGAAGCATAACTTGGCAATCTGCATCTACTTGATTATTTTCACGTGATACGAATTTAATTGATAAATCGCATTCATCGGAATTTCCTTGAGTACCCTTTGGATACAATTTTACATGCCATTCGTCATTTTTACGATGATCAGAATAAAATCTTACTGTTAATGGCTCGGCACTCTCAAAACGCTCTCTGGAATTGGCAATTGGCCAGGTGTAAACTATCTGCATCGATTTTTCAAAGATTCTTCCGCAATTATTAGGCTGCATTGTGAGTCCTCGTTGATTTTTCGTTTAATCTTTTAGAAATTCCGGTTGAGTGCTGTTTAAATGAGATGAAATGGGATGAATGATTAATTAGAATGGAAAATGTAATTATTTTGATTGATTGATGATGAGTAATGATTTTTTCTTACTCGATAAGACGGCGTTCATGCGGCTTCTGAATGACGGTTACAAAAAAATGGCGGCAGGCCTTTGCAGTGCCAACTTCAGGCGATTAAAGCTTTTGGCAGATTTTCAATGCAAGCGACAAGTGAAAAAAATATTGCATTCAAAAAGACTGTTTTTTTATTTCGAATTTTTATATTCAAAATAATCATTCTCAGGAGGTGTGAGAGAATTTTGAATGAAATGTTGTTGTTTATTTTAATTTTTTAAACATTCGATACCGGTATAGATGGATACTATTGTTTGTGATAATTTGAAGAATCGGAGGAGGAAGGGGATTTCCCGTTTTTTTGGGGTCAATAGAACGAGTGATTTTTATGAAATTTCAGAACGTCAGAGAGGGATTTAAAGATTGATTTAATTTGTTATTTAGCTATGGAGTAATAAACGCAATTGTCATGAATTCGTAGAATAAAAAAAAACAAGTAATTGATACAGATATCATTTTTATTTTATAAAAAAACATGTAAACTACATGATGAATAATATTGAACTAATCATTTAAACTTTAGGCTAAACACTCCTAAATCTGGAGTTTTTCAAATAAATTTTCTCGTAGAATGCAGACGCACTGGCTCGGTTCTCAATTGATTCAATTTTTTCTCTCTCTTTGTTTTTCCTCCAAGTTTCTGATAATTATTTTTATTTTAAATAATTCTTTTGACTTAATTATAATTCATCCGAGAGGTATAATTGTACAAACATTTATCTTGTGATTTCGATAATTGTACATCAATAATTTATTATTGATTTTCCATTAATATTTTAGTCTCTGCGTTGACGTTCCCGTTCTTTCGCTAATTCAGCGGCATAATCAACGGGTGAACCTCTCCTACAATTACGAAAGAATGAAACAATAAGAATGAAGAAATACGTGACTCAAAAACTATTCAAAAAAAATCTTTACTCCCAAAAAAAAAAAGAAGAAAAAAGAAATAAACGTTTTTCATAAAGCATTTTCTTTTGCCTTTTTTTTAGGATTTATGAATAACAATGGATGAACTTAATTTATGAATTTTGAATTAAAATTTCACTATCTACCTATCCCTATGCCTATCCTTATCACGATGATGCTCCCTGCTACGATCTTTTCCGATTTTATCCTTGCTGCGACTTCTGTTCCTTCTACTCTTGTCACGACTTCGATCACGACTTGATCGCCTAGAGTGACGATCACGTTTTCTCTCCTCCACTCTTCCGCGTTCCCTTGATCTATCACGATCACGGGATCTCCTGCGTTCTCTCTCAGCTCTGTCCCTGTGTTTGTCCTTTCGATCCTCATCCGACCTGAAATAAGAAGAAAAAAAAACGAGAAGACGCCGATATAAATCCAAAACTATCCAAATATCGATGATGAAATTATCGCGAGGGGGTAATCACTCCAAAAATCTGTTTACACTGAACTTCAAATTGAAAAAATTCAAAAATTGTTTGAATTCTCAGCAAATTTCCTGAAAGTTCATGAGATTTCTTGGAATCTATGGCAATTTGAAAGGATTCCAGGGAATGCTAAGAGATTTCAAGATTGCATGACAGGAACAAAAATGTGTAAATAATAAAATAATGAAAATTTGATCAAAATAATGCGCTTTTGCCTCGCCATGTAAATTTCTCAAAATCTTCATGACACTGAAAATTGCTATGCAGACATTCGCTATTTTTTATTCAATTTTTTACTTTTTGAAAATAAATTTTTGAAAAAATGAAAAATATGCACATATAGAAATTTGAAGAGAAACAATAAGTGCACATTTTTCTAATATTTTTTTATGATAATTTATTTGTTTAAAAATAAATATAGAAATTGTCAGATGTGTGCTGATTTCGTTATCATAAATCTTCCATGACTTTTCTCAAATCCTCAAATCGATTTTTTACATATTATCACTATTTATTTCAGATGAAATTCCACTAATTTCAAAGATTTTGTGAAATTTCCATCGAATTTGTGGGTGATTCCAAAATTTCTTTCCAGATTTTATAAGATTCAGAAAATTTAACAATTTCCCTCCAATTTCTGAAATTTTCATAAGATTTCTGAATGTACACTAGATGATTGACAAGTGATTGACCCCTCGAATTGTCGTTATGATTAACCATGTATTGTCAGTTGAGCGACAGACCATCTGTCTGCAAAATATAATAAATAACGTGATTGTACTCATACCACGTGGACGCACCTGGCTCGCCACTGGCTCGTATGCTCCTCACTCCACTGAGCCTCATCCTGCATGTGTCTATTGGCTCTTGCTGGTGCATTACCATTGTCCTTTCTTCCGCCACCACTATTATTGTACTTTCCATGATTATTCAATGTAATTGGTGGCTTTGCATTACGTGCATTAGCAGTCTGCTGTGGAAATCTCTCGCCCAAACGGTGCTCAAGATCCTTCTGTATAGGCACTGGTATCCGTGGAAATAAAGTTGAGAACCACTCTAATTTAGTCAAAAATTGTTTTAGTATGTCACCCATTTTCATGACTTGACCACCTCCTGCTTTAACATCTAGTTCCTCTTCGTCCTCCAGGTACTCGTCGTACCAGCCAAATAAGTCGGCTGGGGGTTGCGTATATCTGGAGCAATAAACAGAAAAAACCATGGATATCACACAATTCGGTCAAAAAAATTATTGGAGATTCTTTTTCAAATGTCTCAAATATCTCGGGAACGAGTGGGTCTAGGGGAAATTATCAGGAAACCGTTTTTGTAGAGAATTTCAAGAGCTTCAAAAAAGGTCAAGTGATAAATTTGCCTCAAATTTATCGTTTTCGAGATATTTAAAGAAGAAGCTACAGGTAATTTTTGAACTTCAAAATCAAGGAAAAAATTTGTTTTTGCTCCTTTTGTGATTATCTTTGAAATGAATGGGTTTAGAGAAAATTTTTAAAATATCTTTTCTGAAGAGAATTTCTAGAGCTACAAAAAAGGCCTTTCGATTAAATTTTTCAAATTAATTTACCTCAATCTTCCAATTTGATTCAATTTTTAAACTTTGAAATCAAGCAAAAATTTTTCCTTTGTTTCAAAAATATCTTTGAAGCGAACGAGTTTAGGGAAAATTGTCAAGAAACTTATTTTGAAGAGACTTTCAAGAGTTACAAAAAAAGCCTCTTCAAAAATCTTTCAAATTCCATCATTTTCGAGATATTCATGAAATAAACTAAAAAATAAATGAACTAAAAAAAATAAATAAACTAAAAAAATGAATGAACATTGAACATTAAACATTAAAAAATAAAATAAATAACTCAACTCACCTGATATACATAAATCCAAGTGCACGAATATACGGTGAATCCGGATGATTAATGAGACCATTTAGTTGTTTTCTAGTTAGTCTTAGTGTAAATAACTTGTACAGTAGACAATAAGCCGTTGAAACAATACCACCAGCTCCAACTCCACGTACCTGCATGAACCGCTAGATTTACAACATCAATTGTTAATTAAATCACTTTCGCATAACATTATAAACTATCAACCGACAACACGTTATTCTGTAAATTTGTAACTGACTTATTAACTTCTCGGAATTGTTGGAAAAAACAAAAAAAATTGTAAAACATTAATTTCAGATAATTGACAATTAATCGTGTCTTGTGCGGAGTTTAATGCTGCGATTGTGATAATTAACACGAATTTATCTGCATTCTAAGCTTTGAAAATGCAGATAAGATGTGATTTTATTTAAGAGTATGAAATTTTTTAACAAATCGATTTCATTTTGTCACCAGTTTTTTTTTATATCTTGGTAAATAATGGAGATACGTCCTTTTCTCTCTAAGATGGTTTTGTAGAGAATTCCAAGAGCTTCAGAACGAATTCAGACAAAATAGCTCTGTCTCACTTAGTTTCCGATATATTCTCAAAAAACTGGTGATGGAATAAAGTCGATCTATCTAAAAATTTTAGAGTCTTTTCCATTTTTTTAATTATTGTTAGGGGAAGGTGGGGTAAAATGGACATTCTAATAAAACGGTTCGAGATGGAGATTTTCTGATGATTCACTTGAAAAGCTGAGGAAATTTTAAGTGGAAAAAATGTGTTAAAATTCTTTTTTTACATTTTTTGAAACTGAGTTTTTTTTTGTGAGAATCGAAACAATTTACTTTTTTAGGTATTTCTCTAGGTGTAGTGGTCGCAGCGACCTGGGGTTGATTTTAAATGAAATAAGAGCTCATTTCCCATCAATTTATAGAGTTTAATTTTTTTTTTAATCTATTTTCGAATTACCTACAACTCTGTTTTTTGTCAATCAGTTCTCACTCCATATTTGTTTGAAGAATCGATCATTTTCTTTTTACAACTATTTAAATCGATGGAGAATGAGTTCGCTTCCTATTTGATATCAGCAACAAGGTCGCTACGACCAATTAAACTGGAAATATCCCTGAAAAGTGAAATTTTTCAAAAACTAAAAACCTTCAAATCTCGACCAAAAAATCAAATTTTTGAAAAATCCAGAGAAACTAATTCTGGCACATGATTTCCATCGTAAATTCCCTCAACTTTCCAATGAAATCATCAAAAGAAACCTATCTTCAATATTTCCCTCGATTTGGAGTGATTTTCATAATATAAAAACATCAAGTTTAAGAATAATAATGAAATTAGCACAAATCTGACAATTTTTACGATTTTTCCAAACAAATAAATTCTGATAAGAAAAAAAAATATTAAAAAAATTTGCAATTGAATTTTCATAAGTTCTTGAATTTTCTACAATATATGTATATTTTTTTCGCGATTTATATGCCGAAGAAAAAAAAAACCTAAAAATTGCCAGATGTCTGCTATTTTCAGTATCACAACTCAAAATATATCTATCTCACCCCTCGTCTCCCACTTTACCCCACCTTTCCCCTATCCATTTTTTTTGCCATGTCAACAAAACATACTCACTCCTCCACACATTCCAGTTTGTCCAGCAGTTTTTCTACTTCCCTTTTCCCACGGCTCTAAATGCGATACTTTGTAATAAATTTCATCAATAACTTCATGATAAGTTTTCAATTCATAAAGATTAACTTTGAAATAATGTGACGACAATATATTTGTCAATATAAGTGGATTTAAATTCATGGTCCTCTCGTTTCCCCATAGTGGTAAAACATTTGATTTTTTACCCTCCTTTGAATTATTTGGCCTTCTATCCTCATCGCAACCACTCGAATTGTTCCACGGTGAGCCTAAATTGAGGACAAAAAAAAATTGTATAAATTTTATTTTTCTAGGTTAAATAAACACAGTGACGTAAAAATGGGAAAAAATGACTTTTCAATGTTTTTTTAGATTTTTTATGTGAAATTATTGTTTCTTACCTCCGTCTCCACCGTCTCCATCATTACCCTGCATTATTAAGTCCCTCAAACGAGAGATTTAGGCCTCAAACTCCTTGATAATTCTCCTTTTTTTTTTTTTGCCCACTCGATAATTATTACTCAACTATTCAGACACTTTTAGCCACATGGACGGATATGCGTTTTTTTTTTCAAAATGTTGAGCTTGTTGAGTTAGCTGTTTCTATGGTGCCAATGATGGTGCTTTGTTTAATTCAATCTCTTTGTTTTATATCGTGTTATTATTCAATCAACGAAACATGTATATTGTGCTCCGGGTTTTTTTTTTGGAGGATAAAAATGTTGAAACCAACTCCAAACATTGACGTCAACTCAACGAAACACAGTTTTTGAGGGGTTTGAGGGGTGGAAGAGGGAAAAAAGACGCATTGCGCAGAGTTCTGCGCAGGTAGCGCCATCTTGTGGCACTAGTGGCGCCATCTTGTGGCGATAGTGGCGCCATCTTGTTGTGTGAACAGTGTTTTGTAAACACACAAACGAATTAATTAGAAAATGACTTTTTATTTTTATTGTTGGGAGAATTAATTGATTAATTTTTTTGTAACTAGTCTCTCATTTTTTGAAAAATTTCCTATTTTTTGGGGATTTTGGAGGAATTTTTCTGGGATTTTAATAGATTAACATGAGTGCACCAATAAGCAATGCAGTTGAGAGCCTTGGAGCTGCTCTAAAATCAAATATTATTCCTAATCAAGAGTATCTTCTTCAAGGTTCAGTTCTTGACAGTGCTGTGGAGGTTTTGCTTCATCGTCTTCGAGGACTCTGTGACAATGTTGACAGTGGACCGGCAGAGGCTTTTCACGATCATGAAATGTGCTTCAGCATCAGAAAGTAATAAAATCAGTGGTTTTTTGACGAATCAATTTTATTCTATTAGATTTTTTGAGAATATCTCGGAAACTAAGCGAGATAGAGCGATTTTGCAGGAATTATTTTTTGTGGCTCCTAAAATTCTCTACAAAACCGGTTCAGGGCCAAATAGGCGTATCTCCATTATTTACCGAGATATTGAACAAAAAACTGACAAAATAAAATCGATTTTTTCTGAAATCTTCCAATTTTTGATTTTTGTTCTTCTGAATTATCCTAAAATCCTTTGGAAGTACTGCATTTTTTTGTAAGCATCTTTTTTACAATTTTTCTTGCTCTACAAAAAAAGATCTTTACAAGAATTTTGTTATCTCTTTTTCTTAACTAGATATTTTCACAAAATTAACTCTGGAATGAGCTTCAAAAAGTTAAAAAAAATCCACATAGATTGTTTTAAAGATATCTCGAGAACGATGAGATTTACGAGAATTCATTAAGAGGCCTTTTTTGAAGGCAATTAAATTTTCTACAAAAAAGGTCTCTTGCTAATTTTCCCTAAACCTTCTAGTTTCAGAGATAATTACAGAAGAAATAGGAAGAAATTTTTTTTTGTTTTTTTTTAGGAAAAAATCATTTTTTTCTCCTTTAAATCATTAAATGTGTTCATCAATTTTTAGAGGACCACCACCGGAACAACCGCTGTTGCTACGAGTCAGAAGAGCCCTCGACTACCCAGAAATGCCCTGGCAACTTCGATACATTGGACAACCAGAATTAGGCGACAAATCACGTCCAACAATTGTAAGAAGCAGTATCGACATTGGCACCAGCAACACAGTCGTTGATTTTCTCACCGAATTAGGCTGCAGACTCGACTTCGAATATATTCTACGTGGCTACATGTTCCGAAAGGGCAGAATGAAAGTCACCGTCTCCAAGATCTTCAAAATGGGACAGGGAAAGTTGCCAGAGGGTGTTGAAGCTATTTCACAGAGTTATCTAGTGGAATTGAGTGTATTAGCACCAAGTGGTCAGGATGCTATTGCTGAAGACATGAGGATTTTTGCTGAACAATTGAAACCACTTGTGCAATTGGAAAAAATTGATTACAAGAGACTTGTTCATTAGGGCGATCCCTTTACAATTATTTAATAAAGTATTTTCTAAATTAAAACCAATTATTTTTTATATTCAAACTCATAAATTATTTAATGTTTATTTATTTAAGAGGCTCCAGGCTAAAATTATAAGCCAAATGTGAAATTATCTCCGAAACGTGTAGGTTTAGGAGAAAAAGTGAAGAAACCTTTTTTGTAGAGAATTTAATTAGCTACAAAAAAGGTTTCTTCACTTTTTCTCCTAAATCCGATATTTTACAATATATTTTTTACTTTTCAAAGATAATTTTTTTTTAATGTCGGTTTTCAATATTTTACAAGATATTTTCTAACATAATGTGCAAAAAAATTATTTGAATTCCATTAAAATACTTTTCAAAAAACATCTTTTCGACTAATAAAAACATGAAAAGCCGACAATGCCAACAATTACTGATTATTAACCACTAACACTCATCAAATATATTCAAATTTCCCGCAAAAATTGAGGCAATTGCGGTGTTGTCAATTTTCCTAAGCGTCCTATCGACAAACGTCCTCCGAGTGTCGCCGAATAGACACGAAGTAGTGGGAGTAGCTGCCATTTTATATTTCTCGTTCTACTGTGAGCGTTTGTTGCTGATTTTTGGCTAGAAAAATTGCTTTATCTATCAGTAAAATTGTGAGGTAAGTAAGTACATAAAAAAGTCTTCATATTCCCTCGTTAATTATTTATTAAAAACACTAATAAAAGTGTGTAATGTCGTTTTTTTTTAAAGGGATTGTGTAGAACACTCATTTATTATTCAATAATATTCGAAGAACGATCAATCAGAAATAGAAACTATTTAATTTATTGATCAATAGTTTCATCTTTTCCATTCAATCATCGTCAATTGCCTCAAATTCTATTTATTTTTTAATCAAACCAAATAAAATTTTTATTGTCTATTTGAAAACTCCATTTTTCCACTCGATTCAACATTCTCCCCCCCCCCCCCCCTTTTTTTCTTTATTGCAACAATAAAATGCGGGGGAAATGATGAATGAAATAAATTGATAATTAATTTCTTTTCTTTTTAGATCGAATGACAAAATGTCGCGTTATCGCGAGTGGGACCTGTCTTGTAAGGTTTACGTAGGCGATTTAGGCAGCAGTGCCAGTAAACACGAGATAGAAAATGTATTCAGTAAATATGGACCATTGAGAAATGTTTGGGTTGCTAGAAATCCACCGGGTTTTGCATTCGTTGAATTTGAGGATCCACGTGATGCTGAGGATGCAGTGAGAGGACTTCATGGAACGTGAGTGAAATTATGGAATTAATGAGAATTTTGATGATTAACTAAAAATAGCAGATATCTGACAAATTTAATTTTTTCTTCGAACAAATAAATTATTTGAAAAAAATGAAAAATATGCACGTGTAGAAAATGTAAAACATTATAAGTGCAAATTTTTTTAATGTTTTTTTCCAATAATTTGTTTCTTTAACAAAATCTGAAAAAAATTGTCAGATGTGTGCTAATTTTATTACACTGAGAAATAAAAATTTTTGTTGTAAGAAAATTTGATTAGTTGAAGAAAATTTACTTCACTCCAGAAAATTTCAATATATATAGATATAAGAATTGTGAAGGAAAATTTTGTTGAAAGGCAATTTTCTTGCTACAAGAATTTTTTTTTCTTAGTGTATAATGAATTTAGGTGTGAAAAGGAAAAATGGAAGAATATTCAACAGAAGAATTTTTCAGACAAATTGATTTTATTTCAGGAGCGAAAAGGTAAAACAGGACAAATCGACTTATCTTTGTCATGATTTCTGATAAATTATCCTGAAAACTAATGGAGATAAGCCATTCTTTCTCTAAGTCTTTTTAGCAACTCTCGAAATTCTTATCGAAAGTGGGTAATGTTAAGAAAGGGCGTATCTCCTCTTCACAACTGATTTTGTCACGTTTTTTAAAGAATATCTCGGAATCTAAGGGAGTTAAGGGGATTTTGCCTGAATCCTTTTTTTGAAAATCTTTGAGGGTTACGAAAGTGGATTAAGGCGAAATTGCACTGTTTCGCTTAGTAGATACGGAAATTTTCGTGAAAACCCTTTTATGAAGAATTTCAAGAGCTACAAAAAAGATCTCTTGATAAATTCTCCTAAATCTCATCGTTTATGAGATATTTCAAGAATAATCGAATAATTTTATATCGTTGTCCTAGAGTGAAGAGGGCGTAAGATAGGAAACATGTACTATTTACGCCTTTTCTACTCTAGAACTATGATTTGTATTTTTTTCCAAATTATTAAATATCCTGAATTTCTTTCAATTGTAACAGTCGTTGCTGTGGAACTCGTGTGAGAGTTGAAATGTCCTCTGGACGCAGTCGTCGAGGCGGTGGTCGTCGACCAGGTCCCAGATACTCGAGATCAAGATCACGCAGTCCACGAAGAAAATCCCTTGGTCGTTACCCAAGGTGAGTGAAAAATTCCATTAAATTGTAAAACAATTCCCCCCTAAATTGCACAGTAAAAGAGAGACTAATTTTCATGATTGCTTTAATTTTTTAAGGTCCCTCTCGAAGAGTCCCAAGAGATCACCAGTCACTCGCTACTCCAGGTAATTTCATCATTATTATTATTATTATTATTCTTTACACTATAATTTTCGTCCCTCAGCATTATTCAATCGTGAAATAGGTCGAGAAACAATATTTAAGAATATAATTACGTATGTACAGTATTTCCATTGATTTCTAAAAATATTAGAGTTATAATCAAAGTAATTTCGCTTAAATTTTGATGTTTTCGAGTTATTATTTACTTAATGTGAACTGAAATGAGACGAAAAAATTGTGATTATCTCAAAAACTAGTAGGTTTAGAAGAAATTGTTAAGAGATCTTTTTTTTAGAGAATTTTATGAGCTCTAAAAAAGGTTTCTTGATAAATTCTTCTCAACCACATAGTTTCAGAGATATCGCAAAATTAGTCGTCTCGAAATTCACTTGGTCACTGAATTATCAATTTGAGAGGAAAATTAGATTATTCTCATTAGAGATAATGGAAGACGATAGTAGTTATCAATGTTAATCACATTACATCAGGCATATTTGAGCTTTTGTGCACGTCATGAAAATAATTTAATGGAACGTGAGCACTTGATGAATCGATCAATGTTATGAGTAGAATTCTATTTTTTTCCACATTTCATGAATTATTAATTTTTTTATTTTAATAGTGTCATGTCAATTCATCACAAGCCTGCATTATGCGTTCAACATATCACTGAAAATAAAATTATTATAGTTCTGCAGGGAAGAGGCGAAACGAAATGTCATTTTTGTACTGAAGTAGTGAAAAAGGACGAGTGGAAAAAATATAAGATTTTTTTGTAAATATCTCTGAAGCGAGTGAGTTTAGGAGAATTCATCAAGAAATCTTTTTTGTGGAAAATTTCACGATCTACAATAAAGGTCTCTTGATAAATTCGCCTAAACTCGATAGTTACAGTCTCCTCTTTTGCAAAACAGAATAAGAGCTTCAGAAAGGGTCTTGATGGAAAAATCAAACATCTGACAATTTTTATATTTTGGTTATCTTTTCACAGATGAATGATTTGAAGGAAAAAAAATATGCACATGTAGAAAATTGAAAAAACTATGAGTGGAAATTTTTTTATTATTTCTTTCATCATGACTTATTTCTTTAAAAAAATGCACAAAATTGTCAGATGTCTGTGAATTTATGAGAGACTGAAAATAGCAGACATCTGAAAATTCTTATAATTTCTTTTTCTTCAACGAATCAATTATTTTAAAAAAAATCAAAAAATGTACAAGTTGGAAATTTGAAGAACTACAAGTGCAAATCTTTTTAATATTTTTCTCATGAGAATTTATTTGGTCAAAGAAATGCAATAATGTAAAATGTGTGCTAATTTCATCATCATTCATCTTCTTCAGGTTTTGAGATATTAAAAAAAAAACAGATTTTAATAGAAAAAATCGACGTTCTCGTTTCTCCTCTTTACCACTTGTTTCATCATTATTAGCATTAAAGTGGGCAGTCTAGGAAAGGCGATTCATCATAATTGAATAATCAATGAAATTCACAAAATTAAATTACCTAAAAAATAAATAATTATTATTAATTTTTTCGGAGATAGTGGCAAGGAGTATGATTAACATTTGATAGTTTATATTGGTAAAACTGACGTTTGCAGATTCTACCAGTGTCAGCTCCTAGCTCTGCTCGTCTCCCCGCCACTACTACTACTACTACTACTACTACTGCTACTACTACTACAGCCACCGTGAACCAAAAAAAAAAAAAAAAAAAAATTCAAATATTGAATGAAAAAATTTAGCAATCAGAAAAAACAAAAAAGCCTGCCTGCCCACTAACTCCCCAACCAAGTTCACCATCAGTCACCAACCAGAATCACCGATAGGAGCCAACTCGTCACATTGACAGTCCGTTATCGTCAATCACCTCAGTTAGTCTTTAAAAAAAGATAATATAATTATTATTTTTTTTATCCATTTTATTCAATCAAATCGTCGCTTTAGAAACAAAAGGGCGTAATTGCTATGCTCATAAACAAGGATTTACGCCCCTTTGACTCTGAGGCGACAAAAATGAAGCAAAATTAATGAAAGAGATACTTCGAATGCTACGTGTACAATCTTCTAGGCCAACTAGGCAGCAAATCATCGATAAATCAGCCTCAATATTGATCACAAATATCTTCGATCAAAATCAATCAGCGCACCCGTCTCCCAACTTCTACTGCTACTCCGTGTCTTCAATCATCAGTTTAAATAATTAGATGAAACAAACCACAAAAAAAAATATATATATATTGTATTTATAATGCAACCGTCACTCTTCTCTTCCATCGAGCAATATGATCACCTACACAACCATCCCACCAACCCAACCAATGTTACCACCAACCACATGCTCACAGTTGTCTGGTATTTTCACCGAATTTACAAAAAATTATTATTTCATTTTTTATTAGTGTAATTTATTTTTAAAAAATCACTGAGCTAACGATTGATTACTTTTTCTCATTCTCTAGATTTTTTTTTGTTGATTTTTTTTAGATAATTCGTTCGCTCAGTGAATTTTTTTAAATTATGTCTGAATTTATTTAAGAGTATCTCGGAAACGATAGAGTTTAGGAAAATTTATCAGGAAACCTTTTTCGTAGAGAATTGAATTGTTCAAAAAAAAGATATCTTGATGATTTTTCTTGGAACTATGCGTTTCGGAGATATTTAGCCTTTTTAGCAATGAAAATACTGAAAATCCTTCAAGTTGTCATTTTTTTACTACTTGAAGTATTTTCTTATTAATTTCCGTTTGAATAGAAATAATTTGCTATCGGCTAATTTGGATTTAGTGGTGAAATGTTAAAATCATTATCAACGATTAATAATTTATTAATTATATTAATCTTCTCGGAAAATTCAGGAATTAGTTGTAGTTCTCTTGGAAAATCTATCTTTATCTAAATTCTCTTTAATCGTGTATTTTCATCTCGCGTTGGTGTAAAAAGTTTTGAAGCAATTTCTTTAATTAAAGGAGCAACACGATCAAAGATAATTTAAGATGAATACTGTAAATTATTCGGTAGATAGAAACTTAATACATATTATTTTGTTGTTTTTTTTGTTGAATTTTAGGTCACGCTCCCGTAGCCCACGCAGAAGGTCTCTGACCCGTAGCAGAAGCCGAGATCGTCGTTCTCGCTCCGACTCTCGTGACAGACGGTAAAGATAATCATTATCAAAACATTTACATCTTGATTATCAAATATGCAAAAAAAAAAAGTTGAAAAAAATCACATTGTTCTTGTTCTGTGAATATCTTTGAGGCGAAGGGGTTTAGAAGAATTCATCAAGAGACCTTTTTTGTAGAGAATTTAATTCTCTACAAAAAAGGTCTCTTGATTTTTTTCGTTAAACCTCATGATTTCAGCAGTGCTCATGAATTAACATAATTTTGCTTAATTTTTTTTGTTGAGAAAAATGCAGTATTATGAATTGTTATCTCAGAAATAAAGTGGCATAAGTGCTATGTATAAACATAGCACTTACGCCACTTTGTTTCTAAAGTGACGATATAAATTATCCTATTATGCAAGTGGAACTCAATTACTTCTGTAATCTATATTGTTTAATAGTGCAATTTCATATATCGTCACTTTTAGAAACAAAGTGGTGTAAGTGCTATGCTTATGAATAGCACTTACAGCGCTTATGTCACTTTGTTTCTAAAGTGACGATAAAATTATTCAATTATGCAAGTAAGACTTAATTATTTCTGTAATCTATATTGTTTAATAGTGCAATTTCATATATCGTCACTTTTAGGAACAAAGTGGCGTAAGTGCTATGCTTATACATGAAAAATAAAGTGACGTAAGTGCCATGTCTAAGCATAGCACTTACACCACTTTATTTCTAAGGTGAGGATATAAATTATCCTATTATGCAAGTGGAACTTAATTATTCCTGTAATCTATATTGTTTAATAGGGCAATGTTATGTATCTTTACCTTAGAAACCAAGTGACCTAAGTGCTATGCTTATAAATAGCACTTACGCCACTTTGTTTCTAAGCGAAGTTCAATTATTATTATTGCGCAATCAATTATTACAATTTATACTGTTTAAATAACTCCAATTGACTTTTTCTAGCCTGAAGTCTTATAAATAAACATTAAACATTAAAAATGAATTAATTTTGCTTGCAGTTAGGTGCTGACACGAGACATCACAAAGGGACTTAATGGAGATAATGATAACGAATAAGATGAAAATTATGAATAAAAAAAGGAAATTAATTTTTAATATGTATGTTAAACTAACTATCACATACATACTCCTGACAATTAGTGATTAATCAATTAATTTAAGTCGTTTTTACACGGGAATTCTGTCCTCAGTTAATGAACAAAAAAAATATCAACGACTACTGTATGTCCATAATACACGAAATAATCTATTGAAAAAGGAAAAAAGATGTCAGAGTTACTGATTTTTTAATTTTTTTTTTTTTTGAATTTTATGAGAGATTTTTGAAGGAACAATTGTGAAATAAATTCAGTTCCAAGTTCGAATTGTAACTGTCGAGCAAATAAACGCCAATCCATAAAACTTTTACGAATTTTCAAATAGAATGAGAACACGATTCAATGGAATCAGAGAGACAATGAGAAAGAGAACAATGACATTTTATGATGTATTACTTATTTTGTACCGTAATCGATATGTGGATTGAAATAAATTGCACAGAATATTTAATGAAACCTGTATTTACGTCAATCGTTCAATTTATTTTCGGTTATTCTGAAGTAAAATGAGATAAGTTCAAAGGTAGTCTGTTGATTATTTTAAAGATATCTGGGAAGTGAAGAGGTTTAGGAAAATTTGTCACGAAACCTTTTTTGTAGGGAATTTGATTCTCTACAAAATAGGTATTCTGACATTTTCCTCTAAACCCATTGGCTTTAGAGATACCTTCAAAAAAAGCGCGGGAAAATTTTTTCGACTCATTTTCCTCTTCTTCACCGCTCCATTCTTCTCGGAATATGTCGGAAACTAATGGAGATATGAATTTTTTATAGAAATGTTCTTTGTAGCTCTCATTCTTCTCTACAAAAAAGATTACAATAAAAATTTCCGTATTTCGCTTAGTTTCCGAGCTGTGAAATAAAATAAAATAGAATAAGAATAAAAATAAAATCCAAAAAAATCCAATAATTAAATTAATTTAATTTATGTGAAGATTTTAATTAAAACTGACGATAAAAATGAAAATTTTGTACACGAATTCCATAATCTGAACAAAACTCCTTTAACTATTAAAATTTATAAATAAAAAATAAAGTTTTTTTCAATGAAAAAAAAAAAATTCCGAATTTTTTGAATTAATTTAAAAATTCAAGATGCAACATTCATTTAAAATATCTCGGAAACTAAGCGAGATAGAGCGATTTTGCTCGAATTCTTTTTTGTAAGTCTCAAAATTCTCTACAAAACCATCCGAGGGCAAAAAAGGCGTATCTCCCTCAGTTTCCAAGATATTTTAAATAAACTGACGACAAATTGAAATTCAATTAAAAAAAGTTCATTATTCTCCAAAATAAACATCAATCAAATTGACAAAAAAAAAGGCGGGTATTAATGACAATATGGCGGGTATATCTATTTTCAGTGCGCAGTTGCCATTTACAATTCCGAGAAGAAGACCACAAGAGGATTAGCAAAAGAGAAGAATAACCCGTTGAGTTAGGAAAACCGCGCGTATATACCATTGGCCACCATTTTGTCGCATTTCTACGTGTGCAGTGTACCGAGATAGACGTTTCCTACTTGCTCATTGCCTTCACCTTTTTTTTTTTTATTTAAAAACAAAAAAATAGCATAGTCTTCGATAAATAAGCGGTCGAGTGGTTGATTCCAAAAACAAAAAAGAGTAAGTTATTTTTTTTTCAAAAATCTATTGTTTCAACAATAAAATCCTGGAATTTTGCGGATTATTTGTGCAATAATTGAGGAATTATTGGTGCTCGACGAAAATAGCATAATATTAGCGTCTAGCGTGGGTTTTATCCGTTTTCACGCCCTTTTTTGCCTCCAATTCAAATATTCGAACGTTAAAAAAAATGAAATTTTCGTAATTTTTCAATAAAACTCGAATTTTTCCAATACTTTGTCTTTGAATTTATGAATTAGCAATTGATTCTATTAATTAATTATTGTTTATGGTATTTTTACAGGTAAAAATGTCACGTTATCGTGAATGGGACCTGTCCTGCAAAGTTTATGTTGGTAATTTGGGTAGCAGTGCAAGTAAACATGAAATTGAAAATGCATTCAGTCAGTATGGACCATTGAGAAATGTTTGGGTTGCTAGAAATCCACCGGGTTTTGCATTTGTAGAGTTTGAGGATCCACGAGATGCTGAAGACGCTGTCAGAGGACTTCATGGAAAGTGAGTAAATGTTTTTATAATTCATGGAATATCGTGGGAGATTGGAAGGTGATAAATACAATACTAAAATATTATCAATTCGCGATGTTTCGCTTAGGGGAGAGTGGGGCAAAATGGGCACTGTAACGAAACGGTTAGAGATGGATTCTTCTTGATGATTCTATTGAAAAGCTGAGGAAATTTTAGCCGGGAAACCAGTGTCAAATGTATTTTTTTCGAAAATTCGATATTTATCGGCATTTTTGAGGGGTAAAAACTTTTGCTCTTTTGAAAATTTTCAGTTTTTTTCAAATATCTCTGGTTCTATTGGTCGCAGCAACTCGAGATTGGTCTCAAATGAAAGGTGAGCTCATTTCCCATCGATTTATGGGGTTTTGAATTCGAAAATATCAATTTTCAGGATAGTTATAGGCCAAAAACTGTTTCACAAAAATGCCCATAAATACCTTGAAAATTGATATTTTTAAATTGAAAACCCTATGAATCGATGGCAAATGATCTCACCTTTCACCTCTCGTCGGAATTTTTACACTACGACCAGTAGAACCGAAGATATCCTTAAAAAATTGAAAACTTTCAAAAAAAGAAAGGCTTTTTACAACAATAAAGGCTTTTACCCCTCTAAAATGCTCAAAAAAGTCAAAATCGCTAAAAATTCAAAAAAATTGATCCCGGCACTGGACTCCCTCCTAAAATTTCCTCAGCTTTCCAATGGAATCATCAAAAACAATCTACCGCCAATATTTCTATTAAAATCAACAGTTTTCTATAATTTTCGCTTAAAAATTTAGATGTGTCCATTTTACCCCGATGCCCATTTTGCCCTATAATTTAAGCTTCTTCAGGCTCTGAAATACAAAAATTACAAATTATTCACTTTTTTCTTAGATAATCAATAAATACAAACAATAAAACACATTAGAGCCTATGAGTTTACTCTGGTAAGATAACTCTTCTGTTTTTTAATGCGGAATCATGAGAAAATTGGCAGCATTAAAAAACAGAAGAGTTATCTCACTAGAGTAAACTCATAAGCTCTAATGTGTTTTGCTGTTTGTATTCATTTATTATTCTGAGAAAAAAATTAATAATTTGTAATTTTTGTATTTCAGAGTTTGAAGAAGCTCAAATTATACGCGAAACGTCGCGAATTGACTATATTTTAGTATTGTATTTATCACCTTCCAATCTCCCATGATATTTAATTGATTACAACCCATGAAAATGAATCCGATAATCGATTTTTATAATTATTATCTTGCGAAATTTGACTTTATTTCGATTTTTTTGTGACAAGAATGAAATTTTTAAACAAATTGATTTTATTCCATCATCAGTTTTTTAAGGATATAAGGGAGACTAAGCGAGATAGAGCGATTTTGCCTCAATCCTTTCTTGTAGCTCTTAAAATTCTCTACAAATCCATCTTCGGGCAAAAAAAGTGTATCTCCATTATTTACTGAGATATTTTGAAAAAACTGGTGACAAAATGAAATCAATTTTTTTGAAAATTTCATTTTTTTTTGTGGAAATTCGTTTGTAGATCTGAGTGCAAGGTATAAAAAATTTCCACCGATAAAAGGTTGCATTTCCACTTGTTTTGGAAATATTTTGAGAAAATGTAACAGTAAAGAAGAATCAGTCTTCAAATTGTTTCTATCGTCTTTTGAAAATATTTCGGAAATTATGAGGTTTTCAGGAATTTCACAGGAAACCTTTCTTGTAGAGAATTAAATTCTCTATAAAAAAGGTATCCTGCAATTTTTCGCTAAACCTACTAGTTTCAGAGAAATTCACAAAAAAAAAACAAACTCTGAATCTTAATTTCTTTAAAAAAAATTGAATGACTCAAAATTAATTAGTATTCATAATTAATTTCACAGACGTTGTTGTGGTACACGAGTACGAGTAGAAATGTCATCTGGTCGTAGTCGTCGTGGTGGTGGTGGACGTCGTCCAGGTCCAAGATACTCAAGGTTCGTAATAAACATCTGCAATAATGATCTAATTAAAATTTTCAGCCAGCCAATAATTGACGGGTATTAAATAAGTTTAATATATAACATCAAGTAGGTATTAATTATCTGGCGCATTAATCATGAAAAAAGCACGGAATATTAGAAAGAAAAGGATTAGCACAAATTATTCAAACATCTGACATTCTTTATAATGCCGAAGAACTGATTAAATTTTGATTATCTTCTTTTTTTTTCAATTCACGTAGATAATACTAATTCAGTCACAGATACACTGAGAAAATAGAAATTCTTGTGTGTTTTTATATTTATATATATTCTGCTTAAATCTCAAATTATTTGAGATTGAACTGATTTTAATGTTTCAAGTGGCAAAGGAAGGTGACCGGATTTAGATTCCAGATAATTTTCGAGAAAAATTTGGAAATAGTGAATTTGCCAAAAATTTCGAAAAATCTCAAAAGATCTCGAAATTTTCCTATTTTGAGATTTCGCGTTAAATCTCAAATTATCAGAGATTAAACTGATTCATTCAAAATTAGCAAAAAATGAGCCTACATGCTATTTTTCAAAATTGAAACTAATCATAACTTTATATAAAAAAAAAATTTTCTTCATCTCAAATGATTTTATTCAACCATTTCAATAGCATATTCAAGAATCAGCGAAATTAGAAAACATCCCCCGAAAAATGAGTGAAATAGCGTGGAATGCCGCATATATTTTGAAATTTTCTGGAACTAAGTAGATTTTCTCCAACTAAGTCAATTTTCTTACAGCAAAAATTCTTTTTTCTCAGTGTATAAACAAAAAAAATCTTTTCTTTTATCACAAATACTGAGTAACATCTTTAAGTTTTTCTTTTATTTTTTTTTTCTATATTTATCCTCCATATCTCTTTGGGAACTTTGTAGGTCCAGATCACGTAGTCCACGGAAGAAATCAATCAGTCGTTACTCGAGGTAAGAATTTTGCAATATTCAATTAATTTATTAATTTAATTAAAAAAACTTTAGGTAACAATTGATGACACAAATGGAATGTGGACACTGTATTGGCTTCTTAATTATTTATTTTTTTTATTTATTTTCTCTAAAATTTAGATCAGCATCGAGAAGTCCAAAACGCTCGTCGATTCATCAGTACTCAAGGTAATTTATTTAATTTTTTAAATATGGGTTCAATGGGTAGAATTTGTTTGCAAAAACTTTCAGATAACGATACGAGATCAATTATCATCCTCAATGTACGTATGATCCCTCATTGAGGCAGAATGCACGTTTTTTTTTTTTAAATCACTAGTGTACACGAGATTAATTAATTAACAATTGTGTGTACAGTTATCGGTATATAAAGAATGTCTTGTTTTTTTTTTTTATTATTATTTTTTCTTTGGAATCAAAAAATCATTGAGCAATGGGCGATTTAGCACAATGAAAATGTTCAATTCGAGATAATAATTATTTAATATCGTAATAGATGGAAGACGAAAGTAGTGTATGTAAAATGGAATTATGTTAATTATATACTTTTATTTTATTAATTTAAAATTCATTGAGTAGCTTAGAAATCATAATTTGTTCATCATGGACAGATAAATTTTTCTTATTTATTTCATTTAGATATTTCTTTTTCACTTGATTTGAGCACGTCAAAATAAATAAAAAAAATCAGGACAATTGAAAATATGTTGAGATATGAGATTATTTGAGAGAGAAGCATACATTGGTAATTTCAGTAGTGAAGACGTTGAACGAAGTTTCCTAAATTTTTATATAATATCTCGGAAACTAAGTGAGATAGGAGAATTTTCGAGGAAATCTTTTTTGTAGCTCTTTTTCCGCTCTACAGAAAAGGTCTCCACGATAATTTCCCTATCCCGCTTGGTTTCTGAGAGATTTTCAGAAAAGTGATTTGTCTTGTATTAAGAATTTTGAGATTTGGAAACGCGTTCGGAAACTAAGCGAGATAGGGAATTTTCATGGGAACCTTTTTTGTAGAGGATTTTAAAAGCTACAAAAAAGGTTTCTTCACAAATTATCCTATCTCACTTAATTTCCGAGATACCCCAAAAAAATTATTGAAATCACCTCGTTCTTCAACTTCACCACCGATTAAAATTACCAAAAAAATAAAAAAATACATTTTTTTTTATATCTTTCATAATGCATTAGAGTGGGCAGTCTAGGATAATTAATAGTTATGATTTGCTGATGATTGAAAAAAAAGAACAATCAATTAATTAAAGTAAAAAAAAATTAATTAATAATTAAAAATTTTTTGCGGATATAGTGGCAAGGAGTATGATTAATGTCTTATAGTTATATTGGTAAAACTGACATTTGCAGATTCTACCAGTGTCAGCTCCTAGCTCTGCTCGTCTCCCCGCCACTACTACTACTACTACTACTACTGCTACTACTACTACTACAGCCACCGTGAACCAAAAAAAAAAAAAAAAAAAAACTCAAATATCGAAAGAAAAAATTAGCAATCAGAACTGAAAAAAAAAAAAAAAATAGCCTGCCTGCCCACTAACTCCCCAACCAAGTTCACCATCAGTCACCAACCAGAATCACCAATAGGAGCCAACTCGTCACATTGACAGCCCTAATGCTGTTCCTTCGGTTACGTCAATGAAATATACCCTACAAAAATGAAAAAACAAATCTACTTCATAATCTACCTGCCAAATATCTTCTAGGCAACTTTAATAGGAGTATCATCGTTACCCATCTTTAATCAGCCTCGCAACGCGATTATGAATTAAATTAAATATTGAAAAAAAAAAAAAAAAAAAAAACAAAATCTTCAATCAATAAATCACAGCGCGACTATCGTCTCCCAACTTCTACTGCTACTACTCGTCAACCATCACAGAAATAAAAATATAAAAAAATTAAAAAAAATTAGCTGAACAAAATATGCGACCGCCACTTCTCTTCGATCGAGCAAAGCAAAATGCATCACCTACACACCATCCCACCACCCAACCAAGTACCACCACCACCACCACCACATGTTCACAGTTGTCTGGTATTTTCACCGAATTTTCAAAAGTTTATTATATTTTTTATTTTATTTTTATAATAATTATTTTTTGTTTTTCTCATTTTTTTTACATCATTTTAGCAAGTTCTGAGTTCTCTCACGATTTTGCAAGTTTTTTTTTTGAAGGGGGGGGGGGGATGATGATGAGATTCTTGAGGGGTTGATGACGAGATAAATCGTAAGGGAATGGAACTTGCTCAAATTTATTAATTAATATATAATATTTACATAACTCGTGTAACATTCTTATTTTCTATGAAAGCTAATCGCTAATTAGTTGATTTTCACATTTTTCCTTTAATTTGTTTTTGCAAAATTTTTTTTCAAATCTATTTTATTCAAGTTTATTTATTTTCTGGTGATATCTCAATACGTATTTATTAATTACTGTGTCTAACTAGTTTATATGTTTACCCCGAGAGAAAAAAAAAAGAATTAGGAAAATTAGGAATTAGTTGATTTTTCATTATTAAATTTTTGTATTCGTGATTTTTTCACATACCTATTGCATTTACGCTGAGCTTTCTGTTGTCTCTTTGAGATTCATGTAATTCAATTGATAGAGAAAAAAGAATAGTTATTGAATCGGTGAGGAAGAATAAGTCGAATGACTTGGAAATTTTGTAGTAAAGTGAATTGAGATGAACGAAAAAATTACATGCAATTGTAACGTATTTTAAAAATATCTCGGAAATCGTTAGTTTCACAAGGATTTATCAAGAAACCTTTTTTGAGGAGAATCAAATTCTGTTCCTAAAGCGTCTCTTGATATTTTTCTCTAAATCCACTCGCTACAGAGATATTTTTGAAAAGAGTCTATCAGGAAATTTTTTAACTTCTTTTTCGCTTTTTTTACTATTGAATTCTCAATCTCATTTTAACTCAGTGTTATCTCATAATATAATGAGTTTAGGAAAAAATGTCAAGAAACCTTCTTTGTAGGAAATTCAATTCTCTCCAAAAAAGGTTTCTTCATAATTTTCCCTAAGCCTATTATTCTTCGAGATATCTACGAAGCAATTAAAAGGGAATTCGACTCATCTCTGATTCGAAAAAAATTCTAACTTTTTGTTCATAAATGATTAACAATAAGATACAACAGAAGAGTGAGGAACTCAATAACCCTTTTATTACATGTTACTATTTAAAAAAGGCAAATTAATATAATTATTGATTCAAATTTTTAGGTCTCGCTCACGCAGCCCAAGGAGAAGGTCATTGACCCGCAGCCGCAGCCGAGATCGCCGTTCGCGCTCCGACTCACGTGACAGACGGTACAAATAATTCCAAAAAACTCCAAAAAATTAAGAAAATCCTAAAAAAAAAGTAGCAGGAGAAGACCTTCCCACTTCTTCAAATTAGTGAAATTAGAAAATGCCAAAAAAATTTGATACAAATTAATTTCTCAATAATTCCATTGCAGTTAGATGACAGCTAAGGAGAGATGATCTCGATGAATTCTGGGATGGAGTTAACAACTGATAAATATTGTTTTTATTTGTATATAAACTGCTGTCACCATGTTCACAAAAAAGAAAAAAAAGAAATGATAAAGAATAATGAAAAAAAATAATAATCATGTGAATGACAAAAAATAAGATCCACGTTGGATCCAGCTTATGTCTAATTGTTATTTACACGCAAAAAAGAAAATAAGAAATGAAAAGAAAAGAAAAAATGTAAATTAGTTGTTCACTCGTGTGAGTTTAATCGTCGTATCACTTGACTTCTGCATTGCTATTTTGCATTACTATGAGATGAAGAAAAGAAAAAAAAGAAATGAAACAAATTCGAACAAATAAATGAATAATTTTACATGAGCTTATGATTAATATGAAATAACTGTAATATTTGTACGAGTGAGAAATTAATTAAAATAATTGAGCTAGAATTTTCAACCAATGCTTTTGGTTGATTTGATCGATGTATTAAAATGGACAAAAAAAAAGAAAATGGAAATCACGTTATGAATTACACAAAACACGATTGTTTTACGTTTTATTAATTATTTTGTACTTTTCATCAATTTAAGATTAAAAAAAAATATGTAACGCATATTTAAGTTCAAATTATTCTTCATTTTATTCTGAAATTCAGAAAAAGACTTTTACAGTGTATATATTCTTTTGTGAATATCTCTGGAATATAAGTGAATTTATCGAAAAATGTCAAGAAACAAAAGGAAAATGATAAAAAAAAACTTTTTTGTAAAAAATTTTAAGAGCTACAAAAAAGGTTTTTTCGATCATTTCACGTAAATCTTTCGGTTTCCGAGATATCTTTGAATAAATTTAATGCATAATATTTCAACAACTCGATTAACTGCTGAATTATATCACAGAATAATTGCCAAGAGGCAGCATGCAAAGCCTGATTCCCTGTTGACACAGATGATAATCCCGAATAGGCAATGCTAGTGTTTCATCCAGAAGTTTTAATACATCCAAGTAAACCTTCAATGCCTTTTCGTGTTCACCATCCTCCAGATGCCTCGAGGCTAATTTGAAAAGTGCATCTGTATCCTGAAGGGCTTTCAGACCTTTCATTATATTCGTACTTTTACCACACTTTGAGCAGTCCAACATAAATTGGTTTGCCTCTGTGTTAACGGAGAGTACATTACCACATGATGCTCCAGTTTCACATCTGAATCTGTGGAATTAAAAATATTAAAGTATTAAAATTCTGAATTTAAGTCGTAAAAAAAGACGGTTTTCGCCTTTTTTCAGAGATATTTTGGAAACTACAATGATAAAAAACAAAGTAGTAAAAAGTTTTTAATAAAAACTATTAAATATTGATTCCTTTGGTCATCACCAAATATTTTTTTCTAAATAATTTAAAAGGTTTTTGAATTTACTGAATTGTGGAGATTTAAACAATTAATCTGTTTGAATTAACGAAATTCCGTAAATTCAACAGTTTTTTAAAATTATTCTAAAAAAATATTTAATAATAATATTTAATATTTGAAAAAATAAACTTTTTTTCTTCTCAGTTTAGAGGAGCTAGTAAAATTTTTATAGAAACCTCTTCTGTAGCTCTCATTCCGCTCTACAAAAAAGATTTCTATAAAAATTTTCTGTAATTCCATTGGATTTCGAGATCCCCATTAATAATTCAAGAGAAAAGTGGTAATTTTCATAATTTCATCAGATTTAATGGTGAATATCTTTAGAGCGAGTGGGTTCAGCGAAAAATGTCAGGAAACCTTTTTTGTAGAAAATTTAATTCTCTACAAAAAAGGTCTGTTGATAAATTTTTTAAAATTCCATAGTTTCCAAGATATTCTTAAAATAAAGTGAGAATTCAACTGATTTTCGCTCAATATTCTCTTCTATCACTAGAAAATACCTCAGAATTTTAGGATTAATATCTTCCAACAGTGGCCAATTGCCATTGCAAGCTTCACAGCCGCACTCGAACCAATACTTGATCCTCAATGTCCTCTGCCTATCATTTTTCGCATCTGTCGTAAATATTGGTCCATAATTATCACAGATTTCAGCGCCAGCACGAATTGTTCTTATTGCCCGAACAATCATCGTCGTTCCCACGAAGTACCTTTGACATCAACAAAAAATTAGAATTAAGAAAATTAAAAAAAAAAAATTGATACAAGAATTTACCTAATAATCCCAGGATTGCAGGAATGATTGAATAAAGCTGCTGTGCAAAATAATCCGCCTGCTATGAAATTACTCTTTGCTCTCATCAGTGTTTTATCATTTCTCGGTTTAACTAATTCCGATATCTCGTGGGTATTGAACTGAAGCAGTTGCAAATGATGAAGCAATAAGCCACCAATGAATAATTCATCATCAGTGAGAGTTGATTCAGCTAGATCGAGAGATTTGCTAGTCTCTGGGAGATAGGGGCTTAATTTTAAGACTCTCAGAAGCCAGGCAGCCATATAAGCCCGATGAAATAGATCGTCCTCCGTTCTTTCATCCTCGTGTGTCACTAAAAAAAAGGAAAGAAAAAATAAGAAAAAAGAATTTAGTTGAAATTAAGAAATTCGAGGAGCAAAACAGGCTCATTCAGTTTTTCTCAAAATATCTCGGAATCCGTTAGAAATACGAGATTTTTCATAGAAACCTTTTTTGTAGGGCTTGAAATTCTCTACAAAAAAGGTTCCTACGAAAATTTCGTATCTCGCTTAAATTCGGAGATATTGATGAAAAACTGGGGTCGAACGTCTTCACTTGTGAATTTCGATATTTTCGTAAAAAGTGGGAATGTTTTCATTGGGTCAAATAAAAGGCAGCAATAAAATTGACTATTCATGACTGATTTCTTATCATGAAGATGAAAAAAAAATTACCCATTGAATGAAAAGCCATGTAATCGCTTCCATTGAACGGATGATCTTTCGTGGCTTCGAATTTCTTCTTTGATTTATTTATAACATCTTTCATTTTTCTAAATTTAGCATAAGGCTTCTGCAAAACTGCCTTTATGGCTAAGAGACAGGTGACTGATGCATTTGACAGCCAGAGTGGTCCCAGGATGCTGCACTCGTTCATGTGATATTTCGCATCAGCATCTCTACATTTTGCACTGCAGTAAGCTATTATTGCACAGGTGTCGCAAGCTGCTGGAAAAGGGGCCACGTTCTTTTTGAAGCAGTAATGGCAATTCGTCAATCTAGAATATTAAACAGAAGTTTTGATGATTAATTGGGTAGGGAAGGGGTGAAAGAAGATGAGGTGAAACGGCTTTTGTTCTGCAACGGAAAAATCTCATAATTTCTCTTCAACCTACTGATTTCGAAGATTTTTATGAAATAAGGAGAGGTGGGGTAAAATGGGCACAAGGGATAAAACGGACGCGTGTTAGTTTTGGCTTTTTCTAATATCAAAATGACTCGAAATTGATGGAAATTTTGAAGATAAGGTTTTTATGATGATTCCAATGGAAAGCTGAGGAAATTTTCTATGAAAATCATATGTCAAAAGCAAGTTTTTTGAATTTTTCAGAAAATACATTTTTTTGCTGGAGTTTCGAAGATGAAACTCTTCTGTTTTCGACGAAAATTCAGTTTTTGGGGAATATCTGTGGTCCTATTGACCATAGTGACCTAAAGTTGATGTTCAATGGAAGCTGAGCTCCTTTCCTATCGATTCACGTGGTTTAAATGAAATAATGAATTTTTTTAGGTACTTATAGGGCAAAAACTGTTTTCTTTTTTGGAAAAATGGCGTATAAATATTTGAAAAATTGATTTCAAAAAAATTTGGACCACATAAATCGATGAGAAATGAGTTCACCTCTCATTTGAGATCAACCCCAGATTGCTACGACCAACAGAACCCAAAATATTCTTGAAAAAGTCAATTTTTCAGATTTTCGAAAAGCGCATCCTTTCAAAATTCGCCAAAAAGTAAAGATTTAAAAAATATGAAAAAAAATCATTTCGACGAATATTTCCTTTCTCAAATTTTCTCAGCTTTCCAATGGAATCATCAGAAAATCTCCATCCAATCTCGAACCGTTCAATGGAAATGTCCATTTTACCCCTCCTTCCCCTAAAGAACTCGTGGTTTTCAGAGTTCTCCTTTTTTCCTGAACTCTGCACCTTTTTCGTTTAAAGCCATTCCACCTCAAAGCATTTTGCAGTTGAATCTCCCATTTTACCCCAATTTCCTTTTTAACGAAAAGACTGACGTCATTAACTACACACCTGTATTCCCCAAGTAAAACCGAACAATAAGGTCTATCAATCATTATTATTTCCCCTGGCATGATGTCACGAGTTGCAATTCCATGTCTTCCAATATCTCCACCCGCATCCTGAATGTCCACAGCCGAACTGCAGGATGGATAAAGAGGATTGATGTCCTCAATTTTTGGAAGACTCCCTGAATTGTTCGTAATTTTCGTCGACTGGGGCTGAGATTGGGGCTGACTCTGCTCATTGAGCTGTCTTCCTTTTTCCATAACCGCCAGCATGATCCGAACATCAGACTCAATCTTCTGTTTCTTCTCCAAAGGCACTTTTGCGTTATCCAGCGCCGTGAGAGTCCTGCGGAATGATTCTTCGGCTGCTGGATGATTTTTTAATGCCAGATAACATTTCGCTCTTCTCTCCTCTAATTTGTAGTGTAATTCCGGGGGATAACCGATGCGGAGGGCTTCCTCGATGTCTTTCAGGGCGAGCTCGTTGTGGTCGAGATTGAAGAGTGCGGCTGAACGATTTCCCAAGAGAACACCGAGATCTGCGGGATTTTTAAAAAAATAAATGTAATCTAATCTAATCTAATCTAATATATATAATAAAAGAAAGTGTCCTATGTGCTCAGAAACCAACCCTCATAGCCTCAACCCTTCCGTTTTCAGCTACGGGGGTTGGTTTTCGAGATATGGGGGTAGCAAATATTGCTCCTTATGGGGGTGGAATAATGTTCTAGATCGTTCTACCGAACACTAGAATGATCTAGAATAGTTGAGAATGCTTTAGAATGTTCCAGAAAGTTCGGGAATTTTCTAGATTGTTCCAAAACGTTTCGAAACATTCTAGAATTTTCCAGAAAATTCAAGAACTTCCTAGAATGTTCCAGAAAGATCAAGGATTTTCTAGAATATCCCAAGAGATTTAAGAATATTTTGAAATGTTTCAGAAAGTTTGAGAACATTCTAAAACGTTCCAGGAGGGTTGAAATTTTTCTTAAATGATGCAAAAGTTTTGGAAATATTTTGGAATGTTCCAGGAAGTTAAAAAATAGTCTAGAATGTTTCAGAAAGTTCCAGAATTCTCTAGGATGATCCTAAAAGTTTGGATTTTTTTGTTGGAAATGTTACAGAAAGTTCGAGAACATTCTCGAATGTTGCCGAAGGTTTGGGAATTTTCTAGAATGTTCCGAAAGGTGTGAAAATATCGTGGAATGTTCTAAAACGTTCGAGAACACTCTGGAATGTTTCAAAACGTCCGAGAACTTTCTAGAATGTTCTCAAGGGTGTGAGAGTATTTTGGAGTATTCCAGAAAATTTGAGAACATTTTAAAATGTCCCTAAAGGTTTGCGAATCTCCGGAATTCCGAGAATGTCCTAGAAGGTTTAAGAAGTTAGAATATGTTTTCAATAAGAAAGAAAAGTACTTTCTGTATTTTAAAGTTTATTCTTTTATCCCAACTAACACACAATTCCATATCGACTCCTGAGCGAAGTCGGATAGTTTAGGTAGTTATGTGATAAATGGGTGGAAAGTTCACTGTAGTTTTGAAATTTTTATGATATTTTTAAAGCGAGTGGGTTTAGAGAAAATGATTAGGAAAGTTTTTTTAGAGAGAATTTAATTTTCTACAAAAAAAGTTTTTCTGAGGATTTTTGTATCTCATTTCATTTAGGAGATATCTTTAAAAATACGAACTAATACTGAAAAGAGAAATCGAATGAAGAATATTTCAATCAAATTATACACAAAAGAAATTAAAACAATTACAAAATTCTTCAAAAGATGCAATATTTATATTTAACACGAAATTCGAAATGATCTCATACTTTTTTTTAAATTTATTGTTGTTATTTTTTCGATGATTACTGTCCGAGTTACATTGCAAAAGATAAACAATGATCGATAATTATGTAAAAAATTGTTTCATCCTTCATTTCTATTTTTTTTTCGATCGAGCACGCAATTTCGATCAAATAATGAAGAATGAGTAATAGACGTGACAGTTTCAACATTACATTCGATGTGTATGAACTTTCTAGAATAGGATAGAAGAGATAAGCCTTCTATAAGGTTTGGAAGTTAATAATAATATAAAAAAACCGAAAAATTTGTTTCCCATTCATTATAAATTACCTTCTAAACGAACGGGTTCAGGAAAATTTATCAAAAGATCTTTTTTTTGTAGAGAATTCAATTTTCTTTCAGAAAAGGTTTCTTCGAAACTTCTCGTATCTCGCTTTATTTACGAGATTGTCTCAAAAATAGAAGCTAGTACCGAAGAAAAACTCGAGAAACTTATTTTCCATTCCATTTAGAAGAATTTGTCATATCCCTTTCGTTAAAGAATTCAATTTTCCACAAAAAAGATAACTACAAAAATTTTCATATTCCACTTTATTTATAAGATATTCCCAAAAATACAAACTAACATTGAAGGAATGCTCGAGAAATTTCTTCTTCATTCTTCTATAAATATCTTTGAAACGAGAGGCTTCAGGAGGATTCGTCAAGAGACTTTTTTTTGTAGAGAATTTAATTTCCTACAAGAAAGTCCTCTTGAAAAAATCCAAATTTCATTCAAAATAAAGCACTTATGCTATATTTTTAATTCTGAATTTCACTGAGTTACTCACCTTTTTTTGGAGTTATCAAAACAGCATTCGAGTAGGTTTCAAGTGCCTTCAAAAAATCCCCCTGTGCATAATATTTATTCCCCGTATCTTTCAGCATCAATGCCTTGCTCAAATCCTTAATCGGAGCATCTTCGATTTCCAGTGGCAAACAATGAGCCTCTGGATAATTCAAGATAAAAGCAACTCTCTCACTATTTGTATCCAAAAGTCCAAATCTTCGAAATTCTTCCTCATCAACTGCACGTCTCATCGACAATAAATTTGATCTAAAGTAATTAGCAATTTCAATATCATCATCACCCACCATTTTTAATTAATTTATTGTATCAAAACGTTATTAAAACGTTTTAAATGAAGGGAAAAAAATGCCGACCGCTGATGATGAGGCGAAGTTACAAACTGTTTCGTTGGCAGAGACTTTACTATTTTCGTTGCATCTATTTTGGATTCTCCGAGAGGAAAGTAACATCATTAAATTTCATCAGTAAGTGCAATGATCCCAAATTGTATTTAATATTTTTTTTTTATTTAATCAAACATATTAATATTAATGACTTATTTAGATTTATAAAAATTCAGTGATGAAATTATGAGATATTTTATTTATTTTATTTCTCTGACATTATCTCGGAAATAAATGGTTTCAGCGAAAATCAAGAAGAGACCTTTTTTGTAGATAATCAAATTCTCTACAAAAAAGCTCTCTTGACAAATTCTCCTAAACCTCATTGCCTCTAAGATATTCATTCGATAAACCACTCGACGTTACTTCTGATTTTTATTTTATTATTTTTATTATTAAATAAATTGTAGATTAAGAGAAGAAAAAAAAATTGTGCAATTACAGAGGTACAGAATTTAATACTAAAAATCGTAAGTACAATATATACAAAAATCTTAATTGACATTAATACTCAATAAAAATCAAAGTACACTGTGAAGTAGTATAAAGAGAAGTGAATAATGTCAAAAAATTTGTTTGTTCTTTGATTCGAGTATAAAAAATATTATACAATTGTTTAAATGGAAAATTTTCATCATTATTCTTACTTTGTTCACGATTATTCAATTGAGGGGAAAGAGAAATATGAATATCAATTGCAAGAAACGCATGAAATTAATTAAGTAGTAAAACAGTGAAATAAGTCAACAAATTTGCCTGAAGTTTTTTTTTTAATATCTCATCAATAACTAAGTTTATGAAAATTTCTCGAGAAATCTTTTTTGTAGAAAATTCTCCACAAAAAAAGGTTTCTTGACAATTTTCCTTGAACCTACTTCTTTCAAGGATATCCGCAAAAACAAGTGTCCAGAATTGATTATCAGATTCATTTCCATTTTTCTGGGTTTTGATTAATGATAATTGTTCACAGAGATATTGAAAAAATTAATAACAAACATTAATTATTGTCAAATCGCTAAAATGTCCAGAATTTTTTTAAAAACTGATTTTCCTCATTTTACTACTTAATCGAGATTAAAAAATATAAAATGACGATGATAGATAAAAGCTAATGATCTACATATCGAAAGCCCGCTTTCACATGTGTGTTTTGATTAAAAAGAGACGTGAAAATGTTAAAAATCGTAGGAAGCTTCATCGTCTTCCTTTGATTTAACTCCCAATCCTGTTTTGTAGAGGCCACCAGCAACAAAAGCACCAACGAGAGGTCCAACCCAGTATACCCAGTGATTAGCCCAATCACCAAGCATAACAGCTGGTCCGAGGGTTCTTGCTGGATTCATACTGCTGCCAGTGGCTGGTACAGCAGCCAGATGTGCTACTGATATAGTCAGACCAATTGCGAGAGGTGCCCAGCCCTTTGTGTCTGTTCTTTTTGGATCAGTGACGGCATGCACTACCAGAACGAGGAGGAATGTCACAATTGCCTCCATGAGAACTCCCTGGCCTGCGTCAACGTTGGCACCGAGACGGGTCATGCCTATTCCGTTTGCTTGGGCAGTTGATGGAATTGCGACCTGCGGATTCATCGAAAATCGTTGATTAAAAAAAAGGAAAAAATTCGATGAGTTTGAAAAAAAAAAATTTCTTTAATTTTGATGATATGATGATAGCTTTATCGTTCTTGCTTATAAGATTTTTTTATTTATTTTTTATTAGTGTATTTGGAACCTCATGGTTTATATGCTTAGTATGTACATTTATATTTTTTGAAAATATCTCGAAAACTGTAGGAAATAGGAAAATTCTTGTAGAGACAACAATTTCGGTTGATTGAGTTGACCAGTGTTCGAATTCGTCCAGTGATCGAACTATTTACCGTATTTATGATTAAAGAAATTGGTAAACCAGCTAAATATCATTTTTCTAATCTTTGAAATGTTATATCGTTGTCCTGGAGTGAAAAGGGCGTAATAAGATAGAAAACTACACTTTTTCTATCTTGCTACGCCCTTTTCATTCTAGGATGACGATATAAAGTTCATAAACTCAAGTAAGAGCCTATAGAACTGTTGAATGTATCAGTAATTATCGAATTCCTTATGTTCGATCACTGGTGTCTGTCGAGTCTTATCCGTTCGACCACTGGACCACTCATACTCTCTTGAATATTTTCTGAGATATTTGATAATGTGATTTTGGAAAATGATTTTTATGCTGACTATTTTTTGGGAATGTTTCGGAAATTAAGCGAGATAAGTCGTTTTATGAAATAGTTTGAAAAAAAAGGGTTGAGACAAAATCACGTTATCTCGTTCAGTTTGCAAGATATTCTCAAAAGAGGATGGAAAGAAGAAGTCGAATTACTCTGTATCAAAATTCCTTTTTCTTCCTATAAAAATTTTACGGACTTGGGAATTCGTCAAAAATCATTAATTTCTTTGGAAATTTATCTCGAGAATTGTTGGAGATGAAGAAATCTTTGTAGACCTTTTTTTTTAGAAAAATCTGATCTACAAAAAAAGTCCTCACGCAAAATTTCTTAAATACTAATTCAAATATTTGATAAAACGTGATTTTGGAAGTGAAATTAATGAAAAGAAGATATCCTTTTCTTGTCGATCATTTTCTAAGAAATATCTCCAAAACTAAGCGAGATATAGCTATTTTACCTCAATCTTTTCTTGGAAATCTCTAAAATTCCCTACTTTAAAAAAGGATTAGGCCAAAATCGTCCTATCTCGCTTAATTTTCAAGATTTTTTCGAAAAAGGATGAGAAGAAGAAATCAAATTATCCCATTTCAAAATTCTTATTCACAAATTTCAATTCGCAATCTCTTTTTCCTATAAAAATCCCAATTGTTGCAATCTTTCTCATAAACTAATTTTTTATTATTTCATTAAAATTTCAGACTAAAGTGATAAAATGAATTTACGTTAAAAAAATATATATATATTTAAACAGGTGTATAAAATCGTTTCCTTGAAATTTTCAGGATGATATACCGGTTAGTTGTGTGATGTAACGGATTAAACTACAAAATTCAATACGCAAAACCGGACCGTTCGAATTCTCCTCAGTGGACCTTGACCTTGTGCACAGTGTGACACTTTAATTGAGCATTGTATCTACCTTCAAAAAGGTAAAAAAAAAATATATATAAATCTCTGATTCTTATTCACATATTTAATTTTTTCTTTTGTGTTACAGATGTAATTCTTGGAAGATAAAAGGGCGCGGCACTTGCAGAATCGTCATTATCCTCCCTCGATTTGAAATTTAAAAAAGAAAGAAACGGACGAAGGTTCTTTTCAATCTGATAAAGTGATCAGCATTTTTATGTACCTCATGTCAAATCTTACTTTCTGAGAATCACAAACAAATTCATTATTTTTATTTTTATTATAATTATTATTATTTTCTTTATTTCTCTGTTTTATAATCATGGATTGTTGATGTATTTAAATAAAAATAACTGAGATAAGTTACGCATGAATAATTATAATACTGATGTTAATCAGATTCTTTTAATTCAAAAAAATATAAAAAAAAAAGCTTTACGATTCTTTATCGCAAGAGAATCTGGAAACGTGCTGGTTCTGCAGTGTGATGACATTTTTTTTTGTTGAAATAAAATTATGCTGCAGGGTGGAATTAATGGCGGAGTAAATGGAAATGAGACGAGAGATTTTTCGTTGTTTCTGAGAATATCTCGGAATTATGTGGGTTTAAGAGAATTTAGCAAGAGACCTTTTTTGTAGGAAATTTAATTCTCTACGAAAAAGGTCTCTTGATAAATTCTCGTAAACCTCATTGCCTTTAAAATAATCATGGAATGGAGTTTGTGTGATTATTGAACTTGCAGAAAAGGAAATTCCTTTTTTGTGTTGTATTTTTTTTATTTTTTAAAATATTTTAAAAGAGTGGGCTTAGGGGAAAATATCAAGAAACCTTTTTTGTAGAGAATTTTGAGAGCTTAAAAAAGGTTTCTGGATAATTTTTTTAACTAAAGCTCATGAGTTCTGAGATATCTTCCAAGTGAGCTACATATGATTTTCTTTAACTCATTTTTTTTCACTTCTTCAGTGCAGAATTTTTTAAGGATTTTCAAAACTGAATTTGAAAAAATGGACAATAAAGCACTGATTTCTACCTTCAAAACGGCGGATCCAGCAATTGCTCCACAGCATTGACAGACAATGTAGCAAATTGCTTTTAGCAAACTGCAATTACCGCTAGTCAGAAGACCGAAAGTAACGGCTGGATTGACATGACATCCAGAGACTGGTCCCAGTACCTATTCAAACAAAAATAAAGAAAAGGATAATTATCGAGTGTGACAGTCTATTAGTCTATTAGTCAATCTATCAGTCGTGCCACGAGTTCAGAAAAAAAAAAAAACTCTTTTGATCTTCACTTGAAAAAGAGAAGGACTTGAAGAGGGTAAACAGGATAATTTCATTGTTTCTTAAATATCTCGGAAATTAAGCGAGATAGGGCAATTCTGCCCTCATCTTTTTTCTTGCAGCTCCACAAAAAAGGATAGAAAATACGAAATCACTCTATCTTGCTTAGTTTCCGAAGCTTTGTCAAAGAAATATTTAAAAAAAAATACGAAAATTCATTTTTTATTTAATAAAATAGAAACATAATCATCAAAATATCCAAATCCATCAGTTTCTCCATTTCGTTCATCGCCACAGTCATTTGTTAGTTAAAAAAACCTCTTCAATCTTAGCTCGAACATAATGAAGAACTTGAAGAGGAAAAACAAGACAATTTCATTGTTTCTGAAATATTACCGAAACTAAGAGATGGGATGATTTTGCCCTAATCCTTTTTTGTAGCTCTTTTCATCCCTTAGAAAGTAAAATTTGTCTAAAATCGCTCTATTTCACTCAGTTTTCAAAATGATCTCAAGAAGAGATGAAAAAGAAAATATTTACTTTATTCAAATGTAGGATGACTGTTTTTTTTAAGTGACTGTGTGAGTGCACGTGGAGTGATGTTTGATGTGTGTGTGTGAGCGAGACGGATGAGTGTCGCCAGAAAGAATAAACAGAATATTAGAGACGTTAAGAAATGAAAACGTTTGATTGTTTAAAATAAAGTATCGGGTGAAACCAGAGCAGTTCGGTTGAACTGAGAATGAGTTTTGGGAATGAGTGCGATAAGGGCACGTGTGCTTCGTGTGTCCCTATAATTTCAATGTGTATGAGAGAGAAAGAGTGTGAAAGAATGAGAGAGAAAATATTATAAACAAATGAGTGTGGATGGCATGAGTGGACAAAGAGTGAGTCAGTTTTGGACTAAAAGTTGAAGAGTGAAGATCGTGGGCCAAATGCCCTTCTACCATTTAATTATTCAAGTTACTTTTTGTAATAAAGTCATTTTTATGTTATTCATTTATTATTAATCCTGCCTCCTGTACCATTAAACAAATAAATTTATTAATAAATTAATTTTTGATCAATAAATTTTTTAAGAGAATCAAATTTCGGAAAAAATATGTAATGCGCAGGCGAGATTTGAACTCACGACCCTCTGATTACATGTCGGGTGCTCTAATGATCCCACACAAATAAAAAAAAAGAAGCATAATCATCCAAAGTATTTGAGTCCATCAGTCTTTCTATTCTCTCCATCGCCTCATTCAATCATCATTAGTTAAAAAAACCCCTTCAATCTTCTCTTGAAAAAGGGAAGAATTTGAAGAGGAAAAACCGGATAATTTTGTGTTGTCTCAAATATCTCGGAAGCTAAGTGATATAGAGCGATTTTTCCAGGATCCCTCTTTGTAGCCCTTGGAAGTCCCTACAAAAAACGACTCATTTAAAATCGCTTCATCTCCCTTAGTTTTCGAGATAGTCTCTCAAAAAAAAAAAAAAAAACATTTACTTTTATCCAAATAAAAAAAGCATAATCATCCAAACTATCCAAATCCATCAGTCTCTCTATTCCATCCATCGCCTCACTCATTCATTAGTTAAAAAAACCTCTTTAATCTTCGCTTGAAAAAAGAAAAAGAAAGGAAGGTAATAGTCTAGATCGAGTTGCAGATCCGATTCGGGTGTGCGATGGTCCAGCTAAAACGTACATGTACAACAGCTCAGCACTCAAGTACCCAACAGAGATAAAAGTGGCAAGAAGTGGGGGGGGGGGGGGGGAAGAGGGAGAACCCGGCAACCCAGTTCTCATGCAAGAAGACAAGGTCTCTGGCAGCCTGGGGCACTATATCTCTCTGCGAGAGTACCGCACATACGCCGACATGTTATTCTATTACGCAATTCTCTTCCTCACATATTTATTCATGTTTATTTTCTTTTTTTTTTTAATTTATAATATTTGGCTGTATCTCTTATCGCACAATGCAAACCCTTTAATTTTTTGGGGGAATTTTTTTTTTTTACACATGTAATAAAATAATTGCATAAACTGAATTAATATGTGAAATGAATTAATTCATCATTGCAGCAGAATAATACGGTAATTAATGGCAATTCATTATGAAAGGGGCCAGTGTCCTCGAGTCAATTGTATCTCAGCATTTCCCCGTGAATTAGCGTTTTTTTTCTTTTCCTTTTATTTTCGCTCCTTTCATGCGATTTAAAGCGAGAGAGAAAAAAAAAAAGGATTAACTCCAGGGCTTTTTGACCCACAGCCTCGGGTCATAGAGGCACATTCACCGGTCCATTTTACTATAGCTATACAACACACCTACGCTTTTCGATTGGTTAATGATGAATCCTCGGCTGTTTTAGAATCAATCATTTTTGTCTTGGAGTCGTTTGGAAAATGAGGAGTTAATGCTCTTGGTGACAATTGCTTTGAGCGATGGTTTTATTACGCGATTGGTTAATGCATCAAGTTTAAAATCTCGGGTAATTGATGCGTTTTTGAAATGAAGAACTGAGAGAAATTGGAATTTATTGACGGGAGGTGTTAACGGAGGTTTAAACCTCGGGGGCGTTAGTCCATTATGAAATCATGGTTTTTTTTTTATTTTGAGGGGATTCCGTTCTGGAGAGATTTCTGATGAGGATCACTTGCCACAAAGGGAAATTTTGGATTTAGGATAACAAAAACCAATAGATAGACATCGATCGAGAAAAAAAATCCCTCTATTTTTTCCTTGTTATCTAGTTATAAGCCTACACTGAGAGGAAAAAATAACGGTAAAAATAATCGAATATTGATGCCATTGGTCCTTAGCAAATCTTTTTTTGAAATAATTAAAAAAAACTGTTGAATTAACGGAATTCAGCCAATTCAACCAGTTAATCTGTTTGAATTAACTAAATTCAGTAAACTCAACAACTTTCTTAATTATTTCAGAGAAAATATTCGCTACTCTGAGAGAAAAAAAAAACTTTCTAGGAATATTATATAGTTTATGTCAATCGGGAAATGGTTTGCCTTTGGATTTTTTACGGTTAAACAATTCATGTTTTGGAAGAATCCTCGTAGTTATTTAGGATGAATTTGAATACCTTTACATCAATCAATAAGAGAAGAATTTTAGAGAATAGTTGACGAAAAATGCATTCCAGTTTTGAGCCAAATTGGGCTATGTTTGGACTAGGATTCCCTATTTTGTGCAAATACATTATTATTTGATAAAAATTTCACGTGAAAATATCAATGGCAAATATGATCGAGATTGAATCAATGCAAGAGGGAGATTTGGACAAATCGTTGTTTATTTATCGTCATCAGTCAGCAAAATTTAATTTTAAAAAATGAGTATGGATCTGATGCAGTTTCGAACTAAAAGCGATTAATATTGAGAGAAATAGGTATCGATTTCTTTCAATTAAATCCTCTATTTTCCTTCCATTGTTCATCCCAAATAAGGAAAAAGTTTTGTCTCAAAATGATTTTCATTTCTAGAAAATATTTTTTTTCCTCAGTGTATAGAATCAGTAGCATCAATATTCCATCATTTTTACCACTGATTTAAAATATCATGGGACATTGAAAGTTTTTTTTTTTATAAAAAATCTTCCAATTTCCCATCATATTTTAAATCAATAGTCATTAACATGGAAATGAATCCGATTATGAGAATAAATGGTGATAAAACCATTTTTTCTCTCAGTGTAGTCGTAAGTTCAAGTTTTTAAGAACCTCAGAGCCAAAGAAAGCGTCGAAATCGTTTTTCAGGAAGCTTTTCCATTTCGAATTTCACTCTCAAAAATGAACATAGGCATGTGACCGAACATGAACCAATGAAATTGACAGATAAAAGCAATATAGTTAACAATGCAATAGTTTTAACGAAACATATCGAGAAATTACTTTTTTGTGAAATTTAATCCTTTATAAAAGCCTTTCTTTATCGCGAAAATTGTAATTCTCAATTGTACTCTGGCTTTACTCAATAAACAATTTGGGGAAAAAAAAACCGACCAAAAGATGGACAGTTGCTTTTATTGAGAGTTATGTAAATAATTGAATGATTCTTATACTTTTCTCTTGAATTTCTGATTATAACACTCACATAAATTTATGCACTTTTGATTACATATCGATTGATCAAAACGTATAATCATGGCGCTGCGAATGTGCTACTGTCTATCTATTGAAAGTTCGATTTATATTCCAGTTTTTTCTCGATTTTCATTTTCATTATCTTTCCATTATTCAAATTCGATTGATTTGAACTTAATCTATTATATATTTTTTCATGCGTCACTGCTTTCTGCAGTTTCTCTACGTGATTTGCCTATTTAATAGACTCCAACAAACCCCAACTTTTCCTTAACCGTCTACACTGAGGGATAGAAATATTTTCTAGGAATAAAAATAATTTTGAGACAAAGCTTCTATCTTATTTGCGATGAACTATGTCAGAAAAGTGGAGGATTTAATTCAGAGAAATCAATACCTATTTCTCTCAATATCAATTGATTTTAGATCGAAACTGTATCAGATCCATACTCATTTTTTAAAATTAAATTTTGCTGACTGATGACGATAAATAAACAATTATTTGTCCAAATCTCCCTCCTGCACTGATTCAATCTCAATCATATTCACACAAAATATGAAATCTTAGTGCAAACATAGCCCAATTTGGCTCAAAAGTGGAATGCATTTTTCGTCCACTATTCTCTAAAAGTCTTATCTTATTGATTGATGCAAATTTATTCAAATCCATCCTAAATAGGTACGAGGATTCGTCCAAAACAGAAATTATTTGAACGGAAAAAATTCACTGGCAAACCATTTCCCAATTGACATGAACTATATAATATTCCTAGAAAATATTTTCTTCTCTCAGTGTATCTACCGGTCGTGTTAAACTACACCTAACAAAAATACTATTGTTAAAATCATTTTCGTAATCATTACGATTGATTCTAGTATACAGTACTAAGTGTTTAGTAGATGTAACCATGTCCTTGTGCAACAATTTTGATACGTAAGAATAGCAATAACAAATGTCACTACGACTGTATCAATGTTGTTGAAATTTTACTATTCTTAGCATTGTAAAGATATTAGATTCCCCTCCGCAAAAATGAAACACATTGTTTGTTGTTACTTTCGTAACTCTACACAGAGAAAAATGTTTTCTTAATTTAAGAATGTGCAGGTCACTTGAATTAAGTGACTTTTCTCACTTAAATCAAGTGACTTTTTCTTTCTTAATTTAAGAAAGTAAAAATGTTTACAAAAACATTTCGTATCTCCCTTAAATTTGAAGATATTCTTCGAAAGCTCAATTAATTAAGAATAATTACTAACTATATATAAGTATAGCACTTACGCCTCTTTGTTTCTAAGGTGACGATATTATACGAAAACTCACTTAAATCAAGTGACTTTTTCTTCCTTAATTTAAGAAAGTAAAACTCACTTGAATCAAGTGACTTTTCTCACTTAAATCAAGTAACTTTTTCTTTCTTAATTTAAGAAAGTAAAACTCACTTGAATCAAGTGACTTTTCTCACTTAAATCAAGTAACTTTTTCTTTCTTAATTTAAGAATGTAAAACTCACTTAAATCAAGTGACTTTTTCTTCCTTAATTTAAGAAAGTAAAACTCACTTAAATTAAGTGACTTTTCTCACTTAAATCAAGTGACTTTTCCTTTCTTAATTTAAGAAAGTAAAACTCACTTAAATCAAGTGACTTTTCTCACTTAACCAAATGACTTTTTCCTTCTTAATTTAAGTGACCTGCACATTCTTAAATTAAGTGACTGCACATTCTTAAATTAAGAAAACATTATTCTCTGTGTATGCAGTATAAAAGTTTCTATAAGTGATAAATGATCATACTGATACTTGAACTATGCAAAAATTGTCATCGCTAAATTGTGATCTTCTTCTATAGCAGTAGATTCATATAGTTTGATTCGCTATTTGGCATGATAATACTGACTTTACATGTCTACACTGCAAAAACAAGTGTTTGAAATAAAGATACTTTTGTAGACACTTTTAGAACATTTTGGAGACGTCATTGCTAGTAAATGGCAACTTTAAGATATTTTGTGATTTTAAGACATTTTTCTCTAACTGATATCTTAAGTCAAGATACTTATTCTTACAGTGTAAAGTTAGCATTACCAAATGTGAATGATTTGGTTTGGTTACCAATCATAACAGACAACAATTATTCACTGAAAACATTTTAACGAATTTAGTGACTAGAGAAATTGAAGCTATAACAAACTTCCTAAAATTGTGTAGCTTAAGCATATAAACATTTTCCAAATTAATGAAATATAATATGTAGAAAAAAGTTATTATGTACGAATTGTTAATTGTTTTTTATGTATTTTTAGACTGAATAAACTGACTTCAGGAATTGGATGTTAATAAAAAAAAAAATTTATTGTTACTAGAATTATATTTTTTTTCTATGCGGAATTGGCGGGAGATAGGGAATAAATTGCAGGGATTTTAATTCTCTATAGAAAAGGTCTCTTGACTTTTTTCTCTAAACCCAGCTGCTTTTAAGATATTCACGAAATAATGATAGTTGGAGATAAACTCTAAAAAAATCAAATTTTCATGATTTTGAAAATATCTTTCAGGCGAGTGAGTTTAGAGGAAAAGACCAGAAGCCTTAAATTCCTGAAAATTCTCTATAAAAAAGGTATCCTGGGTTTTTTTTGATGGAATCAACGGCCTCCAAGATATCTTTGAAATAATGGAAATAATGTTATTAGTTCGCTATTAAAGAAATTTTATCATGTATTAGATGATCAAAATTTTATTTTCCTTAAGTAAATGAAATCATTCTAGAATATCGAACGATTAGATAAACTTAATCCCTTCACTGATTTCAATTGATTGCAAATTTGATAATGACTCACAACACAAAACTTGTTAATCCAAGTGTTTTAATGTTTTTTTTTTATTCATTTAATTTGAACCATTTGTGTGTGGCCTGAAGAGCCCGCGGGCAATTGGCCCAGTTGGGTGGAGAAGTGTATTATGCTTCAGTGAAAACGACACTCCAGGACAATGATCTCAAGGATTACGAAATAATGAGAACAGAGTGGGAGGGGTAGAGGTGATTACTTTTTTTTTTTTATTCACTTCGAGCTCTTCGAACACTCATTATATCATAATTTTCATTGATTTTTATGATTTAAGTTCGTGCTATTACGAAATGTGAGTCAGTAAAACGAGGTGCGTCAGAGGATTGTCATTCTATCAACAGATTTTATAGATTTTCTGGAAAACAGCGAGAGATAGAGAAATTTTCGTGGGAACCTTTTTTGTAGAGAAAAATCAGAGCTGAAAAAAAGGTTTCTACAAAAATTTTGGTATCTCAATTATTTACGGGAATATTCTTAAAAAAAGGAAATAGCAGAAATTAGCAGCTTTTCGAACTCATTTGAATATTTATGAAAAAATAGGAAAAATTATTAGAATTAACATTTCCTGGTCTTCAGACGTTTATCGTTTGTCTACCGTTCCTCCTGTAATTTCTTCCGGGATTTCAATTTTTTTTTTCTTTTTAAAGAATCACGCGATTTTTCAATCAGAAACTTGAAAGAATCTTCGATATCTGCTGATTGTTCAATGAATTAAGTGTTGCATAAGATGATGGCATGTTTATTAGAACTAATAATGCATTGTATTAAATACTTTTTAATGGTTCTAAAAGCACAATGTCCTTCGAAATAATCCTCATATTCGAAATATTTCCTCAATCATGATTTCATTCCCTCAGTATTTATTGAATCATTAATAATCTCCGGTTAATCGAATTTTTTGTGCACATTTATCATGTGGAAAAGTCTTAATTGCAAAATGATTGATCTTTCTGGAAACTCATCAATTTAAAAAAAAATAATAAAAAATAAAAAAACATCAATTTTGCGAAAAAAATGAGTTAAAAAATTTGTCTTGTATTGTTGCAAGAATATCACGAAAACTAACAGATTTAGGGGAAATTCTTAAGAAAATTTTTTTGTCCAGATTTTAATTTTATGCAAAAGAGGTCTCATAAATTTTCCACAATCTAATCATTCTCAAAATATGCCCAAAATGATGCAAATCCATTTATTTTATAAAAAAACAAAAAATTGATTTCTTTTTTCATACTTTGTCACAAATATCCTTTAAATCCGCAGATTCAGCAGAAAATATTAAGAAACCTTTTTTTGAAGACTTAAATTCTCTACAAAAAAGGTTTTTCCATAAATTCATTAAATAATGAAAAAACTCTATCCCTCCTCCACCTTACTTTGCGAATATCTCCGAAACAAGTGAATTCAGAGGAAATTTACAAGAAACCTTTTTCATGGAAAATTTAATTTCCTACAAGAAAGATCTCTTGACAATTTTTCCTAAACCTCATCATTCCCAAGATATTCTCTCCTGAAGTAACAAAAATCCTCAGATCCCTCGAAATAATTATTTTCCCGAGGTCACATGACTCATTCGAACAAGTAAAAACCAAAAAAAAAAAGAAAAAAAAATAGTGTCAGAGGCGAAAGGTGGGGTAGAAATAAAGACAAGTGCACGGGTGCAGAGCACACGCGTCAAGACCAACAGCTCATTGGTTTAAAGAAGAAAAAAAAATAGCAGTAAGGAGATAAAAACCGCAAATATATATATATATGTATATACATCCGAGTAGGTTGTCAGAGCCTCCGGGGCAAATGTTGCACCATACCGGACAGTTAGACCCCCTTGGGCGAATCCACGGCCTTATTTACCCTTCTCTACAAGAGGTCCCCATTGCCGCCACTGCCTCGTCAAAGAACCGAATGGAAAGAAACGAAGTCTTTCAAAAAAAAAAAAAAAAAAAAAAAAAATGTAGAATAAAAAAATAATAAATATAATTCTCGCGCATTTATCGCAAGCGGATATCCTCAGAATTCCCTCCAGACTCTTCGGTGCATCAATTTGCTGCATAACTCTCGCCTTATTTTCCACAACTAGGAATTAATTGCGGTAAAAGGAGAAAAAAAATGATTTAATGAAACTGAAAAATCAATATTCGTTGATTACAGTAACTTGCCTGATTTATCGCTGACATTTTTTGTCATTATTCTGTAATAAATTTAATCCAAATTCAATTTATCGTTCATCGTTCATTAAATACTGGTCGTTAACCCCCTTCGCTACGTGCAATTCATTATTACCGATTTTTCAAGAAATTATTGAATTAAATTTGTTTTTTTTTCAATTTTTCAAATAATTAAAGGTATCTCGTAAAATAATGGAGATACGCCTTTTTTTGTGGGAACCTTTTTTGTAGAGCGAAAAAAAGATACGAAAAAATTCATCTCAACAATTCCGCTATCTCGCTTAGTTTCCGCGAAATATAAAAAAAAAAAAAATAATTGAGCAAAAAAATTTTAATTTTTTTTTCCATTTTTCAAAATTTTTTCAATGATGAAAGCATAATTCTTCTTCAATGAAAAAAAATTATCTTTATTTATTGAATGATAATGCAAATTGAGAGAGAAAGTTAAATAAACGAATCGAATGAATTCAATAAACGATAAAAAAATGCAGGCAATTTTGGAGCATTCCTTCTTTTTTTTTTTTTTTTATTCAATCACAATGAGCCATTCACACCCACGTGGAAGATCTCAAAGCCGCTCACGCATTCTCTCCGGCGTAATCCATCGTAATCGTACTCTCAAGATATTTCTGAATGAATGAAATAATAAAAAAGAAATGGTAAAAAAAAAGCTTATAAAAATGATGAAACTGATCTTTTGTAGAATCAAAGTGTCGAGTAATTGGCATTAACTGTATAAAAATAATAATTGTGGAATATTTTAATGAGGCCAATCATAGCCCGAAGTCTCTCTCTGTCTCACTTCGTAATCTGTAATTATCGATATCCAATCAATTGATGTGAGTATTTTTTCAATTTATCTGATTTTACATTCCATCGAGATTAGTCTTCAGCTGCAAGAAGCGAAAATTGTAAAAAAAAAAAAATTAAATAATTAACGAAAAAAAAAAAAGGAGCCTGACCTTCGATGAACATTTGTACTGTCATCCCAACAAATTCGCCGATGTTTGACACATCGGGTCACACAAATGTGTCCTGATCGGCAACTGGTTACTTCATCAGTTATGTGTGTAGGTATGAATTTTTTTTTTTTTTTTTTTTTTTTTTTTTAAGTACCGAAAGTTCGACTGGCTGTATACTTCACCGTGAGACTGCGAACTGTGTAATAAATTGTTTCGGGGCCGAGGTCGAGACGGGATTCGAAAGGACGGTAATACGTTTTAAGGATGCCCCAATCCACTTCTAATCCTTCCACCTCTTTACCCTCCCCAATTAATGAATTGTTTTTTTTTTTTCTTGCCTTGTCAGCCTAATCGGCGCGGAATTGTCATTCCATTCAACGGGGGAATTAATTTAATTAGTCATTGGTAACAAGTGAATGGAGAATGTTTTGCCAATTTCAATTCTAGCCAATTGATAATAATTGAAGGAAATTTTTTGGAGTCATTAGAAAAGATGATTCTGTTTTTTTGGTATGGCTCGAAGATTAGGAGAGATACGAGATACGAGTAAACATAAATATAGAAGACAATGATAGATTAGAAATTTGAAGAAATATTGATTCTTTTCTAATCGATTATTATTTGATCTGGATTAGAATTATGTATAGTTAACTATTCTTGGGCTGACTATACAGATTTATTCAATATTACTAATTTTTTTTCTCAGTGTATATGGACCTGTTGGTTAAAAATGATGTGGGATTTTTTTTTTAGAGAGACGACCTTTAGAAAAAATTTGAAAAAATTCACCAACAATGTACACATAGTCGAGCATCTTCTCAATTTTTTCAGAATTTTTCACGGAGTCGTTCACTTCAAAAAAAAATCTCGAATCTTATTGCCCCGGGGCTCATTTTGCCCTATTCTTCCCTATGAATATAAATAAATGAAAATAAATATAAAAATTATATTTATGTAAAGCGCCGGAAGGCTATACGTGGAATGAAGAATGATAATAATATAAAAAGCTATACTATTAGTTCTTATTGTTTGAAATAATTTTCAAATTATGTATTTTCATTGATTAAATTTTGTCCCATTAAAAAAATTTCGAAAAAAATTTCAAATTAATTTCGAAAATTCTGAAAAATCTGAAACAGGGAAATATAACTGCTTCTTGCTTCGATAAAAACATGAGGGCCTTTTTCATACCTCTTTTTTTACTCTACAGAAGAGATAATTACAAGAATTTCGATATTTCGCTTCGTTTTCGCGATATTCTCGAAAAAAAAAAAATGTTAAAAATTTCAATCAGTTCGTTTCACTATCTCTCAAAAACTATTAGAGATACGACATTTTTTGTAGAACTCTTTTTTTTAGAGCAAAGAAAGAACTACAAAAAAGGTCTCTACAAAAATCTCCCTATCTCGCTTAGTTTCCGAGATGCACTTAAAAAACTCCGGAAATACAAATTTTCTGCTTCATTAATTAAATTTCCTCCCTTTCACCAAATCCATTTCTCCACAATTTACAATGATTGATTAGTACAGATCACACATTGAAATTAACATAAACAGATAATTCACAATGAATCCAAGATTACGTGAAGCGAAAAGAAAGAGCAAAAAATTACAATTCAGTGAGTTAAATTTCAGTGAATGGATCTCAATTTTTTTTTCTCCTTCTTTTCTCCCACTGCCCATTTGATTTCTCACTCCACTTCTCACCACGCGCACGTGAGTTGACCGCAGGCACCGGTATTAAATATTATATTCTACGTTCTGCTTTTGGATTATAAAGCTTGCATCGAGCGGTTTTTTTTGTCTCATCTCTTACCAAAGATTTTTTTTTTTTTTTCTTTTTTTTTCGTCACAGAGAAGAGAGAATTAATGAAATTGCGCAACAATGATTCACACGTTTTTTTAAATGTTTTTTTTTTTTTTTTTTTTTGGATACAAGTTACTCATTATTTATTATTATTTAATGATAAATAGATTGAATAAATTACCTGGGCGAGTGCAGCGACCGCGAGACCAAAAGTGAAGGCAATGTGAAGTACCGTGGGAGCAATGGTCCATGTAACGCATGATGCGCATCCAATCAGTACGAGGAGAAATGTCCCGAGGGCTTCGCTGAACAGTGGCACCAGGAAGTCAATCCGTGCTACCTCATCGAGACCAAAAAAATCTTTCCCTTAAATTTAAAGAAAAAAAAAATGAAAAAATTAAGAATTATTGAAATTCTAGAATTAAATTAAATTGTTATTTTTTTTTTGTTTTTTTTTTTGTTGAAATATCTCGAACTTGAAGCGAGATCACGTGTAATTTTCATTAGAATTTTTTTTTTTATGTCTTTTTATGGCGCTCGACAAGAAAAAGTCCCTGAAAAAAACCCTCTTAAATTTTGAGATATTGTGAAAAAATTAAAGACAAAACGTTTTTTCACATTCACCTTTATTTTTTAGTTTTATGGGAATATCTCCGTGAGAAAGGGAGATAAGAAAATTTGGATGGAAATCTTGATTTATAGAGCAAAGAAAAATCGTCAAAAAATGTTATGATAAGAATCCCGTATCTTCTTCCCTCCCCCTCCCTTTCTGAGATATCTCTAAAAATATGTCTTTTTTTTATATCTTGGAATTTAAACGAGATACGTAAATCTTGATAAAAAAGACCTTTTTTATAGGTCTTTTTTCTGCACTATAAAAAAAAGTCTTCACCGAAAATCCCACATCTCCCTAATAGATTCTGAGATATTTTGAGAAAATCGAAAAAACATATTTTCACATTATCAATTTTATTTTTTATTTTTTTAAAGAATATCTCAATAAAAAAAAAGATGGGGAAAGTTAGGATGAAACCTTTTTTTTAGAACAACAAGAGAGCTACAAAAAAAGTCGCCATGCAAATCCCATAGCCCCCCCCTCTTTTTTGAGATATTTCCAAAAATATTTTTTTTTCCCAAATATCTCGGAATTAAATCGTAAATTTTTATGAAAACCTTTTTTTCTGATTTTTCCCTCTACAAAAGCGGTCCCCACAAAATCCCTCATCCCTTGTCTCCCTTAGACTCCGAGATATTTCGAAAAAAAAGGTATTATCACATTTTCATCTTCAGCTTAATTTTCCAGTTTTTTGAAAATATCTCCGTAAAAAAGCAGGATACGAAAATATTGAAAGAGACCTTTTCTGTAGAGAACAGGAAGACCTATAAAAAGGGTCCCCAAAAAATCTCATATCCCCTCCCTTTTCCGAGATATGCCCAAAAACATGGAAAATCTCTAAATAATTTTCTAAATTTGTAATTACGAGTTCTAAGACCCTTATTCAGGTCTATTCAGCATATTCCAAATGAAAATGAACTTATCCCACTTTATGTCTCCACCACCGAATGAAATAGCGGTGGCGCCGACCATGAAATAAAAACCTGTGAAATATATTTGAAGACGAAAAAAAAAAATAAAGTTGGATAAACACTCGACACAGTGGCAATTACCAAATGTCTTCTAACAAGATTATATTGTTTACTAATGTACATAGGCTGACCTTATCTCAGTGTATATGGTCTCGTGTAGCTTTTATAATTATACGTATGGAGGTGTAAAAAATTCAGGCACATACAGGAGCGTGCCGCTGATAAATGCAGCATGAGATTACGTATCGTGCAATGAATTTTCCATTTTTCTACTACAAATGAAAATGGAGAAAAAAATTACTCCAAACGCGAATGGAGAAAAAAAATACTATAAACGCTAATGGAGAAGAAGAAACAGTGGTTTGGGAAGAAATGGCGAATTTAATTGAACAATTCGATTGCAGATGAACGATAAAAATTACACGATAAATTTCAAGTATTGAGCGGTTAGATAAGTACTCGTGTAATTCATTCGATTACATTAAATTTATTGTTCATTTATTTGTTGTGGTCTGAAGTATTTGATGGAATTAATTCGTTCGATGAATTGTGGTCAATTAAATTGTCTTGAAATACGATATATATCTCAGACTTTAAATTTTCACGAAATATTTTTATTTAATTCTTCAGTTTTTTGGGGATATCTCGGAAAGTAAGGGAGATAGCGAAATTTTTTAAGAGATCTTTTCTGTAAAGCGAAAGAAGAGCTGCGAAAAAGGTTCTTATGAAAATTTCGGATCTCGCTTAGTTTCCGAGTGCTCTTTAAAAAATCAGGAAATTGAATTTTATTCCTCAAAATTCGGTTTACTGCAGTTTTTTTTGTTTTTGGAGAATATCGCGGAAACTAAGCGAGATAACGAAATTTTCGTGAATACCTTTCTCGTAGAGTGGAGTCAGATCTACAAAAAACATTTGAATGAAAATTCTCGTATCTCGCTTAGTTTCCGATTGCTCCTTAAAAAATCAAAAAAATTGAATTTTCTCCCTAAAAACTGGGTTTTCACCAGTCTTATAGTTTTTGGAGAATATCTCAGAAACTAAGCGAGATAGCGAAATTTTTGTAGGAATCATTTTTGTAGAACAGAATAAGATCTCCAAAAAAGTTGGAATGAAAATTTTCGTATCTTCATTATTTTCCGAGATATATTAAAGAAATTTAAAAAAATCATTTATCTCAATTTTTATGATTTTAAAATTGAAAAAAACCACAAATTTCACAAGGCACAAAAAAAACTTGCATTTCACAAATTGAAAATCATACCTTTCCACGATTTACTCATGATAACAGTCTTTATTAAACACCCGTCACTTAATCCAATTTCGCGCAATCGAAAGTAATGATCGAAGCAGAAAAGTGACAACTGTTAATTTTCCCCGTAGAATTAATTAGTTAAAAAAAAAAAGAACTTTTGACTTCAAACTTTTTTTTATTTTTCTTCACTGTTTTGGAGCTGACGAAAAGGGGAATATAGAGTTGGATTATTGAGTGCGCAGACCGCTGGTTTCGCCTTCATATATCGCCATACAATCCCCCCTCAATTCCTCAACGTTACTCTTACCCCCTCTTTTATTTACAATACTGCTACAAAACACTACACCTCATTGCTCTCGTGTATATCATTCTCCCTCTTCGCTCCTCATCGTGCCCACCCACTGAGAAATTCATCTGACAAATTGCAGTGCTTCTTTTTTACATTGACATTTAAATTCGTCGAGTCTTTTTTTTATCATCAGCTTCAAATTTTTGCCAGGTGTTTCCACCTGTTTTTTTTATCCATTTGGCTTTTTCTCTAGGGTTTTGGGTTCGAGGATGTCAAAAATGGAAATAGCCTGATCTGCCTAATTTTCCACATAATTATAATTCTTGTTTCGGAATTGTAAAATAGAAAAAAGTGCAAAAAGAGAAAAAAATAGAGCTGGACTATTTTTCTGGAGTATCTTGAAAGGCTCTCGAAAATTATGGGGTTTAGGGAAATTTGTCAGGAGACCTTTTTTGTAGAGAATTCAATTTTCTACAAAAAAGGTTCCTTGAGAATTTTTGATAAATCTGTTCGTTTCAGAGATATTCACAAAAGAATCGAGGAAATGGAGAAATCGCCTTTTTTTATTTGAAATGAGGGTATTTTATTGTTTTGAGGATATTTCGGAAAGTATGAGGTTTGAGAGAATTTATGAAGAGACTTTTTTTTCAGGGAATTTGATTTCCTACAAAAAAAGGTCTTCTGCAAATTTTTTCTAAATCCACTAATTTTAGAATAATTTTCGAATAAATCTGATTTTGTATTTTTTTTTTCCAATTCTTTTTTGAAAATTCTGCAGAAGATATAAAAGAAAATTGAATAATTTCTCGTTAGAGACGGAATTATTCACGTGACAATTGATTGGATAGTCACGATGCTTCATCTTACTGCTTTTACATAAGGAAAGAAATAGAAATGCGAATCTGCATTTGAAATGAAAGAAAATTCTACATAAACGATCGTTTTCTTTGTTTGAAAAGAGGGATTTTCTTCGAACGTGACTTAAAGAATGGAAATAAAATAATAGTTTAATGATTATTGTTAAACAATATGTGGAACCATTCGCGTACAAAATGTTTGAGATAATGATAAGTTGCTGTAACAGAGGTGTACAACGGTGATTCGTTGAATAACTCTAAACGGCACTCAAAGCACTATTGCGCTTTACTGAACCAGGAATAAATCTTTGCGCAATAATTTCTTAGTTGAAAAAAAAAAAATGAGACCACCAGCACTCGGGGCGTTGTCAATACTTTGTGTGGTCCAAAAAAAAATTCAAGTTGAAGAGAGGAGAAAAAAGAAGTGGAGAAAAATCAGTAATGACATTGTGAAGAAGAATAAGTCCAAAAAAATCACAGGAAGATTATTTTGCAAATATCTTGAGAGCGAGTGGGTTTAGGAGAAATTGCAAAGAGACTTTTTTTGGGGAAAATTAAATTCTCTACTAAAAAGGGCTCTTGACAAATTCCACTGAACATATTCGCCTCAAAGATATTCTCAAAAGATAATAAAACTTCTCAATCAAAATTTTTCGAGCCCAATTGTCTTCATTATTTCACCGAACTCTATTCTCAAAAGGATCTTGGAATTGAAGTGAGATACGGAAATTTTTGTGGAATTCTTTTTTGTAGCTCTTAAAATTCTCTACAAAAAAAGTTTCTTGACAAATTCGCTTAAACCCACTCGCTCCAAAAATATTCTTAAAAAAGTGAAAACATTTTTAAAAACCCATTTTTCTTCATTATTCCATTGAAAATTGTATTTTGAAGAATATTTTAAAATTAAAGGGAGGTACGAAAATTTTCTATTGACCTTTCATGTAGCTCTTGAAATTTTCTTCAAAAAAGGTCTCTTAATGAATTTACCTAAACTCACTCGATTCAAAGATATTTGCAAAAGGATCTGCGCGAAAAAAAACAATAAAATTCAATAAAACAAGAAAATTAATTGACATGTCAATAAGAATTGAAAATCCATCAGTATTTTCTCGGTTGAATCAATCCTCATGTAATCAATTAAACCATCAATTAAAACTTCCTCAATTATTAATCAAGTGAAGAATTTTTTATTCAATTTATCACTCCGTCATTTGACCCAGTTTTTTTAAAATTCAAATAGAAGATATTCTCTCAGAAATTTTTTGAGTATAATTGAGGACGCAACATCGCTTCTGTAAACAGGAGCTTCCACCTGTGGATCTTAGTTCAGTGTGCGTTCTAAAAGCTAATTTGTAGACATTAGTTGACATTAAAAAAAAAACTCGCGGGTAACAATGATAGATATACTCGCTCGTGTAAACAATTCTCTTCAACCTTGTCTCGAGTTTTTTTATTAAAGAAAAAAGAATTTTTCATTTCATTTGGTATTGAAAAATTCTCGAGACAGATGAATAATTCGAAGTGCTTCAATAACTCCATCTGCGTCAGTAGACCAACAAATTTTGAATATCCTCGTTTTTCTGAATTATGTAAAAATGAATTCACGTGATTTTTCAAAAATTTATTAAATCGAAATTAATTATTTTTAAGTAATTAGAGTAGTGAGTAATACATTTCCATTATCTTAAGAATAATTCGTGAATGATGAGGTTTGGAAGAATTTTGGAAGGGACCGTTTTTGTAGAGAATTAAATTTCCCACAAAAAAGGTCTCCTGATATTTTCGCCTAAATTCATTGAATTCAGAGTTATCTTTAATGGAATGTGCAGAAAATTTTTTTCACTTTTTTTCTGTCATTGACAACTTCATTATTTCCATTTACTTTATTCTGTAAGTATCTCGGAATCAATGAGGTTCACGAGGATTTATGAAGAGGCCTTTTTTGTAGCCCTTGAAATTCTCTACAAAAAAGGTATCTTGACATTTTTCCCTGAATCTGCTTATTACAAAGTTATTTATAAAAGTTTTGTTCATAAAGTTTTGTATTAAATTCATTGAAAAATCACGAGTTTCATAAAATTATTCATTTGCGTTTCACGGAAATGCGAATAAACAAGAGATAGAATCTCTTCGATATGTCTCATTTGAAGTGCACTGCCATTAGGATGCACATCGAGTTTTTCCAGAGCCACGAGGAAAATAAAGTTCGTCGTTAATTCTGCGTTTCAAGTACTTGTTACACATAACGATGCACGAATGCCATTTGAAATTAACGGCAGATCCCGCATCTCACGTTTAACAATGTCAAGCAATTGATAGTTTTATCGCAGCTAATTACAGTGGGATATGGAAAAAAACAATGAATAAATAACGTAATCTCATTAATTTGTGGATAATTCACATTTTAATTGGGATCTTGGAAACTAAGCGAGATAGCGAAATTTTTGTGGAGCCCTTTTTTGGAGCTTTTGCTCCGCTCTACAAAAAAGGTTTCCACCAAAATTTCGCTATCTCGCTTAGTTTCCGAGATCTCTTTAATTAACAAATTACTCCTAAAATATGCGATTTTTTACGATTTATCACCATTACTTTCACTAAATGCGCAATTTAATGTCTAATTAAACGCTAATTAACAGATGTTCATTAACATCATTGTCAAGGTTGTTCCAATCATTTGATAGTGTTATCCCCGCTAATTTCCGCCAGAAAATGAAGAAAAAAAACTGCTGAAAACATTATTGAACTGTGAAAAAAATCAGTTTTTCATTAATATCTCCAAAAAAAATTGGCGACACGAAATTTTCCCTAGAAATCTCCTATAAGGCTTCTATTTCGTTCTAAAAGAAAGGTTTCTATAAAATTTTCCTGTTTCTCTCCATTTCTCAGACATTCACAAAAAACTCAAAATCATGAAAATAGCAGAACCAATTCAGTGAAGAGGTAAAACAGGATAAATCGACTTATCTTTATGATCATTTTGGAGGAAATATTTCGGAAACTAAACGAGATGAGTTCATATTATCCATCTTTTTTGGTAGAGAATTTCGAGAGTTACCAAAGAGCAAAATTTAGGGCAAAATTGCTCTATCTCGGTTATTTTCTAAGATATTCCCAAAAAACTGAATGAGGAAAAAATAGACTTATCTTGTGTTACCTCTTCGTTACTGAATTATTTCGATACATCTCGAAAATCAATTGCGATACGATAATTTTTGAAGAAACTATTTTTGTAGAGAAATGACAACTAGAAAAGAGGTTTCCACAAAAATTTCTCTGTTTCGCTTAATTTCCGAGATATCTTTAATAAGACTCTTTACCTTCTCATCCCTGTCTCTAAATTCTGAACAATAATCAATTAAATGTTAATTAAGAAACGTAATAAAATTACTGTGATTGATGAGGATTGCCTGAGGTTGAGGCTGTTCATTTAACAGGTAGAGTAAAACGTTTTATTATGTAAACTCAATGATTGGAGTCTGGTTTTCCTAATGTTCAAGTGCGTGCAGTTGAATAAGTCACGTTTTGTAAAAATTGCATCTTCAACAATCAAGGTCAATGATTGAATTTATACTGTCAATTAAAAAAAGACAATCCAATTCATTTAAATCATTGAATTGCAACGAAATAATTGCGCTAATTCCTGAAACAATTTCATTATCTCTCAATTAATTAATCTTTTCATTAATTATATTTGTGAACGATATAATTACGAAAATTAAATATAGAATGACAAATGCCCACGTAAATCCAACTAATCCGTCACAATTCAATTCAACTTCGCTTTACCATCAACGGAGTTGAAGCTAAAAAAAGAAAGAAAAAAAAAAAAAAGGTAAAAATCACTTCAACATTCCTGAAATCGTTACGCACTTTAGTCTCAATTTTTTTTTTCTCGGTTTTCAATCGAAGGGTAAAATGCACTAACACATACGATCAGTATGGTCTCGATATAACGAACTCAATTGACAATTCTTCACGCGTGTCACATGCAATGATGGATTTTTATTATTTATTTCAATAAATAAAATTATATAGAAAAAAATTATCTTCAATCTTGAAAAACAAAGTATTTTTCTTTTTTTTTTTTATTTGAAAAATTGGAAAATTTTTAAAAATTCAAAAATTGATAATTTTCTCCTTTTTTTAACACTTTCCAAATATATGAAACATGTTCCAACATCTTTCGGCTTGAATTGGAAAACTGCCAAAAATTGATTAATTGTCAAATACGTAATCGTTTAGAAAAAATTAATTTCTACTCTAAATACTCTAAAAAAAGAACATTTTTCAATTTTGTTTATTTAAAAATCGAAAATAATGTAAACATCAAAATTTGGAATTTTACCCCTTTTTTTTGTCTCTGTCTAAGTATATAAAAAATTTCCTAATATCTTTCACCTTATAAATTGATTAAAAAGAAAAATTGATCGAAAAATTCAACTGAAAAATTTAAAAATTTATAATCTACCCCATTTTTTGTCTCTATACAAATCTATGAAACATGTGCCAACACCTTTAAGCATAAATTAAAAAACGGTCAAAAATTCATTAACTGTCATATGCATGCTCACATAGAAAAAATTCGTTTTCATTAAGGGAAAAAAAATTATTAAAAAATTTATTATATTTAAAAATTAAAAAATTACAAACTTGAAATTTCACTCCAATTTTTGTCTCCATCCAAATGTATAAAATATATGAATCATGTCCTAACACCTTTCAGCTTGTAAATTGATTAACTGTCAAATGCGAATCTGTCATTCAATCAATTAGAAGTGTTTTGAAATTACGAAAAAAAGCGCCTTGTTATTAAATTCTCTTTCGCAAAGTTGAAGTTAATCAATTGCCACTTCACGAAGTGTGCAACATTCTCCACAATTTTTTTCCTTCTTTCTAATAATAGAAATAGAAAAGATAAGATTTTTTTTCCATGCCTATTAATGCAAGATATTTCCCCATTATTACCATTTTTGATAAATTGAATTTCTCTATTTTCTCAATGCCAAAACAATTAATACGTGTTTTTTTCTTTATCAGTGGACCCGGGAAATTCTTGTGCAGCAGTGTCATTTGATCAATTGTTTCAGGGAATACATCAGTCTTATACAGTAGCATTGATGCATCACAATTATTCTTACATTACCATTGACACAGACACATTCTTTTTATATTTCATTATTTCTTATAATTTTTTATTTATCAAACATTAATTTTATTATGTCATTTATCAGTATCAATGTATCATTTAATACTTTATAAACATAAACGATCAATTTCCTAGACACTCATCAGTCAAACAGTCATCATGCAGATATTTTCAATAATAAAAATAACAACTTTTTATCATTTGAATAAAAAATTCAAAGATGCTGAAGATACACTCTACACTTTCATTTCATCTTTTATTATTTGTAATTCAAAATCGAGAAATAAATGAAAACATTGCACAATGTTTTTTTTTCTTTCGCAACTTTTTTTTTTTTTTAGGATGATTATCAAGTGTTGATAAATGAAACGTGTAATTTTCAAGGGAAGAAAAAAAAGAGATCTAGAGATGTGAACAGGAAACGTGTCAGTGAATATCGTTAATATTTTATTGTGGAATAATAAAAAAAATTGCGGTATGATAGCTTTTTTTTCATTGATTATCCGGTGATTCTTCCGGTGTTAATGGAACGGATATTTCAGCATTATTTTAATGGAGAAACTCAAAATATCAACAACTTTTTTTTTGGCAGAAATGGAAAGTTAAAAAATTTAGGTAATTTTTGTTGACTGTTTTTGCAAAATAAGATCTCGGAAACTAAGCGAGATACAGAATTTTGATGGAAACCTTTTTTGTAGAGGAGAACAAGAGCTACAAAAAAGGTTTCTTTCGAAATTTCTCTATCTCACTTAGTTTCCGAGATACTCCAAAAGTCACCTAATCGCTCCGAAAAATCGAAAAATCCAGAAAAAAAACGTAATCGTTCAAATTATGAAGAAAAAAGGAATCCTCACGTCCCGAATCGTTCTCATCAACTGAAAATCCATTATTTCTCCAATTCCCCATGAGAAAGTACTCAGAAAAATGAGTTTTCATTGAGCGAATTAAAAATTAATATGTGATCCGTAAAACGAGATTATCTCCTCTCTTCTAATTCATTTCTAATTCAATTTACATTTGCACAGGTATAAATTTTCTTATCGTAAATTGTATCTTTAATTAACCTAAATTATTGTATAATATTGATGAATTGTAATGATAGTATTTAATAAAATAACTATGGAGATTCACCCAACTCATTGACATGAGTCAACGAAAATAGAAAAAAAAGAAAAAATTAAATAAGAAATCACGTAACATTTGAGTGAACGCATTGGGTAAAACGTATGATTTGCAGAAAAAATGCCTGAGGATACAATACTTATACGTTTAGGCTTCGTCATGGCAATCCTGCTCGTTACCTAGATTGTAAATACAAACGTTCATTTATATATATATAGATATATATATAAATAAAATTGAATATGTGTTGTCAATCCGGTCTAATCACCTTAAAGGATAATGTCCATCTTGTTTTTCGACGTAAACATAATAGAACTAAACAAATAGCTTCAAATATAAATACAAATAGACCAACAGATTTTAAGACTTCTTTTTTTTTTTCTCTATCTTTTTTAAGCACACACAAACCGCAGAATCCATTATTTCAAGCAATAACACTTATTACAACATGTTCACTTTATTTCTTCTACATTTTAATGCTTTCATCTTATTTTTTTTCTTACTTTTTTATTTCTGAATGAAAAGCGAGAGAGCTCGCGAATGAATTTACCGACAAAAATATGTTATTCTTTGTAATTTGTCACTGATATACAATGTTTTCCTGGAATCTGTCCTCGAAATTGAGAAATTTCATGTTAGAATTGTGTAATATTAAAATGAATTGAGAAAGTCATTTTGAATGGTTTTTAATAAAAAAAAAAAAGGTTGACATCGTTTTTTTTTTCGAGATGATATCTTTCATATTGTGTTTTAATTTATTTATTTTCTTGAGTTTTTGGGAAGAAGTGGAAGTGGCTGACTTTACTTTTTAAAAGGATCTCAGAAACGGGAGGAGTAACGAAAATTTCTTTCGGACCTTTTTTCGAGAGCGGAAAGAATTCTTTCGATAATAATCTGGATGAAAAATTCGGGATTTCTACTAATTTTCAAGATACTACAACATAGAAATATTTTTTGAGAATTCCATTTTCAAAAAATGAAAAATAAAAATGATTTTCATACTTCAAATATCTGGAGAATGGAGAGAGATAACAGAATTATTAGGAGGACCTCTTTTATGACTCTGAAAATAGTAAAAATCTGACAATTCTTATCATTTTTATTTTTTTAACAAATAAATTATTTTTTTTTTAATAAAAAATAAGCGTGTGTAGAAAATTCGAAAAACTGCAAGTGTAAATTTGTTAAATATTTTTTAAATAATAATTTATATGTTTGAAAAAATGCAAAAAATAAAGAGGTGTATGCTCATTTCATTAATACCCTTTTTTAAAGGTGGAAAAGGAGCTGAAAAAAGGTCTCTTTAAAAGAAATCTTTATCTCAATTTTTTTCAGTTTTCGAGATATTTCCAAAAAAGTGAAGCTTTTTATGATAATGAACATGCTTCGGATAATTTTTTGGATTTCCTTTAAGAAATAAATTATTATGAGAAAAATATTGAAAAAAATACTGACTTACAGTTTTTCGAATTTCCCCTATATGCATATTTTTCATTTTTTTTAAATGAATAGTTCATTTGTTAACAAAAAAAAGATTAAGAATTGTCAGATTCCTACTATTTTTAGTATCATAGCTATTTTTCAATGAAAAAAAAAAATACTTTTATACTCAAATATTTCGAGAATGAAGCGAAATGGAAAAATTTCCCGCAGGACTTTTTTTGTAGAATAGAAAAAGAGCAAAAAAAAAATGTTTCTATGAAAAAATGTGGAGCCATTAATTCATCTTCGTTTACCTCCTCGATATCGAATCACGCGCCATTTTTTTCCTTTAATTAATTACGACTCAATGTCATATCTAAGAATCTCCAAGACTTCCATGAAATTCATCGGACTCTTTGTTTTCCAAATGCTCCATATCCCTCAAATTTAAATGTTCACACAATAATATTACGAAAAAAATTCCTCCAAAAAATAAGCACCTATTTTCTTACATCAGTGCTCTAACAGGTTTATGAATTTTTTATCCATTTTAAAAAAATAAAAATGGAACAAATTCTGAATAATTCTTCTAACATTTTAAAATTCATTTGTCATATAGCTTTTTTTTTCATGAATTTCAAATTAAACGAGTGCCGGTTTCTGTCGACTCACTGGGGAAACTTTTGATCGACGTCATCTCGATCGGTAATGTCACGATTGATCGATGATCAAGGTAATAAAATCCATGGAAATCTCATTTGATAATTGGTGGAAAATTCTCACGATATAATTGCAAACAAGAATCTTCAGAGAATCGTGTATTCTTGGTAATAAAGTCCGAGATAAATAGCGGAAATTGTAATGAAAAATTAAATATTCAGCTGTCGATAATGTCGTCACGATAATTACATTATTGTGTACAACTCTGTTTCCTCGAAAATTTGAATGATTCATTTTTTCTTTGCCTCAATAAATTCCTCTAATGGTAGAATGAAATCGACATTTGAATGAATGAATGGAATTTTTTTTTCTCGATTTTATCTGTAAAACCGTAATGGTTTTTAAATTGTAAGGCACCACTTTTTAATGGACGTCAGGCACAATTTTAAAGCACTTTTGGATGGTAGAATTCGCAGAAGTCTCCGTTTAAAAAAATGACATATTTTTTAACGCCATTACTGCATTTTCAATTTAAAAAAATCGTAAAACGAAATAATTTGCAGTTAACCGGAAATTTTTTTGAATTATCTCGTAAAATGAGGGAGATACGACATTTTTGGTCGAAAGCTTTTTCGTAGGTCTTTCTCCGCTCTACAAAAAAGCTCTCTACAAAAATTTCGATATCTCCATTAGTTTCCGAGATCCTCGAATGTAGGGAAAAAAATTTTCAATCTAAAAATTTTTAGAGAAGAAAAAAAATTATTCAAATAAAAGTATTTCGAAAACTAACTGAGATACGGAATTTTTTGAAGGAACCTTTTTTGTAGAGAATTTTATGAGCCACAAAAAAGGTTTCTTCAAAAATCTTCGTATCTCGCTCCGCCTTTTAAATATTCCAAAAAAACGATTTGTAAACTCATCTCACCTTATATTTTCTCTGATAAAATGATAAATGATAAAACTCACGTGATGCTCGCTGAGGATGTAAGTCTTCGCTACCGGAATCGTGACGATCTGGATCATGAACTGGATACACTGTCGCTACGTTCATGGCATGGGAATGGTCACGATTCGCTGGAAGTCTCTGTAATTTCCAAAAATCCGTTAAAAAAATTAAAAAAAATCCATAAAATCCTAATTCAGAAAACATTAAAAATGCGTTAGGACCTCGAGAATCACTTCCTCAACGATACGTGTTGTTTTCATTTTCATTACAATTCAAATTTTTCCCACAAAAATAATTACACAATTGTACATCACTTGAAGTAACTCCCGAATCGAATTCATTTCCTCAATTATTTTTACCTCTTTTTTTTTTCTTCTTATTCACGATTTTTATCGTCAAGTCACAGGTAATTCATGCAATTAAAAATCTCATTACACCGCGAAGAACGAAGATTTCTGCAGATTAAATTTTGAAAAAATTAAATCAAGTTGATAATACAGTGGTTGACCCGATTTCTGACACTCTAGAGCTAATTTCTGACAGCATAAATCAAAGGTAATAACTATTTGCTTATTGAATGTATTATTATTATCTATTTTTCCATATATAGGCTTTTCGGCTTTTCACAATGAAAATATGAAACATGAAACAATAAGGTTGTCTAGTCGAGGACAGTCTTAAACCTGTTTACAAACCATAACTAAAATAAAATCTCTGAATGACTTCTATTAGGGTTTGGAAGAATTAATTGAAAAAAAAAAAAAAAAAAAAAATAACACTGTAAAAAGTTCAACTCTGCTATAAATTAAATGGAAATAACAACTAAAATGAAATGTACGAATATCTTCGGGGAATTGGTATTGCTTATTGAATGTAATTTAATTATGTTAATACATATTTGTTGCGCTGAGTGAGCTCAACAAAAATCTCGAAATTTCGAAATTTCTGGTTGAATCTCAAATTATTCAAGATTAAATTGACTTTAATCGTTCAAGTGGACAGAGAAAGGTTGCCAGAGTTAGATTTGAGAGAAATTTCAAGAAAAGTTTGGAAAAATTTATAATTTACAAAAAAAATTCGAAATTTCTGGTTAAATCATCAGAGATTAAACTGATTTCAATGGTTCAATCAGATATTAAACAAAATATATTGTACATTAAGAAAAGAAATAGTGGTAAAAACTATTAAATATTGATGCCATTGGTCTTTAGTAAATATTTTTTCGAAATAATTAAAAAAGTTATTAAATTTCCTGAATTTAGTCAATTTAACTAGTGAATTTTTTTGAATTAATTGAATTCAGTAAATTCAATAACTTTTTAATTACTCCAAAAAAATATTTGCCAAGAACCCATAACATTAATATCTGATAGTTTTTACTACTATTTTTTTTTTAGTGTAAATTCAAATGAAATCGCGAAATTTGCCAAAATTGTCAGCTACTGGAGCACTGTCAGAAACCAGGACCATCACGATAAAGAGAAAATGTGCAAAATACCTTCTCGAATGCAATTTGATGTCTTGGATTCTTCAATGCACTCGAATGTAAAATAATAAACTCTCGCCAAAGTTTAAGATAGGAGTTGCGTTGACTAACTGCTGAAGCTGTTATAGTTTGAGGCATCCCCCTGGATGGCCGATAGCCGCGTTCGCCTTGTGGCGCACCTTTTTACACAATTCCACCCTCATCCGGTTGAGACTATACGATTTGCCCCAGTTCTTTCTCCTATTACCATAACGAATAATTAAAGAAAAAAAAAAATTAATAATAACATGGTGGGCCCGGTTTCTGACAGTGTCCCAGTAACTGACAATTTTTGCAAATTCTTCAGTTAAATTCAAATGTACAATATATATTTTAATATTCAATTGCTGAAATGATACTGAAAATAGCAGACATCTAACAATTTTTAGTCTTTTTCTGTAACAAGGAAATTATTTCTAAAAAAATAAAAAATATGCACATGTAGAAAATTCGATAAACTATAAGTGCAAATTTTCTAAATACTTTTTTTTGTAATAATTTACTTGTTTAAAGAAATACAAAAAAATTGTCAGATGTCCGCTATCTTTAGTATCACTCGCTGGAGTTATTTAGTGCAAATATCGTTGTCCTAGAGTGAAAAGGGCGTAAATAGTACGCATTTCGATATGTATTAATATAATTAAATTACATTCAATAAGTAAATACTGGTTGCCTTTGATCATGCTATCAGAAAGTAGCTCTATAGTGTCAGAAACCGGGGCCACCCCCTTCTTTCTAAGGCGATGATATCATGTATTTCTTGGATGGATTTGAGTGAATATGTCGTTGCCTTAGAAACAAAGGGGCGTAAGTGTTATGCTTATACACAGCACTTACGCCCCTTTAACTCTAAGGCGACGATGTTATTTTTCTAGTGCTTAATTTTGTACTGAGGAACTATTTAAGGAATATTTGAGCATGAAAATGAGGTAATTTGTTGTTAATTGTTAGCATATTACGGAAACAATGAGAGTTATGAGATTTTATATGAAGGAACTTTTTTTGTAGCTCTTGAAATTCTCTGCAACAATAGTTTCTTCACATTTTTCTATAAACTCAATGATTTCGAAGATATTTTTAGAAGAATGTAAACCTAATTTTCACGTCACTACTAAATTGGATTTCTTAAAATAATGGAGATATAGAATTTTTTGGTAGAAACTTTTTTTCGTAGGGTATTTGGAGCTGCAAAAAAGTTTCTGTGATTCTTCTTTATCTCTCGTAGTTTTGGAGATATTTTAGAAAAGCTCAGTTTTCATAATTTCGGTTCTTCGGGGAAAATTAATATTTTGTTAATTATAAAATGGACAAATAATAAAAAAAAATAATAGGAAAAAATTACCTTTTGACATTTGATTATCCACTGTGAAGCGACACTACACTTGAACCACGTGCGGCCTCACTACCCGTGACATTGCTGAGCATTGCCTTTTTTTTCTAAAAAAAAGAAAAAAGGAAAAAAAACGACTCAGTTGTACTCGCGTGACAATTTCCATGCACTCTTTATCACATCAGTTGATATTACCTCAATGTCAATGCTCACCAATAATTTGAAAAATAGAATATGTTTTATGAACATTAACTTTATACTTGGCTTAGGAAAATCAGGAGAAATAATATGGAGAATAAAAATAATCCATATTTGAATTATGAAGAGTTAAAAAAACTTGTGTTTATTATTCTAATAATATTTCATAAACTATTGGATTTAGTGAAATTCATCACGAAACCTTTTTAATACCTCAAAAAATTCCCTACAAAAAAAGTTTCTTGATAATCTCTCTTAAATCTACTTGCTCCAAAGATATTTGCAAAAAACTCAATTAAAAAAAAAAATTCTCAAATTTTCCCATTTGAACCCCGAAATTTAAATTTTTCAGAAGATCTCAGAATTGACGCGAGATACGGAAATTTTTGCAGAAACCTTTGCAACTCTTAAAATTCTCTACAAAAAAAAGTCTCTTGGTTATTTTTTCTAAACCTAATAGTTCCAGAGAAATCGATAAAAAAAAAAAAAACCCAATTTATTTTCAGAAAAATTTATTTTATTTTGCCATCAGTTTTTTAAAATGTCTCGGAATTTAAGAGAAATAGGGCAACTTTGCTTCATCTTTTTTTGTGGAATATTTCAAGAGCTACAAAGAAGAATTCAAGAGAAATCGCTCTATCTCACTTAGTTTTCGAGATACTGTCAAAAAACTGATATTATAGGGGAGATCGGGGCAAAATGAATCTTCGGAACGAAATGAATTCTAATTTTTTTTTGAAAGTGAAGGTCACCACAAGAATTTTTGAAAAAAAAATCAACCACAATGTAGACATGTTGCAGCATTTTCTCAATTTTTTCACAATTTTTCGCAAAGTCTTTCACTTCAAAAAAAATTCCTGGATCATTTTCCACTCAAAAGGTGCACTTTACCCTAATTTCCCATATTATTTTACCACTTGACCTTACAATGGCCATTGCAATTTCACGATACAGAATTGTTAACATTTGATTGGACATAATCAAGCGTATACCGCAAATTATGAGCCATAAGTGCAGACTACCTGCTGGATCACAGATTGTTCCAGTATAGCTTCCGGTTTGTTCGTGCAGTGGCGCGATATATTTCTGTGAGTTTTAGAGACCGAGATGGTGAGGAACGATATTGCATTTGCATTTGCATTTTAGGTCGTAATGGCACTAGATCTTTCAACATTAAGGGTTAACGGAAGGTCTTGTATAGAATGCATGTACACTGAGAAAAAAAATAGTGGTAAAAACAATCAAATATTGAGGCAAATGGTCCTTAGCAAACATTTTTTCGAAATAATTAAAAAAGTTGTTGAATTCACTGAATTTAGCTAATTCAAACAGATTATCTAGTTGAATTGACTCAATTCAGTGAATTCAACAGCTGTTTTTAATTAATTCGAAAAAATATTTGCTAAGGACCAATAGCATTAATATTTGATTGTTTTTACTATTATTTTTTCCTCATTGTATAGAATTTTTGAACTAATTGTTTGACAATATTTTTTTAATATTTTCATCATAAAAGAACGTTAATGACTAGGGAAAGTAGAGTAACACGACCAATAGATAGACGGTTAAGAAAAAGTTGGAGTTTATCGGAGCGTATAAAATAGGCAAATTACGCAGAAGAACTGCAGAAGGGAGTGACGCATTGAAAAATATATAATAAAAAGTTGAAAATCAATTGAACTTGAGTAATGAAGAAATAATTAATTATTTTTAATTAATTCAACTAATTAATTGAGTTTCACCCACAGTAGAATCAAGTTGTAACAACAAAAATCCTTAGATAAAAATATGTGCAAAAGCCTACGAGCTCAAACCATTAGTAATAATGAGTTATTAAGTCTATAAATATGTACATAGCTGCATATAAACGTTACTAAAAACTTATCAAATTAAACAATTAATGAAAATCTAGAAAAAAAACTGAAGTATATCCCAAACCTCCCAATAGATAGACAGTAGTATATTCGCAGTGCCATGATAATAAATTCTGATCAAACGGTATTTAATCAAAAGCGTATGAATCTATATGATTGTTATAATCAGGAATTGAAGAGAAAAGTCTAAAAACCATTCAACTATTTCTATAACCCTCAATAGAAAGAATCGTCTATCTTTTGGTTGGTGTTCATCTATTGGTCGTGTTATCCTAAACAAAAACTCGATGCTTCTGTTATTTTTATGAAAAAATTGATGATTATTACTAAAGGATGGGTTTGAAAGTTTACAATTTAATGGGTCCTTTGTCATCCCTTAAGGGTTCTTTTCCTCAACAGAAAATATTTCTTCATCGAATGAAAAAGAAAAATTTCGGCATTTGGAATCAGAAAAGGTGGAAAGTATCACTGAAAAAAATCTGGACACTGTCTTAAATTGGGTCAAGGTCAACACGAGTACTTTCATGTTATCTACATTTTTTACGCGAATACTACTACATTTATATGAGGAAGCGTTTCTCTGTGAATATATAGTCACTGCATTATTTTTCCCCCTCTAGTGTATTCTTTTCAGAATGCTACGAGAATGGACAATGGAGAACTCGCGTGCAGATAAAACAAAATGGCCAATTAGCATATGTGCATTTTCCGTGTTTGGAATATTGTAATTTTTTTTTTCGATCAATGAAAATAAATGTTTTATTTCAGTAAAATAAAAAAAATCTTCAATAAAAATCATGACCTTGAAATGGAAATTAGGGAGATTATGGGGGGTGATTGTAGTTTTTTGGGGATTTCGAAAAGGCGAAGAAATTTGAGAGAATTTATGAGGAAACCTTTTTTGTAGAAAATTTAATACTCTACAAAAAAGAGTTCTTGATCTTTTTCGATAAAATCACTCGTTTCAGAGATATTTGCAAAAGAATCCACCGAAAAAATCGCACGTCTTTCGAACGTATTTTACTAATGAATTGTGTTTTTAAGAGGATCTCAGAAACGACTGGATTTAGAGAAAAACGTCTAGTGACCTTTTTTGTAGAAAGTAACATTTCCTAAAAGAGACGTTACCTAACATTTTTCGTTTAATCCATTCATTTCAGAGATATTCCTAAAGGAATTCAAAATGAATGTTTTTTACTATTTTACTACCAAATTGATTGATTGATTCTGTAATTAATTCATCAATAACTCTATGTATTTTCCACGTGTCTAGCAATCTCCAAAAAAATTCCAATAGCAAAGTCCAAATATTCCTGACCTTGATGAAGCAAGAATTTGATTTAATCTAAGTGTTATTTCTGATTAATCACTTCAATTTTATTTTTCAAGGGCTGTGATCTGGTTCTCATTCAATAATTATTTTGAGTGTGATTTTTAGTCTTAAGCTGTTCAAATTTTTTACTCAATTTCCATTGAGCCATGAGTTTATCCAGATCCACTTGTAGATGAATTTATCATTGATTCAAAAAAAAAATCTGTACAATCTCTGAAGGAAAAAAGATTAAAGTGATTCATTTCAATCTCGTTAATGATTTATCTCAATCGCTAATAATTTATTTAGAGAATAACCATGCAGATGAGTCTATCTGAGAAATGCAAGGTGTGTCATGATGTAATTGAGTAATGAGGAGTCCATATTCCGAAGAAGGTCTTGTAATGTGAATTATTTTTTAAAGACTATGTTTAGTGATGTTTGCTTATTTGCGGAATTTACTCATTGTTGTAAATTGAATAATACATATTTGACGAGATCGATGAGTCGACTTGTGGGTTTATGCTTTTATTGTGCTAATACACCTGCCACGTTATAGATACGGAAAATTTGATGATTAATTTTTCATAGAATGATAAGAAATTCAACGTTTTTACGAGAATCTATTTTTTTGATGAAACATTTTTCTTTGAGGAAAGAAATCTCGGGAATAATGAGGTTTAAGAGAATTTGTCAAGAAACCTTTTTTTGATCTCATGAAATTTTCTACAAAAAAGGGTTCTTGACAATATCCTCTAAATCCTCACGTTTAGAAGATCCTAATGCATTTAGATGCGGATACGAGTGAAAACAATCATTGAGAGAAATAATTTTGAAAATATTCGGATTAAATTATGAATATCTCCGAAATGAGTAGGTAGAGAATTTCGAGTCCCCAAAAAAAGTTTTCCTAATAAATCCTCGTAAGCCCAATGGTTTCTGAGATACCCTTAAAATAGTGTAAATTGATCTTTTTCCAAAGTTAAAATAAAAAAAAAACTTATTATCAATCTGAATTTTTAAAAAGAGTAAATAAATGCAGAAGATTTATCTCTTTTCACCACTTCACTGATGAATTAATTAATAACTTGATTTATTACCAGTTCTTTGTTTGATAAATCCTAATCGTCTCTCTTCATTTTTTCAGGAAAAATAAAAATTTAATTGTAATTCTGTCGATGTCAATGACCGGCTCATCCTTCTTTGTGGTGTATGGAATATCTTATTCGAAGAGCTCCATCAACGTCAGAACTTCACTTCTCCGATTATTTCAAGGTTCATTGCTTCGAAAACTAACGAATGAAAATTGGAATCATGGTAAGGACCTAAAAAAAAAAAGTCAATGTGTTTTACTCTTTAAATATCTCCGAAACGACGAGATTTACGAGAATTTGTCAAGAGACCTTTTTTGTAGCACTTGAAATTTTCTACAAAAAAGGTCTCCTGATAATTTTCTCTAAATCTACTCATTTTGAAGATATTTATTTAAAAAAAAATTATTTTTCAAAATTGGTCGAAAATAAAAAGCGATTTATCGAAAAATAATTGAGAAATTAATTTTATTCGATTTTTGTTTGTATCAAAAAAACCAAATAAACAAATTTAGACGTCGTGGTAATTCATCTGGAAGACATGAATAATAATTACACAATGAAAATTCACCTCATTTGAATGAGCATCATCATAAGTTTTGCACATGTAGCCCGAGGTAATGTACAGCTCGTTTAAATGAATTATCCTCGCAAATAAAATGCCATTTATTTACTTTCCACGTTTTGTAAATAGATTCCCTCGTTTAGTTGCAGGTGCTAGACGAATGACAATACAATTGTGTATTACCTATTCTTTCTTCTGGCGATGGTACACTCAATGCAGAACATTGCAATTCATGACTGAATTATCAATTCAATTAATTAGCGATGCGTATAACAGTTCAGTGGCAAAGTTCTAAAATTAAGGATGATTGGGAGATACAATTGGAAAAAAGTTGAATTTTCGTATAAGATCGTTAATAACAATTCATACAAGAAGAAAAAAAATCAGCTTTATTTTAATATTTGAGATTTTTCGAAATTTTTGACAATTTTTTTGGAATTTTTTTTTTCGTAATTTCTTCAAATTAAACTCCGGCAACCTTCCTTTGCCAATATACATTTCAAAAATCAGTTTTATTTTAATCTTTGAGATTTTTCGAAATTCTCAAATCTGATTCAGTGAATCGGTAAAGAATGTGAGGTATAAAATGAGCCATAGAAACAAAAAATTAATTGAAAATTGAAAAATTATAATTATTTTTTACATTCCTTTAAATCCTGAAAAATTTGTAGAAATGTAAAAAATAATGAAAATTTTTCAATTTTCAATTAATTTTTTGATTCAGGGGCTTACTTTATTTCTCATGACATTCTTTACGGATTCACTGAATGAGATTCGAGAATTTCATCTTGTATAAATTGTTATTGACGATCTTATACAAAAATTTAACGTTTTCTTTTCCAATTGTACTCCCTCATCATCCTTAAGATACATTAATTTATTCTTATTGAGTTAACGGAATTTTTTTTTTTTTGATTGCTCCTCAATGGCTGTCGGGACCAACGTTTCGGGTTTATTCCATTCCTTCTACACTGAGAGAATTTTTCCATACTGCCATGACTATCTGTTGAATAGACGAGGTCAAAATAAACTTTTTGAAATTAGTCATCGTGCCCAGAATTTGAACGTTAGGGTTCCTATTTGAGATCACTTTATTGAATCAAAACGTGTAGCATACCCATTGTTACATTTCAGTCCTGTAAGCTATCTTCATATTATAACCCACACTTTATGAAGCATCATTCGAATGAGATAGAATAGAATCTATGAATTCATATTTGATTTACGGATCATCGCATGAGTAAAAATTTTATTTATAGAAATTTTTTAGTAATTTACAATTCTTTTGGTGAGTTTCTTGACAGGAAAATGATTGTAAAAAACTTTGGAAGATTTAAAAAAATCACAAATTATGAATTGTCCCCTCTTAGTCATCATAACTAATTGTCAATTACAACTGTGGGAAAAAAAATTTCACATAACGAGAACTAACAGTTCTTACTCATATTTACCATCTGATTGTTATACTTGAAGCTAATAAAACCCATTTTCAGAATAGAAATTCCTATTTCCCATCACCATATTTACTGAAATAATATCATTTTAGTCAAGGTCTTTTTCTAGAACACTTTTTTTAAATTCGAAGCTCCAAAAAATTTTCTCACTATTCTTAGCCTTATCTTAATTTTTCTATTTGTGGATTAATTTTATGAGTTTGCTCCAGGGAGGGCCGCTTCCCGTCTTCAATTTTTTACTCTAGAATTTTCTCGAGCTATTTGCCTTATTTTTTTTCTTAATCATTCGATTATTTCAATTGTTTAATTATTTTTGTAGTTATTTTAAACTATGTTGGATTCACCTATTTTCTATTTAAATTTCCTTGAATTTACTTATTCGAACTCAATCAATTATTCTAATTCGACTATTTTTAAATCTAATTGTTCTTGAGTTTATACATTTTTTAATTCAATCATGAAATTGTGGAATTTTCCTCGAATTCTTGAAAAACATTTGTCTACAATTCTTTTCTATGTTAATCTTTCCTATGATTCTTGAATTATGAATGGTTGTTGAGTCGACCGTACAGTCAACGAAGACCCTCCAAAAAACACATCTGCACAATATCGATCTGATTTTCAAAAGAAAAATACTCGACGAACCCTCTGGACCGGATAAAAGAGTTATGAAAGGGGAGAGAAAGAAAGATAGAGCGAGGGGACCCTTGCTCTACAGCGTCAAATATAACTCGAAAAACCCACGTCAAACTATTTTAGAATTTTTTTCTCCTAAATTTTCCATTCTGAATTTTTATAAATGTGTTTTGAAATGGAAATCCTCTTTTGAAAGGAATTCCGGAGTGGAACACTTGGGAATACTGCGCAGTATCTCTGAAATTTATTGCAGGAGCAATGAAAAACGTGGGAAATCTCATTCACCTATTAGTTTAATTTGTTTAAGATTTTTAATAATTTTTGAATTAGTTATTCATGAATTAGAAGACAAACGGGTGTCACCATTTCATAATTTTATCGAATGAAAAACGTAAATCTCGAGAATTAAATATATATCAGAAAAATAACGAGATTTAAGAACATTTATGAAGAGAATTGTTTTTTTAGAAAATCAAATTATGCAAAAAAAAAACTCTCTTGGCTTTTTTTCTCTAAACCCATTTGCTCCAAAGATATTAGCCAGAGAAGCAGTGAAAAAAATTTCCTCATTTTCTATTAACACTTCCCTACTTTATTTTTATTTTCAAAAATACCTCAGAATTGAAGCGAGATACGCGAGATACTCTTGACATTCTCCTCTAAACCCACGTGTTTCAGAGATATTCGTAGAAAAAACAAAGCAAAATCTTCTAATCTTCGTTCATCGCTTCACATTTTTGAATTCTATTCTTAAAAGTATCTTAGAATTGAAGCACAAGATAGGCAAATTCACATAGGAGCCTTTTCTGTAGCCCTCAAAATTTTCTACAAAAAAATATCTCTCGATATTTCCTCCTAAACTCACTTGCCCCAAACATATCTATGAGAGAATCTCAAACGACAAAAATAAATTAAAATTACAAATACAAAAACAATTACAATTTGTTAGAATGAAAAATTAAAAAAATAATTGCAATTACAAATCTCATTCTCCCATTTCACTAAAAGCCTCCCCCCTCCCACCAACCCTCACAAAAAAACATAAAGTACACTCAAACTACTGTATACCAAATAAAAGCCAAAAGTGTTCTCTGATATCCGTTTATCCTCCTTCAATAAAAACCATAAACTACTTTGCGTGTTTCTCTAGTCTCTCCAATTTTCCAAATGTTGGATCAATTGTATCGTGGGTAAATATTTGTATCCATGCATTCGAGCATAAGCTTGACAATACATTGTACCAATACCAAATATCCCAGAATATTTAAATGAAAAAAAAAATTATTATTCATGAGAAGCAGAAGAATTTTTACAGAGGAGAAATTAAAAGAAACACCGAGATAATGACAATCTTATCACAAAAGCTTGTCATACAATCCAGAACTCTTTACTTTTTTTTTTATTACCCAATCCCATTTATGAAGGTGTTAGTTTGTTTGGCAGTCATTTATTGGCCAAGGGAGAGCAAAGATAAATTAAAACCCATTGAAATCCATCGTAATGATTGCCTCCTCTTCCCCCTCTACTCTCTTGCTTAAAACTCAGTAGCCTCCAGACTCTAGGCCTTAGATACACCTATATGAGATTGCCGGTCTCTATAGACGCCAGTTGTCGCCCAGGAAGCACGACAGTGAGGCTGCTTCATTGGTACATCATTTGATAAATTTTCATCTCGAATTTTTCTCTCATTTTTTCATCAATTAAATAAAATTCCTCGAGAATTGATCATTTATTTCTTCGTAGATTCAAATAAAAAGTGTTGATTTTATTGCCAGTGGTTTTTTTTTTATTGTTTTATCTCATTCCTCAGGACTCTCAAGGATTTCTTTTAATTGCAGAGTGCTAATACTTGGTGAGTATGTTGAAACAACTGGGGACAGATAAGTTTTTAGTTAGTAAATGAAGGTGTCGGTTGAAGAAGAACAAATTTTGATGATCGTGTGTTCATTATTTTTGAAATATTCGGGAAATGAAAGGGTTTAGTAGAAATTATCAAGGAACCTTTTTTGAAGAGAATTGAATTTCCTAGAAAAAAGATTTTATGACAATTTCTCCTAAATCTACTCGTTTCGAAGATCCTTTTCAAAGAATTCAAGGAAAGTAGTTAAATTTTGCTCTTCTCATCTTTTTTTAGAAAATATCTTGGAATCGAAAAGAGATTCGAAAAACTTACAGAAACCTTTTTCGTGAAAAATTAAATTCTCTACAAAAAAGGTTTCTTAGTAATTTTCTCTAAACCTGATAGTTTCAAAGATATTTGCAGAAGACTACTGTTTTTCAAGCTTAACTTTTTTAACTACCAAAATGGACCTGTTGATTGTAATTATTTGTAATTTTTTTTAAAGAGGAAAGTCTCTGCGAAAAAATTAGGAAAAATTCACCAACAATTTCCACATATTGAAGCATCTTCTCAATTTTTTTCATATTTTTTCATGAACTCCTTCGCTCCAAAAAAAAAAAAATCCTGAATCATGTTTTGTTCTAGAGATCCATTTTGCCCCACTCTCCTCTATATGTCCTCTAAGCCTTGAATTTTTCAATCATTTGCTATTTCAATTAGAGAACTTCTGACATTTTTCTTCATTCCTTCTGTATTTGGTGAGCAATGACCACTTGATTTCAGTGGAAAAGTAGAGCACACAGTCAACAAGTTTTTGTTTGTGAAACGGCATTACCTTGTTTTCATTTTATTTTTACGTGCAATTCAATGCAGGTAGATGATCTTCAAGTCTTCAATGCCTTTAAAGGGACAAAGTAAACTGTAAAAAATCCGTAGAATTCAATTGACATCGAAAATTCTACTTTCGTGTCGTTCAACTTTTCCAATAAATTTATTTCCTTTTTTATTTAGTCAATAAATTTCTTCAGTTCTCTGATCTGTCGAGATTCATTCTACGTTTTACACTTTGAATTTATTATTTGCATGATTACAGCAAATATTGACAAATCCTGTTGTCATACAGGCAATAATCCATGAGGTCATGAGTCTCGTAAACAGATTGGTGGAGGTGATGAATTTGGAGAGATGATTTTTTTTTATTGATATTATTATGTTTTTGGAGGTGGTCACTTTAATGTCTGACATCATATGGTAATGGGACACCCCCACATAATACGAGAGTTACATGGCATCTAAATTTATTACTAGCACTAAATGACCCAGTGATTTTAGAGCCCAGGCTAGCTTTTTACAGATTGTTGAGTCTATTTACAATGTTGCTGAAAAATAACAGCATAATAACTCACGGGGACTTTCCACAATTCTACAACCACAAGGAAAATGAACTTCATGTTTAAAAATATCAACCAATTAATTCTGCGTTTATTTTATTTTGAAGATCATTTTGTCAGAAAAGTGGAAGAAAATTAGGTGAAAATTCTTGTGCTCGTTCTTTTGTGAATATTTTTGAAGCGAGTGAATTGAGGAGGAATTGTCAAGGGGCTTTTTTTGTAGAAAATTTGAAGACTCAAAAACAAGGCTTCTTGACTTTTTTCCATGAATCCATAGTTTTCCGAGATATTCGCAGGAGAATCTGCTGGGAAAAATAGAGTTATTCCAGATTTTCCTCAAACTCAAGTTATTCTTCTCAATATTTCCAAAAAATATCTTTAAAACGAGGAGATTTAGGAGGAAATGTGGAAGAAACCTTTTTTGTGGGGAATTTCGAGATCTACAAAACAAGTTTTTTTACTTTTTTTCATGAACCCAATCATTTACGAGATATTTTCAATCGAATCTTCAATGAAAAACCGACTTATTTCATAGGTTCATCGAGCTCAATTTTTTTTCTTGACATTTTCAAGAATATCTCCAGAACGAATGGACTTGGGAGAAAATATCAAGAAACCTTTTTTGTAGAAAATTTCAAGACCTCAAAAAAAGGTCTCTTGACAAATCCTCCTAAACCTCATCATTTCGGATTGCCCAAGATATTCCCAAAAAAATGACAAGAAAACGTTCTCACTTCACCTTTTACCCCTTTTTTCTTCCTTTTCTTCAAATATCTCCGAACTGAAGCCATCCAGCGAAATTTTCATAGAAACCTTTTTTGTATCTCTTCTTCCGTTCTACAAAAGAGATTTCCACAAAAAAATCCATCTTCACTACATTCAAAGATATCTCCAAAAAAAACCGAAACAAACTCCCAACAATGAAACAACTCGAATTTTCTCTCCTCAACTCTCTCATCAACTATCAGATGCTAAAATAACTCTGACAATTGGAACAGCACATAATACCTCGTTAATGTTGAAATGCCAAGTAATCTTTATTCCGCGTAGGTGACAAATTACCCATAACAATTCCCTCAATTTCATGAACGATTAAATAATTTGTGGCAAATTCGTCCAGTAACGTATTGTCATCCGCCTTCATGAATGGAATAAAGAATTTAAAGATGATTAAGAGGTACAATCGGAAAGAAAGTTAAATTTTGGTATAAAATCGTTAATAACAATTTATACAAGACGAAACACTCAAATTTGATCCAGTGAATCTGCAAAGAATGTAATGAAGAATAAAATAAGCCCTGAAAACAACAAAATAATTGAAAATTGAAAATTTTTCATTATTTTTTGCATTTCTTCAAATTTTTCAAGATTTAAGGAAAAGTAAAAAATAATGAAAATTTTTCTATTTTCAATTCATTTTTTGTTTCTAGGGCTCATTTTATTCCTCATTACATTCTTTACAGATTCGCTGAAGCAGATTCGAGAATTTCATGTTGTATAAATTGTTATTAACGATTTTATCCAAAAAATTTAACTTTTTTTCTGATTGTATCTTCCAATCATCCTTAATACATAAGACAGTTTCATTAATGCTCTTGTCATTGTCATAATGTTTTAAAACACTACCACCTGGCATTGCCCCAGTTCCATATTCAAAGATGTAAATCAAAGCATCTAATCGTGACACGAGGTCACCAATATTTTAACAATCCAATTACTTTTTAAAAAAAAATCAGTTAATGATGAATGAATGAATTTCTTCAAAATTAATGGACACACCCCTTTGATATATTCTCTCTTTAGTAACTGCAATCATTTTTTGGCCTCACCCATTTTGAGGGAATTACTTTTTTCCATTTTTTTTTCATTATCGCCACTCCCAAGTCCTTCCGTTAATAATTTTTTATTTAACGTGGAGGTCTTCCGATTCGGTGTAACGAAAGCAAAAGAGTTATTACGATGTGTCACGCGAGGGAATAACATTTTTTTTCAAGCATTTTTATAATGCACGGGAATAATGAACGATTGTGTTTTTGTTGTTTACTTATTATTCGTCTTTGGATTGGTTGGAGATCTTTCATTCGATTTTCTTGATGGGAACTATGATGGAAATTTGTATTTTTTGTGGCAATCTGAGAAGGCAGTCGTGCGGAAATATGCAGAGTCATTATCGAGGAGTTAAATGTAAGGGGAAGTGGAGGAAAATGGGGATTCTGATGAAATTGGTTGAGATAGATTTTTTTTAATTGTTTTATTGAAAAACTGAGGAAATTTGCGGAAAAAAACAACGTTCATTCAGTTCGATTTTTTGGAATTTTTTGAAAATTCGAGTTTTTTGGGCAAGATTGAAGGGTTGCCCCCTTTTTAAAATCGAAAAATTCACTTTTTCGGGCGACTTTCCGATTCATTTGGTCGTTACAATTAATACAATCGGAAATATCTCCGAAAAAGTGGAATTTTCTCAATTTTCTGATTTTCGTTTTGAAGATTAGAATTTTCAAAAAATTCTCGAAAATTCATTTTGGCATGTTTTTTACTGGAAATTTTCTGAATTACTCAATGGAATGATCAGAAAAGAACTATCTCGAATATTTTTTCTAATTTCGCGCTTTTTTGATGATAAAAAATATTTTTTCGAAATTCTGGCGTTTTAAAAATTGCAGATGTTTCCATTGACCTAATCCCACTATAATTTTCTGAATTTCAGGTGAAAAATGGCAGGTTTAAAATCCGCATTGGGACTCGAAGAATTGAAGGACAGGAAGGCAAATCTCTATCGCTCACTATTATGCGAATTTTTCGGAACAATGCTCCTCAACTTCTTTGGCTGCGGTGCTTGTATCACTGAAAATGTAGTAGCAATTGCACTGGCTTTTGGTCTAGCTGTTGCTGGAGCAGTTCAGGGCATCGGCCACGTATCAGGTGGTCACATTAATCCAGCAGTAACATGTGGACTGCTCGTCATCGGCAAGGTTCGAGAAATTTCCCAAATATTTATAATCGAGGAAAAAAAAATAAAGGCGAAGGTTTTAGAAATATCTCACAAAATAAATGGAAACACGACATTTTTCGTAAAAAAATTGTTTCTATAGATCTCATTTTGCTCTAAAAAATGGCATATTCCTTAAATTCTGAGATATTTCCAAAAAAATGAGACGAAAAATAGATTTTACAATATCTAAATATTCGAATTTGTAGAAAATTTCTCGAAAAAAAATCGAAAAATATTTTTCAAATAATTTCGAAAATTCGGAAAAAATCTCAAATAGTAAAAAAATAAAGGATTCGCTTTTTGTTAATCTCTCCGAAAATAGTGGAGAAGCGATTTTTAAGTGGAGACCTTCTCTGCAGATCTCTGCCCATTTTTCAAAAAGGGTCTCCCACAAAAATTTCGCTATCTCGCTCCAATTTCGAGATACTACTAAAAACCTAATTCCGCATTTTATCAATAAAATCTTCGATTCTCTCTAATTCCAAGAATAAACTAAAATTTAATAATTATTCAATCAGATACCAGTGGTCCGTGCAGTTCTCTACATAATTGCCCAAGCAGCTGGTGCAATTGCTGGTTCAGCCTCACTCCGTGCACTATCCCCCGTAGAAATGGAGGATAAACTTGGTGCTGTTGGATTACAAAAAGGAGTAACGCCAGTTCAAGGAATGGGTATTGAATTTTTCCTAGCACTGATCCTAGTTATCGTTGTTTGTGGTGCTTGTGATGGTGCTAAACCCGACAGCAAGGGCATTGCCCCTCTTATTATTGGTCTTACGGTCACGGTTGCACATCTCGTTGGCGTGAGTTTACCTCATCTTCTACAATTGTCTATCGATTGTTTTTTTGCATTCTTCTAACTGTCATTTATTGCCTCAGGTACCAAGAACCGGAGCTGGAATGAATCCAGCACGTTCACTTGGTAGTGCTGTTGTTATGGGAAAATTCGAAAATCACTGGCTCTACTGGGTCGGTCCGATACTCGGTGGCATGGCTGGTGGATTGATTTATACACATGGAATTGGACCAGCCAAGGAACCAGAAGCTCCGAAGACTTATGTTGCTGTGACTGGTGAAGAGAAGGAGGTAAAGAGCATGATGAAGATTTAAATATAATTATTAGGTGAATAAGAAGATCAGATGGACCCTAAAAAAATATGATTATGTTAAAAGGATGTTTGAAATGAGTGAATTTAGGAAAAAAAGTGAAGACACCTTTCTTGTGGAGAATTTTGCCATCTACAAAAAAGGTTTCTTGACTTTTCTCGCTACATCCACTCATTCTGGGGATATTTATTAAATAATCGACAATGTAATTTTAATTGGGAAGAGCAAAAAAAAATTGAGAAATAAGTTTCTTGGAGATTCTATTGTAAATATCTTTGGGAAGATTGGATTTAGAGGAAAATGTCAGGAGACCTTATTGTAAGGGATTAAATTCTCTAAAATAATGGTTTTATTCACTTTTTTCTCTAAATCCACTCGTTTCGAAGATATTCGCAAAAGAATCACCAAATTCCTGAGCTTTTAATTCACAATTTCGCTAATTGCTTTTTTTCGGCATTAAATCTGATCTTCTCATTCCAACTATTAAAGAAATGAAAGACTGAATAAGCTCAAGAGGTGAAAACTCAGTTGATACTAAAACCCATACAGCGGTTCGAGTACATAGACTCTGGAAGAGGCGGACTTTGAGGGAAAATTCACGAAGAAAAATGTATTTTTCCAGCTCCAGCGACTCACCAGGAAGGATCAATCTGCTTGAATAATTCTCTATTTTTAATCATTTCATCCTGGTTTATCTTCAATTCGTAATAATCCACGTATTATGAGATTGGAAGTAATCCACGTGAATCTGCTTACGTCAATACTTCATCATGCGTAATGCCGATGTTGTCATTTTTTTTTTATTATTATTTATATTCACTGCCAATTTGACTTCATGTAATCGTTGAAAAAATAATTATCCATCAAGTGTACATAGCAAAATAAGTAAAACTCATAATGAAAAATTCGGGTGAAAAAATATTTTTAAATGAAACCGAGAAGTGGTAAAAAAAAAAGGATTGAAAAATTCATTCATTTAAAAATATCTCGAAAACGAGTGGGTTTAGAAAAAAATGGCCAGAAGAGCTTTTTTGTAAAGAATTTAATTCTCTGCAAAAAAGGTCTCTCATCAAATTCTCTTACACCTCACCGCCTTTGAGATATCTTCAAAATTCTCTTCGTTCACCAATTCACTCCTGAAATAATGCCTTTTTATAAACTAAGGAAAAATATATAATGTAAAATGTATTATTATTAATTAAATCTAGGAAATAAAGAATTTTTATATATGTCATAATTCTTATCAAATTATTGCTCAAGGTAAATTGGGAAGATTAATGAAAAAAAAAAATAATTATTTACACTTACACACGTTTTGTATTTTAATACATCATTCAAATATTTTCTTACTCCTCAAATGTCTACATAATATTTCCTCCAATTTTTCTTGAAACTTCCTTGCATTACTCTCCGTTCCAGGATGCATGAGTAGTTCAATAGTTATTTTAAATATAATTGTGATTTTTTTTTCTCTCTCGAAAGGTCAATTACGTCAGTAGCTCATCATAGAAACATAATTATTATTGTTTTCAGTATTCATTTTCTTCTTAATGTTTGTCAAAACGAATGATAACTTTCAATGCATATATATACATTTATTACTGTTTTTTTTTGTCAAGTAATTGATGATGCTAATTTTTCTTCTCAGCATATTTACAAATTGTTTACAATTCCAGACTGAAAAAGTTTCTGAATTTTATTGATTTTTCTTTTCTTACTGATGAAAAGAGAGAAATAATTTTTGAAAAATATAGTCAATTTATCGCAACATCCAGAGATTCTAATGAGGGGAAAAAAGAATCTCAAGGTGTACATATAGATACTTTCTTCATTCAAATAACAAAAAAAAACTGTTCATAATAATTGATTTCCTTCGTCAATTCACTAATTATGTCAAAAAAGGAAAGGACAAAAATCATAAGTGGTTTATTCGGCAAATATATCAAAGGCAACGAGGTTTAGAAGATTTTACCAAGAGACCTTTTTTGTGGAGACTTGAATTTTCTACAAAAAAGGTCTCCTGACATTTTTTTCCAAACACACTGGCTTCTAAGATATTAGCAAAAGAAACTACAATGATTGAAAACAAAAAAAAAAATCTCATCACTTCATCAATGAATTAGTTCATTTGTAATCTAAAAAAATTAATAATTTCCATCAATCGATCTGACAATAAAGTTTATACCTAATGAATAAATCTCCTCAACTAGTCACAAGATAAAAATTACCTTCAAATTCTGGCAGGAGAGAAAGAAAAAAATCGAAATAAGAAAAAAAAACTTAAAGAACTGATAATCTAATGAAATTTACCTAAAAATAACGGATTCAATGTGTGTCACACATTCAACGATCTTAATCAAAAATGAGGAAGAGCCAAATTGCATAAGGTCATACTCATATGCACAATTTATCGGATTCAATTACTATTTATATCAAATAAGCCTCCAATATAGAATTAGAATAATATAAAAAGAGAGAAAAAAAAAGTCGCGAAAAGTTGACTAAAGACTGTGTGTTAACTTCTTAAAAAAAAAGAACTTCCATTTAAAATCCTCACATCAAAAAAAAAAAAAAAATCGAAAGTAGCCTTAACCAGCTATTTTCTGCAGTTCATTTTCCAGACTGTCCTGACTCTCATTAGTGTCATTAAGATTAATTGTTTCATTGGTATTCGACAGTGCAATAACCGAGTCATCAAGATTCGACGAGTTTTTCTGGTCCAGAGGTGAATCAGTGGTGCTTTCAAAGATATCAGTGGACTCTGACAATTCTTGTGGTCCACCAGAGACCTCTGCAGCTTCTGTCTGTTCTGGCGCCTGTTCTACTACCTGTTCAACCTCCATTTCCATCGACTCACTCTGCGTCGTCTCCTGTGCCAGAGACTCTAACTTAACACTTGCATCAGTTTTCTCCTCAGGCGCCTCCACCTCCTGCTCCATCTCTTCAGCAGCCTGTGGCTGTTGTTCCTCCTCAACTGGTTTATCAACACTATCCAGCTCCTGTGTTTCCTCCTCTGCTGTACTTTGTGTAATTCCTGAAATTTCCGTCAAATTACTCAAAACATTTTCCTGCATTTTAACAACATTATCAGTTGAATCAAGTATATTACTCAATTCACGTGACATCTCTTCAACTTCCGATGGTTCCTCTGTTTTTATATAAATAATTTTCTTGTTACCTGTTGTATCTTTATCCTTAACTTTATCATGACTTCCATCAACCTGTCCATTTCCATCTTTTTCATCGATTTTTGAGTCAGGCTCATTGTACTCCTGTTCCTCATCATACATACTCTGCTTCCTCTTGACAAATACTCTCTTCAGAGGCAATTCTTGTTCATCCTCTGAATCATGCCGCTCTGGTAGCATATCATCAGTTGGATCATACTCCTGTTGTTTACGTGCCTGTAACTCTTCTATTTTCAGTCGTTGCTGTTCAACACGTTTTTCCAATTGTTCCAGCTTCTCTTTCGTATCTTGCTCATCCTTGGACATTGTTGGTGGTTGCTGTGGTGGTGCTGGTTGTGGTGGTGGCGATGGTTTTTTCACTTCAACTTTCTGACTAACCTGCTTCTCACTAACTGCAGATGATGATGCTGATGCCTGTGAAGTCTTGAGCTCAAATTTCGGAGACTCGACAATAGGAGTACGTGCCTCAGATGATTGAAGTACCTGAACGATGTTTTGTGTTTTTTCAACTGGTTTTTTAACGACAACGCGTTTAACAACATTACCAGCTGGTAATTTAGCCAATTCAGATGGATCAATGATCGTACCATCTGGATTCATAATAACTTCTCGTGTTGTATCGCCCTGTCTTATAATTCTACGTACAATAACACGCTTGGTGACTTTAGCACCAGACGCTGTAGTTGTAGTTGTAGTTGTCTTTGATGTATCAGGATCCTTTATCTCCTTTGTAGTAGTTGTTGTTGTCTCAGTACCACCAGCTGGTTTCCTAACAACAATACGTTTTATTACCTTGACAGTGTTGACCTTTGGTGCTGCCTCTGTTTTCACCTCTTCCTTCTGTCTCGTCACCTGGGATGTCTCAGCTTTCTGCTCCTGTGGAATGTCCATTTGTTTTAGTGGAATTTTATGCTCTTTAAATACTGATGCAACAATCTTCTGTACCTCAGCTTCTGTTTCATCGCTGCGTCCAGTTTTTGGTGATTCAATTGATTCAATTTTAATTTGTGTCTTTGCATTGGCTGGTGCTGCAGCTGCTGCTGCTGCTGCTGCCTTTTGGGATCTCGTCTCTTGTCGCTGAATCGGCATCAATGTTTTTATTGTTTTCTTGACAATTGTTCCATCTTTGCCACGAACAAAAACAACCTGATCCTTGCGTTCTTCCTTCTCGGGTTCAGGCTCTTCCTCACTCTCCGTCTGCTGTTGCTGCTGCTGTTGCTGCTGCGGCTGCTGTTGCTGCTGCTGCTGTGGTTTTGCCGATTTCGGCAGCTTCTTGACAACATAAGCTGGCGGCTCGTAATCATCATCACCATCAGAGTACTGGTCCTCATCTTCCTCTTCCTCAGATTCTGACTCAAGTTTGTCCTTGATGTCTGGCTGCAGTCCATCGGGTCCCATCTTTTCACCTGCTTCAATGTGTTGCTTGATATGAGTAACATAATCGGCGCGATTGCGACATGATTCTTGACAAATGTCGCATGTAAGTCCCATACCTGAACGTTTGCTGTGTGTCAATTGATGAACTTCCAGGCTCTCCTTGCGTTTGAATGCTTTGCCACAATCCTCACATACATGGCGCTTCTCTACAGAATGTGAGCGCATGTGTCTGGTTAAATGATGAGATAGTAGGAATGTACGTGGACACAATTTGCACATGTAGGGACGATGTCCTGCATGAGTTGTTAGATGACGTGCTAATTTTGTGCTCGTACGGAATGCCTCTTTGCAGTACTCGCAGGTAAATGTTTTGTCCTCATTGTGTAGCATCTCGTGGCGCTCCAATCCCTGTTTATACGTAAATCTCTTGTTACAGATATTACATTGAAATGGTTTTGCCGTTTTGTGTGATGTATCCTCGTGTTTCTCGAGTTCTTCGGGAGTGAAGAATTCACGGTCGCAGTGTTGACAGCCATAGCGCATGTCTTCACGATGGACTTTCTCGTGGCGCTGGAGAAGATTTGCACGAGTAAATGACTTTTTGCAGATTGTACAAACATGTGGCTTCTCTGTTGAATGAGTAGTCATGTGTTTCTGGAGATCATACTTGGAGAAAAACATGCGATCGCAAATGGTGCACTTGTAATCACGATCACGATGAGCACGCTGTATGTGTAATTGAAGTGCCTGACGCAATGGGAATGTTCTCTCGCACTGGTCACATGCGTGCACGCGTATTTCACCAGGTTCTAATTTACGATCGTCCTTGTCGTCAGCAGTTTCTCCATCACCATCGCTGTCTCGATCTTCCTCCTTGTACAGATCACTGCGTTCAGATTTTACAGATTGATTGTCAGCTTGGCGCTCACGTCTTTCACGATCGCCATTGTCAACCCGTGGCTTCTTGGCCGATTCACCCTGTGGACGCTGATCAGCTGAACGTTTATTGCTTCCCTCTGGTGCCTCATTGGTAATTGGTGGAAAGGGCCGTGGAAGAGTACCAGTCATGGGATAAGCACGTAATGCCTCATCTGCTTTTTTGCACTGCTGCTTAAATTTGTATGATCTATCCAAATTCCACCTGCACATCTGGCAAATCATTTGCGGCATTCCATCAGCTGCATAGACCTTGAAAAACAAAAATGGGATTCATTAAAAATCCGGGAAAAATTTGAATTCATGCGCATGATTTCGCGGAATTATTTTATTTTATCATATTAATTGGCAAATCAATGACGTAAGTATCCCAAGACTATTTACGCTCAGGTGATCATTCAGATTTCTTCATTACCAGCGTGTTGTGTATTCTCCACGCTATTGACTCGCCTCTACTTCGCCGATTGTCCCTACATCAATTACCTTATACTTCCTAAAAACCTCATTTGTCCATCAGGAAAAATAATTTCGATTGTATTTTCAATGATTGAAAATGAGTAAATCGATTAGAATAAATTCATTAATAATTACCTCGATGGCAACACAGGACATAATTTGAAGAGTTAGCGGCACTTGAAAGGGCTTGCTGTGATCTCTCTCGTATATGAAGCTCAGAGGTTCAGACTCGGTCAGGCAGAATCGACATACCCGCCTTGAACGAAGTGGCGCCGGTCTATTCTCCATGTTTTTTCTCTTTTTTTCTCCTTTTTATGTCCTTCAATTACAACAATATTTTTTTTACTTTAATCGAGTCTCTATTCACGAATAAATTTGTTTAACTCTCAATTCAGGATGATATGGAACACTTTACTCCTATTACCCCGTAAAAATTTCTCAACAATAGGAAACGACGCCGAGCGTTGGTAAGGCGTCGCGTCACGATAGCGCAGCGGGACAAAGTATACACCGCTATGGCGGAGATGAACTTGGACTCAATTTGCCCTGCGTGGCGTCGTCAAGTGAATATATTTAGGCACTAGCGCCAATTGGAACTGACAAAGTGGCGCCAGCCGGCGTCTCTATGAACAGTCGGTAAATGAAATTATTGGTTCTTTGGAACGACAATAATTCCATGTGGCAGCACTCGAATCTCTTGGGAATTTGAATATAATCAGCGAATGGTAAAGGAGAATTGAGGGATTTGTATGTATCGGCGGTTAGTTAGTGAGAGTGAATTGTAGGGATAGATTATAATTTTTGGATGAAAAATTTGAGCAGAAAACGATTGAAAGGATATTCTTCAAAGTTATAATGATGCTTTCGTGAGACAAGAATCAAGTAATATTCTTTAATTTAAAGATAATCAGCCGAGAAAAAATGCTCAGATTTATTTGCATCTGAGCAGATAGAATTGAATTTAATAGATTACAAAATTGCATATAAATAAATCCAATTATTTTAGATCAGATCTGATTAGATCAAGTTAGATTCAATTAGATCGTTCAACACAAAATTCAGATTTTCATTTATTTTCTATTCCCTTCAAAAATTTTAATTCTAATTTCTTCATTTTAAATCCTGTGCAAATCTGAACATTTTATGCCGGGTATTGAAAAAAAAAATTTTCCTCCACTTTCCTCTAATTCCTTCCTGAAATCCTGCTGTCACATTGATCTACATATTGTGCCTCTAGATTCAATAGGCATCGCCAACGGATAGACTTTGGGACTTTTTCTGATAAATTAGGAGAAGGGAAAGGATGAAATCAATGAGTAGATATTATTCTCGTTGAATAACATTTATTTATGAATATGTTGCAAAAAATGGTACCACTAAGGTTTTATTGATTTGAGTTAATTGTCATAGTAACAATTTTACTTTTTCTGACGATCCCAGATCCCTCTGGTCTTCACGTGATAAGAATACGACGAAAATGTCGATATATGCGGGCACAGAGGAAAAGGTGAGAAAAAACAGGGATTTTTTAAAAACATTCTTCGAATGTATATACATCTAAGAACATTGTGCAGGTATCACAGAGTGAATTTTGGTAAGATTTTTTTATGATTTCTTGTTAAAAAAAAAAACTTCTTGTTTAAAACAACTTAAAACGCGTTTTTCTCCAAACAACGTTTTTTCGGACCTCCCACACGATTTCTCCAGAACCAGTGGGTCGATCCTTCTGAAATTTACACCACGTATTCTACACCTAGGAAATCACAAGATGAACCTCTATCAAGTTAAAATTTTGATTTCTACCATTTTTTTTTACAAAAAACAGTGAAAAATGAACACTCTTTTTTAGTTGTTTTGATTTCTTAAAGATAAAATTAACAAAATTAGTTGAAGATTGATATTTTGGTGGTTCGATTCGTAGCCACTATCATACCGAATCTAAAGCACTTCGATTTTTTTGTATCAGATAAGCCGTTGCCGAGAAATCGTGTGGGAGCCGAGCAGCCTCAAAATTACAGCGTTAAGTTGAGCAATGGATTTTGTATACAAAACTTGGAAAAAATAGATGAAAAAAATTTTTTTTTTGTATTCCAAGACTTTATTTATTATACCTATTCATTATCATATTCATATCTTCCATAGCATTCTCAAAAAAAATTCCGAAAGATAGGTCTCTTTTCCACCCAAAAAACTAGAGTACACCCTTAGGGATGTATGATCATGATGAAAATTTTCGATTTGGGGCTTCAAAATTTTTTTATAGTTAGATTATTCCTCAAAGAATTTTACTATAAAGAGTTTGGGCTAGGTAACATTCATACAAGAAAGGAAAAAATGATTGAAAATTGACAGAAAATACCTGGGCTCTTATGGAGAAATGGAGGTTATGATCGTAAATTAATAAATATCCAATTTTCAAGCTCCCGTAGTACAAAGAAAACATATTCATAAAAAAAATGGATATTGTAGTAATTCGGCAATATTTCAAAAATACTATGTATCCATTCATCCTGAAGAGAAAGATAGAATTGAAATTCAAATCACTTCAATTCATCATTCATTTCTCGCCGTGATTGGTCAGATTCACAGTACAAGTCACGTGGTCATTCACTTCAGCTTACCCCGCAACCGGTCGAGCCTATCCCCACCCATCAAAATTCACGGTTCCCCCACTCTCTCGATCATACATCCTTAAATGTATCCTGACCGATCCGTCGTTGAGCTCTGATTGTTGGACGTGCACCCATATCAGTATGTCCATTTAGTCGATCTTTCATCGGTCAATGGTCGATATTGTGGATCTAGCCAAAGATGTAGTCTCCGAAGTCGACTCGAAGTTGAAATTTACATGCTGTAGCATAGGAGCCGAATATTTCCGAGGTTACTTCATTGGCCAGTACGACTTTACGAATTCCGAAATCGTTTGAAAAATGAAGATGATTGACTGGCAATCGCCGACTGTCTAAGTCAATTTACTTCCTTTTTCCAAAAAATTTCACCATTTGTATTATCCATTGACCGATTAAATGGCAGATCGACTGAGTGAACATATCGACGACACCTCCAGGGTATCGCTGTAATGCATTAAAAAACTTATCAGTCCTGTATCTGAATGGAAATAAAATTAAAAGCTTTTGCTTGTATTCCCTCAATCTGTAAAGAATACGTAATCGAACTTGCCAATCGTACATATGATGCACGCAAATGTGAATGTAAATAATGAGAATTTTAGTATAGAATAAATTCTGCGGCAGTTCGCAACACTTAGCCATTGCCAGCAAATAAATTTTAGGAGAAATTACTCTACTAATATCTGAAGGAGAATAAATCATCTTCACTTGATTATTTGAGATAATTACCGAAATAGGAATAATAACGAAATTGACGATTTCAATTTTTTATTTCCTTGTCTTTTTATTGATAATTTTCGAAAGTGATGAATCGACGACTGGTTACGAACATTTAATCGAAAATGTATATGATGAATATAAAACGTTTGGCATTATCATGGTAACGGGCAGGAATCATTTTTGTGAGTAAAAAATAATAGGAAAGTCTGACATTAATTAAATCTGATCTTAGACTTGTCATTTCGTTCTTTTTCAATATTGAATCGAAATATTGACTAGAATAACTTGTTGAAAATTCATTTTAATCTTTGGAGAGTTTGGAAATAGTTGAACATTTTTGGAAACGTGATTGAAAATTTATGCTCTAGAATTAATGAATGAAGAAATATTGGTTTTAATATTTTCATTTGGATTACAGCACTTGAGGAAATGACAGCTCTCCAAAAAATATCAAGAAAAATTTCGACCAGAGGAATAGGCTCAGTGGTTGTGAATTTCGGGCAATTGAAAGGTACTGTGAAGTTTCATCACCAACCACCTGCACATCTACTTGTTGTAATTTTTCTCGATGGTATTACTAAAATACGTGAATTCCGAGAAGAAATTGTAACTATGGATATGAGTTATCCCGTATGGTTGGTACTGTTCACTGGTGATAACGATAAAGATAGTTGTGAATATTGTCGTTATCCAACTGGAAATCCATTTAATCTAAAACTTGATACGGAAATGTTGGTCTCGTGCTGCAACTCAAGCTACACCACCAAGTGGTTTCCCAAGAAGATGAATTATACTGATACATTGGCTCGTGATGAAGCGATTGAGAAAGTTCATGAAATTGTGCGGCATCACAATGGAACTCTCTACAATCGTCAACAGCTCCTGGATATTAAAGAGCTATGTATTGTAATTGTTAAGGTAAATTAATCTTTCGTACTTCAATCAAGAAATCAGCAGTTTAACTCTCAACATGAATGATCTAATTTTTCCAATTGCTCATTTTCAAAAAATTAATGTTGAGGAATTAATGCTCCAAATTGAATAAAGAATCATTTGTTAACGTTGGGTTCAATGAATAATTACTTGCTTTCAGAATTCTCGAGATATTTGGAGAGAAGATAATGAACTTCATGGATACCTTGGAGAAATTGTTACTGAATTATCTCGAGTCATGAATTTCAGTTTATCATGCGTAATGGAAGAATCTTCGTACGGGACCTTTGATCGAAAAACATCAATGTGGACTGGTGCTATTGGCGTTGTTGCACAGGGTAAAGCTGACATAGGTGCTTTGAAGTTCCGTATGACTTTGGAACGACACAAAGTCGTCGACTTCACGCCATCCTTAGGAACAGGACAACACGCATTTTACTATCAGAACCCTCATCATCATCTCATACAGTGGACTGGGTTTCTCAAGGTTTTCATTTGGTTATCTCAACTATCAACTATTGTTTAATTAATCATGAATAATTTGTAGTTAATTCTGATATTCACTGTTCAGGTATTTCATCCAAATGTCTGGATCGCTATAGTTATTCTTCTTCTGATAACACCTATTCTATTGACGACCATTCAGTACACGAGGAAAGATAATTTGTTGGATGTTCTTGGTAGAAATTATCTCAATGTTTGGGGTCTTTTTTGTCAGCAGGGATCGTCAGGTAACTATCCCTTTAACGAACTATGTTAGTAGTGAAGAGATGAAACATGATGCGTTTTCTGGCTCCACCTTTTTCCAAAAATATTCCGGAAACTGAGCGAGATAGGGTAATTTTCTGTAATATAGAAAATATATCCATACATTTTAATTTATGTTGTTGCTAACAGACTGTCTCCATGGAGGGCCTTTGAGAATAATATACTCGGCAATACTCATCTTGTCGATAATCGTACATGCCGCTTATTCAGCGGCACTGATTGGTCATCTGACTGCTCCCTCAGAACATGCACCATTTCGTTACATAGGAGAGTTTTTAGAAGCTGAAACGCATAAATTAATCGTGATCAAAGACGGCACGAATCACCATTGGCTTGAGGTAGTTCAGGTGCTTTGTTATCTAATTCGACAAGGGGTAACTCTTCGTGATTCTTCAATGCAATAATATAATAAATGTTTTGCAGAAGAGCGATAACCAGGTGTTTCAGAACCTTCGAAAGTTGCTACAGCCAAAAGATTCCTTGCCGACTACTCATGAAGGAGGATTTGAGCAGGTACGATGATCATACTGGTACAGAATGAATCAGGATTTTTTCAGGATGAAGCCCTTAATAAAAAATCAGCAAAAAATATGGAGGGTTCATGCAATGTCTGTATTGTTGGTTAATTCTATCAAATTTCTTGATTCAGTCCTTCACTCCAAAGAAACAAGATGATATTTCCCTTTTTTGCTTCCGAATGGAAGCATTGTAAACGCGATTTTTTTCGATCTCGAGATTTCATCGGAATATGACTCAGAATGTTCCAAAACGTCGAGAAATGACATTTTTAAAAAATGTCTGTATGTATGTGTGTGTGTGTGTGTGTGTGTGTGTTTGTGTGACAGATATCAGCTCATTGCTCCGCAACGGTAATACTTGGTGACCTGAAAATTTAACAGTATTTTCTCTCCCCATGCAAATTGCTCTCCGTGAAATTTGAGCGAAATCGGTTGAGTACTTTTCGAGAAAAATCAAATTTTCGAAAAATTGTTTTTTCGATTTTTCTCCGCGAGAAATTGATTCACAGCCCCCACTCTCAGCGATGAAATTCATCTCATTTGAACACACAATTTTCATTCGGGGTAAATTTTGCTGCGATTTTTCGTTTGCGGATAATTTCAATTACAGTGTTTTTTATCCTGAATTTTGTATACACGATAGCTCAAAAACTATTTGAGTTAGAGACTCCAAATTTCGTGGGTTTATGCATCTAATGAACGAAAAGTTTGGTATTGAAATTGGGTGAAATCGGTCCAGTAGTTTCTGAGATATTGCACAAAAACCATTTCATGAAAAGAGGTTATATCTCGAAAACTACTGGAGCGATTTCGCCCAAGTTCAGCTTAAAAGATTCATCTCCATGAGCCCCACAAGTGGTGAGAATTTCAGATTTTTCAGAGGTAGTCTCTTGTAAGAGTTTTCGATAACTTAGTTTTTTCAAAAATCACGGTTTTCCTTAGCTTCCTCCCTAGGGACACTACTATTTTTCATTTCACCATTCGAAAGCAGACAATTTTTTCTACCAAATGAGTACATTTTCTTCTGACGACAATCGGAAAGAATAGGAATCCTATTTAAAATCTGAACTTCAATTTTTAAGTTTTATCGTAGGATCTCAGTTTTCATCTAATATTGAAAATTTATGTATCATATGACATTATTGCAGCTTAATCGATTATGGTAAGCTAGGACTGCAGGTCCTAAGATTGCATCCTGAACAGATCAATACGGTCGTGAACAATATTCGTAGGAATGTTTAAGTGCGTATTTGTCGTAAAAATGATGTTATTTTTTTGAGCAATGGAATACATGAATAGCGATTTGATGCAATATTGATGAAATTCCATTCGGAAGCATTTTGCCAATCGAATTGGCAACATTTTAAATGTCGCACAAGGAGTAAGGTTTGCCAGTAACGCATGAAGAGTGGCACTCCTGCTTGTTTAAACAGATATGCAAAGAGAAATTAGTTTTATTCGACAATCAAGCTGGAGAATACCTTCGCGAAAATGATGTACCATGTGAGATTCTAACCTTCAGCGAAGGAAGAACGTTTGATATGGGAATGATTCTCCCCTTGAACGGTGAACACACAAAGCTTGTGAAGTATTAGTAAGTTGAATTATCGAAATAACATTGAAAATTGGACGTAAATTATTTTGCTAATATCTAGAAAGTTATTAGGCTCAGAGAAATTTCCCAAAACAACTAGTTTGCAATCTATACATTTGTCTGCAAAAGAGGTATTTTGGAGAATTCCGATGAACATCCTCTTTCTGAGATCATATGCAGAATGAATCCGGCTTTTGAATTAATGAAGAAAACTTTCATTTGAGCATTCAGCGGTTTCGAAGAAATGGCATGGTGGATCGGATAAAGCGCAAGTACTTCAAGAAACGCAAGCAGACAGGAATTTCTCACAAGTCCGTTACATTGAGAGACGTCTTACCAATACTAACTACTTTTGCTGTTGGATGCTCAATTGCTATTGTTATTTTCCGCATCGAAAAGTCATCATATGATAGAATGACACAATAACTAACTCACAAAGTTACTTATTGTAAAATTACATGGATTATTAGATCGATTTGGAGGAAAATAAAGAGAAATTTTCGCAAACGGAATTATTATCCCTTATTTTATAAAAATGATCAAGGAAATAATCGATTCGAACAATTGCTATATCATAACTTACCACGATTAATCTGTCACGCTTATTTCGCTCATTTCTATTAACTGTTCTATTGAATCAATGAGAATCGTCGCGATAATTGAAAACTATTTCGAAGAGAATTGAAATATTTGTATGCTACCGATATGCGTACAAAAAATCTCCACTCTCTGACATTCCCATTTTGGCTCGAAAATTATAAGAAGCTAACCCCTTTCTATGACTTCAGGGTTAACATCAAAATGTGCGTGATTACTTCTTTCAAACCGTTCTAGACCTTAGATCTTCTTCTTCTTCTTCTTCTTTGCTATGGCTCCAACCATTAGGTCATCCGGCCGTCTAGACCTTAGATATCTCATGCATGAAATAAGTAGGTTTCTTCCATCTCTTTCTCTAGTCATCAAATGAGAGGCATTCATATATGAACATATAGGTACACCATAGGTAGCGGGGAAAAGGGGTATATTGCAATTTTTTTTTATTGCAATCGGTTGGTGGTCGGATGGTGGTAAAAGGTATAAAACTTTTAATCATTAGGGAGTAAAAGTTTTTTTTATTTTTAATTATTAATTATTGACCTATTGTCCACGGGGGAATTTCGAATTTTTAATTGATTCTCCCTTCGAATAGATGTAAAATCAATTGGTGGTAAAAGGTAGCCCAATATCAAAATGATTGACTGATTGGTTTGTCCTTTTTCCTCATTATTTAGGCAATATATGTGGGTGAATTGTGTATGCGACCTTAGCATCACCCCCTCCACTATTGTTCGCGGTTTTCATTTGAAAAATTCAAACTGTACAAATCTATAATGCTGTGAGATTGTTGTTTACAAATAAATAAAGAAATAATGATTAAGGAGTCTGGAGGGTAAATATAAAATGACGGGAAAAGTTTGAATTTTTTAACAAGGATAGAAAAAATGATTTTGAATCACTTCAATTTTTTTCAAATTTTTCATCCGATCGGTTTGAGAGGAATTAATTATCAAACTTGGATCTTATACATGGGCTCTTATGCACCAAACCTGTCTTAGCACGAAACTATGTTACCACCTGAGTCGGTACACCTTGCCTTGACGCATTCCCCTCTCTCCAGCAACGATGAAAATCATTGTTAAAGAGAGGGGAACAGTCAAATTGCGGGAAAAAATTGAAAAAAAATGTCTGAGAGGCTCGGTCTTTTCTATAATTTTTCAAATTTGTTTTCCCCCTGTTTCCTTGCCTTGGAGCATTTCCCTTTCTTCAGCAACGATGAAAATCATGGTTGGAGAGAAACAGTTAAATTGAGGGGAAAAATGGAAAAAAAAATAATAGCTGAAAGGCCCGGCCTTTCCTTCTATTTTTTCAAATTTTTTTCACCTATTCCCTTGCCTCGGTGCACTCCCCTCTTTCTAGCAACAATGAGAATCATTGCTGAATAAAAAGGAACAATTGAATTGAAGGAGAAAATTGAAAATTAAAAAAAAAATGACATAGTTCAGTCCTCTTCCACATCAAATTTTTTTTCAACTGTCTCCTTGCCTAGACGCATTTCCTTCTCTCCAGCAACGATCAAAATCATTGCTGAAGAGAGGGGAACGGTCAAATTGAGAGAAAGGGGAAAAAATGGCAGAAAGTCCAGGCTTCTGCCACATTTTCAAATTTTTTTTTTCAACTGTTACCTTGCGTTTACACGTGTCTTTCTCTTCAGCAGTGATAAAAATCATTGCTGAGGAACGGGGAACCACCGAATTGAGGGGAAAAATTGTATGAAAAAATAAGAAAGAATAATAGAGAGCGGGCCTTTTCTACAATTTTTTTTCAAGTATTTCCTTGCCTTGAGGCATTCTCCTCTCTTCAGCAACGATGGGAATCATTGCTGAGGAGAGGGAACCGGTCAAATTGCAGGAAAAAATTGAAAAAATGGCTGAGGTCCACTCTTTTCTACTATAAAAAAAAAACATTTCAACTATTTTCTCGTCATGACGGATCCTCCTCTCCCCAGTAGCAATGAAAATCATTGACAAAGAGAGGGGAACGGTTAAATTACAGGAAAAAATTGGAACAAAAAAATTTAAGAAATGGCCGAAAGGCTCGGCCTGTTGTACTATTTTTCATTTTTTTTCAACTATTCCCTTGCCTTGACGCATTCCTCTCCCTTCAGGAATGATAAAAATCATTGCTAAAGAGAGGGGGACGTTTAAATTGCAAGAAAAAATTGTAAAAAAAAAAAATTTAAGGCAGATAGCTGGGCCTCTTCTGCTATTTTTTTCAATTGTTTCCCTCAATTCGACAGTTTTTCTCTCTTCAGCAATGATTTCCATCGTTGCTGAAGAGAGGGGAATGCGTCAAAGCAAGGGAATAGGTGAAAAAAAAATTCTAAAAAATATATATTTTTTTAAATTTTTTCCCTCAATTTGACTGTTCCCCTCTCTTCAACAATGATTTTCATCGTTGCTGGAGAGAGGGGAATGCGTCAAGGCAAGGTGTACCGACTCAGGTGGTAACATAGTTTCGTGCTAAGACAGAACGTTTGGTGCATAAGAGCCCATGTATAAGATCCAAGTTTGATAATTAATTCCTCTCAAACCGATCGGATGAAAAATTTGAAAAAAATTGAGGTGATTCAAAATCATTTTTTCTATCCTTGTTAAAAAATTCAAACTTTTCCCGTCATTTTATATTTACCCTCCAGACTCCTTAATCATTATTTCTTTATTTATTTGTAAACAACAATCTCACAGCATTATAGATTTGTACAGTTTGAATTTTTCAAATGAAAACCGCGAACAATAGTGGAGGGGGTGATGCTAAGATCGCATACACAATTCACCCACATATATTGCCTAAATAATGAGGAAAAAGGACAAACCAATCAGTCAATCATTTTGATATTGGGCTACCTTTTACCACCAATTGATTTTACATCTATTTGAAGGGAGAATCAATTAAAAATCCGAAATTCCCCCGTGGACAATAGGTCAATAATTAATAATTAAAAATAAAAAAAACTTTTACTCCCTAATGATTAAAAGTTTTATACCTTTTACCACCATCCGACCACCAACCGATTGCAATAAAAAAAAATTGCAATATACCCCTTTTCCCCGCTACCTATGGTGTACCGAACATATATGGTCGTGTATTGGAGCATATATCCATATATGAACATATATACCATGTATACTGATGTTCATATGTGGGCATATAGTATCATGCATGGACACCCAATAAGCAAAGCAAGGTTCCCGGACTAATTCTCAGTGCGTTCCAGCCTATACGTTCCAGAAAACATTATCAAAATGTTCTTGATAGATACCATGGAAACCAGTTTCGAAAAGAACGTTTTGGGAATGTGTTGGAAATATATCGGACAGTATGTATTCAAAGGGTTCCGCGGAAACGTTGTGGGAACGTTCATTTTGAGCCCCTGCTAGACTGGTTAGCCACGCAATGTTCCTGGTACGTTCCCAGAATATGTATTTCCACTGAAACGTTCCTGGTACGTTCTCATGGTATGCATTTTTTGTGAAACGTTCGTGGGATGTTCGGAAGGGAACTAATCTGGTACATTTCCTGTGGAAGGTCCCTGATACGTTCTAAAGGATGCAAAATGAAACCTTCCGATTTCCATCTACGGGAACATTCCAGGTGCGTTCTTGGAATGTTCTCCGTAGTTGATGCCGTACTCGTTCACCGAGAATGTTTGGTGAATATGCCGTGGAAAATGTACTGGGATATTTTTCAGCAATCGTTAGGGTTATGTTCCTGGAACGTTCCAGCAGGTATTAATTTCTTACATTCTCGATGAAACATTCTCAGAACCTTCTCGAAAATCCGAAATTAGACCTTCCTTTACCCTTCTACGAGAACGTTCCAGGTGCATCCTTGGAATGTTCACCGTAGTTGCTTCCGTATCTGTTCACCGGGAATGTTTGGGAAATATGCCGTGGGGAATGTACCAGAATATTCTTTCAAAAACATAAGGGGTGTGTTCCTGGAACGTTCCAACACAAACCAATTATTTATATATAAATAATTGGTTTGTGTTGGAACGTTCTAGAAACACACCCCACTATATTGTCGGTGAAATATTGCCAGAACGTTCGGCCAATATTTCTCCGAGAATATACATAATTGGTTGCTTCGCGTTGTCGAGAATTCTTGACAAGGCTCTCGACAAGGGCAAGGACGTTCCCGGAACGCTCCTGCAACGTTCCTGAATTAGTGCTATGCTCAGTCGATAAGTTCCCAACAGCTGAGCAGTACTGCAGCATCATTTGTGCTCACTTGATGATAAGTTACCGACTGAGCCTAGCTGCCCTGCAGATGGCGTTATATGTTACACCAGAAACCGGAAAAAAATCTTCAATTTGAGGCTTCGAACATTTTTTATACTTCGATAATTTCTGAAAGGATTTTTGAATAAAAAGTGCGGGGTAGGTTACAGTTATCTCTACTGCAAATTCTATCTCTACTGCAAAAATCTCTATCTCAAACCGTTCAATTGAAATCCACGCATTTTACCCCATCTCCCCCTATAAATAGGAAAATGGAACACAATCATTGATATTTAGGAAATTGATGCACTGCAATTAACACTATTTCCTAACTCACCATTAATAGCATGGCCTTACGACGAATACCACTAAAGAATTGTACTGATGAAAATACGTCTTCATTTTTATTCTGCATTTTTCATGATGAAAAATCGTAGGGCAATTTTTTCGTCAAGTTCTTCATGACATTTAAAATTCTCCTCATCTTTTCGCAAATTTTCAGTTTTTCATAACATTTGAATTTTTCCCAAAATTTTCCTCCATTTTTCAGTTTTTAAATTATTTTTTGAGAGTTAATCCAGCGTTCACGATACATGAAAGCCTGAATGTAAGTTTCACAAGCCTTGCAGATCTTAGAATATAAATAAATTAAATTATTTTTTGGATTTTAATGAAAAATTTAAAGCATCTGTTGATATCCATTTATTTCAAATTTATTATCACATTTAAAATACATATCAGAACTCTCTATCAATTAAAAAGAAAAGCACCAGTCAATATAAGGAATAAAGAATTAAGGATGTATGATCACGTCAAAAATTTTCGATTTGGGGCGTCAAAATTTTTTCATAGTTAGATTATTCCTCGAAGAATTTTATTGTAAAAAGTCCGGGGTAGCTATCCATGCATATAAGAAAGAAAAAAATTATTGAAAATTGACAGAAAATGCATGGTTTCTTATGGAGAAATAGGGTTACGGCCATAAATTAAAGATGCTAATCATGACAACAATTTTCGATTTGGGGCGTCAAAATTTTACTATAGTTAGATTATTCCTCGAAGAATTTTATTGTAAAAAGTCTGAGGTAGCTATCCATGCATATAAGAAAGAAAAAAATTATTGAAAATTGACAGAAAATACATGGGCTCTTATGGAGGAATAGAGGTTACGGCCATAATTAAATAAATGTTAGATGTTCAAGCTTGCGTAGTATGAAAAATTACTATGCATAAGAAAGATGGATAGTGTAGTAACTTGACAATATTTTTAAAATACTATGCATCCATCCATCCTGAGAAGAAAGATCCAATTGAAATTCAAATTATTCCATTTAATGCTTCTTTTCTCGTCATACTCGCCATTTTCTGCTCTCATGAGCGCCACAGGCGGCCAATAAGAGAAACAGAAGAGAGCCCCGCAACCCCCCGAGCCCATCCCCACCACTGCTTCCCCCACACCCTCGATCATACATCCTTAAATGATGTAATTTATCCGAAAAATGAAATGTTCGCATTATCGATATATGATTCAGTTTGTCCAAAAGACATCTCAAGAAATGACTCCATATTACTTTTGGCTTCACATTCACCAGTTGTAAATTTTGATTTTAATAAATTAATATATGTTGAATAAAGTGCCTCTGGGGAGAGATTCCGCGCGTTATAAGCAGTATCCAATTAGCCTTTTTTTTTTTTTAATTTTGAATTATTTTTAATTGCACTTACTAAAACGTTAGTATTTCGTTCGCGAGTGATTGTAGTGCTGTTAAAATCGTTCAAGAGTTAATTGGTTAATTGTAATTAAATAAAATATAACACAAAGCTAACGCTTTTACGTTATAACGCAGTACCTTATAACGCGCGGAATCTCTCCCCTGGTACTGATGAACCCTCACGTAGATTACCAAGTAACAAATGTTTAACTGGTATTTCCGACACATGAAGAATCTGTAAAATTATCAAATTAATTCAGATTTATTTTACGATTTTGAATATTTTAACAAATCATAAAAACTAATAAACTTCATCAAATTATTAGAACTTTTTTTTTTTAATTAATAAAATTAATAGAAAAATTGCCAAAAAAATTATTAAATTTCTTGGAAATATTGCAAAAAGATTAATAAAATTAATTTTAAAAATTGAGAAAATTTATAAAATTAATCGAAAGTGCCATTCATCTCTCCTTCCCGCAAATGTTTTTTTTTTCTCTCTCTCTCTCACTCCCTCCCTCTTGAAATGGAAAAAATCAGCGCAGCGTATATTTTTTAACATTTTTTGATAATGATTTATTTTTTGCACCAAGATCAAGTTCCACTAACACTTATATAACTTTTTTGCACATTCATTTTTTTTACATATAATTTCAATATAATTTAAGTTAAATCATAATAATTATTTTACATTTAGATAAAAAAAAAATTATAATTTTACATACTTGAATAATATCTGTACTTCAAAGTACCAAGATAGTGTTACACTAATTCTTTTGTTACTTTTTTTCTAATCATCTTTTTTTGATAAAATTATTTTTTAAATATAATTTCATCAATTTTTATTGGATATTTTGATGTGAATCATTAGTGAATCATTTTGGTGTGAATTTCGTATTGTTTATTATTAGATTGAGCAGTGAAGTGGTGAAATGCATTAACTTGATGGTGAACTGAAGTGCTCGACCCAGAGTGCAGCGAGCCGCCTTCCTGAGGAGGTAACAGCTGTTACCTCCTCAATGCTGCCAGAATGACACGAATCCTATTTCTTTCTGTGAATATTATCTCCACGATTTATTAAAATCACAAAAATACCTAATTTCAACAAAAAAAACAAAATACTTACTATGAATTATTTTCCGAATTGATTCGAGAATTTGTGGCACTGCAACTCTCCTACACAGGAGAGTTTTTAAACGTATTCAGGAGCAATAAAAATTTACACTCATTTTCGGGTGACCTGGAATACGGTATTGTTGAAGCCTTGATTACAAAGGAATGGAAATCATTGAATTTGACAGAATCAATTGATACAAGGGGAGAAAGAGAATATGAAGAAGAAGTGAGTCGCATTATTAAGAATTCGTCATCATCACTTGAATACCTATCAAGTTGGTATTCAACACATGATATATTAGCAGCCATTTCCGATTGCAAGAAGCTGGAAACTTTGCAAATCCACCAGTTCTCCAACATACCTATCAAAAATGACATTGATCCAGAGGAAACAACAACATCTTTATTGAATAATCTCACCGTTTTGTCAATGGAGTGTTATGATGAACAAGTTAATCATCACGATCAACAGTTCGTCATCTTATTACGCAGCTGTGCAAATTTAGAGGCTTTGAATTTAGAATATCCCAGTAAGCAAACATTAATGCCCAGGACGTTCCAGGAACGGCCCCAAGAATGTCTCAGGGATGACTAAGCCGGACTATACACCATCCCAGACAGGGTCCTGGTACGTACCAATGGCTGCTAATATATCATGTGTTGAACGCCAACTTGATAGGTATTCAAGTATTGATGACGAATTCTTAATAATGCGAATCACTTCTTCTTCATATTCTCTTTCTCCCCTTGTATCAATTGATTCTGTCAAATTCAATGATTTCCATTCCTTTGTAATCGAGGCTTCAACAATACCGTATTCCAGGTCACCCGAAAATGAGTGTAAATTTTTATTGCTCCCGAATACGTTTAAAAACTCTCCTGTGTAGAAAAATCCATAACCGTTTATGTCGATTTTCTCAATATTATGACAGTGGGTAGCGAGCAACGAAAGTACAGGCTCAGTGGGTTCACTGAAATTCAAGGCCTCAAAGGAAACTTTCTTAATGTTTTCTCCCACTTTCGAAAGTAAATTAAGTAAACTTTCAAATTTTCTCGAATGACTGAGAAGATGAATAAGAGTAGGCTGAAAAATATCGTCATACTTTCTGCTGGTAGACTTAACCTCTATCGATATTGAATCTATACCTTCGACTTCGATAGACAAGTCATGTACTTCTTCCGTTATTGTTGGAATCATATTTTTCCAACGTTTGCATACTGTAATGAAGAAGAGAAATTTGATGTTATTAATGGCAAAAGAATAAAGCGACAATAGTGAAAAGATAAAACAGTATAAATAATTTTTTTCATTCATTTTTTTTATTTTGTAGAGATTTTTCTAATATTTTCATAAAACTACAAATAAATAGAAAGATGCAAATGTTAAATCTCTGTTAGTTTCTAGAATATTACTTATATAATAATAATTTCTGCTATTTTTACCTTTTCATTACGAAATTTTTTCTTATCATATAATACCTCTCATTGCACGAAATTTCTCCTTGATTGGAAGAGGATTGAGAACCATACATAATAGTTCAGGTGGCAGGGTTTGAATTGGTGATACCATCATTAATAATTGAACAAGCAGGAGCCCCAACTACTTGCGCGTGATTTGGACATCGTACATTTAAAATTCTGCCAATGCAATTGGCAGAAAGCTTCCGAATGGATTTGTCAATCTTACATCTACCGTCATCAATCTGTGCGCGGTATGGGGCAACCAAAATAGGCCTCAGAGGGTTAAGTTCGCCCCAAATGTAATGAATTGAATAGTTTTGGAGATATAGCTTGCTTTTTCTGATATTTCTATGCTAATATCTAAGAAACTACTGGACCGATTCCGCTCAGTTTCAATGCCAACCTTTGTGCTCATCAGATGTATAACCTCACAAAATTTGAGGTCCCCAGCTCAATTATTTATTAAGTTATCGTGGAATAAAAATTTTTACGAAAAATTTCTCAAAAGTGTTATACTGGACAAACTAAAAATCTGAGCTCCCACCACCCCCGGGGTCAAAGATGCAGCTCTTGGACGCGCATCTCCTCGCGGAGAGTGGACGTTGTGATTTCATTTTCCATCGAGAAAAGTCGAAAAAACGATATTTCGACATTTTCATTTTTCTCAAAAACTATTCGGCCGATTTAGCTGAAATTTTCGTGAGAGCCTGGGGCACGCGCGGCGAACTTATGGTGAGATATTCAGATCGCTAGTTAGCCCCACTTCAGAGTAAAGTGGAAAATACGTCATAACATACACACACACACAGACACACATACACACAGACATTTTTTTAAAACGGCGGATCTTGACGTTTTGGGTCATTTGCAGTCATATTATGACGAAATCTCAAACTCGAAAAAAATTACGATTACAAAGCTTCCATTCGGAAGCCAAAATTCATATCTCCGAAGTGGCTGGATAAAAAAAATCAAAAAAAAATCACAGAAACCTCTTTCGAAAGGTACAAAAAGATGCCCAAGTTTCAGCCAAATCAGAGATGCAAAGGCAATTGGTAGGATGAGTTGGCATTGAATGCCCCATATATAAGATGCAATTCCGATCCTTGATTACTTCAAAACCAATTGAATAAAAATTTAGGAAAAAATAATACAAAATGAGCATAATTATGAGGATGCCCTGTATGAATTTCACAGCAATATCACTCAATTACAAGTTCTAATGAAATTACTCGAAATATCATGCAGGGTATATCAACTAAATGAGCATTATTTGAAATTCATATAGGGCGTCAATAATGTTATTTGGATTATGTGTCATTTTTTGAGAAATTTCAATAGTAAGTTTTTCAAAATTTACAATCCAAGTTGTGGGTTGTTTAGGAGCTTCCATGGTAATATTTTTGTTTAGTCCGAATTCATGGATGGGTTCATCTTGGACGCTTACGCGCTTTAAGCGCGTATATATAGATATGAGGCATTCCACGCTATTTCACTCGATTTTCGGGTCGTATTTTTTTATTTTTTTCATTTTTTGATATGCTGTGGAAATGCTCAAGACAAGTCATTTCCCACAGAAAAGAAACAAAAAAAATTTTCTTTGAAAATTTTACGACCATTTTCATTTTTGGAAAAACGCTGTTAGTGCTCATTTTTCTCTAACTTCAAATGCTCATATCTCATTGCATATTAATTATATGGAAAAAGTGGAAGAATACTTTTGTGTCGGGAAAGATTATAGAATTGCATGTACATTTTTTCTAATGATCGAAACGTGATTTTTCTATTTTTTATTAACTATTTAAATAAACAAATTGATGAAAATTATCGAATACATGCTCGCAAATATCTGAAGAAAATATATGTGGAAGATTGATTTATTTTTCATTTTCCTGTAAATTTTCGTGATACATTCTCCGACCGTTCGCGAGAAATCGCTTTTTTTATGTATTTGCGTGATCCGGGGTGCTATTCCCGAAGCAATTTAAGAAAGTTAAAATTCTGCTCCCGCTAGGTGACAGCAGTGTTTCCGAAGAAAAATTGAGCCGGTTTGAGAACGCATCACTTTTGCCTCTGAATGACAGAGGTTATCAATCATCAATTGGCTGGATAGACTGATGGCTGGAGGCCAGCTGTACAAAAACCACAGCACGATGAAAGGAAAAGAAGCTGGCCTTCAGCCATCAGTCTATACAGCCGATTGATGATTGATAACCTTTATCATTCAGAGGCAGAAGTGATGCGTTCTCAAACAGGCTCAATTTTTTTTCGGAAACTCACTGCCGTCACCTAGCGGGAGCAAAATTTTAACTTTCTTAAATTGCTTCAGGAATAGCGGCCCCGAGCCCGCTACCGAAGGACCGTGCGCATGCGCACAACGTTTGAGTTGCCAATCACATCCTCACTGGCGCAAAAATTGAGTACTCTCTACCGCGAGTTGCGGAAAAAATAGCCCATGGAAAAAATAGATCGGAAAAAATAGACCGGAAAAAATTGCCCATGGAAAAAATAGCCCATGGAAAAAATAGCCGACGGAAAAAATAGCCCATGGAAAAAATAGCCGCGGAAAAAATAGCCCTTGCAAAAAATTGGGTGAATGAACAGTGGGTGGGGGGTTAATATGGTTGATGTGGGGGTTGGGTGAGGGAAGGAGGGTTGGGTGAATGGACAGTGGGTGAGTGGTTAATATGGTCGGTGTGGGGGAGTTGGGTGAGGGGACAGTGGGTGGGTGGTTAATATGGTTGATGTGGGGGAGTTGGGTGGGGGGACAGTGGGTGGGTGGTTAATATGGTTGATGTGGGGGAGTTGGGTGGGGGACAGTGGGTGGGTGGTTAATATTGTTGATGTGGGGGAGTTGGGTGGGGGGACAGTGGGTGGGTGGTTAATATGGTTGATGTGGGGGAGTTGGGTGAATGGACAGTGGGTGGGTGGTTAATATGGTCGGTGTGGGGGAGTTGGGTGAGGGGACAGTGGGTGGGTGGTTAATATGGTTGATGTGGGGGAGTTGGGTGGGGGGACAGTGGGTGGGTGGTTAATATGGTTGATGTGGGGGAGTTGGGTGGGGGGACAGTGGGTGGGTGGTTAATATTGTTGATGTGGGGGAGTTGGGTGGGGGGACAGTGGGTGGGTGGTTAATATGGTTGATGTGGGGGAGTTGGGTGAGGGGACAGTGGGTGGGTGGTTAATATGGTTGATGTGGGGGAGTTGGGTGGGGGGACAGTGGGTGGGTGGTTAATATGGTTGATGTGGGGGAGTTGGGTGGGGGGACAGTGGGTGGGTGGTTAATATTGTTGATGTGGGGGAGTTGGGTGGGGGGACAGTGGGTGGGTGGTTAATATGGTTGATGTGGGGGAGTTGGGTGAATGGACAGTGGGTGGGTGGTTAATATGGTCGGTGTGGGGGAGTTGGGTGAGGGGACAGTGGGTGGGTGGTTAATATGGTTGATGTGGGGGAGTTGGGTGAATGGACAGTGGGTGGGTGGTTAATATGGTCGGTGTGGGGGAGTTGGGTGAGGGGACAGTGGGTGGGTGGTTAATATGGTCGGTGTGGGGGAGTTGGGTGAGGGGACAGTGGGTGGGTGGTTAATATGGTTGATGTGGGGGAGTTGGGTGGGGGGACAGTGGGTGGGTGGTTAATATGGTTGATGTGGGGGAGTTGGGTGAATGGACAGTGGGTGGGTGGTTAATATGGTCGGTGTGGGGGAATTGGGTGAGGGGACAGTGGGTGGGTGGTTAATATGGTTGATGTGGGGGAGTTGGGTGAATGGACAGTGGGTGGGTGGTTAATATGGTCGGTGTGGGGGAGTTGGGTGGGGGGACAGTGGGTGGGTGGTTAATATGGTTGATGTGGGGGAGTTGGGTGAATGGACAGTGAGTGGGTGGTTAATATGGTCGATGTGGGGGAGATGGGTGGGGGGACAGTGGGTGGGTGGTTAATATGGTCGGTGTGGGGGAGTTGGGTGGGGGGACAGTGGGTGGGTGGTTAATATGGTTGATGTGGGGGAGTTGGGTGAATGGACAGTGGGTGGGGGCCATTTTTTGCGTATTTTATTTTTTCCATAGACCATTTTTAGCATGGTCTATTTTTTCCGCGGCTATTTTTTCCATGGGCTATTTTTTCCGGTCTATTTTTTCCGTCGGCTATTTTTTCCATGGGCTATTTTTTCCGTCGGCTATTTTTTCCACGGGCTATTTTTTCCATGGGCTATTTTTTCCGGATCTATTTTTTCCGGTCTATTTTTTCCTGGGCTATTTTTTCCACGGCTATTTTTTCGGATTACCCTCTACCGCTGAGTTTTTGGAATCATAATTGACACATGTAGGCTGAGGGTATTATTCCCAATTTTCATACTATGAACATTCTGAATAATTATTAGTATTAGTATGAAAAATGTTGTAAAATTTTATTTCGATTATGGAGGGGCACAAATATTGGAAGTGCCTCGCAAAAATAGGCGCGGCTGGGGCCTATTTTCATTGCATTCCACGATAGAAGATTAATAACTTTTTAAGAAAGCCTTTAAAAAATAATCAAAGTAACTTTTGTGATTCCAAAAACTAACTCAGCGGTAGAGAGTACTCAATTTTCGCGCCAGTGAGGACGTGATTGGCAACTCAAACGTTGTGCGCATGCCCACGGTCCTTCGGCAGCGGGCTCGGATCGCGCAAATTTATAAAAAAATCGATTTCTCGCGAACGGTCGGAGAGTGTATCGCGAAAATTTACAGGAAAATCAGAAATAAATCAAACTTCCACATCCATTTTTTTAAGATTTTTGTGAGCATGTATTCGATAATTTTCATCAATTTGTTTATTTAAATAGTTAATAAAAAATAGAAAAATCGCGTTTCGATCATTAGAAAAAATGTAAATGCAGTTCTATAATCTTTTCCCACACAAAAGTATTTCTCCACTTTTTCCATATAATTAATATTCAGTGAGATATGAGCATTCGAAGTTAGAGAGAAATGAGCATCCACAGCATTTTTCCAAAAATTAAAATGGTCGTAAAATTTTCAAAAAAAATTTTTTTTGATTTTTTCTTGTGGGAAATGACTTGTCTTCAGCATTTCCACAACATATCAAAAGATGAAAAAAATCAAAAAATACGACCCGGAAATCGAGTGAAATAGCGTGGAATGCCTTATATACATCACATGTAAAATGCTATAGGATGTGGTGCTCAGAGCGTCCAAGACGACTGCACCCTATGTTACCATTCAAATTGATAACATAGTTTCGTGCTAAAACATTTTGAACGCATAAGAATCTGTGTAGAAAACGCAACTATGATTGCTAATTACTAGAAAACAAACCTTATAATTTTTTTAAAGAAAATTAACCATCAATCCGAACAGCATCACTAACGTCCTATATGGATTTCAAAGTATGGCATTAAGTCCAGTTCACTCGTGTGATACCTCAACTCGAAGTTCACATTTTCGTTGGTAGAGATGGCCAAATGAAATAAGGCCAAAATTCATTTTTGAAAAAAACTTAAATCAACATTAGAACTCCATAAGCGAGATTTAGTTTCAGTTTCATTGCGACAATTCATGGTCCCAGACCTATTTTTTCCTCATATAATCATATATATTCTTGTTCATCAGAATGTCTATTAATTTTCGAAATCATGAAAAATGCATGTTACCGGACATATAGTGACGATTAATTCAATTGATTACATAAAAACATCAATGGCGGCTATATTGCTATTTGAATTCCGAGGATCCTCCAATCCCAGTCCTCGATGCTGACGCGGAGTAAGTCAAATTCGGAACAATATCGAATATTTTTAATATTATTCAATAACAATCTACCATTGTGGATATCCTTTTAATAATGGTAAAATGTTATAAAATTGAAATAATTAGAATATTTATGATAAATTAGAAAAATAAAAAACAAAAATAGATCGTTGGGACCTGCCATTAGGATTACCTTAATGAGAGTAAATTGTAGGAATAGATTCTAATTTCTGGATGAAAAATTTGAACAGAAAAAGATTGAAAAGATATTCTTCAATGTAATAATGATGCTTTCGTGAGACAAGAATCAATTAATATTCTTTAATTTAAAGATAATCAGCCGAGAAAAAATACTCAGATTTATTTGCATCTGAGCAGATAGAATTAAATGTAATTAGATTACAAAATTGCATATAAATAAATCCAATTATTTTAAATCAGATCTGATTAGATCAAGTTAGATTCAATTAGATCGTTCAACGAAGAATTCAGATTTTCATTGATTCTCCATTCCCTTCAAAAATTTTAATTCTAATTTCTTCATTTTAAATCCTGTGCAAATCTGAACATTTTATGCCGGACATTAAAAAAAAAAATTTTCTCCCCTTCCCTCTAATTCCTTCCTGAAATCCTGCTGTAATATTGATCTATATATTGTGCTTCTAAATTCAATAGGAATCTTCAACGAATAGACTTTGGGACTTTTTCTGATAAATTAGGAGAAGGGGAAGGATGAAATCAATAAGTAGATATTATTCTCGTTGAATAACATTTATCTATGGATATGATGCAAAAAATGGCACTACTAAGGTTTTATTAATTTGAGTTAATTATCATAGTAACAATTTTACTTTTTCTGACAATCCCAGACGCCTCTGGTCTTCACGTGATAAGAATACGACGGAAATGTCGATATATGCGGGCACAGAGGGAAAGGTGAGGAAAAACAGGGATTTTTTTAAAACATTTTTCGAATGTATATACATCTAAGAACATTGTGCAGGTATCACAGAGTAAATTTTGGTGAGATTTTTTTATGATTTCTCGTTTAAAAAAAAAAATTTTGTTTAAAACAACTCAAAACGCGTTTTTCTCTAAACAACGTTTTTTCGGACCTCCCACACGATTTCTCCAGAACCAGTGAGCCGATCCTTCTGAAATTTACACCACGTATTCTAGACCTAGAAAATCACAAGATGAACCTCTATCAAGTTAAAATTTTGATTTTTACCATTTTTTTTTACAGAAAACAGTGAAAAATAAACACTTTTTTCAGTTGTTTTGATTTTTTAAAGATAAAATTCACAAAATTAGTTGAAAATTGATATTTTGGTGGTTCAATTTGTAGCCACTATCATACCGAATCTAAAGCACTTCTATTTTTTTGTATCAGATAAGCCGTTGCCGAGAAATCGTGTGGGAGCCGAGCGGTCTCAAAATTACAGCGTTAGGTTGAGCAATGGATTTTGTATACAAAACTTGGAAAAAATAGATGAAAAAAAATTTTGTTTTGTATTTTAAGACTTTATTTATCATACCTATTCATTATCATATTCATATCTTCCATAGCATTCTCGAAAAAAATTTCGAAAGATAGGTCTTTTTTCCACCCAAGAAACTAGGGTACACCCTTATGGATGTATGATCATGATGAAAGTTTTCGATTTGGGGCTTCAAAATTCTTTTATAGTTAGATTAGTCTTCAAAGAATTTTACTATAAAAAGTTTGGGGTTGGTAACCATTCATATAAGAAAGAAAAAAATTATTGAAAGGGATGGGTGCAACTGCCCACCAGCAACTGCCCACCGCTAACACTGCCCACACATTCATTGCATTTTTGCAACTGCCCACATGAAACTCGTCAAGTGCCCACAGTTTCTTTACCCTCCGAAAATTCGGTTAAGAGTAGCATTTTTGTCTGAGAAATTATTTTTCTCCCCTTTTTTTCATTTCGAAAGCAACGAGGTCTCATACGTAATGTGTACACGATAAAAAGAAATAAGAAAACGTTAACAAAATAATTAAAATGAATTCATAAAGATGGTATCCTCCCCAATGATTCTATTCATCAATTGAAGGAATCTCGAATAAAACGATTCGTTTAAGAAGTAATTGTTGACATATTTGTGAAAATTTCCTCTGGAAAGTCTCATTATTCCTATTCTCGTAACTCGTATCTCTTTCGAAGATTTTTTCAATTTCGCTTATTGCAGAGAGAAAATTCCGAGTCAGCTTTAATATCACTCTAATTTCCATCGATTCTTGCCTTATCGTTAATGTCAACAGAATGCAAAAAAAACCTGACATGATCAATTTATCATTTTTTTTTATTCTCGAAAAAAAAAACATTTGTAAAAAAAATTAAGATTGTTTTCATTCAATTCTTTCAATGTTATTCATCCAATCAGGGTGGCGACTGAAAACTAATTTCAAAACTCCCTGACTTTTCCCTGAGTATAAATAAAAATTCCAGGACGTATAAAAAAAACTATTATTTAAATATCGGGGACGGTGGGGCAATACGGACATAAGGGGTAAAATGGACACATTTGAGTTTTTATGCATATATTATGAAAACATCCTTAAATGAATGAAAATATTGGAGATGGATTTTTTTTAATGATTCCATCAGAAAGCTGAGGAAATGTTAGTTGAGAAATATGTGCCAGAATTGATTTTTGTCAATTTTTTGAGAATTTGATATTTTTTGTCATTTTTGAGGGGTAAAAAGCCTTTCGATTTTTGAGCAAATTCAGTTTTTTGAAAATATCTCTGGTTCCATTAGTCGTAGCGACCTGGGACCAATTTCAAATGAAAGGTGAGATCATTTCCCATCGATTTATGGGGTTTTGAATTTGAAAATATCGATTTTCAGATAGTTATGGGAATTTCCGTGAAAACTATGATCATCGGTTTTTGTCCCATAACTATCTGAAAAATCGATATTTTTATATTTGAAACCCCATAAATCGATGGGAAATGATCTCACCTTTCATTTAAAATCGGTTTCAGGTCAGTACGACCAATAGAATTAGAGATATTCCTAGAAAACTGAATTTGCTCAAAAATCGAAACCCCTCAAAAATGCCAGAAAATATCGAATTCTCAAAAAATTAAGAAAAATTAATTCTGGCACATGTTTCTCGACTCAAATTCTCTCAGCTTCCCTATGAAATAATTGGTAAAAATCCATCTACAATATTTTTATGACAATGTCCATTTTGCCTCACGTTTCTCTACGTTAAAATTCTTAGTTATTCTTGAAAACAATTTTTTTTATTAGAATTTTACAATAATCCCCGAAACTGCGTTGAATTTTCATAATTGTGATTTCTTGTGAACCTTTTTGCAGATTTCAAACTGATCGTAAAATTCAAGTTTTCAATTGAATATCTATCAATCTTAAAAATATGGAGATAATAAAAAATAAACTATGAATTTCCCTGACTAACATCAAAATTCCCTGACTTTTCCAGGTTTTCCAGGTCGATCGACACCCTGCCCGATGTCTCCGTCATTCTTTAATTGTTTTTGAAGTATTTTAATTCGAAGCTCAGGTGAAATTATTATTTTTCCAACAGAGTAAAAGCAACGCTTAATTTTTTTTTCACAAAGGCTATAATATAATGAAAAACTTAACTATTGAAAAAAAAAATGAAATAACTCAAAGTCAAATGCAGCGATAATAATTTCAGCTGAGCTTCAAATTGAAATACTTCAAAAACAATTAAAGAATGACGGAGACATAGGGTGGATAACATTGAAAGAATTGAATGAAAGCAATCTTAATTTTTTTTACAAATGTTTTTTTTCCGAGAATAAAAAAAATGATAAATTGATCATGTCAGGTTTTTTTGCATTCTGTTGACATTAACGATAAGGCAAGAATCGATGGAAATTAGAGTGATATTAAAGCTGACTCGGAATTTTCTCTCTGCAATGAGCGAAATTGAGAAAATCCTCGAAAGAGATACGAGTTACGAGAATAGGAATAATGAGACTTTCCAGAGGAAATTTTCACAAATATGTCAACAATTACTTCTTAAACGAATCGTTTTATTCGAGATTCCTTCAATTGATGAATAGAATCATTGAGAAGGATACCATCTTTATGAATCTATTTTAATTATTTTGTTAACGTTTTCTTATTTCTTTTTATCGTGTACACATTAGGTATGAGACCTCGTTGCTTTCGAAATGAAAAAATGGGGAGAAAAATAATTTCTCAGACAAAAATGCTACTCTTAACCGAAATTTCGGAGGGTAAAGAAACTGTGGGCACTTGACAAGTTTCATGTGGGCAGTTGCAAAAATGCAATGAATGTGTGGGCAGTGTTAGCGGTGGGCAGTTGCTGGTGGGCAGTTGCACCCATCCCTTATTGAAAATTGACAGAAAATACATGGGCTCTTATGGAGAAATGGAGGTTATGTTCGTCGAGGTGATTGGTCAGATTCACAGCACAAGTCACGTGGTCATTCACTTCAGCTTACCCCGCAACCGGTTGAGCCTATCCCCACCCATCAAAATTCACGGTTCTCCCACTCTCTCGATCATACATCCTTAAATGTATCCTGGCCGATCCGTCGTTGAGCTATTGATTGTTAGTCGTGCACCCATATCAGTATGTCCATTTAGTCGATCTTTCATCGGTCAATGGTCGATATTGTCGATCTAGCCAAAGATGTAATCTCCGAAGTCGACTCGAAGTTGGAATTTACATGCTGTAGCATAGGAGCCGAATATTTCCGAGGTTACTTCATTGGCCAGTACGACTTTACGAATTCTGAAATCGTTTGAAAAATAAAGATGATTGACTGGCAATCGCCGCCTGTCTAAGTCAATTTACTTCCTTTTTTCAAAAAATTCCACAATTTGTATTATCCATTGACCGATTAAATGGCAGATTGACTGAGTGAACATATCGACGACACCTCCGGGGTATCGCTGTAATGCATTCAAAAACTTATCGGTCCTGCATCTGAATGGAAATAAAATTAAAAGCTTTCGCTTGTATTCCCTCAATCTGTAAAGAATACGTAATCGAACTTGCCAATCGTACATATGATGCACGCAAATGTGAATGTAAATAATGGGAATTTCAGTATAGAATAAATTCTGCGGCAGTTCGCAACACTTAGCCATTACCAGCAAATGAATTTTAGGAGAAATTACTCTACTAATATCGGAAGGAGAATAAATGATCTTCAGTTGATTATTTGAAGAGATTACCGAAATAGGAATCACAATGAAATTGAAGATTTCAATTTTTTATTTTCTAGTCTTTTTATTGATAATTTTTGAAAGTGATGAATCGACGACTGGTTACGAACCTTTAATCGAAAATGTATATGATGAATATAAAACGTTTGGCATTATCATGGCAACGGGCAGGAATCATTTTTGTGAGTAAAAAATAATAGGAAAGTCTGACATTAATTAAATCTGATCTTAGACTTGTCATTTCGTTCTTTTTCAATATTGAATCGAAATATTGACTAGAATAACTTGTTGAAAATTCATTTTAATCTTTGGAGAGTGTGGAAATAGTTGAACATTTTTGGAAACGTGATTGAAAATTTATGCTCTAGAATTGATGAATGAAGAAATATTGGTTTTAATATTTTTATTTGGATTACAGCACTTGAGGAAATGACAGCTCTCCAAAAAATATCAAGAAAAATTTCGACCAGAGGGATAGGCTCAGTGGTTGTAAATTTCGGGCAATTGAAAGGTACTGTGAAGTTTCATCACAAAACACCTGCACATCCACTTGTTGTAATTTTTCTCGACGGTATTACTGAAGTACGTGAATTCCGAGAAGAAATTGTAGCTATGGATATGAGCTATCCCGTATGGTTGGTGATGTTCACTGGTGATAACGATAAAGATAGTTGTGAATATTGTCGTTATCCAACTGGAAATCCATTTAATTTAAAACTCGACACGAAAATGTTGGTCTCGTGCTGCAACTCAGGCTACATTGCCAAGTGGTCGCCCGAGGAGATGAATTATACTGATACATTAGCTCGTGATGGAGCGATTGAAAAAGTTCATGAAATTGCGCAGCATCACAATGGAACTCTGTACAATCGTCAACAGCTCCTGGATATTAAAGAGCTATCTATTGTAATTGTTAAGGTAAATCAATTTTTTGTACCTCAATAAAGAAATCAGCAGTTTAACTCTTAACATGAATGATTTCATTTTCCCAATTGCTCATTTTCAAAAATTCATGGTGAGGAATTAATCCTCCAAATTGAATAAAGAATCATTTGTAAACGTTGGGTTCAATGAATAATTACTTGCTTTCAGAACTCTCGAGATATTTGGAGAGAAGATAATGAACTTCATGGATACCTTGGAGAAATTGTTACTGAGCTATCTCGAGTCATGAATTTTAGTATATCTTGCGTAATGGAAGAATCTTCGTCCGGGAACCTTGATCTAGAAACATCAATGTGGTCTGGTGCTATTGGTGCTGTCGCACAGGGTAAAGCTGACATAGGTGCTTTGAAAGTCGCTATAACTCCGTTACGATACAAAGTCGTTGACTTCACACCAGCCTTAGGGATGGGACAATTGAGATTTTACTATGGGAATCCTCATCATAGTCTCATACAGTGGACTGGGTTTCTCAAGGTTTCTATTTGGTTATCTCAACGATCAACGATTGTTCAATGAATCATGAATAATTGGTAGTTATTTTGATATTCACTGTTCAGGTATTTCATCCAAATGTCTGGATCGTCATTTTTATTTTGCTTCTGATAACGCCCATTCTATTGACGACCATTCAGTACACGAGGAAAGATAATTTGCTGGATGTCCTTTGTAGAAATTATCTCAATGTTTGGGGTCTTTTTTGTCAGCAGGGATCGTCAGGTAACTGAGCATCTATCCTTTTAACGAACTATGTCAGTAGTAGCGAGATGAAACATGATACATTTTTCGTAATTTTTAGAATATAGAAAATATATCCATACATCTTAATTTATATCGTTGCTAACAGACCCTCTCCATGGAGGACCTTTGAAAATAATATACTTGGCAATACTCATCTTGTCAATAATCGTACATGCCGCCTATTCAGCGGCACTGATTGGTCATCTGACTTCTCCCGTAGATTATGCACCATTTCATAATAGAAAAGAATTTGTAGAAGCTGAAACGCATAAATTAATCATGATAAAATACGGCGACTGTCACAATTGGGTGGAGGTAATTCAGATGATTTGTAATCGCATGCAGCAAAGGGTAACTCTTTGTAATTCTTCAATGCAGTAATCTAATAAATGTTCTGCAGAAGTACACTAACCCTGAGACTGAGGAGCTTCGGAAGTTACTTAAGCCAAAAGATTCCTTGCCGATCACTTATGAAGAAGGATTCGAACAGGTACGATGATCATACCGGGACAAAATGAATCAGGATTTTTTTCAGAGTAAAGAAATCAGCAAAAAATCTAAAGGGTTAATGCAATGTCTGCATTGTTGGTTAATTCCATCAAATTTCTTCGTTCAGTCCTTAATTCCAAAAAAACAAGATGATATTTTCCTTTTTTTAAACAGATATGCAAAGAGAAATTAGTTTTATACGACAATCAAGCTGAAGATTACCTTCGCGAAAATAATGTGCCATGTGAGATTCTATCCTTCAGCGCAGGAAGAACGTTTGGTATGGGAATGATTCTCCCCTTCAACGGTGAACACACAAAGCTTGTGAAGTATTAGTAAGTTGGATTATCGAAGTGACATTGAGAGTTAGACGTAAATTATTTTGCTAATACCTAGAAAGTTATTAGGCTCAGAGAAATTTCCCAAAAGAACTCGTTTGCAATCTATACATTTATCTGCAAAAGAGGTATTTTGGAGAATTCCGATGAACATCCTCTTTCTGAAATCATATGCAGAATGAATCCGGGTTTTGAATTAATGAAGAAAACTTTTATTTGAGCATTCAGCGATTTCGAAGAAATGGCATGGTGGATCGGATAAAGCGCAAGTACTTCAAGAAACGCAAGCAGACAGGAATTTCTTACAAGTCCGTTACATTGAGAGACGTCTTACCAATACTAACTACTTTTGCTGTTGGATGCTCAATTGCTATTGTTATCTTCCGCATCGAAAAGTTATCATATGACAGAATGACACAATAACTAACTCACAAAGCTGCTTATTGCAAAATTACATGGATTATTAGATCGATTTGGAGGAAAATAAAGGGGAATATTCGCAAATGAAATTATTATATTTTATGAAAATGAACAAGAAAATAATCGATTCGAACAATTGCTATATCAAAATTTACCACGATTAATCTGTCACGCTTATTTCTCTCATTTCTATTGACTGTTCTATTGAATCGATAAAAATCGTCACGATAATTGAAAATTCACTCGAAGACAATTGAAATATTTGTATGCTACCGATATGCGTAGAAAAAATGTCCATTCTCTGACATTACCATTTTGGCTCGAAAATTATGAGAAGCTTACCCCTTTCTATCACTTTTGGGTTAACATCTAAATGTGCGTGATTACTTCTTCCAAACCGTTCTAGACCTTGAGATATCTAATGCATGAAATAAGTAGGTTTCTTCCATCTCTTTTTCTAGTCATCAAATGAGAGGCATTGATATATGAACATATATACCATGTATATTGATGTTCATATATGTGCATACATTATCATGCATGGAAATTTATGATTTTTTTCCCCGGGTATATGTAGTGGCACGTTCGAATCTATTTCTATTCAGTGATATTGTACATAACGAATAGCAAAGAATTCCGCACTACATTTTTAGACGAAATAATTTTGGTCTCTTATGAAAAGTAGAACGAATTATAATCAACCCAAGTAAATGATAAAATGACCGTTTATCGAATGAATGAATTATTGAAATCATGACGCATCAACTCAAAATTCATATCCCAGAATGTTATGCATTTCTATAGAAAAATAAAATCGGAAAAAAAATTGTTCGCAGCGGAATGAAATTTGTTAGCAAATCTTTACTGGCACGATGCAGATCGTTGACTTTCAAACGTGAGAACGCTGATTCGCTTCGAGAAAGCTATACAAGCTTGAAAATTGTCCAAATAAAGGCGGTCAAGTTTTTATTCTAATTCTAAGCAGTCATTAATTTCTCCTCGCCATGAAGTAGAGCCGAAAAGTGCCCAGTTTACTTTCCTTATCCCGAAAAAGGAAAAGCAGAAATGTGCCCTGACTCTCTTGCGAAATCCCTTTCAAATCGATCGCTTAAAAAAAAAAAAAAATGAAGTAAAGATTCATTAGACGTAAAGACGAAATTCGGAAGGTGGGGAAACTTATTAAGTGAATTCCGATAACGGCCGATTCCCGCGGTTCTATCAAATTACGAATATCAGCACTTCGATCCAACGTACTACGATGAGGAAATAATAGACAAAAAGAAGTTTAGAACGTAATAGTAGGTATTGTGGGAAAGTTGAGAAAAAACAGGGATCATTCGCACTGAAGCCAATGCACTTTGACATAATCATATATTATAATGCCTGAGACGTATCATTGTGGTTCATTGAAAAATTTATCGCTCTTGTATCTGAACAAGACTGCCTCAATCTATGGAGAATACGTAGCCGAGCCTGCCAATCATAGATACGCTGCACGCAAATATGTATGAAAAAGAAATTTATTATAAAATAAATTCTGAAGCAGTTTGCAGCACTTACTCGTCATGAGCAGATGGATTTTAGGAGAAGTGACTCTGCAAATATCTGAAAAAAAAAATCATTTTCACTTGATTATTCGAGGAGATTAGCAGAAGAGGAATAACAATGAAATTAACGATTGCAATTTTTTATGTCCTTGCCTTTTTATTGATAATTTTTAAAAGTGGAGAAGTGATAATTAGCTACGGATCTTTGATTAAAGATGTGTACGATGAATATAAAACATTTGGCATCATCATGGCAACGGACAGGAATGATTTTCGTGAGTAAAAGATAATACAAATGTCTGACGTTAATCGAATTCAGCCCTAGACTAGTTACTCGATTTTCCTTTATATGACAATCAAAATATTGACTGCAATAATTTGACAAAAATTAATTCTAGTCTCTGGAGAAGTTCGAAATTGTTGAAATTTTTCAAAAGAGTGATTGGGAATATAGAATTGTAAAAATGAATTCGAACATTGCTGGCTGCGATATTCTAGAATTGATCAATAGAGAAATATTGGTTTTATTATTTTCATTTGAATTACAGCACTCGAGAAGATCACATTTCTCCAGAAATTATCAAGAGAAATGTTGACCAGAGGAATTGGCTCAGTGGTTGTAAATTTCGGAAAATTGAAAGCGACTGTCAAGTTTCATCACAGACCATCTGGACGTCCACTTGTTGTAATTTTCCTCGACGGAATTACTGAAGTCCATGGATTCAGGAAAGAAATTGTAACTATCGATATGAGCTATCCTGTGTGGCTGGTGCTGTTTACTGGTAATAACGACAGAGACAGTTGTGAATATTGCCGTTATCCAGCTGGAAATCCATTCAATTTGAAATTTAACACGGATGTGCTTGTTTCGTGTTGCAATTCAAGTGACATTGCCAAGTGGTCACCCAAGAAAATGGATTATACTGATACATTATCTCATAATAAGGGGATTGAGAAAGTCCATGAAATTGAATCTCATCAGAAGGGAAGTCTCTACAATCATTCACAGCTGGTGGATATTGAAGCGCTACGTATTGTGATTATCACGGTAAGTTCATCTCTTTTGTTTTAATGAAGGAATCAGTGGTTCAACTCTCCACATAAATCATCTTACTTCTCCAATTGCTCATTTGTTCATGAATTTTGGGAAATTAATTATCCAAATTGAATTAACGGTCACCTTTGAAGGATGAGTTGAATGGATAATTGGTCGCTTTCAGGGCTATGGAGATATTTGGATAGAAAAAAATGAGCTCCATGGATATGTGGGTGATATTGTCACTGAATTGTCTCGAGTCATGAATTTTAGTATATCATCCATAATAGAAGAATCCACGTCTGGAGCCTTTGATTCAGAAACATCAATGTGGACTGGTGCGATCGGTGTTGTTATACAAGGTAAAGCTGACATAGGAGCTTCTCAATTTACCATGACCCCACAACGACGCAATGTTGTTGATTTCACTGGCTTCCTCAAGGTTTTCATTTGATTATCTCGATTATTAACTATTATCTCATCGACTATGAATAATGTGTAGTTAATTTTGAGATCTATTGTTCAGGTATTTCATTCAAATGTCTGGCTCGTCATTGTTATTTTGCTTCTGATAACGCCGATTTTATTAATGATCATTCAGTATACGAGGAAAGATAATTGGTTGGATATCATCTCTAGAAATTATCTTAATGTTTGGGGTCTTTTCTGTCAGCAGGGATCGTCAGGTATCTGAACACGTATACTTTTAATAACCTACATATGTTAGTAGGGAAGAGTTGAAACAGGATAAGTTTTTTTGCCAATGAATTTTCAGACGTACCCCGGAAACTAAGTGAGATAAGGAAATTTTTGTAAGGATCTTTTTTTATAGCTTTCGTTCCCCTCTTCGGAGAAAACTTCCAATGAAGAATTTCCTGTTTCGTTTAGTTCCCGAGATATTCTGGGGAAACTATTGAGAAAAAAGACTTCTGCTGTAATGTTGGACTAGAAAAGATATATTTATGCATCTCAGTTCATGTCGTTATTACTGATAGACTCTATTCATGGAGGATCTTTGAGGATGATATATCTGGCGATATTCATATCGTCGATAATTGTATATGCCTCTTATTCAGCGGCATTCATTCGTCATTTGACTACTTCCACAGAACATGCACCCTTTCTTCGCATAGAAGATTTTATAGAATATGGAACACACGAACTGATTGCCATAAAAAACGGTGTGAATTATCAATGGATTAAGGTAATTCCGGTGTTTCATGATTTAATTCGACAAGAGGTATTTTCTTGTAATTCTTTAATGCAAAACCATTCAACGAATATCTTGCAGACAGAGAATAACACAATCAATGAGCAACTTAGGACGTTCCTGAAGCCAGAAGATTCATTACCCACCACTTATGAAGAAGGATTTGAACAAGTACGATGATGAGACCCGGGCAGAATGAGTCATAATTTTTTTCAGAATGAAGGCCTTCATGAAAAATCTTTAAAAAGTTTGGGGAACTTCCACAGCATGTCTGCATTATTGATTAATTTTTCCCAGATTTTTCCAAGGAGTCCTCTAATCTGAAAAAATAAAGCGATTATATTTTGATTTTTTTAAACAGGTATGCAAAGAGAAGGTGGTTCTTTTCGACAATCAAGCTGAACAATACCTTCGTGAAAATAAGGTACCATGTGAAATTCTATCCTTCAATACGGGAGAAATGTCTCATGTGGGAATGATTCTCCCCCGGAATAGTAAATACACGAAGCTTGTGAATTATCAGTTAGTCGAATTTGATTCTATCGACATGTACATATCCTGTATATGGTATTTCCATTATTTCGTGACATCTCTTTAAGGGCGATTATCGGTCATAGAGACGTTCGTTCATGAGATTTCAGCTGAACCGGAATGGAGAGAAGTCTCAAATTTATTTTAGTTTCACTTCTAACCCATTCAGGTTACATTGATTAAGACTCATGTTATCGCGTAATGATGGAATTTAAGGAAATTACGTTAATGCAATTAACGAATTGAATCAATTAAATTAAGAAATTAAACAGAACAAGCTCGTAAATTTTTGAAGGAGCTCAGGATTGATTTCGAGTGAGCATCGAAGCTCACGTCTCGGTAGCTCGAAGGTAAAGCAGCCGCCCGAAAGTGGGAAGATGGGAGCTTCGGTACTCACTCAAGTTCAATACCGAGCTCCTCCAAAAATTTCGAAGCTCGTGCTGTATAATTCTTCAACTCAATTGATTTAATTCGCTAAATTGATGAATTGAATTCATTTTATTTTTCAAATTTCCATTATTACGTGATAATATGAGTTTCAACTCATAAAATCTGAGAATTCCCTCTAATTTCAGCTGAAATCTCATGAATGAACGCCTCGTTGACAAATAATTACCGATGACGTGATGTCGCAAAATAATCAAAATATCTGTAAGTTGAATTACCGAAATAACATTGGAAATTGAAGGAAACTTATTCTGCTAATATCTGGGAAATTGTTAGGCTCAGAGGAATTTGCTAAAAGAACTCATTTGCAATCTATGCATTCATCTGCAAAAGCGGTATCTTGGAGAATTCTGATGAGCATTCTCTTCCTGAAGATCTATGCAGAATAGATCTGAGTTAAAAATTGATGAACAAAATTTTTATTCAAGTATTCAACGGTTTCGGAAGAATGACATGTTGGATCGAATGAAGCGCAAGTATTTCAAAAAACGCAATCAGGCTGAAATTTCTCTCAAGCCCGTTACATTCCAGGACGTCCTACCAATACTAACCATTTTTGCTGTTGGATGTTCAATCGCTTTTATTATCTTTTGCAGCGAAAAATCATTCAATTATTTCAAAAAATGAATAGAAGTATGATGAATGACACATTAATCAATTCACAAATATATTTATTGCAAAATTTAAAGAAGTATTGAATGACTTTTCTCATACAGTAATTACTTGTAGAATCTAGATGGAAATAAAGATAAAAATTCGAAAATAAAACTATCGTACCCTTAAAATAGATTCTTTATTCTTTCTACGAAATATACACTATTATACCTTGATAAAGAAGAGACAGTTGAAGATTCTGGACTGAATGCCGCCAGTTTGAGAAATTGGAATTCGTATTGTGCATGGAAGACCGCAATGTCAATAAATTGATTTCAATATCTAGGTTCATAGTAATGCTGCTAGAAGTGTGTGCTGTGTTCCTAGAAGAGAGTTTTGTACAAAAGTTCCATATAGTCAGCAGAGGAAAAAATTTTTTTTTTCTTTTCACTAGGGAGAGAAAAAACATTGTATACACCATAAAAGTAAAAAAGTTAACTTCCGCGAAATTTTTGCACCCTCACTTTACTCGGGGGAAGAATTGGTCGAAGTTCACTTCTCTACTCCGTCGGTTTCAAATTTACTCTCACTTGCAACTCGTCTCGAAGATTTGGGAATAGTTTGGGGAAGCTTAGGACATTTTTTCATAATTTAAGGAATAATTAATCTGCTGTAAATTAAAAACCTACTTTATGTACAGATAGCAGATGAAAATTCAGAAAAAATCTAAATCATGCTCATCCATTCAACTATCGTTCGTGGATATTCAGGAAATCAATTTTATTAGTCAGGAATAATCATTAAAGTTCATTTTCATTAGTATATTTGAGCAGAGCAGGAAATTTTCAATGGAAATGGGTATGGACGTAGTATTTTTGACCAGTTGAAATAAAACAAAAAAATTGGTATTCAGAAAAGTATTCATCTGGCCCAATTTTTGAAGCTGATCTGAAAGTAGGAGATTCTCGTGTATTTTTCAATTTAATTTAATTAGATTCTTTTTCGAATATGTATCATAAAAATTTGGGTTGATATTGTTCCACATGAAGCATTCGAGTTATAGATGGAAGGAAAAAGTACGCATTTTAATGCTCGATGTCCTGGTTTTCTTGAAAAGTTAAAAATTAAATTTTTGAAGGCCCAAAGAAGGTGGGCGGCGTTTTTGTCGATAAATTTCTACATCAAAATCCCGAGTGTCGCATAGCGTAGGTCGTGTTAGATTTTTCTGAGGCCTATACACCACTACGTCCCCGTCGTGGCCTCGGGTCATGCAAAACGTGGTGATAATCTCAATTCTTAGTGGTTATGATTTTTTCGTTTTTTTTGTTTTCCAATGGGTTAAACTTCCCAGGAAAGAGTGGTTGTACTTTCAAAAAATTTAAATTAAGATTATGCTCCGGCTTTGAACTAGGTGACCGACCAGAAAAATTCAATTATTTATTTAAATACAACATATATAGAATTTTTTGAAAAAAGGTGCAATTTGCTATACAATAATCTCTAAAACATTTTCTTTCCAAATATATGTGCATAACTAATGCTAGTCCGAGAGCTGTTTTCCGAAAAGCGGACACTCATCAAGAGTGCACTGTATGTGTTATCTCTCCAAGAAAATTCACTAAGTCCGAGATCTTAATAAAACCTTTTCTGGTTTTCATCCTTAGTGAAGTCCTCGATGATAAGGGGTGAATTGAACCAGGAAGAGACGCTTCAGTCCAAAATATTTCGATTTCTCGTTTTTCACGTGATGGGAATGTGACAACAATATCAATATATGCGGAGGCAGAGGGAAAGGTGAGAAAAAGATAGGGATTATTCACAATAAAGCGAATGTAAACATGTTCATATATTGTAGTGCCTGACACGTATCATTATGATACATTGAAGAACTTATCGGTCTTGCATTTGGGTAGAAATAAAAGTAGCTTTCGCTTGAATTTCCTCAGTCTGTAAAGAATACGTAACCAAACCTGCCAATCATAGATACGATGCACGCAAATATGAATGAAAATTACGGAAATTTCGGTAATTGGGTACTATAGCTCTGCCAACTGAAAATTAGTGTTCCGATTGTTTTCTTTGCAATTTTTTACATCCGTCATGTTCAGTGCGCCTATTCTAGGTTCGCATTGAGTTCGATTTCCGAAAATTTTGATTACAAAAAATTTTTTTTACAAAATAACTGGAGTTGTGAATTTCGAGTCAAAAAACTCGAATTTTATTCATTGTGTTTAACAACCCAATGAATATTACATTCTTGCTTAATCAAATTTTATTTTAGAGTTATATAGAAAAATATTAAATTCAAAAGAGAGTAGAGTTCATTGTTTTGATTGAGTGTGGGAGAGGGGGCAGGATGAGAGGTGAGGTAGTCTTGAAATAATCGATTTCTTCCTGACAAAGACAGTTGGTGTGAAAACACAAAGATAAACAGAGACCAATGGTCTTAAGAAAACGGCAGATTTGGTAATTCAACCAAATGAGCCTTTTCTAGACCAGTATGATTTTGGTTCTCTGCAGTGAAACATCAAAACTGTGTGTTTTGTAATAAAAGTTAGTTGCCACCACTGCAAATGGTTTTTTTTTTTTGGAAAATCCAAATTTCAGATGAGTATTTCGAAGTTTCATTTAATCCGTATTAAATTTATTGAGGTTTTTTTTTCACTTTTTTTTCGTTTCAATTGGTATGAGGTAATTTTCGATTGATATTGTTCCACGCGATGTGTACAAGTTATTGACTAGAGAAAAAAGTACGCATTTCAATGCTCTATGTACTTATTTTCTTAATAAGTTAAAAAATTAAAATTTTTAATGCTCAATGAAGGTGAGCGGTGTTTGAGTCAATAAGTTTCTTCATCAAAATCCCGAGTGTCGCATAGGATAGGTCGTGATAGGTTTTTTTGAGGCCTATGCACCACTACGTCCCCGTCGTGGCCTTGGGTTACGCAAAACGTGGTGATAATCTCAATTTCATTTAATGGTTTTTTTTGGCTAAATTGGTTATTGACTTCCAACAAAAGTCCGTTGTTTTTGGTTAAAATTTAATTAGGATTTTGTCGGCTTGCCTTGAATTCTCGCTACCGATCTCTACTACATCAAAGCACATCAAGTCAATTCAAAAAGTTGGTAAAATTATTGAAATTTTTTATAATATTTGGCAGAGTAAAACTAGTCAATTACCGAAATTTCCTTATAAAATAAGTTCTGCGGTAGTTTGCAACATTTACTCATTGCAAGCAGATGAAGTTTAGGAAAAGTGACTTTTCAGATATCAGAAGAAGAATAAATCATTTCCACTTTATTATTCAAGGAGATTACTACAATGGGAATAACTATAAAATTGATGATTCTCATTTTTTATTTCTCTGTCTTTTTATTGATAATTTTCGAAAGTAGAAAAGTGACTATGAGCTGCAGATCATTGATTGAGAATGTGTATGATGGATATAAAACGTTTGGGATTATCATGGCAACGGACAAGAATTATTTCTGTGAGTAGAAGATAATAGTAATGTCTGACGTTAACGAGTTCAGCCCTAGACTGGTCGGCCCATTTTTTTTATTATAATGCAAATATCTGACTAGAATAATTCGGTATAAATTCATTCAAGTCTTTGAAAACTTTAGAAATCGTTGAAGATTTTTGAAAAAGTGATTGCAAATGAAGAATTGAAGAAATGAATTCAGACATTGTTGGCTACAACTTTCTGAAATGGAAGAATGGAGAAATATTAATTTTCATATTTTTATATCGATTACAGCACTCGAGAAGATGACAACTCTCCAAAAAATGTCAAGAGAGCTATCGGCCAAGGGAATGGGATCAGTGATTGTAAATTTCAGGGAATTGAAAGCGACTGTCAAGTTTCATCACAGATCATCTGGATGTCCACTTGTTGTAATTTTCCTCGATGGAATTACTGAAGTACATGAATTCAGAAAAGAAATTGTAACTATGGATATGAGCTATTCAGTATGGTTGGTGTTGTTTACTGGCGACAACGACAGTGATAGTTGTGAATTTTGTCGATTATCCGAATCAATTGGGACCGACCCCCTTTCGGATAATCAAAATTTCGGATAACCGAACACTCATATTTCGTGGGAAAAAAAGTTGATTCTGTCGAAATTATGAAATATATATATTTAAGAATACAAAGAACATTAACAATACAAGAACATTTTTGGGTGAATTGCCATAATAACCATTGCATTATTGAGTTATATGGAACGAAGTTAAGTATGTATTTCAAAAGCGCCAAAAACGAATGCAGCTTATTCAGGGCGTAATCGTTCGAATGAACAAAATTATTTTTTAGATCATTAATATTTACGAAAAAAAAAAAATTAATATTTATGGATAAACAGATCAGCATTCGTATAATCGACTTTCGGATAAATTCTATTTCCTTTCGGATAGTTGACGTTTCGGATAATTGACGTTCGGATAATCGACGCTCTACTGCAATTTGAAATTCGACACGGTAATGTTGGTCTCGTGCTGCAGCGCAAACTACATAGCAATGTGGTCGCCCGAGCAGATGAATTATACTGATATATTGTTTCGTAATGAGGGAATTGAAAAAGTTCATGAAATTGGATCACATTACAGTAGAGCTCTACACAATCGTTCACAACTCATGAATATGAAAGAGCTACGTATTGTAATTATTGAGGTAAATTCATCCTTTCAGCTTCAGTAACGGAATAAGCACTTCAACTCTCAATATAAATTATCTAATTTTTCCGATTCCTCATCTTCTATTGCTTCAGAAAATGAATTCTCTCAATTGAATTGCTAATGACTTTTGAATGATGAGCTGAATAAATAATTATTCGCTTTCAGGGCTCTAGTGATATTTGGAAAAAAAATAATGAGCTTCATGGATACGTGGGAGAAATTGTCACGGAATTGTCTCGAGTTATGAATTTTAGTATATCATGCATCATGGAATCTACATTCGGGGTCTTTAATCCAAAATTATCAATATGGACTGGTGCTATTGGTGTGGTTATACAAGGTAAAGCAGACATGGGTGCGGCCAAATTTAGCATAACTTCGGAACGACGCAGTGTCGTTGACTTCACGCCGTCCATAGGAAAGGGAAAGCCCGGATTTTACTATCAGAACCCTCATCACGTTCTCATAGAAGGGACTAGTTTCCTGAAGGTCTTTATTTGATTATATCGCTAATTAACTATTGTTTTATCAATCCTGAATAATTATGATGAGGGCCGAGACATTGGTTTGCGGTTTTTAGTGGACTGAAGTGCCTGTATTAGAACCCATGTCAGACTGTTTTGAATCATTGAGATTTTATACTTAATCGTATTAAATTTTGTAACATTGTATGAAATTTTCAAAGAATTAACTATGCGGAGGATTTAGAAAAGAGATGAGTTTCAATTCAATTCGAATGAACATTGAAATTCTCTAATTTTTTTCCCAACCTAAAGATTGAAGGAAAATGGGGTCAAAAAGCTCGTTGCAGATGCGTCACGTGGGTTTCTCGAATGCATTGCGAGCACTTCTCAACGCTGGATGGAGCTCTGGGACATTATTTTCCTCCGATCTTTCAACTGGGTACAAACTCTGTGAACTTGAACTTTATTAGAATTAAATGTAAATTCATCTCTTTTCTAAATCTTCCGCACTTTTAAGCCTTCGAAAATTCCGTCCAATGGTACACAACGGAACGCAGCTCCCATCAAATGCCAAGTCGACAATTCGAAATAATCTGACATGTATTCCAATACCATCTGCTTTAGTCTTGTAAGAACAGCAAACCAACATTCCGGCCCTAATCATGAATAATATGTATTCAAGGAGGGGGGGGGGGTGAGGGTTTACACGTAAAAAAAACACTTTTTTACGATTTTTTCCTAGATGTATGGATTGAGCAGATGTATTGACACCCTCTGAACATTATTAAGCATGGATTCAACAACATTGAGTAATTTTTTTATGCGAAAATATCCACGAACAAGCCGGTGATGGAGCTTTTCCAAGAACGTTTCTGACGATTTCCGGTGATCACTGTATCTCAGCTGGAAATTATCAAAAATAAAAAACCATTGAAATTTAGTCGAAGTATGATCAAATCCTGTCCCCAACGATCTCTGATTATTTTTTTTCTTACATTAAGGGGGTTCTCCACCTATGAAATGGCGCAATTTTTTGTATAAAATAGCAGTTTTTACTTTGAATGACCAGCAAAAATTGAAAAATGATTGAAAAAAAAATTAGAGATCGTTGGGGGGGGGATTTAATGATACATTCACTAAATTTCAATGATTTTTATTTCGGATAATTTCCAGCTGATACGCAGTGATCACCACAAATCATCCATTTCAAAAGACATTCTTGGAAAAGCTCCGTCACCGGCTTGTGTGTGGATATTTTCGTATTAAACAAGCAGGAGCCACACTAGCTGTGCGTAATTTGAACATCGTACATTTAATATTCTGCCAATGCAATTGGTTGGAAGCTCCCAAATGGATTTTTTAGTTTTAAATATACCATCATTGATCTCTGCGTAGAGTGGGGAAACCAAAATAGGCCTCAGAGGGTTAAGCTCATCCCACATATGATCAATTAAATAGTTTTGAAGATGTAGCTTGCGTTTTCGGAAGTTTCTATGCTGATATCTAAGAAACTACTGAATCGATTCCACTCAGTTTCAATACGAAACTTTGTGCTCATCAGATGTATGATCTCACAAAATTTGAGGTCTCTAGCTCGATTATTTATTGAGTTATAGAGGATCCAAGATTATAACGAAGAATTTCTCAAAAGTTTTATACTGGATAAACTAAAAATCTGAGCTTCCATCACCCCGGTAGTCAAAGATGCAGCTAATAAGCACGCATCTCCTCGCTGAGAGTGGATTCTGTAATTTCATTTTTCATCGAGAAAAGTTGAAAAAACGATATTTTGACATTTTTATTTTTCTCAAGAACAATCCGGCCGATTCAGGTGAAATTTTTATGAGAGCTTGGGGCACATATGGTAAAATTTTCAGCTCGCTAGCTAGCCCCTTTTCATAGTAAAGCGGAAAATGCAAAATACGAGATTTTGCGGAAAGTGTATTTTTTGGGGGTTTTATAAGGTTTTTCATGATTCTTTGGTTCCCATAACTTTTTCCACGCTTCTCTATTCTTAAAATCATTATAGGTGCTTCATTAATCCCCCCCTAGGACCCTCTCAGAGGAATATGACAACGATAATACCAGATTTTGCGGAAAGTGTATTTTTTGGGGGTTTTATAAGGTTTTTCATGATTCTTTGGTTCCCATAACTTTTTCCACGCTTCTCTATTCCCAAAATCATTGTAGGTGCATCATTTATTCCCCCCTAGGACTCTCTCAAAGGAATATGACAACGATAATACCAGATTTTGCGGAAAGTGTATTTTTTGGGGGTTATATAAGGTTTTTCATGATTCTTTGGTTCCCATCACTTTTTCCACGCTTCTCTATTCTTAAAATCATTATAGGTGCTTCATTAATCCCCCCTCTAGGACCCTCTGAGAGGAATATGACAACGATAATACGAGATTTTGCGGAAAGTGTATTTTTTGGGGGTTTTATAAGGTTTTTCATGATTCTTTGGTTCCCATAGCTTTTTCCACGCTTCTCTATTCACAAAATCATTGTAGGTGCATCATTTACTCCCCCCTAGAACTCTCTCAAAGGAATATGACAACGATACACGTAGAAAAATTCTGATGGCGGCCGCCATGGCGTTGGCCATGGCGGTGGCCATGGCGCTGGTCATGACGGCTGCCATGGCCGCCGCCATGGCGGCCGCCATCACAATTTTGCCGCTTTCGATGGAGTTCTTCCCCATGGCGATTCTTCCCACGGCATTTTTTTGCATAGCGATTCTTTTCATGACTTTTTCATAAATTTTTTATGACTTTCATGAATTCATGGTTATAGCAAATTTCTCCATAACAAATTCCGCATTGACAAATTCCGCCATGAAGAAAATACAATGGAAAGAAACGCCATGGAAAGAATCACCCTGAAAAAAATCACCATGGAAAACGAACGCCATAAGAAAAAACCCCATGGAAAGGAAAGCTATGAAAAAAAAGCCATGAGCAAAAAATGGAAAGGACCACCATGAGAACAGATGCCTGCAAAAAAACGCAATGGATAGAATCACCATGAAAAAATTGCCATGGGAAAGAACTCCATTGAAAGCGGCAAATTTGTGATGGCGGCCGTCATGACCAGCGCCATGGCCCGCGCCATGGCGGCCGCCATCAGAATTTTTCTACGTATAATACGAGATTTTGCGGAAAGTGTATTTTTTGGGGGTTCTAAAATGATAAATATTACTTATCCAATTATAGTAACAATTCACGCAATGCCATATGCATATATTGCATATTTTGACATGGCATGGTAAATATGTAGAATAACGGCCTTCCCAAATAAAATTAATTCAAATTAATTTAAATTACCTCAGGAAGGGAGGTGGCGAAAATGATGTAATATATCTTGGTCAAAAATTTGAGGGAAAGTATAGTAACTCGCAATAGCTCAGTGGTCAGAGCACCTGACATGTAATCAGAGGGTCGTGAGTTCAAATCCTGCTTGCGCGTTCCATATTTTTTTCCGAAGATTTGACTTTGATAATTATGTAAATTTTATAAAGAAAAGCCCCTGTACTACCTATTCACCATGGCATGGTAAATATGTAGAATAACGGCCTTTCCAAATAAAATTAATTCAAATTTTTTTTTTTTTTTTGAAAACCACACATATTTTTCCACTATGCACATATTCCTATATGGACATATGTCAATTTTTGCTCATTCTCTACCGGAATATGAGCAAATGTATATAAATAATGAGGTCTCGATTGTAGAAATCGAGCAATTTCCTTTTAACAGTCAATTCAACTTTTCGGCTTGTATTTTCAAGTATATTTAGAGTTTTTCAGCATCTCGATGATCTCTACTAGATCCCCTACTAATTTACATTAGCTGTTTGAACCATATTCACCGAAATATCAGCAAATGAATATAAATAATGGGGTCACCATTGTAGAAATCGCGCAATTTACTTTTAACAGTCAATTCAACTTTTCGGCTTGTATTTTCAAGTATATTTAGAGTTTTTCAGCATCTCGATGATCTCTCCTAGATCCCCTACTAATTCACATTAGCTGTTTGAACCATATTCACCGGAATGGCTATGTTTTATTCAGCCCCGAGGGCTCGGGGCTTTTTATTATTTAGCCCCGAGGGCTCGGGGCTTTTTATTATTCAGCCCCAAGGGCTCGGGGCTATGTTTTATTCAGCCCCGAGGGCTCGGGGCTATTTTTCATTCAGCCCCGAGGGCTCGGTGCTGTTTTTGCTTCCGAATGGAAGCATTGTAAACGCGATTTTTTTCGATCTCGAGATTTCATCGGAATATGACTCAGAATGTTCCAAAACGTCGAGAAATGACATTTTTAAAAAATGTCTGTATGTATGTGTGTGTGTGTGTGTGTGTGTGTTTGTGTGACAGATATCAGCTCATTGCTCCGGAACGGTAATACTTGGTGACCTGAAAATTTAACAGTACTTTCTTTCCCCATGCAAATTTCTCTCCGTGAAATTTGAGCGAAATCGGTTGAGTACTTTTCGAGAAAAATCAAATTTTCGAAAAATCGTTTTTTCGATTTTTCTCCGCGAAAAATTGATTCACAGCCCCCACTCTCAGCGATGAAATTCATCTCATTTGAACACACAATTTTCACTCGGGGTAAATTTTGCTGCGATTTTTCGTTTGCGGATAATTTCAATAACAGTGTTTTTTATCCTGAATTTTGTATACACGATAGCTCAAAAACTATTTGAGTTAGAGATTCCAAATTTCGTGGGTTTGTGCATCTAATGAACGAAAAGTTTGGTATTGAAATTCGGCGAAATCGGTCAAGTAGTTTCGAGATATTGCACGAAAACCATTTTATGAAAAGAGGTTATATCTCGAAAACTACTGGAGCGATTTCGCCCAAGTTCAGCTTAAAAGATTCATCTCAATGAGCCCCACAAATGGTGAGAATTTCAGATTTTTCAGAGGCAGTCTCTTGTAAGAGTTTTCGATAACTTAGTTTTTTCAAAAATCACGGTTTTTCTTAGCTTTCTCCCTAGAAACACTTCTATTTTTTATTTCACCATTCGAAAGTAGACAATTTTTTCTACCAAATGAGTACATTTTCTTCTGACGACAATCGGAAAGAATAGGAATCCTATTTGAAACCTGAACTTCAATTTTTAAGTTTTATTGTAGGATCTCAGTTTTCATCTAATATTGAAAATTCATGTATCATATGACATTATTGCAATTGAATCGATTATTGTAAGCTAGGACTGCAGGTCCTAAGATTGAATCCTGAACAGATCGATACGGTCTGGAACAATATTCGTAGGAATGTTTAAATGCGAATTTGTCGTAAAAATGATGTTATTTGTTTGAGCAATGGAATACATGAATAGCGATTTGATGCAAAATTGATGAAATTCCATTCGGAAGCATTTTGCCAATCGAATTGGCAACATATTAAATGTCGCACAAGGAGTGGGGTTTGCCAGTAACGCACAAAGAGTAGCACTTCTGCTTGTTTATTTAGCCCCGAGGGCTCGGGGCTTTTTATTATTTAGCCCCAATGGCTTGGGGCTATTTTTTATTCAGCCCCGAGGGCTCGGGGCTTTTGATTATTTAGCCCCGAGGGCTCGGGGCTTTTTATTAGTTAGCCCCGAGCCCTCGGTGTTATTTTTTATTCAGCCCCGAGGGCTCGGGGCTTTTGATTATTTAGCCCCGAGGGCTCGGGGCTATTTTTTATTTAGCCCCGAGGGCTCGGGGCTATTTTTTATTTGGCCCCGAGGGCTCGGGGCTTTTGATTATTTAGCCCCGAGGGCTCGGGGCTATTTTTTATTTAGCCGCGAGGGCTCGGGGCTATTTTTTATTTGGCCCCGAGGGCTCGGGGCTATTTTTTATTCAGCCCCGAGGGCTCGGGGCTATTTTTGCTTCCGAATGGGAGCATTGTAATCGTCATTTTCTTCGAATTTGAGATTTCATCGGATTATGACTCCAAATGTTCTAAAATGTCGGAAAAAAATATTTTTTTCACATGTCTGTGTGTATGTATGTGTGTTGGTGGGTGTAATTGTGTGATGATACGTTTCATCACTTTATGCGGAAACGGCTGCATGTATCGATATGAAATTTTGAGGGAATATTCACTACGCGAGCGCAATGCTCTCTGCGAAATTTCAGCTGAATCGGTTCAATGGTTCTCGAGAAAAAGTGAATTGTCAAAAAATCGTTTTTTCGAGTTTTCTCAGCGAAAAATCAATTTACAGCGTCTATCCTCCGCGAGGAGATGCGCACGGATAGGGCGCACATTAAACCCCAAGGGTGACCAGTGCTCCCATTTTTACTTTTTTTATTATACTTTTTTTACTGTGATTTTTGAAAAATCATGGTTATCGCGGTAACTTAAAAAATATTTGAGTTAGAGACTTCAAATTTCGTGTGCTGGTACATCTTATGAGTGCGAATTTCGGTATTAACTTTCAGCGTAATCGACTGAACAGCTTCTGAGATATTGTTGAAAAACTATTCCATGCAATGAGCGTATATGTACGGAACTGCTCGTCTGACCATATCCAAGTTGAGCTTGAAAGATCAATCTAGATGACCATCACCAATCCTAAAAATTTTCAGATTTTTTAGAGGATTCTTCTACAAGAATGCTGAAATTTTTTTTTTCTTCAGAAATTCAAATTTTTTTCAATTTTTTTTAAGGTCACCAGTATTCATTATTTCATCATTAGGAAGTAGATAATTTTTGCTTAATAAATAAGACCGTATTCACCCTGATAGAATAACGAGAAGAACTGAAAATAATTCCTGATACTTAAACCCTAATTTCCAGATTTTTAATTTGGAACGAATCTCATATTTATTCTGTACTATATGTTATATTTATTATCCAAAGTCTTATTCAAAATAAAATCATCATTCAAAATAAAATAATTAAAGAATCAAGTTTCCCTTTCAATTACTGCACGGCCTGGTATATCAAGTTCCCTAAATCGAGTAATTTGATGAAAAGAAAAGCATTCAGTGTAGTGTTGACTTTTATTACATTTAGTGACCAGAAGTATTACTGGAGGGTCGCAAGTTGGACTAACGGTATGGATTTTGGAATTTTAACTGTAAAATTTATATCAATTCATTTAACTGACAGTATAATAGACGGTGGTGTGATTAGTTTGAGAAATAAGTTCTGGGAGCCCACGCTATCTCACTTAGAAGAGTATCCGACGCATTACTGGAGGGTTCTGAGTTCGACTCGCTAGGGGTTCGAGGTTTTTCAAAATCAAAACTATTGCTTAATTTTCATTTTCAAATTAATGAAAAATGAATAGTTGAAAATCCATTCGGAAGCTTTATGCCAATTGCATTGGCATACTATTAAATGTTTTTCGTAATGAATTCCCCAATAGTAAAGACATCATAGAGTGAATAACGAGGGGTGAAATTTATGGAAAATGCCCATAGGGTGAAGCGCCTGCTTGTTTATTTAGCCCCGAGGGCTCGGGGCTATTTTTTATTTAGCCCCGAGGGCTCGGGGCTTTTCATTATTTAGCCCCGAGGGCTCGGGGCTATTTTTTATTTGGCCCCGAGGGCTCGGAGCTATTTTTTATTTAGCCCCGAGGGCTCGGGGCTTTTTATTATTTAGCCCCGAGGGCTCGGGGCTATTTTCCCTTTAGCCCCGAGGGCTCGGGGCTATTTTTTATTGAGCCCCGAGGGCTCGGGGCTTTTTATCATTCAGCCCCGAGGGCTCGGGGCTATTTTTCATTTAGCCCCGAGGGGTCTGGGCTATTTTTGCTTCCGAATGGAAGCATTGTAAACGCGATTTTTTTCGATCTCGAGATTTCATCGGAATATGACTCAGAATGTTCCAAAACGTCGAGAAATGACATTTTTAAAAAATGTCTGTATGTATGTGTGTGTGTGTGTGTGTGTGTGTGTTTGTGTGACAGATATCAGCTCATTGCTCCGGAACGGTAATACTTGGTGACCTGAAAATTTAACAGTACTTTCTCTCCCCATGCAAATTGCTCTCCGTGAAATTTGAGCGAAATCGGGTGAGTACTTTTCGAGAAAAATCAAATTTTCAAAAAATCGTTTTTTCGATTTTACTCCGCGAAAAATTGATTCACAGCCCCCACTCTCAGCGATGAAATTCATCTCATTTGAACACACAATTTTCACTCGGGGTAAATTTTGCTGCGATTTTTCGTTTGCGGATAATCTCAATTACAGTGTTTTTTATCCTGAATTTTGTATACACGATAGCTCAAAAACTATTTGAGTTAGAGACTCCAAATTTCGTGGGTTTGTGCATCTAATGAACGAAAAGTTTGGTATTGAAATTGGGCGAAATCGGTCCAGTAGTTTCTGAGATATTGCACAAAAACCATTTTATGAAAAGAGGTTATATCTCGAAAACTACTGGAGCGATTTCGCCCAAGTTCAGCTTAAAAGATTCATCTCAATGAGCCCCACAAATGGTAAGAATTTCAGATTTTTCAGAGGCAGTCTCTTGTAAGAGTTTTCGATAACTTAGTTTTTTCAAAAATCACAGTTTTTCTTAGCTTCCTCCCTAGGAACACTACTATTTTTTATTTCACCATTCGAAAGTAGACAATTTTTTCTACCAAATGAGTACATTTTCTTCTGACGACAATCGGAAAGAATAGGAATCCTATTTGGAACCCAAATTCCAATTTTTTCAGATTTGTCGTAGAGTCTTCCATTTATGATTGAAAAATTGATTGTTTTTTTTTTTCAAAAAATGAATAAAAAAGTTCACCAAAGATCGAACCATCATTGATTTTGTCCTCATAGGTACATATTTGTTGAGAAGATCATATTTTGTTACTGCATTTGGAATAATGAAAAATATAAATAGTAATTTCATGAATACCGTATTAAATTTCATTCGGAAGCATTTTGCCAATTGAATTGGCAAAATATTAAATGTCGCATAAGAAGTGGGGTTTGCGAATAACGCACAGGATATAACGCCTCTGCTTGTTTGTTTAGCCCCGAGGGCTCGGGTTTTTTTATTATTTAGCCCCGAGGGCTCGGGGCTATTTTTTATTTAGCCCCGAATGGTCGGGGCAATGTTTTATTCAGCCCCGAGTGCTCGGGGCTATTTTTATTTAGCCCCGAGGGCTCGGGGCTATTCTTTATTTAGCCCCGAGGGCTCGGGGCTATTTTTCATTTAGCCCCGAGGGCTCGGGGCTAATTTTTATTGAGCCCCGAGGGCTCGGGGCTATATTTTATTTAGTCCCGAGGGCTCGGGGCTATGTTTCTTTCAGCCCCGAGGGCTAGGGGCTATTTTTTATTTATCCCCGATGGCTCGGGGCTATTTTTTATTTAGCCCCGAGGGCTTGGGGCTATTTTGCTTCCGAATGGAAGCATTGTAAACGCGATTTTTTCCGATCTTGAGATTTCACCGGAATATGACTCAGAATGTTCCAAAACGTCGAGAAATGACATTTTTAAAAAATGTCTGTATGTATGTGTGTGTGTGTGTGTGTGTTTGTGTGACAGATATCAGCTCATTGCTCCGGAACGGTAATACTTGGTGACCTGAAAATTTAACAGTACTTTCTCTCCCCATGCAAATTGCTCTCCGTGAAATTTGAGCGAAATCGGTTGAGTACTTTTCGAGAAAAATCAAATTTTCGAAAAATCGTTTTTTCGATTTTTCTCCGCGAAAAATTGATTCACAGCCCCCACTCTCAGCGATGAAATTCATCTCATTTGAACACACAATTTTCACTCGGGGTAAATTTTGCTGCGATTTTTCGTTTGCGGATAATTCCAATTACAGTGTTTTTTATCCTGAATTTTGTATACACGATAGCTCAAAAACCATTTGAGTTAGAGACTCCAAATTTCGTGGGTTTGTGCATCTAATGAACGAAAAGTTTGGTATTGAAATTGGGCGAAATCGGTCAAGTAGTTTCTGAGATATTGCACGAAAACCATTTTATGAAAAGAGGTTATATCTCGAAAACTACTGGAGCGATTTCACCCAAGTTCAGCTTAAAAGATTCATTTCAATGAGCCCCACAAATAGTGAGAATTTCAGATTTTTCAGAGGCAGTATCTTGTAAGAGTTTTCGATAACTTAGTTTTTTCAAAAATCACGGTTTTTCTTAGCTTTCTCCCTAGGAACACTTCTATTTTTTATTTCACCATTCGAAAGTAGACAATTTTTTCTACCAAATGAGTACATTTTCTTCTGACGACAATCGGAAAGAATAGGAATCCTATTTGAAACCTGAACTTCAATTTTTAAGTTTTATCGTAGGATCTCAGTTTTCATCTAATATTGAAAATTTATGTATCATATGACATTATTGCAATTTAATCGATTCTTGTAAGCTAGGACTGCAGGTCCTAAGATTGAATCCTGAACAGATCGATACGGTCTGGAACAATATTCGTAGGAATGTTTAAGTGCGAATTTGTCATAAAAATAATGTTATTTGTTTGAGCAATGGAATACATGAATAGCGATTTGATGCAAAATTGATGAAATTCCATTCGGAAGCATTTTGCCAATCGAATTGGCAACATATTAAATGTCGCACAAGGAGTGGGGCTTGCCAGTAACGCACAAAGAGTAGCACTTCTGCTTGTTTTATTTAGCCCCGAGGGCTCGGGGCTATTTTTTATTTAGCCCCGAGGGCTCGGGGCTATGTTTCGTTCAGCCCCGAGGGCTAGGGGCTATTTTTTATTTAGCCTCGAGGGCTCTGGTCTTTTTATCATTTAGCCCCGAGGGCTCGGGGGTATTTTCTATTTAGCCCCGAGGGCTCGAGGCTCTCTTTCATTTAGCCCCGAGGGCTCGGGGCTAATTTCCCTTTCACCGCGAGGGCTCGGGGCTTTTTATTATTTAGCCTCGAGGGCTCAGGGCTATTTTTTATTTAGCCCCGAGGGCTCGGGGCTTTTTATTTTTTCGCCCCGAGGGCTCGGGGCTATTTTTCTTTTAGCCCCGAGGGCTCGGGTTTTTTTATTATTTAGCCCCGAGGGCTCGGGGCTTTCTTTTATTTAGCCCCGAGTGGTCGGGGCTATGTTTTATTCAGCCCCGAGTGCTCGGGGCTATATTTTATCCAGCCCCAAGGGCTCGGGGCTATTTTATTTAGCCCCGAGGGCTCGGGGCTATTTTTTCTTTAGCCCCGAGTGGTCGGGGCTATGTTTTATTCAGCCCCGAGTGCTCGGGGCTATGTTTTATTCAGCCCCAAGGGCTCGAGGCTATTTTTATTTAGCCCCGAGGGCTCGGGGCTATTTTTTATTCAGCCCCGAGGGCTCGGGGCTTTTTATTATTTAGCCCCGATGGCTCGGGGCTATTTTTCATTTAGCCCCGAGGGCTCGGGGCTATTTTTTTTTAAGTCCCGAGGGCTCAGGGCTATTTTTTATTAAGCCCCGAGGGCTCGGGGCTTTTTATTATTCAGCCCCTAGGGCTCGGGGCTATTTTTGCTTCCGAATGGAAGCATTGTTTTCGTCGGATTTTTCGATTTCGAGATTTCATCGGAATATGACTACAAATGATCCAAAACGTCGAAAAATCATATTTTTAAAGCATGTCTGTATGTGTGTATGTGTGTGTCTGAGTGTATTGCCATGTATCGTCATTTTCTGCGGAACCGCTATACTCAGCGCTCTCAAAATTTGACTGTATTTTTCCTCTGCGTGCACAATGCTATCATGAAAATTTCAGCGAAATCGGTTGAATAGTTTCCGAGAAAAATCGAATTTTCAAAAAACCGTTTTTTTGAATTTTCTCGATGAAAAATCTATTGGTAGCGCCCAGTTTGGGCTATGATATTCATCTCATTAAAACTCACATTTTTGACTGTTGTCAAATTTTTCTCTGATTCTTAGTTTTGGAAATTATTTCAATTTTAGTGATTTTCAGTTCATATTTTAGCGGAACGATAACTCGATAAGTATTTGAGATAGAGACTTCAAATTTCGTCAGTTTGTATATCTGATGAAGGTACAGAGTGCTATTGAAACTAGGCGAAATACGTCGAGCCGTTTCTGAGATATTTGCAAAAAATGATTTTTCTTTGAAGGCGTATTTCTCAAAAACTACGCGACGGATTCGCACCAGCTTGTACTTAAAAAATTCGTTATAATGAAAGGAATGAACTCTCTAGATTCCCAATTGAGTGGTCAAGTATTTATTTTTATTTTGAAAAAAATAACATTTTTATAAAATCGGAAATGTAAATTTTTCTCAATTCTTCCCAAGAATACACATTGTTTTTATTCCATGATAATAAAATATATAATTTTCCGAATAAAATGAGACCATTTTCATCCTGATATGATGAGAACATTGAAGAGTTGAATCATCAAATTCAGAAATTAATCATTTCATGTTAATTAAAATGATCATTATTGGATTAGAGATTGGAAATTCCATTCGGAGCCTACTGCCAATTGTATTGGCAGAATATTCAATCTAAGAATTCAAATGACCCACAAGGAGTTAACACCTGCTTGTTTTCGATTATTAATAACTGGCTCAATGGAGGTTCATCAAATTTTACTCATCGATCGTCTTCGAATCAAGTAATATACATATCGAACATTCAATACGAATTGTGATACATACGAGCGCATGTTAAATACAAAATTTCGTTAATTAATCATTCAGTACTGGCAGGATGAATTCCCTCGAAACTCTGCAGCTAATCCTAAAATTGATCTGACAATATCTGTGAATTTATTCAAGATTAGTTCTACATGTCGATTCAACCGACGTTTCCCCTTTACTTCCCCATAACTGTTCCCAAATGTTCCAGACTAGCTACAATTCAGAATCCAGAACAGTCTTTTGGCTTATTTTTCGATATTAATGGTGAGTAAACTCCATCTCTCCGAAATGGATTGTACTTTCAATCGGAATCTCGGAGGGTAACAAAGCTGTCGTCACTTTCCGGCCTCCAGTTGTCGGAGCACAGGCATTTTCTGGCTAGTTGCAAAAACACCCAAAACGTCTGGGGTGCTATTCCCGAAGCAATTTAAGAAAGTTAAAATTATGCTCTCGCTAGGTGACAGCAGTGAGTTTCCAAAAAAAAATTGAGCTGGTTTGAGAACGCATCACTTCTGCCTCTGAATGACAAAGATTATCAATCATCAATTGGCTGTATAGATCGATGGGTGAAAGCCAGCTTTTTTTCCTTCATCGTGCTGTGGTTATTGTACAGCTGGCCTCCAGCCATCAGTTTATACAGCCAATTGATGATTGATAACCTTTGTCATTCAGAGGCAGAAGTGATACGTTCTCAAAACAGCTCAATTTTTTTTCGGAAACTCACTGCTGTCACCTAGCGGGAGCAAAATTTTAACTTTCTTAAATTGCTGCAGGAATAGCACCCCTGGCCAGTTGTAGTTTGGTCAGTTTTTTCTGGTCAGTTGCACCCATCCCAGATATCCCAAAAACAATAGAAATGTAATTCCAAGTTTTTTAAATACCGAATAATTTCAAATTTCCCGCGCCGTTAAAATCCTTGTTTGTTGTGATGGCACCTTTATTCTCTCGCGAATCTTCTTCATTTTTTTGTTTGGTTGGTAAACACATTGCCTGTGTTAACCCTGAACTGTTTGGAGTGAATTGATGTCAATGATCTGGCGAAAAATTAAGTTTAAACATTTTTAGAAGAAATTTTTCGAGTAAAAATTGGTGAAACGAAGTTTTTCCAACGATATAAGGCTAATCTCAATAATTACAAATAAAAGGCATCAATTGAAATGGCTCAGCAAGATGAAAATTCATGGCGTACTCCAGCCTTTCGCCAGAGTGTTGTTGCCAAAATGTAAGTAAACTCAATTTAAATAAATCTAAAAATTTTAATTTCTAAATATCAATTTGTTCGTTAAAATTTAAATCAATTAATTTTTTAATAGTGATGAGGCCATTCAAAAATCCGGCACACAAACCGCCAAAAACAGTATAGAGATGGAGAATCATGTTTTTCAAAAAGCCAAACACAAGGTAAATATTGAATGCATCATTTTATCTACTAAATTCATCTAATGACTCATTAACAGGAAATTGTTAGTTTAATCATTAATTTTTTTTCTCATCGCCATCTTTTTTTTCCAGGAAGAGTACTTGAGTTTTGTCGCCAGATTGATTTTACATGTTCGTGAGATGAGTAAGTAGGAAAAAAAAAGTCCTTTTTTCCCTTTTATTCAATTTAACACTTAATTTCATTCTAAAGTTCGTTTTTAAGTTCAAAAATGTCGCGGAAAAAAAGGCAGATACGAAAATTTTCATGCCCACCTTTTTTGTAGCCTTGATTTATCTCCACTAAAAAGGTCCTCACGAAAATTCTTCAATTTCTTCTATTTTTCAAGATAATTTCAAGAAAAAGCAATGAGGGTGTAGGCTTGACTAGTTTTACGTCTTCTGGATTGATGAATAGGTAATGGATACATTTCTGTATTTTTTTCTTCAGATGCAAAGAAAGGAGTACCAGGAATGGCACCAGGAGGTGGTGGTGGTGGTCAAGGAATGCCGGATCCTATGAGTGCATTGCAGACATTAGCAAGACAGGGTACTGGACAAGCTCAGGTCATGGGAATGGCTGGAGGTGGACCTAATCCACAGGGAATGGTGCCCCAGCAGCCGGGAAATCCTGCAACAAATCGTAATTAGTCATTCATGATTATGTTCAACAACTCTGGCCCTATAGGACCCAAATGTCCAATTCTGGCCCCTATAAGGGAAAAATAAACTGATTTTCATATACAATAGTTGGCAATTTTGCCTTATTTTATAGTCAATTGCCTTTTTTTATAGAGAATTTAGTGGATTAAAAAAAAAAATTCTTGAAAAGTTCTCTTCAATATCCCATAATTTTCGAGATTTTCACCAGATTTACTGTATTATTCGGTCAATACCTCTAAAGTTATGCGATTAAACATAATTTATGGAAGAAGCTTTCGTAAAGCTCTCAAAATTCTCTAAAAAACCTAAAAACCTAAACAAAAATTCTTCTTCCCAGTTCTCCAAACCTTGAATCAGCGTCCAGGAATGGCAATTCCAAACATGCAGAACAAGATGCCAGGAATGGGCATGATGCCAGGTCAGCCAGGCCCAATGGGTCACATGGGTCCAATGCAGGGTATGCAGCCTGGCCAAATGATATCCCAAATGAGTCAAATGCCTCAATCCGCCATGCAACAGATGAACCAAATGGGTCCAAATCAGATGGGCCAAATGGGTCCCGTGCAGATGCAACAGAACCTGTCAAATCAGATGCAGAGTCAGATGCAGGGGCAATTACAAGGCCCATTACAAGGTCAAATGCAGGGACAGATGCCGAATCAGATGCAACAGCAATTGGCAGGACAGATGGGTGGAATGGGAGGTGGGATGCAGGGTGGTCCTCAACAGATGCCACAAATGGGCCCAGGTCAATTGGGCCCTGGTCAGATGCCCCCTCAAATGGGCCACATGCAGCGCAAACCAGAGATGATGAACGCTGGTTTTCCGGGTCCACGTAATGTAACACCAAATCAGTTTTTAAGGCAGAGTCCTTCGCCCTCAGCACCAAGTCCTGCGAGTCTTGGTGCACCAACGAGCAATCAAATGGTGGCATCACCAGCTCTGGTCCCGTCACCAAGTCCCCAGCATCCGATGATGGCCGGACAACAACGATCTGTAGGAATGGCGCCTTCTCCAAGCAGTTCACTCAACACACCCGGTGGTGTTGGTGCTACCCCATCCCCACAGGAAGATGCTGCATACAGAGAGAAGATCCGCCAACTCAGCAAATACATCGAGCCCCTCAGGCGCATGATCACAAAAATGGGCAACGAAGGAAACATCGACAAGCTCAGCAAGATGAAGAAACTCCTGGAGATCCTATCAAACCCAACAAAACGCGTGCCACTTGAGACGATCATCAAGTGCGAGGTAGTTTTGGAGAAATTGGATTTAAAAAGGGGGGAGAGCAGTGTTGGACCAGTTGGGACGTCCATGAAGGAGCACCACTTCTTCAGTCCTTTGTTGGAGGCTGTGAGCACACATCTGCAGAGCCCAGTCACCAATCACACGCTGCAAAGGACGTTTGGGCCTTGTTTGGAGGCTCTTTTTGGTCCGGAAATAAAGAACCTTCCACCGCCACTGAAAAAGCAGCGGGTTGAAGAGCCAGTCAGCGAGATACCGGATGTTCTTCAGGGAGAAATCGCAAGACTTGATCAGAGGTTTAAAGTCAGTCTGGACCCAGCTCAGCAGAATGGGTCCAAATGCATCCAGCTTATCTGTTGGCTTGATGATAGGCATCTGCCCTGTGTACCACCGGTTTCCGTTACTGTACCCTCGGATTATCCACTTACACCACCGAGATGCGTCATGGCACCGCACGAATATGCAACTGCTTTTCTCTGCGCTGTGCAAAAAGCGCTAAATGCTAGAATCACGAAATTACCAAAACGCTTCTCAGTTTCGCAATTATTGGATACTTGGGAGATGAGTGTACGACAGGCCAGTGCACCTACACAAACACCAGTTTCTGCTAGTACTGTGTTAATGGGACTTTAATTTAAATTAATTTAATTTGATAAATTATATTGTTTTCTTAGAAATAAAAAGAGGGCGTAAGTGCTATATATAAGCAGTGGACTTACGCCACTTTGTTTCTGAGGCGACATGAAATGAGTGGAGGAATTTGTGAAAAGAGGCTTTTTTTTGGAGGAAAATCATTTTTTTTTTACAAAAAAAAGGTCTTTTTACGTTTTCTTTCTTTTTTCGAAATCCACTCGTTTTCGGAATGTTCGAAAAATAAATTCCAATGTATTTTTGTTGACTTTACCATTTAATTACGAGTAATTAAATAGTTTTTCTTAATTTATAATTAATTAACGATTTTATAATAATCTAATGTTTATATTAATTGGACTGAAGTTATTGAGTTCTCAGTGTAATTGGCAATTTAAGGTAAATCATTTTTAAATCGCAATAAATTCTTTTTTTAGATAATTTTTATGTTATCAATGATTTTAAGGAGAAATCAATTGATCTTCATAATTGTGCGCTTTTTTGGGAGGAAATCGTTTATTTTTCTCTTTCTTTTTAGAAGAAATACAATCACACCAATGAACAAGTGGTGCAGTGGAGATCTGTAAGATTAGAAAATTACAAAAAAGTATTTTTAATTTTAGATTTCTTTTTTATAAATTGCGTTTTTGTGGTATTTTTTGTACGTTTCGAAATGAAAAGGCTTTATAAAAGCACTTCAAGATTTGGAAATTACTTATATCCACGTCTACGTGGTCCGAAAGGAGAAAAAGTGGTGGGGTGAAAGAAATCCGTGGATTCACCTAACTGGACCTGAAACAGCGTCTCTTGAAAACGTCTCGAAATCGCAGTGTTCATCTCCTGTCTCTCCTCTAAAATTTACTTTAAAAATTCGAAAAAAGGAGTTAAATCTTTAAACAATTATCACTTATCATTTCTATTTTTTTTAAAATTATGTGATGGTGTTGACGCTGAATCCTTCTTCACTTCGATCGATGAAGACCAATGCTTTTTAATCCCTCGCCGTAAACAAAGCGCTCCAATGCTCAACTCAATTATTGGCGGGAAGTTCCTGAATTATGAAAGGCAAAATTGTTGATTTAAATAAATACGAGACTGGATTCTATTTTGCTGCTTGGACTGGTGGCATTTTTTATGGACTGTATCAACTATACTTGGCTGGAACTTGTAAATATATGTTTTTATCATCCTTCAACTTAAATCAATCAATTTTTACACAAAAAAAAACATTTTTTCCAGATTTTAATTTTTTAAATTTAAACTAGATTTTTTTTAAATTTTCATTTAGTTTCAATTTTTCGCATATCTTGCTAAATAATAGAGATACTAAAATTTTTGAGAGAACCTTTTTTGTAGCTCTTGATCCGCTCTACAAAAAAGGTCTCCACGAAAATCGCTCTATCTCGCTTAATTTCTGAGATCCCTTTAAATAACTAACTCAAACCTAATTTATTGCATTTTTGTTTTTTAGATTTTGATGATTATGATGACTCGTACAATGATTTCGCCCCAGGATGGTCGTGGGTGGGGAGAAAACGAGATGTTTCCGATGTGGAGTGGACCCTGTGGATTCCGTTTATGCATGAATTAATCCCCTGGATAATAGCGCATTTATTTATATCTCAATTTTTAAAATATTTGAGATGCACCAGCACGATAATCTGCTGCTGGTACATAACGATATCTGTTATATTTTTGTGCAATTATGCTGGAGGAGTGGGCATGATATTCCTACTGACACAGCCATGCATCGCCTGTTTATTAACTTCATTCAGGAGCAAAAAAATAGCATACTTCATTCATTTTGCGACATTGGGAATTATTCAATTGACTCCAGCATTGGAAATTATCATTCAGGATTGGATGAAGATCGATGAAAAAATTTATGAGATGATTGTTATTGCCATTTGTTGGATGCAGCTGAGGACCATCAGCTGCAGTATTGATAATATCACTGATTATAAACACAAGAATCTTGCTGGATTTTTGGAAAATTTCGTGCAAAGCACTGCCTATTGCCTCTACTTGCCGACACTTTTTTTAGGCCCATTTGTGCTCTACAGTGAGTTTATTAAGGGCGTAAGTAATCCACTAAAGACAATAAATTTTATTTTATATGAGAACGAAAGTAGCAGACATCTGAGAATTTTTGGAAATATTTTAAATTAACAAATTATGAAAAAAATTATTATAAATAATATAATGATATAATATAATAATATAATATAATAATATAATATAATAATATAATATAATAATATAATATAATAATATAATATAATAATATAATATAATGAAATATATAATAATAAATATAATAATATATATAATCATTATATAATTATTATGGAAAAAATAATTTAAAAATTCGCACTTGTTTGTTTTTTTGAATTTTCTGCATGTGTATCTTTCTAATCTATTTTTTGAAATAATTTATTTGATAAAAGAAAAAAAAAACTTAAAATTGTCAGATATCTGCTTTTTTCAGTGTCATCAATATTATTAGAGTGTAATTTCGAAAATATCTTGAAAACAAAAAACTTCAATTGATTTAGCAGAAAATATTCAAAAATTCTTTTTTGTAATTCATAAAACTTTCTAAAAGAAAAAGTTTTTACGAAAAATGTCAGTTTTTTTTTTTGGATTTTGAGATATTCCAACGAAATTGATTCTATTATTTTTTTGTGGGAATTTCTATTAATTCAAGTTTAATATTTTCAGATAAAAAAACCGTTTCAAACATGGAATACTCGACGCCTCGGTTATTTTATATTCAATTTAACACGTTTTACATTCTGGTTGTATTTTACGGAGCTAAGTATGCATTTTATTTACTGCAATGCACTTCAGTATCATCCAGATTTCGTGGCCAAGCTGAATCCATGGGCTTTTTATGGTATGGGTTATGCAATGGGACAGTATTTTTTGAATAAGTACGTTGTTTTTTATGGTACTTGGGGCGAAGTTAGTAGAGCTGATGATATTGATGCACCACCACCACCAAAGTGCATTGGGAGAATTCATCTTTATTCGGAGATGTGGAAGCACTTTGATAGAGGATTGTATCAATTTCTCGTCAAGTAAGTACTCCAAAATTACATGAGCCTCAGAAAAAGAATTCATATACATAGATAGAGGAGATGGGGGCAAAATGGACCTCCGCAGTAAAATGATTCAGGATTTTTTTTTGAAAAAAATTGAGGAATTGATGAAAAATTGCAAAAAAAAATTGAAGAAATGCTCCAAAATGTCTAAATCATTGTATAATTTTTTGAATTTTTTTTCACTAGAGGCATTTTCTCTTCAAAAAAAATCCCAGATCATTTTGATAAGCAGGCCCATTTTACCCCAGTTTCCCCTAAACGTAAAATATTCAGCTAATTTTCTTCTTTTTTTTTTGCAGATATTTGTACTTGCCAATAGCAACGACGAAAATTCCATTGAAAAAAATATTCGCCTCATTCATATCCTTTGGATTCGTTTTTCTCTGGCATGGAGTCCAACTATTCATCTTCACCTGGTCATTCTTGAATTTTTTGGGCCTCACAATCGAGGGAATAGCAACGTCCATTGGGAATAATGCGAGATTCATTGAGTTGGAGAGGAAATATTTAACAGCGGGTAATGTAAGGAGATTTCACTGTATTTTAGCAGCTCCACTGCTGGCAATATCGGCAGTATCGAATTTCTACTTCTTCGCTGGACAAGACATCGGGAATATTTTTATTTACAGATTATTTTTACATGGTACGTAGGAAATTAGATAAAATCTGTTAAAAATCTTTTCTTTTGGGATCATTTTTCGAATAATGATGGAATTAGCATACAGTTGACAATTTTGCATATTTTTTTAAAGAAATGAATTCTTATGAACAAAAAAATCATTAAAAAATTCGCGCTTATAGATTTTTCAAATTTTTTATATAAACATATTTTCTTTCTACTTCATCTGTTAAAAGAAAAAAAAATATAAAATTGTCAAATGTCTGCTACTTTCAGGATAATTTTCTTGAGAATATCTCAGAAATTAAGGGAAATTGGAAAATTCTGGTGAGAACCTTCTTTTGTAGCTCTGATTCTTCTCTACAAAAAAAATCACAAAAATTTCTCCTTTATTTCCTGAGATATTTATCTAAAATTAATGATGAAACTGAATAAGAAAATATAAAGTTTCTATTTTATTTGATTTCATTTTATCTCCAGTTTTTTCAAAATATCTCGGAATCTAAGCGAGATAGAGCGAATTCCCCATCTTTTGTAAAGAATTTAAATATCTACAAAAAGGAAGAATAAGGTGAAATTGCTCCATCTCGCTTAGTATCCAAGATATTCTCGAAAAACAGTTCAAAGGTTCATATTTGTAACTGAATTGACTTTTTTTTTGTTTCAGACTCAATGCCAGCGATTGGCATTCTCCTATTCCTCCTCTACTGCTGCTGTCAAGTCTCGACTGAAGTGAAGAATTACGAGATACGAAAAACCGAAAAAATCGTCGTAAATGATGCTGAGAAAAATTTGAATAAGCTAAATTAAGTGGTAACTTTGTATTTTTTTATCGTATAAAGTCAAGAGTTAGGATCAACTTCTTTGGTTCCTAGAGTACTCTGTAATTTCATTTCGAATGATTCGGACGAACGTAGGAGAGTGGAAATAACCGGTTGTCCTAGTCCATGCTTCATCCAGTTGTCATAGTTTCGTTTTACTTTTTCTATAGCAAAGTGCAATATTCGTGGTGCACGATAAATATCTCGAATCGTGTATCCGCATCCTTTGAGGAAATTTAGAAGATTCGTCAGTTTTTCTATGTCTATTGTCCTGATACTGGGATCACGTTTGATCATTGCTTCTACAGACTCAATGTCACAATCCATCAATTTACTGAGATATTCCTCTAGTGTGACTGAAGGTCCAACCAATTTGTCCCAGCTCTGTTTTCTCTTTTCGGCTCTGGAAAATTGAAAATATGGAGAATTAATTGTGTTTTTCATTTTCATGTTCACAAATTATAATGTGGGAATCATGGGACATTGGAAAAAATTAATTTAACAATACTAATTGATTGCCAAATGAACGATTAATTTTTAAGAAACTGGGGAAGTCTCAATTAAGCAGGCAAAACGTCGTTCATTTGACAATAAATTAGTACAGTTAAATTTTTTGCAACATCCCAATTAGTTTTTGGTAGGATTTGTGCAAATATCTTAGGAACTATTGGGTTAACGAGATAAAAATCAGAAGAAATTTTGACAGAAACTTGGAGAAATATACAATTTATCAAGAATTTCGAAAAATCTCTAGAGATAGTAAAAAACTCTAGAGATACCTAAGAACTCTAGAAAGTGCAAAATTTCCAGATTTCTGGTTAAATCTCAAATTTTTTGAAGTAAAACTGTTTTTTTTTTTTTTTGAAAGAAATATTTTTTGGAGCTCAGATAATTCGCTACAAAAAAAGATATCTTAACATTTTCCCTTAAATCTACTCATTTCACAAATATTCGCGATATTCGCGAATTTTTCTAAATCATTTTTATGATTTTGTGGATTGAGATGTAAAAAAAATTCGCGACTTACTTTTCAATTATTGTGATATTACAACGTACTACCCAGGATTTTAAGGGCTGTATATTTGCAGCTTTGGCTCGTCTCATTCTCTCGGTTATGTGTTCTACTGAAGAAAAGTAAATTCTGGGATCAGCAAGTATGTGTTCTGTCGCCATTCCTACTTCACCTGTTGATCAAATAAAATAATTATCAATGTACTTGAATGCCTAAAGGTAAAGGAGAATTTGAGGAAGACATGAAAGTTCGAATTATCTAATTGGAACTTTCTTTTTCAATGATTTGTCTTTCAGCGAATAATCTTTATGTTATTTTTGCTGAAAAATAGCAAATAGCAAATACCTACCTACTAATAATTCTGTGATAGTTATTACTTTTAATATATCCGACTTCAGAAGCTTTGGATACTGACTAATAATTTTACAGATCAGACTTATATGACACTGAAAAAAAAAAAATTTATGAAAAAATTTGAATTACAAGGAGGAAGGTAAAACGAGATGGTAAGTCGATCATTATTTTAGTTTTTTAAAAATATCTCGAAAATCTATGAAGATACGAACTTTTCTGTGGAAACTTTTTTTGTAGCCCTAATTTTCCTCTACAAAGGAGGTCTCCACAAAAATTTCGCTTTCTCAATAATTTTATGAGATATTTTCCAAAAATGAAATGCTGAAAAAGTGACTAGAACGAACAATTTTCAGTTTTTGTGTTCAATATTATGAAAATTGCTCGAAATCAGTGGAAAAAATTTGAGATAGAATTCTTTTAATGATTCTATTGAAAAGCTGAGAAAATTTCGGTTAGAAAACATGTCCAAATTTTTTTTAAATGTTTTTTTGATAATTGACGAGTAAATATATTTGATTCTGAACCCAAACAAGTGGATAATAGTATTGATTTCCAACTGATATAGCTTTTTCTGCTAATACTTTAGCGATATGCTTCTGAATGGAAGTGATACAACTTTTTTCAAACCATCATCAAAATATCAAATTTTGAAAAATTCATTGAAACGGCAATAACTCGAGAACTAATCATGCAAATAAGCTAAAAATTAACAGGCATTTAACTGATACAACTCTCGAGATAATATATCAGTATAACTAACATCAGTTCAATAGTTTCCAGAAATTCCATTGAAAATTGATTTCCAAAAAATGGACATATCTCAAAAAGTAATGATCGGATTCTCTTCAAATAAAGCTTAAAAAATAGACTTCGTCGAGAGGAAGTTTTCCACAAAATATGAAATTTTTCTATAAAATCGTTTTGCTGTAATTGAGACTTTGATGCACACACAGGCAGACATGTGCTAAAAATATCATTTTCTCTCTATTTAGATCATTTTGAGTATCTTCTATTGTAAAAAACTACAATCGGAAATTCGGATGATTACATAGTTTCCATTCGGAAGCAAAAATCAAAAAAAAACATTCAGAAAATATTCTAACAGGTGTTTTTCACCTGAAATTTCCTCATCTTTCTAATGGAATCGTCAAAAAAATTTCATCTCAAACCGTTTCATCAAAATATCCACTTTTCCTCACTTTTTCCTCTTTACTACTTAAATAAAAAGTAAAAAAAAAATTAAAATATGACTGTCTTACATCCAATTTGTCAGCTAAATACTCGAGTCTATTATTATATTGAGGTAGAATTTTCCTATCATTTTTCGTAGTGTAAACAAATAAATTAAGTATCGTTGCTGACAGTTGTAGCAATGGAATTGCATAATTAATCTCGAGTTTGAGCTGCTGCAAGGCAACAATTTTCGTTTTAATATTGTTTGTATTATCAGCTAGAGCATAAATATTCTGTCTTAATAGTGATTTAAAAGCTCCTGCAGCCCTCAATTTTTCAAAATTTTGGGTCAACGTGTATTTCGTTAAATCGGTCAGTACTAGCCACTGTTTTGTAGCATTTTTTGCATCAGCTTTTGTGACATCCAGCAGTCTCATCAATGTTCTCACAGTAATTTCCCTTCCATACTCGTGCTCATCCAAATAATCTTGGTAAGTTGGAACCTGGTGATCACTGTAATCCAGGTCCGGTGATATGTTATCAGCTGATGCATAACCTCTTTGCAGACAATCAAAATATCTCGGTATGGTTAATGGGATCTGACTCCAGGCATAATTATTTGATTTTCTGAAGAAATTACTCACGAATGCCCACGTCAAGTTACGCGACATAATTATAAGTCGCGGGAAATTGATAATCAATTGGGTTAAAACGTTTATGAACAAAATATAAACAGTTTCGGAGCCGTTAGTTCACTCGCACGAGCTTAGTTTGAAAAGTCAGAGATGGCGCCACGTGTCTGAATCGCACTGGAGGGGGAGGGGAAGTGCCAGTTACTGTCAGGCGGTCATACAGGAATGACGTATGTGCACGAGAAGAATGCTTCTTTTTCTGCGCATTTGTTACTTTTTGCCGCAAATTAGCGGGAAAGGCCCGTAAATTTGATTTTTCGTTTGAAAGAAGTGTGTTTATGTCGAGAATAATTAAATGCATTTATTTTCATCATTCAGGAAAAAGAATGCTTCCTTTTCTGTGGATTCGCTGCTTTTTGCTGTCAATTGGCGGGAAAAGTCCGTAAATTTGAATTTTTTTTGTGAAAAAAGTGTGTTTATGTTCAGAATAATTAAATGCATTTATTTTCATCATTCAGGAAAAAGAATGCTTCCTTTTCTGTGGATTCACTGTTTTTTGCTGTAAATTGGCGGGAAAAGCCCGTAAATTTGATTTTTTTTTGTGAAAAAAGTGTGTTTATGTTAAGAATAATTAAATGCATTTATTTTAATACTTCTAAGAATGGATATAATTGAGGGAGCTTCTTCTTCTTCTCCTTTTTTGTGGCTTTTTTGTGACTATTAAGTCATCTGACCATTAATTGAGGGAGCAGAAATGGCAAAATCAAGGAAATAACGAAAGATGCTCAACGACACTTTACTCCAGGCGTAATTATTCGTTTTTTTGAAGGAATTATTAATGTGTCAAATTACGTGACACCATCGTTTGTCGCAGAGAATCTTTAATGAATCGTGTTAAAACGTATATTAACAACACAAACAGTTTTGGAGCCGTTCGTTCACTCGCACGAGCTTAGTTTGAAAACTCAGAGATGGCGCCACGTGTCTGAACCAAACTGGAGGGGGAAGGGGAAGCGCCAGTTACTGTCAGGCGGTGATACAGGAATGACGTATGTGCACGAGAAGAATGTTTCCTTTTCCGCGGATTTGTTACCTTTTGCCACAAGTTGGCGGGAAGAACCCGCAAATCTGATTATTTTTTTGAAAGAAGTGTGCTTTCACAAGAATGATTGAATGCACGTTGCATTTCTCTCAGCAATGAAAAAATTGAGAAATAATTAGAGCGAAAATGGCAATAATGAAAAAAAAAGTGCTTGAATTTTTGATGAACAGAAAAAGGCAGAGGAAAGATTTGCGAAGAGAGGCTAATTGTGTGAGCTCACTGGAGAATCAGGTCTCTACTGGAGCGAGAAACACACGCAGATGCTCAAATTATTTCAGTCAAGGCTAAAAGAGCGTACACAATCTAGAATAGACGGCTTCAAGAGAGAATGAGAATGTAAGGGCCAGGAATGGAGAGTAAAGGGATGGAGAGAAAGAGATATGAAGATGGAAGGAAGGGTGGGAATCCCCGAAACTTTATACCTCTGTGGGTACTATGCGATGCAAGCAGCCGTGTTTCATGTGGACGTTGTGCTTCAGCCACATGAATAAATCGTCTCTCCCATGCCTCACTTACTCACGATTCTCTCTTTTACCACTAGTCCCTGGGTCAATGGCCCTCTTTGTCTTCTTGTTTTCCTCAATTTTCATGAGGAGATGGAACGATTTTCAACGCGGTGAAAAAGTATGGGAATGTGCAAATATTTGTTATCGTGATATTTAATATCAATTTATGGCGTTTATCTCATTCTTCAATGGGGCACTGCTTTTTATTTGTCTTGGAGATTCTCTGCTCTGTTTGCACAGAGGGTCTTGAAAACGTCTTCGCGTGATTGATCCTCGTTTCTGGAGCGAGAGAGGATTAATTCATTGGCCAAAGGTACTTTTGTAAATATCTCAAAAATAATACGATTTAGGAAAATTTTAGAGGAGATCTTTTTTGTAGATGATAAAATTTTCTACAAAAAATGTCTCTTCCTAATTTTTCCTAAACTCATTCACTCCGAAGATAGGGGAGACCAAGTCAAAATGGACCTACAGGTCAGGATGATAGGGGATTTTTTTTGATAATGAAAAGCTCTTCAAAAAAATTTCAAAAAATTCACCAACAATATTGACATATTGTAGCATATGCTCAATTTTTTTCAGATTGTTTCACCGTGTCTTTCGCTCCAAAAAAAATTCATAAATCATGTTACTCTGGAGGTCCATTTAGCCCCACTCTCCCCTATTTGCAATAGAACATGCAAAGTTAATTAAATTCTTGCCAAGGCATTTCACAATGCTCTTCATTCAATTTTTCAGCTTCTGCAGCTTCTTCCTCAAGATGTAGAAATTCAATGAACTCACATCTCTATTCTCTTGCACAATTCTATGAACTTAGGAGCCAGTAAAATAAGTATGAAAAAAAAAAAATTGAAGCACAAAAGATAACAGCAAAAAAATAAAAAAAATTTCCTCGAGGATTTTCTTCGATAAGCGGATGTTACGGCGAGATGTCACGAGCGTGCAAATATTACATTCCACGTGATACAGTCTTCTGCATGGACACGTTCACAGGTAAATCCTTTCACCTTCTTACCCGTCAGTTGAATAGTACAGTGCCTAGACAGTACGTGTTAGATATTCATAGTGCTTGAAATGTCGAGATATCAGTGTACCATTAGAAATGAGATTTGATGTTTCGCTTATCTCCTCAATTTTAGCATATTTTTTTTTCTTCCTTTTTTTAGTACTCTAAGTGCCCATGACTTTTCATTGTTCCAAGTGACACTAATTATTCGTGAGAACAATTGCTTAATGAGCGTAATTCCAGTGAATGACTGTGTGAGTTGTCATTATATAGGGACAATGGAGAGTTAAGTGAAAAAAATTTGTGGAAAATGGTTAAAAACCGAAGGACTTGTGCTCTTTTAAGGTAGTATCCTAGAGTACGATCGATAAAACAGGGAAAAATGAGGATTTTTAGGATAATTTTCAATTAATTCCTGATAATTCGGGGAAAAAAGTGCTTTAATTACCCGAAAAAGTGATTAAACTCTTCAAAAATCATATCTTCAGCTTGTCAATATAATTTGTTTTTTCTCGAATTCTTTTTACATCAATCTCCTATCACATGCATGAGATAGAGAGAGAGGCAAATAGTTACGACTACCTTCTAATTAAAATTTCTCAATAACTATACGGTGAATTGAATATTTTTTTCTTCTATTATTTAGTTAAAATGCTGTTCTCTTCGTCAATAGTTTTTGAATAATGGGTCAACCCTGTGGTTTTTTAGTAATTTCGTTAGTTCTGTCCGATTTAGGGCGTTTCATCCCCACCACTGCTATTTTAAATAACTTTGATAATTCATATCTCATAAACTGCACGGACAAAAATTATGAAAAAATTCAGAAAAATGTAAAAAAGTATAATCTTTGATATGGCATCAAAAAAATAAGGGGTTAACTGTACCCGAGATGTTATTACTTGATTTAATTGCTTTTTTCTCCTCCAATTTTAGAAAAGTTACAATGTTAAAATATCTCAGACTTATAGAAAATTGTTAAGCAATGCAGAATCGACAGTGCAAGATTTTAGCTTTCACTGCACTTTTCACTGTATACAACTCTACTCCTTACATTCTCCCCACCTCTTTTTACCCCGAATGGCTCTCCTTTACCACTACTTACAAACACAGTGTCTTACAAGTAAAGCCGTTACACTCGCGACCCAGTTTGATATTTCTTGCTGTGTCAAGCACGTGTGCATTTGTCTTGTCAGATAATAGGTAAAACCAGACCAAACAAACGTATTGTTTTCTTGCGAAAATATGGAAATAGGACGCGCGCGTAACTTGATAACAATAATTTGCGCGTTTTTTTTCCTCTTTTCCCCTCTCTCTTTCTTAACCGCTGATGGTGAATTAATGTGCAGTGAGCAGTTTCGTATTGTCCGGTGTCAATGATTACACGACCGGAAAAGGAAGTGGAGCGCAGATAATCGCGTCTTAACGTTTTCATCCCACTTCCAAATTTTATGACCAACAAAATTCAAACATTCCGAGAACAATAGGTTTTTTTTTCAATCAAAAGACTAAAAAACCGAGTTATTCCCTTTGAAACACATTGAATTTTCTTTTTTTTTTTTCGATATTTGAAAAATAAAATTTCATCCTCTCAGTTCAATGATTCAATCCCATTCATCCAACTTTTTTACCTTTTTTTTTTTTTTTTAATTACAAAATAAATACACGTGAAAAACACGATTTTTCATTGAATAAAAAACTGTTCGGAATTTACACAAATTTTTATTTCTATTTTTTTTTTTCGAATTGAAAAAAAAAACAGATGGATAAGCACGAGTTCAGTACCAAAATACTGGCATTTTCGAGATTAAAAAAATATTTTTCATCAATCTGATGAAAATTTCATCCAAATAAATACGGTAGAACGTTATTTTCGCATTCAAACGACAAACAGAATTTTTTAAACACTTTATTTTATTCATATTCTCCCCCCCCCCCTTTTTTTTTATTTCTTTCTCTGTTAAATATTATTTTTCCTTGTTTGTACACATTCTAACGTTGTATTTCTTTTAACAGGACGAAATTTATAGCGAATTGAGAGAACAAGTGAGCCGCGAATAATCACTGGCAATACATATATATATATATATATATATATATATATACATCAATATACATGTATATGCATATATGCATATATATATGTGCATATACTATCTCGCACATAGTCGACATCTATAAAAGAGAGAAAAAATAGATGAATGGTGGTAGTGCGCGTGAAGCGCGTCAACCCCTTCGTGCGTACAACGTTTTTCGTTCAATGACCCGTGATGGGATTTTTGTACCTCACTGGACGTATTCATTCCTCTGTCAACTTTTCACAGACTATGGGATCTCAATATCTTTTTTATCTCGTTTCATCGTTAGCTTGTGGAGATAAAGTTAGAGAGAGAGAGAGAGAGAGAAGGGATTGGGAGCTTTTGTTATTACTGCATTCGGTCCACTCGTTCCTCTCACCCTCAACCCCCCCCCCCTCACCGCCCCATTCGCTTTTATTCTATAGAGAGAGCGTTGCTGTTGCTTTATTCATTGCTTCGCACCGTGGATATTATACAGCCACAGTTGCTCCCTCGTGGTTTATCCACTCTTCTTCTTCTTCTTCTTCTCTTTTTTGCATTATTATTTGATGAAACGAGCTATTTCTTTTGGCTACGTAATTTTTTTTAACGATTATTCGTCTTTTCAGGGATTAGGTACTTGAGGAATTATTTTTTTAAATATGCAGAATAGCGGCCTACATAAAATTTGATAATTATCAAAGTCAAATCTTCGGTAAAAAATATGGAATGCGCAAGCGAGGTTTGAACTCACAACCATCTGATTACATGTCCGGTGCTCTAGTTTTTTTTTTTTTTTTTGATAACTACAGTTTTTATTGGCACTATAAAAAGATATTATTTACATATGTACAGTGGAAAACAGTGTAAAAAAAACTATATATAGACTGATGGAGATATGCCCTTTTTACTGTAAGGACGTTTTTTTAGAGAATTTTGAGAGCTACAAGAAAGGATTAGGACAAAAAGGACGTATCTCCGTTAATTTTTGAGGGTTTTGAAAAAAAATTAATGATAAAAAAATTTATTTAGGAATTTTACTTTTAATTTTATTTGTGAATTTATTTTTCAAGAACTAAAAAAAAGGATTTGGGCAAAAAGGACGTATCACCGTTTTCTGAGATATTTGAAAAAAAATAATGAATGACAAAATAATTTATTTAGGAATTTTACGCCTCAGGTAATTTTTTTTAGAGAATTTCAAGTGCTACAAAGATGTTTTAAGGCAAAAAGGGCGTATCTCCATTAGTTTCTAGAATATCCACTAATTTCATCTCCTCACTGCAGAATTAAGAAAAAAAATTCTTGAATATGTTAAAATAATATTTTTATTAATTCTTATCCCCCTCCACCTCCAAATTTACCCTAAAACAGTTAAAATTCAGTTTCGTTCATATTCACATTTCTTTGTATAAAATTCAAGTGGAGAAATTAAATTCAAATTTGTTGAGCTGAATGACAATTAAATGTCTAATGAGTTTCACATTCGAGTTTCATTAAAAAAACCAAAAAAAAATCCTCCAAAAAAGCGTTTAATACTTTTGTTATCCCCGTTTCTTTAAAACTTTTTGGTTCTCTCTCTTTCCTTTTTGTTTTTTTTTGTAATGAAATGGGGTGACGAATTTTCAACTGGTTCAACGAAGCACGTAGCTCCTCCATCATAATACCATGAACACAATACCCTGCTTTGTATTATGCTAAATGAATGTTTGGTCTTTGTTTCCGGGAGGAGATGAAAAAAAAATGCATTTTTTTTATTCGCGTTTTTTCGTTCCTCAATTTCCTTTGAATTCATCCGCCTATTTTCATTCGAGGATGCTATTTGTGTATTCTGCACAAATAGTAGCTCATTATTTTTTTTTTCATTAAAATTTTATTTTTATTTTTTTTTTCTTATTTTTTAAAAATTAATGAAGTGTTTTTTTTTTCGTAGCATAAATCCGGATAATTTACGTGCGATAACGATACTTGCGTCAAGGCTGACGATGTCTGTATGTGGTGAGGCAACGAGTGATAGGGGATTTCTGTCGTATTGCAGCAAATCTCCTTGAGTATTCATCGTAATACCAAGTTATTTTTGTTTGAACTCATGAATAAAACGGACAAATGAAAAATTATCATTTTATCATTAATTTTTTTTCATATTTTCATCTGTTTGAGTGAGTTAAGTGGCGCGTAAAATCGAATTTTACTTAAATTTTTACAATGATTGGTGAAAAAAATCGTTGGATTGACGAATGTGCAATTAGGTTTTTTTGAGAATCGATTTTTCCAAGAAGAAAAAAATCGAAGTGAGAAAATTGATGCATCGAATAAAAAATAAATAGAATTAAAAAATAGAATTACCTCAAATTCTAATAAATAGAATTTAAAAAAAATTATCACCTCAAATTTTAATCCATCAATTTCAAATATTCGATTAATCGATTCGATATCTCGCATTGAGTTTCGAGAGATCGCATATCATTCGATAGTTCCGTTTCCCTGGTTTGAATTCTAGAGGAAAAGCTTTTTTTAATTTTTTTTTATTTTTTGAAAAAAATCGATGACAAATTTTTCGAAAAATAATCGAAGAAAGTGACGTGGCACGTAAAATGGACTTGAATTTCTACAATGACTAGTGAGAAAAACCGTTGGATTGACGAGTGTGCAATTAGCCTTTTAGAAGATAAAACAAATTGTGATTATTCAGTGTCAGAGAGTGAAGAGGATAGTGAAATTGAAGTTTTCCCTTTGATACATCACGAACAACGGATTAAATCTAAAATTTCAAGGATGCAGCTATTTGATTCGGCGCGAGGTAATCGCGATAACTTTGACATTGGATCGCGAACGGTGAGTTGTTATTTTTATTTTTTTTATTCAATGCGTTTTTTCACAATTTTTACATAAAAATTGTCTTTTTTTTCTTTTTTGAAAAGGATCTCAGAAGTGGTGAGGTTTAAGGGAATTTGTCAGGAAACCTTTTTTGTAGAGAATTTAATTCTCTACAAAAAAGGTCTCTTGATATTTTTCGATAAATCCACTTTTTTCGGAGATCCTCATCAAATTGGACCTCAATGACATCGTAATCTCTTTTAAATAATTTATTTATATCGTCAGCTTAGGAAGAAAAAGGCGCATAGGCGTACATAGGCGACCTGTAGGACTTATGCCCTTTTCATTCTAAGCTAATGATGCACTTCTGCACTTTTTTTTTTGAATTTTCTACGGAAAATAAATTAATTTTTCGAATTTTTCTTCTTTTCTTTTTGCAAAAAATGAAAAAAATTATTACAGTGAATTATTAATATTTAAATTACAATTATTGTCAACTGCAAACGAGGTAAATTGAGACAAAAGATATATCACGTTGAGAATGTGAATGAGGCTTTAGCTATAGTTTAGTAATTTGTTATTCTCATGGATGAGAATAAGAGCTGGAAGGTGGGATACCGCCAATTCACGTTTTAAAGCAGGACAATGTGAGGTAGAAGAGAGTAGAGAGATAGGGGGGAGGAGGGGGGGGGGGGTACTATGAACATTGTACAGTGAATTTTAACGAGGGCTTTTTCGCCCAAGAGAAATGAATCCGCTTTGTATAATTGTGCAGTGTGCAGTTTCAGCTCCGAAAATTCTTCCTGATACCTGAAACTGTCGAGAGAATTCCGAGTGGAAGTATCGATTTTCGATTTTGCGAGGCTCCTTTTAGTGGATAGACAGTGATAGTTTCGTGACATTTATCCGCGCTTTTCTGGGGCTATTGATAACTCTGTTGATTATTCTTTCAAATTTTGGGTGAAAGAAAAAAGAGTAGAATATGTTGAAAAAATTCTTGTGTATCGGTTTTGGAGGATATCTTTGAGGCGAAGCGGCTTAGGGGAAAATGTCAAGAGAGCTTTTTTGTAGAGAATTCTAAGGGCTACAAAAAAGGTTTCTTGATAAATTCTCTTAAATTTCATCGTTCACGAGATATTTCATCCTAAAGTCAATAGGAATTGGAGTAAATCTTCAAAAATTTGAGGAAATCAATAAAAAAATTGTACTCAATTGGTGATAGGCGATCTGCGATAAAAAATCGATTTTCGAAGAATCGATCTTTAGAAAATACGATTTTTTAAGAATCGATTTTTTCAAGATGAAAAATTAGAAGTAAGAAAATCGATGAATCGATTGATGAATATTTATTAATAAATAAATTTAGAAAAAAAAACAATTTTACCTTAAATACCAATCGATTAATCGATGCGATATCTTGCATTTAAATTCGATATATCGCATACAATTTGATAGTTCCGTTTCACTAGTTTTAGTTCAAAAAATGAAAACCTATTTTTCATTTTTTTCAAAAAAAATCGATAACAATTTTTCCAAAAAATAATCAAAGAAATCGATTAATCGAGGTTCTCGAAATCGCTTGAAAAAATTGATTTTCAAGAAAAAATAATCGAAAAATCGATTAATCGAATTCCTTTGAATCCCCCAAAAAAATAGAGTTTTAAGAAAAAAGGAATCGAAAAATCGATTAATTGAGTTTCTCAAAATCACAAAAAAAAAAACGATTTTTAAGGAAAAATAATAGATTTTGCAAAGATCGATTCAAAATCGTCCATCACGATTCTCATCGAAAAACCTTAATCTCTTAAAATAAATCCTAAAACGATTTTTCTCATGTTGAGTGTAAAATGTTGTTCACTATATTGAAAAGTTTATGTATCACACTATGAAAGTTGAGTAAACTTTTTGGTATAGAGTATGAACTCTGTAGTTGGAATAGGGTTTTGTCACTTAGCCGTGGACCCCTGGATTCACGCTAATCTCACATCTGAACGACGCCGTCCAATTTTGGCCCTTCGAGGCTTTCTATACCTGGTAAACTAATTTTGCTGCTTCTGCTTCGAGTTAATCCTTATCTTGAGTACCTATATGTGCTTTTCTGGTTAATTTTAGGTCACGTTGTTTCTAACTCATTTTCTCGTGATACTTGTTAAGATACAAATATGAGGATAATTTTATTTTCATCTTCTCTTTGAGGGGAAAACTAGTGGATGCTGGGGCTGCTGAGAGTTTTTTTTCTCTTCACTGAGAGAATTTTTCGAACTGTGAAACTAAAAATATAGCAGGAAAGACCTTGACTATAAAATATATTAACAATAAACTAACTAATATTATTATTATTTATTTACTGCCTTTTCTTGCATAACATTTGGTTTCTTTACATCAAGTGATAACCCTTCACTTGCATGATATTTCCCCTTTTTTTTTTCTAATAAAATATATAAGGAATGGAACATGTTCAAGTGTCTTATAATGTGAATTTTTAACGTTTGGTTCTAGTTATAATTTTAGGTGCGATTATTAATTTAAAGTAGTTCGAAAAAATCCCCTCAGTTTAGTCGTAACGTGTCATTCAGAGAAAAGATGGAGAAAATAAAGATTCTGATGAAATGGTTTGAGATAGATTTTTTTTGATGATTCCATTGAAAAGCTGAGCAAATTTTCGATGGAAAACATGTGTCAAAATTTTTTTTTTGTAGATTTTTCCATTTTTTTTTGTTGGGAGTGTAACTTTTTTTATTTTTCACGTTTTTTGTTAACACATTTGATTTTTCTGTGGAATTTTAATGAATTTGGGGTTTAAAAATGGGCTGAAACATGAGAAATATTGGGGATTTGATTTTTTTGGTGATTCCATTGAAAAATTGAGGGAATTTCAAGTGAAAATTCTGTTTCAAAATTTATTTTTAGGAACTTTTTTTCCAAATTCTATTTTTTTTTAATGAAAAAGTTCACTTTTTTAAGGAATATCTCAGGTCGTAATTACCGCAGCTCGAAAATTCTCAAAAGAGATCAAAGCTGAGCTCATTTCCCATCAATTCATGGGATTTCTAATTTTTTTCTAATAATTTTCAACCAAAATATCGAGGAGAGAAAGATTTTCATAAAAAAATCTATAATTTCTATAAAATCAATAAAAATTGATTGGAAACTCTGTAAATTCATGAAAAATGAGTTCATCTTCAATCTCCTTCTCAAATTTTCGTGCTGTGCCAATTAGAACTTGAGATATCTCCCACGAAATTGAATTTTTTCAATAAAAAAGGTGGAATTTAAAAAAAAATTCCCAAAAATAAATTTTGAAACATGCTTTTCACCTGAAATTTCCTCAGTTTTCTAATGAAATTATCAAAAAAATTCCATTCCTAATGTTTCTAGTGCTCCAGGCCATTCTTAATCCCCAAATTCATTAAAATTCCACAAAAAATCAAATGCGTCAATGAAAAATGCAAAAACACATGAACATTTTCATTATGACTTTAGATTTATGAAGGAGACACGAAGGAGAAGAGAAAGTTTCGAGGTATCAGTTGATTGAGGAAATATGATGAGTTAATCATGGATAATTCATAATCTCACGTACCATCTCCAACTGCTAGTCAGCGACAATTTGCTATCTCAAATTATCTACAATTATTCGACTCTGTGTGTATGTACAGAGTAACTATGTATGATTAATATATATATGTATACTTGTATGTGCTCAACGGTAGTTTCCCCGTTTCGGGGTATTCCCCTCGTAGATAATTAGGTAAATTCAATGCATAGCTCATAATTGCCTTATGTAGTCGAGCTGTTGACGCAATTGTGGGATTCTACTGAGCAAGTGACTTCATTCTTCTCTTTTTGCTTCGAAAATTTCGAATTTTTAATGAGACTGAGCGTAATGCGGTTTTTATGACTTCAGCAGTTGAAAAAAGAAGAATTTTATTCATTTTTTTTCATTTTAGAAAAGAAAAAAAAATCAAAAAATTTCGAGCGGACTATATTGTTGATATCTTTGAAGCGAGTGAGTTTAGGGGAAAATGGGAGAAAACCTTTTTTGTTGGAAATTTCAAGAGCTACAAAAAAGGTTTCCTGATAAATTCTCCTAAACCTAACGGCTTCTAAGATCCTTTTAATAAAAGGTTTCAAAATTAAATTTGAAAATTTGTTTTGTGAAAAATTGAAGTGAAAAAAATATTCTTAGCATTAAATTTTTCACATATATATTCAAATTTTTGCATGAATGACAGTTTAACGAGACTCACACAGGCATCAGTAACACTCTAATGTATTCATAAGAAAAGTTTTCATATACGTTTTATCAAATTGCCTCTCGTTTTGCACTCACGTGGAAAAACTGCGGGGATCTCAATTTTTTCTTATCCCTTCTTCTTTTTTTTTTCTTTGCTTCTGATCGCATCGCAAGTTTTGCTCGATGTGGAAGTTCCGAATGGAACAACAAGAAAGTCTCGAGTATAGAAGAAAACAATGGATATAAACTTTGAAGGTTCAGAATTTTGTTCTCCGTTGAAAACACGATCGCATAAATGCATTGTTTCAAATATTTTCATTATATCTTTTGCTAGTCTCTTGATTTACTTGAAATCTCGTCCAGCTCTTCGAGGGAATCATGATGAAATTTTGAGGGGAAAGAGGGGAAAAAGGAGGAGAAGAGTTTTGATGGAGTTTTGAGGAGTTAGTTTTGATGTTTCATATCATGAAAATCACTTGAAATGAGTAAAAATATTGGAGATAGGATTTTTCTGATTATTTCATTGAAAAGCTGAGGAGATTTTAGTTGAAAAAAACATGGATTTCGATTTTTTTCGAATTTTCTGAAAATTCTCCTTTCTTTCGAATTTTCCTAATATTCTCCTTCTATTCGATTTTTCAAAAAATTATCTTTTTTCGATTCACGATAGAGAAAAATGGGAATTCTGAAGAAATGGCTCAAAATAGATTTTTTTTGATGATTTCATCGAAAAGCTGAGCAAATTTTACGGTGAAAAATATATGTCAGAATTAGTTTTCTGGATTTTTTTTTATGAAACTCTAATTTTTTGGGTCAAAATCCAAAATATTTTCTCTTCGAATTTTGGAACATTCGAAATCCTCAAAAAACATGAATTCTTCAAAAATTTCTCAAATTTTGCAAGAATGCCCTCAATTTTGACTCAAATATTCTAATTTTAAAAGAAATTCCGAAAAATCATTTTTGACACATTTTCTACCGCAAATTTCCTCACATTCTCAATGAGGTGGTCAAGAAGCTTCCATCAAAAATCATTGAATAAAAATCCCTATTTCCTGATATATCAATCGATTTCATTATCAATTCAATTCAATTGAAGCGATTTTATTGACGTACACTGCAAAAACTAATGTTTGATATTAAGACACTTTTGCAGACACTTTTAAATTTTTTTTTAAAGATTTCTTTGGTAGTGACGAATCAGTTATCTCTAAATGTTTGAATCTGCCAAAGTGTCTCATTTTTCGCTGACACAACCCATAAATGTATACGTGTCCTGTCATAGAATAGGAACTGAATTGAATGAATTTCTGGAGACTGCAAGGTGAAAAAAAAATCGATTAAAAATTAGTGCATTAATTTTTTCTTATTTATTCAATCCACGTTATCATTGTTCCCATATTTGTGTAATAAATTACCATACTTGATTGAGACAAGAAATATATTTTACACTGATGTGTCTGAATAGCATTTAGCAACTGAATTTCGCCATATATCTTCAAGCTTCAATGACTGAACAATTGAAAAATATCTTAATTTTAAACATAAAAAGCAGCTGAATATATTCATCTTAATTTTTCAGATACAAAATAATGTCTCGTTGTAGCGAACGCTACACTGCAATAGACAGAAAGAGAGAGAACGACACTCGTACGCTCTAAGGGATTCGCGTTGTCTATCTTTAATAATTTATTTTCTCTCTCCAACTCATTGTACTCCATATATTTATATATTGCTTTTGTGCGATTATTCGGGATTAACGATATCCTTCAATACGTTTAGTCAGTACAAGTTAACTCGTCACCCAAGACACTTCGATCTTGTGACAATACTTTGTATACGTTCCAAACAACAAACGCGTTTATAATAAATCTATAATTATTGCGCTAATTGCACTCGTAAGCGATTGTTAATTGTTTCCCAAACTACCTCAATCACTACATCGTCACTTTTTAAAACATGTATCGTTTCCCAATTTCAAAAGTTTTCCAGCTTCAAGATACTTTCAATTTTAAGATATTTTTTTCTAACTAATATCTTAAATTAAGACATTTGTAAAACATTAGTTTTTGCAGTGTATAATACAAAAAGTGGATAACAAATATTATTTACAGTTACAGCTAGACTATTATTTACATAGTTTCAGACCATGGGCTTTTACTTATATTCAAGTGATTCTGTGGTTTTTTGTGAGTCTAATGTCGTGGTTGAGATGCAGAAGATATGGAATAGGGAAAAGTTAGTAGAGAAAAAATCCTATGATGTTCTAATTATCAAAGGTAGTGGATTCAATTTGTTCGATTTACCACAACCAGATGAATTTTCACCCCAACGATTTCTATTTTCAGATGAAACACAAGTCATATCCACACGTGTGTTTACATTTCTCTCTGCATTAAAAAAAAGTGCATAATTTTGGTTCTTCCTCTGCTCTCAATTTTCCTCCTTCAAATGGATATGGAGGTAACGTTGAAAGGTGCACCTGGACCCTGCACTTTTCCGCAAACTGGACTCCATTATCATAAAACTCGACTGGATATTTTTCCTTCTTCTCGATTTGTTCAGTTTTCCTCGCCTCTTCTTTTTTTTTCTCAAGTATCTTCCACATTTACCGCAACAGATTGCAATTTTTCCGCAGAAAAAGGAAAAAAAATGATAAAAAAAGAGAAAAAAAAATTCCTGGACACTTGCTTTTGAATGAAACGTACGGAATATTTTGCAGACTGAAGAAATTGAGAAAAACACAAATTAATTCACGTCATGCGCATGCAAATTTCCGTTGAATTGAATTAAAAGAATAAAGAGAAGAAATACATCCTAATTGAAAATGTTCTCATTTTCTTCTATTATTTTTCTTCTTTTCTTTTTCTTCTTTCTTCTTCTTCTTTTTCATTCTTTGAAGTTTTCTTGGATTATGAAGGCCTTCGGGAAAACTAATTAAGACAAGAAGACAATGCCCTTCGGGGTTTTTCATCTGTATTTTAATCCTACTTTTGCCCCGTCGAAGAATCGTAAACGTTGTCCTCTGTACGTTTTTGGGATGATTCTAACTTTTAATTAAGTTCCAACCGCGCGTGTTTTCACCGTTGTTTCACGACTGGATTCATAGAATTGAATAGAGGCTAGGTAGGAAGAGTTTTTGTCCCTCAGTGAACTGGATGAAAAATAGAGTCAACGAATTTTTCGATTCACTTCCAGGAAGGCAAAGGTTTTTTTGTTTTTTTTTTTTGGTTTTTAGTCTATTGAAAACTAGAAAATAGAACAATAAAAATGTGGCGAATATTGAAATTTCCTAGATTCTGTCAATGCTCTGACGAATCTACATTGTTTGATGGTTGAAAGCAATGTTTTTCTAGCTGCAATTGAATTATAATCAAATTTTCTAGGTAATTTTTTTTTTTGGGAGATATTGAGTTTTGTACACTTTTACTGCAGTGAAAAAAGAATAGTAAAAATAGGGGAATTCATTGTTTGAATAATTCTTGACAAGTATTTTTTTTCAAGTGATTGAGAATTTGTTAAATTTAGTTAAATTATTTTTTAATTACGGTTGATAAAAAAAAAAATGAGGATTTGTAAATTAGTTTCCAATTAATTGCTAATAATTTGGGGAAAAGTGCGTCAATTTACCCGAAAAAGTGATTAAACTATTCGAAAGTCATGTCTTCAGCTTGTGAATATAATTTTTTTTCTCGAATTTTTTTTACATTAATCTCCTATCACATGCATGAGATAAAGAGAGAGGCAAATAGTTACGACTACCTTCTAATTAAAATTTCTCAATAACTATACGGTGAATTGAATATTTTTTTATTCTATTATTTAGTTAAAATGCTGTTCTCTTCGTCAATAGTTTTTAAATAATGGGTCAACCTTGTGATTTTTTAGTAATTTCGTTATTTCAGTCCGATTTAGGGCGTTTCATTCCTACTACCGCTATTTTCAGTAACTTTGATAATTCATATCTCATAAACTACACGGCCAAAAATTATGAAAAAATTCAGAAACAAGTGGATAATAGTATTGCTTTCTAACTGATATAGCTTTTTCTGCTAATACTTTAGCAACATGCTTCCGAATGGAAGTTATTCATTCAATTTTTCAACAATTATCGTGTAATTCTTAATGAATGTTTCCATCCGATTTTTCAGATATTCTGTAATTATCTTTTTCGTATTTATCCATTTGTTTACTAATCGATAATCAGTTGTTATGCGAATTGGTTGAAGTTATTCGTTTCTTCCTGCTCTCTATTTTTAGAGATCATTTGTTTATGACGATTCGTTTATTACAACTGTGACTTTTCATTGATACTTAGATGATATAATATATCATTATTCGAGTATTATAATATACTAGCGATGGATAAATTTGGCTTATGAATTCGTCATCCATTAAAGTATAGAACTCAATAATAGCTGGAAACAGGAGTTTCTCAGGTGGATGTATTTCATGAATTCTTTTCTAATCTAGTGATTTGGCAGAACTATTAGTGATTTCAATCAATATAACATTTCGTTCTCTATTCACTCAGAGCCTAAATACCCTCAAAAGCACTGATACAACTTTTTCGAAACCATCATCAAAATATCAAATTTTGTAAATTTCACTAAAACAGCGATAACTCGAGAACTATTCATGCAAATGAGCTCAAAATTGACAGGCATCTAGCTGATACAACTCTCGAGATAATATATGAGTATTAATAACATCAGTTGGATAGTTTCCAGAAATTCCATCAAAAACTGATTTTCGAAAAATGGACATATCTCAAAAAGTACCGATCGGATTCTCTTTAAATAAAGCTTGAAGAATAGAGTTCATCGAGAGGAAGTTCTCCACAAAATATGAAATTTTTCTATGAAACCGTTTTGCTGTAGTTGAGACTTTTATGCACATACAGATCACACACACATACACACATACACACACACACAGACATGCGCTAAAAATATCATTTTCTCTCTTTTTAGACCATTTTAAGTATCTTCTATCAAAAAAATTACAATCAAAAATTTTCATGATTACATAGTTTCCATTCGGAAGCAATAAAAAAATATCATCTTGGATACAGCATCAATAAAAGAAAAGATCAACTGTACGAGTAAGGCTTGAAGACCATTTCAAATAATCCATTCAATTATTTTCTTCATTTTTATGGCTTTGGTACAACTGTTTATTCCCGAAAACTTTGAAAATTAACGAAAATTGACGGATTTAATCAATTAGTTTAAGAATATCTCGGAAACTATGAGATTCAGAAAAATTCATGAAGCCATCTTTTTTATAAACAAATCAATTTCCCCCTAAACCTCACAATTTCCAAGTTATTAAGAAAATCTGTGATGGTCCAACTCATTCTCATTTCGACATTCGCTATAAATTCACTTATTATCAAAAAAAATAAAAGGAAAATGTGCAATGATATTTCAGTGAATTTGACATGCAAAATACTTTGAGCCTTGCGGCACAGATATTGTAGCTTTATTGCCGCAAATAAAATGAAAAAAAAAAAAACCTCGAACTGATCATATTGCAATGTCGATTACTGTTTTCCACTCAGCCCCTCACGCCAATAACTATGCTTCATAACTTCGTTCTCGATGCCCGCCGATATTGTACATACTATGCAGCAAAAAAAAAAAAAAGGAATAGACAAGTAGCCGAAAAAAAGAGTAAACGGGATATTTATCAGGTCGAGGTTATCAGAAAAAAGCAATATCGTTTCAGATCGTTAGGGCATCCATTTTTACAGCTCTCTAAAGCCTCTTATCACAATTGGACTTTCATTTTAAAAAATACCACAAAAAAAAAATGAAAAACAATTGCCATAAATATAAATTGACTCAGTTGAAACGAATGGTGAGGCTGTATTTTCCTGGTAAAAATAACTTCTTTTTTTTTTCTGCTTGCACAGGGCTCACAGAAGAATGAAATGTGATGGAGGAAAGTTATTCGATTAAAATAAACTTTTTATTCACACGGGAGAAAACAAAGGAAATTGTTCCAGCATTTTTCGATTAGACTCATTCGATTCAACAGTTCTCTTTCTTTTTTTTTCGTGTCATTTGAATAATTGAAATGCTATTATTTCGAATGGAATGGATTAATGTTTGTTTTTGCGAGGAAAAGAGAGGAAAAAAACATTGAGACGCTAGAAATAATTTGAAATATTTTATTTGTCGTTTTCTGTTTATTTCAATCAGACTGTGTAAAGTTTACATTTTCTCTCTTGATAGATGTTTTTATTCGATTAATCAAGATGGTAGTTGTTGTTGAGGGAAAATTTTACTTTATTTACTGGAGCAAAGTTCATTTTGTGGTGATGCCTTTGATGGTTTCAATAAAAAATTGATGAAAACATCAGAAAATTTGTATTTTCTTGATATATTCTAAAAAAAACCATTGGGTTAAGGAAAATTCATGGTGAAACCTCTTTTTTTAGAAAAGTAAATTCTTCTTCTTCGTTTGAAACTACACTAATTTTAGGTGGACTACATTAATAACACCGTTAATTAGCCGCAGGGTAAGACCATTTATTCTCCAAACGGGAAAATCTGCTCGTCAATGTCTACAATTATCACAGATTTTGTTGTGAGTCAATATTTCACTGTTGAAATTCACAAAGTTAAAGAGAATAGTTGAATAACAAAAGAATTATCGAAATTGTCAAAGTTCGTTGAATTTAATCGCGGATTAAAAATACTGTAATTGATCACGTTGTACACTCGTTGAACGTTGAAGAACGAAGAAGGATTTCAAAAGGTGGAGGGGTCTCGATGTCCCCAAAAGGTGAAAGAGGCAGGGGTAAGGGTTTCTCGAGAATGTCCAAGATGTTGCTGGACATCTTGATGATTGTTGACCGATTGGTGACTTTTCTCGCGGTAAATTTAGTTGCGTTTCAAATAGGCCTCTTTTGTAGCTTTTGAAATTCTCTAGAAAATACTTTCTCGACATTTTCCCTTAAATCCACTCATTTCCGAGATATTCGCGATATAATCCCCAAATTTTCATGAAGTTATTCAAGAAAATGAAGTTTTGATGAATTTCATTTTTTCACTAGTGTTTTTCAGCAAATATCTCGGAAACTAAGTGAGATAACGCGCAATTTTGCAGGAATTCTTCTCTGTAGAGAATTTCCAGAGCTAAAAAAATGATGAAAATAAAATCACTCAATTTCGCTTAGTTTTCAAGATATTTTTTTAAAACTGATGATAAAATAAATTTTTCTGAAAACTTCATAATTTCACCAACAGTTCAAACCCAAAAAGGTTGGAATATCCCCTTTAAGTAAAAAAATTTTACACTCTGCTGACCAAATATTAACAATCCATAAATCCCATAAAAGCAAAAGCCTAAAAAAAAGGAATAAATAAACGAAAAAAAACATTTTCACGAATTCTTTTTTCACCGCTCAGTTGAATACAAATTGCTCAACAAAAATTAATATTACAAGCGCAAAAAGATGAAGAAGATTCTGCTATTAAGGCTTGAGACGTTAGCGAACGTGGATATAAAGATTATATATATCTTTTAGAGAGCTTTTCCTTCATGATACTATACTCAAGAACGTGCACCCTGAAATCTCGTGAAACGCTTCAACCTAACCGTGTCGCTTATTACAACCCTACTCTTCCTCTCTCCCCCCCTTTTCTCCTCTTCTTCTATTTCTCTCAAATATCTTGTTAGCGAACTTTCCGTACTTCGGGAAAATATTTTCGTCCCTACAAGCTCCTTTATTTCCTGCGGTTGACCATGTTTCATTTTTCTTCGTGTCATCACGGAATTTTTTAATTATCGGTTAAAAACTCATTATTATGGTTCATATGACAGTTATTATTGATTGAAGAATTTTTCAACGGTAATGAGAATAGTTGGATGCTTGATGCTCGTGGTGGATCCAAGGGTTGCATTAAATTCTAGAGATCAGATTCGGAGGTTCATGTGTCGATGATTGAGAGTTGTCATCAAACAATGACATTATTGAAATATAGAGAATTTTCACCTGCACTGAGGAGATTTTTTGGTAAAGGGGGAGTAGAGATCGGCCAACTACAAGTATATGGTTTTAACATTAAAAACCTGAATTTTTTGATCATTTTTTGGCTCTACCTAGTTTCAACAGTCGCATTGACTTTAATAAATAAAAAATCTGATTTTCTAAAATATAAAATATGTTTGTTGAATATTTTGCTTCGAGTTGAATAGCTTCAAGTAATTCCATTGTTTTCAACAAATCAGAGAACTAATTTCAACATAGAAAAATTCAAAAATTCAATTAGGATGGTTTTTAGCCCTTAAAATTGGCGACCGACCTCTGATCAATCGAAACACATTATAATATAACGAAAGAATTCAAAACAATCATGGAAAATTTAATTTGGTTTGACCGAGGGAAACTACCCATTTACCGATTTTTTCCTACTAACATGACTATTTCTTAAAAGTGAAAATGAACTATTCTTGATCAATAATCGCACCTAGAATTATAAATAGAACAACTAAATTATAGTCATGTTTGCTATCTGATAGCTATACTTGATGAAAATTTGTTTGCTGTTGAGATATTTCATAGTCAAGGTCTTCCCTGTTATATTTTTAGTTCCACAGTTCAAAAAATTCTCTCAGTGTGTTCTATTAGAGAAAATATTTGTGAAGTTGAGGTAGAATTTATGAGAGAAAAAAAATCAGTTATATTTCATTATTTGAAACTTCAGAATTTTCGAAATTATTGTGAAAATACTTTTTGCAATATTTTGAATTCTTTTCTTCGATTTTCATTTTTTTTAAATTTTCTCAAGTTATAATCCGGCAGTCTTCCTTTGCCTGTATGTTTTAAAAATCAGGTACATTTCACGATTTGAGATTTTCTAGAAATCTCGAAGATACTTTCGAAATATTTTGATTTTTTTTTATCTAAGTGCAGTTAACCCCTTATTTTTTTGATGCCGTATCAAATATGATATTTTTTTACATTTTTTCATAATTTTTGTTCGTGTAGTTTATGAGATATGATTATCAAAGTTACTGAAAATAGCGGTGGTGAGGATGAAATGCCCTAAATCGGACGGAAATACCGAAATTACTAAAAAACCACAGGGTTGACCCATTATTTAAAAACTATCGACGAAGAGAACTGCATTTTAACTAAATAATAGAAGAAAAAAATATTCAATTTACCGTATAGTTATTGAGAAATTTCAATGAGAAGGTAGTCGTAACTATTTGCCTCTCTCTCTATCTCATGCATATGATAGGAGATTGATGTAAAAATAATTCGAGAAAAAAAAATTATATTCACAAGCTGAAGATATGACTTTAGAATAGTTTGATCACTTTTTCGGGTAAATTAAAGCACATTTTCCCGAATTATCAAGAGACCTTTTCTGCGGTGAATTTCGTGAACCACAAAAGAGGCCTCTCGATAAATTCTCTCTTCACTTGGAAGCTTAATGATGTGGGTCAATAGTTCATTCAGCAGATCATCGAATTTAATGAAAGAAATTCCAATTGTTCAATGAAATTCTGAAGATCAGATTCACAGTTTCATGTGTCAATGATTGAAGGATTCTCATCAAGCACAGAAATTCGATACATAACTCGTCGTTCTACTGTTCCAATGGCTTCAATACAGCTTGAGTTACAGGTAATTGAAATTTAATCAGCAACTATGAGTGTTCTGTTTCATCCACTTCAAATCCTATGGATACACTAGAGTGAGCTTCGTGTTTCATTACGCTTCCATTTTATTCGGGCGTTTTGATATTTTCGCGGGTTTATTCAAGGTTTAATTGGTGAATATAACCGAGAGGACGTTTGTGAAATTCAGTCAATTACTCCCTTGAATTCGCTAATAGTACCCAGTAAATTGATACAAAAACACTCCACAGAGAATTGCATATTTCGCATTTTTTATGAAAATATTTTCCTTTGAACTCTAAAAAACATGAAATGTGGATTATTCTTGAAAGATGTCTCAAAAACTATTGGGTTGAGAAAAAAATGTCAAGAGACTTTTTTTATAGCTCTCAAAATTTTCTACAAAAAAGGTTTCCTGACATTTTTTTCTAAATTCACTCGCACCAAAGATATTCACGATATCATCAAGAAATTTTTGGAATTACAATTTTTTCCTCAGTTTCCAATTTTTTTCATGACTTTTTTCAATCAAAAATGATTGCGCTGATGTTGAATGATGATTTCCTCATTCTTCATCAGCATTATTCTCCATAATTACTTCATAAACATCAACAATTCAATTGCTGGCAATTTTCATGTAACTAGTTGGATCAAACAAAGCACTAAAATCCTAATCAAATCAGTAAACGTCCCTTCAAAATGTTGGATAATTGAATAATACGAAAATTGATGTTATCCAATGCATCATAGCACATTAAAAAATCATTTTCAACTCCACATAAATGATGGATACTAATCATTTGATTGAGTACACATTCCCCTCTCCCCTCCTATAAATTCATGCAAAGTACGTAATGAAACTTGCAAATGAATTAGGTACTCAATCTCATTCATGTAAATTCCATTCTGTTGTTCGATAACTCCAACACACACTAATGGGTCATGTTGTAAAATTTTAATTGTTATTGACAATAACGGATTTCACAGAGTAATGAAAAAAAAAACCATTTTCTTTTAACAAAATGAAAAATTCATAGTTAACAGGTGTTACATATCGTAGCCTTGGCTCTATACAAACTCTACGAAAATAAACCTTAATCAATTCCTATGAAAAAAAAGAGGGAGGAGGGGAGGGGGGGGGGAGTGAAATAAAGATATGTGGAAACTTTGGAAGTTTTGGAAGAACTGTGAATTATCAAATTATTTTTATAAACGAAGGTTACGAGGGAAAAAAAGAAAATTTGTAAAGTTTTTATTAACTCGAATTTACTGAATTTTGTGATTATTTTCTCGCTGAGTTTACGATGAATGAAGAACTGATTATTATTATTTTTTTGTGGATAAAAAATATGGAATTATGATGAAAGAAATGGTTTCAAGAACTTTTTTTTCACAAAAAAAAAACATTTTTAGGGAAAATTAGAAAAAAATTGAGGATTTGTAAGTTAGTTTCTAATTAATTGCTGATAATTTGGGGAAACGTGCTTCAATTTACCCGAAAAAGTGATTAAACTATTCGACATTCATATCTTCAGCTTGTGAATATAATTTTTTTCTTCTCGAATTCTTTTTACATTAATCTTCTATCACATGCATGAGATAGAGAGAGAGACAAATAGTTACGACTACCTTCTAATTAAAATTTCTCAATAACTATATGGGGAATTGAATTTTTTTTTCTTCTATTATTTAGTTAAAATGTTGTTCTCTTCGTCAATAGTTTTTAAATAATGGGTCAACCCTGTGGTTTTTTAGTGATTACGTTATTTCTGTCCGATTTAGGGTGTTTCATCTCCACCACCGCTATCTTCAGTACCTTTGATAATTCATATCTCATAAACTACACGGACAAGAATCATGAAAAAATTCAGAAAAATGTAAAAAGATATCATCTTTTGATACGGCATCCAAAAAGAGGAGTTAACTGTTCTCAAGTTCGCTGGGATATTACCCTAATCTGCCACTTTTTCAAAAACCTCTCATAAACTCTCCAAAAAAAAACAGCTTCTTCATAAGAACCTTTTTTGTCCCTCTCCAATGAAAAAAGTTTCCACAAAAATTTCTTCATTTTCATTATTTGAATTCTGAGATGTTTCCAAAAAATTCATGCAAAAAAAAACAAAATCTCAATAACATCATTTTAGTTTCAAATGTGTATATCCATGCAATCAATCCTGGAGCAATTGGTCCAGTGGAGGGATTTCCCAGACTATTGGTTATGGATTGTGCTTAGCAAAACACATCAAGATATCTCTCTTGGTGTAAGCTGCATATTTCGCTGCATAAGGACACTTCACTTGTATTTGATTAGGCATGATGGGCCCATGTGTGCTACGGGTCTTGGTGTCTCGTCTCTCGCTTTACTATGCACTACCTCCAGCTGGTTATGTGAGTCAACCCAATGACCACAAATTGTAGATAGGCACCTACGGGAATTGCATGCAAAGCGTTGGCCAAAGGCGATGGTATGGACATGGAGTCTGCCTTTACTGCTACCCGTTACTGATTCTCTATCAGCTTGTGTCCATGTGGATGAAACCATAGATGCTCGTATACTCCATTGCTCTGCACATTAGTTGATCAAATATAATAAATATTGTACTTATCTCATTTTGTTTGGGATAAACTCTAAAATTTCCGAGCTTGGTATTTTGTATCAGTTCGAGGGATTGTTAATCATTTCTCCAAATTAACTTCATTTCTTTTTCTATATTTTATTTATTCTTCACTAAATTTTTTTTATCATTATTATAGTTATAGTAATGAATAATTGATTATGAATGAGAGACATGAACTTGTCAATAATAAGTTGGAAAAAAAATGAAATAAAAAACCTTCAGGATAAATGATTATGATTTTTTTTCCGCTTTCAATTAGCGTGATGACCATCCTCATTATCATCAGAGTCTTCGACGAGTATCAATTTATTCAACTGCTGTTCTGCACGTTTTGCCTCAATTTCATCCGTATTTCTCTTCTCCTCCTCCTCTTTGGATCCTTCGTCTGCTAGAGAATTGAAATCCTCAGTTTCCTTCTCAATTTCCGCCTGAAGCTTTGGGGTATTCTTTACTCTAAGTTTTGAATGCTCGAGATCGAGAGTCATCAAAGATTTCTTAGCAGCAAGTAGATCGAAATTCTACTGAGCCTTTTAAGAGTCAAAACTCTTGAAATAATTTCAGAATTCCCAGAAATTGATATTTCATGATTTCAGAATTCACAGAAATTAATATTTCGTGATGTCCTAGAATTTTCCCTTCCTAGAAAATCCATATGACATCATCAACTTTCAATTTTAGAGCAATCCCAGGATGACTCATCGACTGGTCTAGAATCGGCCTAGCATACCTACTAGCGTCAACAACACGTATGGTAGAATCAGCTATCTGATGCAGCATCACCTCATCGAAAATTTTGTGACCTAGCAATTTGGTTGTCATTTGAAGGGTAAATTTGGCTTCGCTGGGAGCGCCGACACATCGGGAGACGATCGTGATTAAAGTGAATAGCGCAACAAGTTTAGTCATTACTTTTTTCATTATTATACGTCGCTTTCCTTACGCGCGCGCTATTCATTTACAGAGAAACATCATCGCCTAATGTTACACGCTCAACGGATGAAACCATTAAACTACACTATCTGTGCCGAGTTATTTTCTCGTTCGTCACCTTGAAGTTAACAACTAAATCTCATTTCAATGATTCACGACTATTTAATGTGTTAACAATTTTATTTTTTATATTTATTTATAAGTTTGGTTTTTACACAATTATAACAAATGATCAAATTAGAATATTGAATTTTTTACAGTGAGTTGTGAACAATGTATATTGTTGCTGATTATAATATTTGAGCTCAAGGCAGGTATTTGGTTTAAGATCGATTAAGTTCGATGATTGATGCTTACTGACTAAAACTGAAAATGAGATGATTATTTATCCAGGTGTGAATGGCTTTGATTGGTTGATGAAATTAAGTGGAGATGAATTCTGGGATTGGTGCAAATTTTAGTGGTGGGGTGGCTTGCAAGTGGATTGGTTCGGTGACGCTAACATCTTGGGTGGAGTAGGGGAAGAAGTTCAGGTTAATTTTGAGTCCCACGGGGTGTAAGGGTCCGAGTTGTTGGGGAAATACGCTGCTCATCCGGCATTGAAAGAAATAATCGTATAACTAGTGGGGGGCTGCTTTGTACGTGAAGTAATGAACGGTTTTCGCATGCTAAGAACCAAGTTATAGTTGGGAAAAACCCGACTGTAGGGTTATTGCTGGGGAAATTGAAAGTATTTGATTCTTGGAAATGAAACTGCTTAGAAATATGGTGAGGTTTGTAGTTTCAATGTAGTTTGGGTCAATAGCTGGGGAATTTCCACAATTTCCTACTGTGGGTAATTGTGTAAATATTTAATAGGAACGAAACACTATCGCTTATCACCGTAAATTCATTGGTCGGAGGTGAGAGGTCGCGTAATTTACTATCGGACCGAGGTGACGTTATAAACGATGAGGATACGTGTTGTTCAGTGTCGTTCGACTTCACAGTTGTAGAGTTTCGTCTTGAACTACAAACATCAACATGTCCAAGTGTAAAATCTACAGCAAAGCTTTCATTGGATTTATTTGTTTTATCGCTACCGCTGCAACGACTCCCCGGGTAGGAATTGCCCAATGCTCGGCTCTTGGCCGCACATCGGCCAAGAATTCGCATGCCGAAGTCTGGCAACCATGGCTCGGCGAAACCTTCGCCAAGCATCGGTACACCGTCGTTCAGGCCTTCAGGATTGGCTGAGCAACGATGCATCGTAGTTTGGCCTTCCACCATTGGCCAAGCGTTGTTCGAAACTCGGAGTCCCAAGGCTTGGCTCCTGAGCATTGGCCCCCTGTCGGGCCAATAATGTACTGCCAAGGCTTCAATTTTTCTTTTATCTTTTGACATGATTAAATTATTTCACATTATCAAATAACTTCTGAACAATTCTGATCGAATTTCATCTCCCCAAACAAGGTAAACGGCGATAAAGTTATGAGGATCAAATTTAGTAATTATAGTGTGAAAGGTCCTAACGGCTAGGACGGTAAGGTAACAGACTCATCCATTAACTTTATTAATCATAAGTTATGATGTTAATGATTATAGTTTTTTTTTACTGTTTTATACTGTATATATGTAAATATTATCTTTTTTAAGTGTTAATAAAAACTGTTGATATCAAAAAAAAAAATAGTAAGGTAACAGACTGGTAATCCGAAGGACCAGGGTTCGATCCCACGTGCCGGCTTTTTTTTTCTATTTTTAATTCAAATAATATTGGATCTTGATCATTCTTACGTGCTTCAGAAGACTTAAATACTTCTAATTCATCTATTTAACATAAATCTACAATAAAACGAACATTGGCTGAACATTGGGACCGGTATAGTACCCAATGCTCGTTATCGAGGCTTGGCCATGCTCCGGCAATCAGCATTGGTACAATGTTATCATCCAATGCTCAATTAATATTGGGCCAGTTTTGGCTGTGGATCGGGCGCCAGCATTGGTACATTGGCTCCCAGCGCTGGGCCAATATTGGCCCAATGAATTTTTCCTACCCGGGTCCGTGTCCATCGACAGCGATTTCTTTCGTAAAAAAACAAGGCGAATGCTATGATTACGAACATGGTGATGTTGGCCACAGTACTCCCGTCATGAAAGATCCGTACAGAATCAATTACTTTACTGACAATCTGTTACCATTCTGCACTACTGACATTTGTGGAGACGGTCGTCATCATACATTCTGTACAACTTCCGGTGCCAGCGTCGGTGATTGTATTCCCGTTAATTCGATAGAAAATTTTGAAAGAGTATATGCCGGCAAGGTGGATAGTGTGGCCGTAAAGCTCAATGTGTTGGCGGTTATTCCTGAACTGTTCAACGAGCTCAAGGAGGCGTTCACGTCCGGAGAGCGGTCGATACAATTATATGAACATAGCGATCACAAAGGTGAAAATATTGAAATTAAATCGAAAATAGGACAATGCATCAACCTACCGAAGGAATGGCAGATGCGAGTTTCATCGTATGGAGCGAAACAACAGGCGAGATTTTATACCGGTGAGGATTGCACACAGCATTCGGTTGTTGCCTATCGTGACTTTGAAAAAAATAATTTTTGGGCAGAAGCGAGCAACTTATGGGGTTTACTGTGCTCTATCGATCGCATGAATGACAACACTAAATCCTTCAAATTCGAATGACGACAACCGACGAGGAGATGTCGAGCGCAAAACCGTATCTGTAATGTCGTTTCAAAAAAAAAAAAAATGTACGTTAGGTTTTATGAATTAAAATATTAACACGCATGTTATTAGAAATACTGTATTTTATTTTACCACCTTGTTAACGCCGGCTGTCGACTCGTACAGGTATGATATTTTTAACATTGAGAGTTCGATAGTCTACTTTTTGCTTTTGTCATCTTTATATGCCAACACATGAAATGATCTGAAGTCCATGCTGGAGAGAAGGGAATGGTCAATGAGAAATACGAGGAAATAAAAAAAAACATAAGAATCCTGGATTTTTCATGCAGAAAAAATCCAGATCTTCAAAAGTGTTTCAATTTTTTGTTGATAATTTCCCTCTTGCTCTCTTCAGCATCGGTTCTTTAACGATACTGAAGAGAGGAGAATGCGAAAACGTAAGGAAAAAGAGAAAAAAACAAGAAAAATAAGTGTAAAAATCCCGGATTCTTTACTTCAAAAAATCCGGGCTTTTTCTCTCATCTTTTTTCTCTTTCTTATTTCTCTTTCTTATCGGCTCTGTTCTTTTTCCCCCTCTCGAAGTGCTCGTCATTCCTGTCGGCTCATCCGACATTAGAAGAATTTCCGAAATTTTTTTCAGAAATATCTCGAAAACTCTCCGTGAGATAGTGCAATTTTACTCAAATCCTTGATGAAGCTCTTGAAATTTTTTAAATTTGTTACATAAATTTTGTTGGGACAAAATCGATCTTGTTTCTTCTAGTTCTCGAGTTATTTCTTTGAAAATAATGTAATCATTCACTCTTGATGTCTTACTTATGATTTAAATTTCTGCGATTATGAAGAGTGAATTTTTCATTTATAACCGGGGCCCCGACAATATTTGTCTGATTCGGCACTACGCAGTACACTTCCCGGCGTTACCAGCCACGCAGATTCCGAGGAAGAGCTTCAGCGTTGGCCGCTAAACGGGAGGGCGTAAAATCGCGATCGGTGAAAAAAATTATTACTACCGGGCCTTAAAACATATATGTTAGAGCATAAGAGCTTTCTTCAGGAATATCATAACCGAAGTGAAGAGTTACAATTACTAATAGATCAGAATCATCAACTTCTTTTCTTGCTAGAAAAGCGAGTACGTGCACTAGAAGATCATGTTGAGAATAAATGATGAAAAAGCACAATTGGCACAAGAACTTCATACACCAGCGAGAAGGAATTATCCACGGAGACAAGTGATAGTACCTGGTTTGGATGAAACTTGGCAAGCTGATTTCGTTGATATGTCCAATTACGAAAAAGTCAATGCTGAGCATAAATATTTATTGACTGTGATAGATATTTTTTCAAAATTTGCTTGGGCTGCACCTTTAAAAACTAAAACTGGCAAAGTAATACAATCTATGGAAAATATCTTCAAACAAGGAAGAATATCAAAAAAATGCATGTTAATAAGGGTAAAGAATTTTATAATCATTGTTTTCGAACATTGATGAGAAATAATAACGTTCACATGTACTCAACATTCAGTAATTTAAAAGCATCAATATGTGAACGCTTCAATCGTACTTTGAAAGAAAAAATGTGGAAAATGTTCAGTTATCAAGGTAGTTATGAGTGGCTACATATTTTACCCCACGTTATTTCAACGTATAATGATACAAAGCATCGAACCATTCGAATGAAACCTAAGAGAAAAGAGAAGAATTATTCGAAAATGCCTTTATTTTGTCAACATAAAAATTCACGTTTTTTTTTACAACGAATCTTCATTTCTCCACTTTCACACTTTCACATGAAAAATTCTGTTAAAAAAGGAAAAACCTCATCCCTAGGTGGATTTTTCACTTCAAAAGTTTCCTAAATACATCTTCCAAGATTTTCTAACCTCAGAGGTTGAATTATACGGTGTTTCCATTGTCAAACGTTCTTGTTGAGCTTTGATTTACCAACCCTACTAACTTCCTTCTTTCATCTCAAGAAAAGAAGTAAAAAAAAAATGAAAAAGGGGGAAGAAAGAAAATTACGTGTGGTAAAAAAATAGTTTGACTTTGTTCTCTTCTTTTTGAAGTTTATCGTGAAATTGAAAATGCTGGGATAGAAAAATTTTTACTCTGAAATATCCTTGAATAAGGGGGGCGGAAGAAATTCAACACTTGGAAGTTGAAATGGGGAAAAAGCTTACTTGTTGTAAACTAGAAAATGGTTGGGGAAGCTTTTGACACGTTATATCGGAGTTTTTGACGTTTGCTTGACCAGATGTTCAATTCGTACTGGAAGAGCTTTTTTTCTTTTTGCAAAAGAACAGTCGAGGGACGTCTAATGTATAACTCTATACTCTATTTCCATCATTCAAAAGAGCAGAAAGTGATTTTTTTTAGATTTTTTTTTAGACATTTTCTCCATTTTTTGTGGATTTTTTTTGAAAATATACTGGAAATTATGAAGTTAGGGAGAATTTATCAAGAATTTTTTTTTTTTAGGAAATTCAATTCTCTGAAGAAAAGCTCTCGTGAAATTTTCCTTCAAACCCATTTGCTTCAAATATATTTACAAAAGAAAATAAACGAATAATTTTAATAATTATTTTGTTTCACTTCTTCACTTCTGAATTATTCTCAGAGGATCTCGGAAACTATTAGATTGACAAGGATTTACCAGTAAACCTTTTTTGTAGAGGATTAGATTTGCTACAAAAAAGGTTTCTTGCTATTTTTCTCTACCTTCAATAGTTTCCGAGATATTCTTCATGAACCTTGATAACTCTGATTACTTCAATTTCCTCAAAACTCTAATTTACAGAATAAAACACAATATTCTCCTCTCATTTCGACTCTACTCTCCTCTCTGTTCTCATTCCCGCAGATCTCCATCCACGTTCTATCACATGAAACACTTCCATATCATGGAATATCCGGAGATAACGCTCAATGGAGTGAAAAAGATATTTTCTCTGAATTTTCCTCTTTTTTTTTCGCTCATTTCTTCAACTTTTCTTTTCTCTTTCTCTGTTCCTCCTTTTCTTTTTATGCTGACGATACATGTAGGAGCTTGTCTCGATCCAATTTCCCCTGGAAATTCTCTTTTTGTTTGAATTCTAATTTTATCAAGAAATGAAGTCAATTTGTTTCTACATCATGGATAATCTTATCGTGCTGCCGATTATCTTAAGGATGTTAGGGCGAGGTGGTCGGACATAACGTTAATTTTTTGTATAAAATCGTAAATAACAACGTATATACAATGAATCTCTCAAAACTAGTCTTCTTAGTGCTTGAAGAATGTAATGAGGAACAAAATAAGCCCTAGAAACAAAAAATTGATTGAAAATTGAAAAATTTTCATTATTTTTTACATTTCTTCAAATTTTTCAAGATTCAAAGGAGTGTAAAAAATAATGAAAAATTTTCAATTTTCAATCAATCAATCGTTTTAATATCGGTAAAATGTTAAAAAAAATCGAAATAATCAGAATATTCATGGTAACTTGAAAAAAAATGAAATAAAAGAAGATAGTTTGAACCTGCTACTCGGATTATCTTAAAGAGTGAAGAAAAATTGTGGGATTGAGAGATATAGTGATCAAAGCACTGTCCTTCTTTACTTTCCGTGCTTTTTGTAAAAATCGCTGGACTCTCTTGTGTTAAATTCTTGAAATCGTGGAAATACCGGGGATACACGAAATGCCATGAAAGAATGCAGCAATGAAATTCTATAAATATTGTGGAACGACGAGAAGAGTATAATAAAAAAAAAGGCAATGACTATTTGTAATATGGTTAATGTGCTGGGGCTAATTAATTCGCCCTTTTTTTTTGGAGTGCCTCGTTAAAAATAAAGAGGAAAAATATAGGGGTTGAAGGAAATGAATTAGCGAGAACAAACGGTCAATGGCGAGGTCACTGGTAATAATGCAGTACAATCAATATGTCTTCTATAATTCAGCTTTTTCTAGGGCAGAAAGTATTTATGAAGTTAAGGTAGTATCCAGGGGAACTCAAGTACAATTAAACCCTCATTTTCTTGGTGCTTCATCAAAGATGATATTTTTTTTACATTTTCCTGAATATTTTCATGATTTTTGTCCGTGCAGTTTATGAGATATGAATCATCAGAGTTACTGAAAATAGCAGTGGTGGGGGTGAAACGCCCTAAATTGGACAGAAATAACGAAATTACTAAAAAACCACAAGGTTGACCCATTATTTAAAAACTATTGACGAACAGAACAACATTTTAACTAAATAATGGAAGAAATAAATATTCAATTCACCGTATAGTTATTGAGAAATTTTAATTAGAAGGTAAACAGAGAAAAGTGTTTTCTTAATTTAAGAATGTGCAGTCACTTAATTTAAGAATTGCAGGTCACTTAAATTAAGCGACTTCTCTCACTTAAATCAAGTGACTTTTCTCACTTAAATCAAGTAACCTTTTCTTTCTTAACTTAAGAAAGTAAAAGTCACTTAAATTAAGTGACTTTTTCTGTCTTAATTTAAGGAAGTAAAACTCACTTAAATCAAGTGACTTTTTCTTTCTTAATTCAAGTGACCTGCACATTCTTAAATTAAGAAAACATTTTTCTCTGTGTATTTGCCTCTCTCTCTATCTAATGCATGTGATAGGAGATTGATGTAAAAAAAATTCGAGAAAAAGAAAATTATACTCACAAGCTGAAGATATGATTTTCGAATAGTTTAATCACTTTTTCGGGTAAATTGAGGCACTTTATCCTGAATTATCGGCAATTAATTGGAAACATGTGTGTGTCTGTGTATGAAGGTAACAGTAACTACAACTCGACCTTTTTTCTAGGAAATTTCGTGAACCACTAAAGAGGCCTCTTAATGAATTCCCTCTTCACATGAAAACTTAATGATAAGAGTCAATAGTTTATTCACCACGTCATCGATTAAAATGAAAGAAATCTACTAAATGACCAGAAAACCTCCTTCAAGACATCATGCATAATGAAGTGGGTTCGTCAAGAAAAGGCAGAAAAAAAATGACGGATCTAGGTAAATGGGAAAGAAGTAAAGAGTCTCTGTCGATTATTTTTCATTCTCGTTTCTGTGGACTTTTCATTATGTATTCTCATATATAAAGGCCTACACATGAAGCTTCTGAAGCGACTGTCTATGCAAACTTGATAGTTTCAAATAAAAAAGAGCCATTTGATTCATCAACTTGCTTTTATATTGTGTGCAATATTCTGATGAAGACTTTCTTTTCAAATGCTTATGAAAAAAAGTGCGTCCCTTTGTTGTTGGGTGTAGTGGCCTCTGTGAGGATTATTCTGCATGTGCATGATTAAATAAGGGCTGGTTTATATTTTAATATGGATGTATCAGGTGAAGTGTTTAAAGGAGATAGTCCAAAACTTCCACATTAATCTTATAGATATCTCAGAAACTAAGAGGTTTAGAGAAAAAAATCAGGAGACCTTTTTTGTAGGAAATTAAATTGTCTACAAAAAAAGTTTCTTGACTTTTTCTCCTAAATTCACTCGCCTTAAAGATATCAATCATTTAATTCAAATTCTATTGTTAAAATTGGGAAATTCAAGTTTTTCGACTGGAAAAATTCAAATTCATGTTACATCATCGTTAGTCGTCTTATCAGCATTTGATGTGCCTCATTCTCAGTTTTCTTCATCAAATGAAAGAGATAGTATTCACGCAACTTTATGATACCCAACGGTGTTTCACACGGACTCTGTGCGTCACATAGAAATTCACAAAAGGACATTTTACGATGTCCCATCAATATCAGTCTTCACTACGTTTCACTGCATAAAGTACGATGAATAAAGTTTTGGAAGTATAGTATATGGAAAGTTTTCGGTATACTAGTGAATTTTGTGTGTTGGTGGTATCGAGAGTTTATAACGTACTTTTACGACCTCGTCAAATATTAATTACATGGCAATCATTTTATAACCTTGAATCTCATCGTTCTATATTTTCTGGAGTAATAATGCATTTCTCCATCAACAAAGGATAATCCTGGGATGAAGGATAAGAAGAGGAGAAGTTTATTTTATCCTGGTGATGAATTTGGTTTTTGTGGTGGTATGTCTAAATATGATGGGTCAGAGTATTACCGGAATGGAGAACACAAAATAAAAATATTATAATGTGAGAATATCGAATTACAAAATAGTACTTGAAGAGAAAGTAAATGACAAAATATTTTAATGAGGAAATATTCCATTCTATAATAGAATTATTATTAATAATATTATTCATCAATATATCGTCACCTTAGGAACAAAGAGGCGTAAGTATCATGTTTATATATAGCACTTACGCCATTTCATTTCTAAGGTAATGATAAAATTTCAATTGAGAATACAGAGTGATTTTCAATAGAAATGATTTCTAAAAAGCGATATGTTTCATAGGAATAAGAGAAAATGGGGCAAAATGGACCTTCGTGGCAATATGATTTAGGAATTTTGTTAAGGAGTGAAGACTTGATGGGAAAATATGAAAAAATTTGAGAAGATGTGCCAATTTGTGGAAATTTCTGGTAATTTTTTTTCAATTTTTAAAAAAAATTTCTTCACTCTAAAAAAAAAATCTTGAATCATTTTGATCTGCAGATCTCTTTTGCATTGGTTTCCCCTATTTATGATGCCAAAAATAGTAAATATCTAACGATTTTTATTTTTTTTGAAAGATAAATTATTTAAGACCAATAGGGAATATGCTTACGTAAAGAATTCAAAAAGCTATGAGTGCCCATTTGAAGAATCCTATCTCCATGATGATTTCCTTATTCAAAGAAATCGAAAAAAAATCGTCAGATGTGAGTTAATTTCATTATCATAATATTTCTGAACAATAATAATTGTTGATGAAATGTTTGTCACGTAATATTAGCTATCCCAATATTTAGACGTCCTACAGTTTTTTGTAGATACTTTTTCTTGAAAAGCTAATACTTCCCTAAAAAAAAAAAGATTCTCTAAAAAAAAAATTTCTTACCTCCATCAAATTCTGAGATATTCCAACAGCAAAGAAAAGGTACAATTCGTAATTGAAAATAAATAATTCCCAATGGGGATTGCTGGAGAGGGGGAAGGGAAGAAAAGAATAATACACGAAAATGTGAATTTAACAAAATACATTTGAAAAATCGAATTGTGCCTTATTGAAGTGAGCTGTGAAAGAGAGTGATGGAAAAAGCTCTCCAAAGAACACCAATCGGTATTCCAGTCACGATTCAAAGCTTATTGCTCGTGATTTTACACGATCAGTTGGTAGCAACGGGCGTCGAACAGAATAAGGAGGCTAAAATTGTGTAGGAAAGAAAAAAAAATGGAGCGCCACGTTCAAAGATCCCCAGGGGCGCTCGGCAACAAAAAAAAAAGAGGCGAAATGAAGGAAAAAAATCACAATAATAATGAAGGAAAAAAATATTGGCGAAAATTCACCACGTGACGTGCCGTGTTTACCCGTCTTTCTGAGCTCAACCAGAGCTGCGCTGCCCTCCGGCAAATTCACCAAGCTTGCGTATAATAGATTTATGATTTTTTTTTTGCTTTCCCTCTTTTGAAGCGTTTCTTAGGGCTCTAATTAATGGCCTCGAGAGCTATTTACTTAGTAAAGAATGGAGGAGAAAAAAATGGAGAGAATTAAGCGGAGAAATATAATTTGCTTTATTCTTTGGGAATTAAAAATTTTTGTAGCTCTAGAAAATACTGTTGATTTTGTCTCAATTCATTATAACTCAATTTTTTTCAAAGATTATGAGCTCTGGAAGGGTAAGACTCTTTAATAAATCCATTTGGTCGTTTTGATTGGATTTTTGACATTTTCCCGATGGGTATGACGCCATTTTGATGATGTGCACGACACCATTTTGTCAACGCGCATGATGCCTTTTTGTTGATGTTCACGACGCCATTTTGTTGACATGCTTGACGCCATTTTGTTGACTTGCATGAGGTCATTTCAATGACATGCACGACGCCATTTTGTTGATATGCATGCCACTATTTTGTTGACTTCGAAGACGCCATTTTGTTGACTTCGAAGACGCCATTTCGTTGACTTGCATGACGCCATTTTGTGATGAATCCACTTCATTATTTCTCACTTTTGAGAAAAGCTCGGAAATAAAGCAAGATAGTGCAATTTTTTTATGAATCCCTCCTTGTAGAAGGGCATTTGAGCTACAAAAGGGGTTTCTAGGAAAATCTCGCTATCTCGCTTAGTTTCCAAGATATCATTTCCGAAATTACAGAGATAAGTCGTTTTGTCGAAGAATTTTGATGGAAATCGTTTAACTTCCCTATTAAAATAAAGAGAATTGAAAAATGTAAACAACCTAATGCATCAGACTCTACTGGATTAAATATCGATTACCGTTGAGCCAATGTTGTGCTTTTCTGAGTAGCCCTTAGACGAGCTCTGTACGTGGTGCCATAACCTAGAAATTGGTTGTCCTGCAACAACGGCAAAACCCTCGTCATCCCATTCCATTTTCTCCCCCCAACACACTGTATCCTCCATCTTATGTATCTTCTACCACCTTCCTATCTTTGTTTTATTGTCCTACGTGACTCTGCATAAAAGCTTTTGCAAATTAGTGAGACCATAATTGTCTTGACTAGAGAACTTTAAAACTAGAATTATATCAAAAAAATTAGTGAATACAATATTTTTCCTTGCAAATTTAATTTTTTTTCATATCCTGAGAGAGAAAAATACAGGAAGAAAGCTTGCAACACGTGCATTGTCTCATATTTTCTTAGACAGTTCTTTGTTCTCGCATCTTGAAATGTCAATTTTGCTTAAACTCTGAAACGTCAAATTGCAATTTCATGAGATAGTTTTTTTTTTTCTACACCCTCATATTTTTCTACCTGAAAGATAATTGGCATCCTGACAAGAGGAAAAATCGATCACGTTGCATCATATTTCAGAGGTAAAGGCCTTTGTAGTGAAACTCTCTTATGTTTTGCTCTGCTCTTTTATTCATCAAATTAGGGCATTCACGTGGGATGTCACGAGTGAGTGTCTTTATGGAGCGTTGCGATGCATCGAAACATTAATTTTTAACGAACTTCAATTTTATAGAGTTTCTAGGCACTAGTGAACAGCAAAGGCATGAATAGAGATAATTATAAAAAAAAAAAATTCAAGGTGATTGGAGCATGGATATTGTAGTATCTCTAGTATATTGGTTGGGAAAATTTGAAATTTTCCTAACCAACAGTTACCATCTTGTGTTATTTCGCTATTATGCCCTCTTTCCCTGCCCGGAATTTTTGGAAATAACACAAATGTGCACAATAGTAAATAATCACTATGAAAGCGATTAACGTTTAATATTAGGGGAGACTGGGGCAAAATGGACCTCCAGGGTAGCATGATTCATGATTTTTTTTTTGAGTGAAAGACTCGGTAGAAAAATCTGAAAAAATTTGAGAAGATGCTCCAATACGTGTACATTGTTAGTGAATTTTTTGGATTTTTTTTGAAGAGCCCTTCACCCTTAAAAAAATTCCAAATCATTTTGCAGATTTGAAAGAAGTGGGTCTAGGGAAATAGTTCAAGACATTTCTATTGTGAAGAATTTTGTGCTCTAAAAAAGAGGCCTCTTGCTAAATTTCTATAAACGTAATTGTTCTCGCAATCTTCATAAAATAATCTCCTCTGCAGTTTTCACTAGATTTCAACAATTTCAAAGCAAACGATGAAAGTCCACAGAGCTTTTAGTTGGCAACAGAGTGAATTATCCCTGGTTAAATGCCTGAAAATGAGGATAGTAAATATAAAAGGTAATTTCAGTCGTGTCAGTAATATTAGAAAATACAACATTTTCTCTGCGTTTAAATCCTCACCTGATCTGCCCCGTGGGTATTTGGCTCATTTACTCCCTCAGTTCACCCTCCGCATTTTCTATAAAGCCACAAGATAGAAGGAAATTTTTCCCGCTTCCCCGAAGCATTTTTGATCTTCTCTATGTACACTCACTCCTCTCTATTACTCTTTATCCCGGTCTGTGTACTCTTTCAACTACTTTCTGAAAGTTTCCGGTAGAAAATACGCCCAGCTGAAGAAGAAAAGTCTTTGTCCACATATTAAAGAACGAGGAAGGAAAAAAAGGGCATTTGTGCTTCTGAAATATTCAGGAAATCTTGGAAAGCCAAATGAAGTTGAATTATTACAATGAAAACTTGAGGTACAGGAAAGAGATTATTTTTACGATTTTCATGTCTGACCTACGGTTTTAAATAAGAAATTTCTGTAGCTCCAGAAAATTCTGTTTCTTTTGCAAGAATTATGGACTTTGGAAGGTGGAAATACTTTTACAAATTCATTTTGAGGTCTTTTGTTTGGTCGTCTTCCATCTTTTTGATGTGCATGGCGCCATTTCATTGAAGTGCACGATGCCATTTTGTTGAAGTGAACGACGCCATTTTGGGGATGTTTACGATACCATTTTGTCAACCCATAGGACGCCATTTTGTCAACACACAGGACGCCATTTTATCAATATGCGGGACGCTATTTTGTTGACGTGCAAGACGCCATTTTGTCAATATGCAGGCTGCCATTTTGTTGACGTGCCAGACGCCATTTTGTCAACATGCAGGATGCCATTTTGTTGACGTGCAAGACGCCATTTTGTCAACATGCAGGCTGCCATTTTGTCGACGTGCATGACGCCATTTTGTAGACATGCATGACACCATTTTGTTGACGAGTCCGTCACCATTTTGGGATAAATCCACTTCATCGTTTTTTAATTTCTAAGAAAAATAGGTCGAAAACAGAGTGAGATAGTGGCTTTCATGAAATAAAAAATGGCGGACGTGAAAAAAAAATACCAACATAATCTACATAACTCCATCAATTCCCGTGAATTTTTTCAAATTTTTCCACCCCTCCAAAGTCCCCCAAAAAAAATCCCCAAAATCGTTAACCTCGCCCCAATTATTATTCTCTCTTTCTTTCTCCATTAAATTTTTCGTGAGCTCCCTCAATAGCCTGTCCTTCACTGACAATCAGGTCCAGCGATAGTTCCACCAGACATTCAACAGGTACACACAAACGCCGAGAGTTTAACCTACACTGCCCCTCCCCCCCTCTCTCTCTCTCTCTTTAGAAACCAACACAACATCAACCCTACCGCTCACATCGTCGAGCTCTTTTCTTCTTTCGTCTCTTGTCCGTGCCATTCTTGCACTGCCTCTACCCACCTTTCTCCCCCCCCCCCCCCCTCCTCCCCTCCCCTACCACCCCATGCGATCTGCGCTGTGAGCAAGTTGCGCCACTAATACGTGCGCTTCAGGTGCACAGACTTGCCGGTCTTCCTTTTTCTCCCCCCTCTCCTCTTCTCTTGTCTCTTGGAAACCCCCGAAAAAATAAAAAAAATCACCTTTCTCATTGTAATATAGGTGTTTTTGTTTTCTCGCTTGTGCTCGTGCTTCATCGGGCCTTTCGGCATTTCAGTAGACGAGTCGAGTACAGACTAAACGCTCGTACACTGGCCTCAGTTCACCGCCAGCCATCGATGGTGGCACATCGTGATCTCCGCGTGTTATATCTACTATCGGATTTTGGATAATTTTATCAAGTATTTATGATTAAAATTATCCCCTAATTCAATCAGTGATAGCGAAAAAATTGATTATTTTATTGTCTGTAAAAAGTGAATTATTTCTCTTTATTTTCATTTTTTTTTTCATTTATTTTTTCCTTGAATTTTTTTTTGTGAGTTTCTAGTGATTTCAGTTTAACGCCAGTTTTGTGTGTTTTTGTGTGTGATACATTACCGTGAGTATTATTCATTTAATTTGTTAACAATCTATTTTAAAATCATTCTTATTTTCATTCTGATGGTTAAAATTTTTTTTGGACAAAAAGTGTGTCACTCCTCGACTTTCCCCTCTTCACAATTCTTCATGCCTTTTTTTTTTAAAGCAACTTTCGTTTGGAATCGTTTAAAATAAATAAATAGGTTCAACTATTATCGGTTTGTGCACATATCCACGTGACGTTAGTGGTTTTTCTTTTACATACACTGATAGGAAAATTTACTTGTGCTAAGTAATTTTATTTAGCACAAGTAAATTTTTGCAATTTTTTGCTGAATAAGCATACTAACTAATACATGTACTATGACTCTGATGCATTTTCATGTTAAAAATTATTAATTCAAAGAAGGATTTGATATTTGAAGGTTTCAAAAAACAATACTAAAAGACTGTCAAAAATAAAACCGAAAAAAAAACAATTTCGGAAAATTCAGGAGAATTCGGAAAAAACTTGTGTTATAATTTTAATATTAATATTATTGCAATGGAGGTGTAGTGGAGATTCAACTATACATCCCCAACAGTTTTGAGAAATGAAGATGCATAGGAGAATGTATGAAAACCGAAAAAGCTGAAAAAACCAAACAAAACCAAATAAAATTTAAAAAAACTAAAAGACTGTCAATTCAGGACGTTTTGCTTATAATTTGAGCTTCATCAGGCTCTTGACATTTTCAGTATTCAGAATCTGGACTAGCATATTTTTCATGGTATATCCATAATATATTGATATATTTCCCTTTTTTTTCTCACTTGATCCTAAATAGATTCATGCCGAGACCAAACAACATTGCAAATTAATTCAATACAATGAATAAGACAACGATGTTCTGTTGATCAATTTTTTCCAAGTTTGTTTTTTTATGGGATTATTTTTGTTGAGGATCATTTGTTGAGATGACGAAATTTGTGCGGATCAATTTTGCTGGATCAAATTAATTTGGATCTTTTAAATCGGATCAAATGAGAGCGATCCATAAATGAATATACATTCAATTATTTATCACAATTGTAATTGTGTTGTTTGTTACATTGCACTAGTCTTGACGTTACCCAGGTATAAACTGGAAGAGCATACTAATTTTACTACGACTACTATTATTTGCCATCACATTATAAAAACAAGATTTTGAAATTAAGATATTTTTGTAGATACTTTAAAAACACTTTGGGAACGCTGTCGTTAGTGAAAGGGCAGTTTTACAATATTTTTTTGATTTTAACATCTTTTTTTTTCAATTGATATCTTAGATGGACAGCAATAAGCAATAAAGTCTTAATCACCGTTTTTTCAAAAAATCTCTTGACACTGTATTTTCAGCGAACAAGCATTACTGAACCCAAATATGTCATCTACAAAATTTTGGAAAAAATTTTGGCTAATTTAATAACGTTAATGCTTAATGCCATTCGAATTAAGATATCTGTTTTTACAGTACAGTTGATCTTATTTCAAAGCAAGAAATCCTTTTTTTTTTGTCAGTGTAAGCTAATTGTTGGAATTCGATGGGGCAATAGTTTTGAATGAACTTGAGTAATTTGGAAGTATCTCTCTGCCAACTAGAAAATAGTGTTTTTAATTGATTTAAAGTATCATGGGAAATTCGAATGTTGGAAGGTTTTTCTAAAAATAACACTAAAATATTGTCAATTCGTGACATTTCGCTCATAATTTAGTGTTTTTAATATTTTATCTTCAAATTTTCTTGTTCAGTAGATACAATAGGTAAATTCTAAGTTCGTAAAATGACTAAAATTTGGAAAAATTCAGGTTTTCTTAATCCATAATTGAAAAATGAGTTAATGTCTTTACTCTCAGTTCGAAAATTCGAAGGAATTCATTGTTCTTATTGAAAAAAATTTAACAACTCAATGAATGTAATGTTCAACTTTCTCAAAATTTAGTTTTACGAAAATAACAATAGAATTCAAGTAAAATATTACTATTAATATCATCACTTCCGTGATATTCGGTGAGTTAAATTTAATTTTTTTGTTTACCTTCTATTTTAGACTTACGCAAATAGATTCAGGCAACAATTGTGTAACATTCCATTAATCAGTGGCGTTTGACTGTTCAAATTGTCACGATTCCTATTTGACATTCATAAAACCAAATTTGATAGTTTTTTTTTAAGAAGCATTCACACTTGCTTTTCGTCAAACATATTTATCTTGGAACTATGCCCTCGTTCTCCATTAGCTCTATTTGTACAAAATGTCAGTCAACCAAAAAAAAAGGAAAGTTTTTTTTTCATTGATTGATCATGATAGTTGAAATTATACTATATTTAAAAAGCGTTTTTGAGACAGGGAATTGATGGAGTAGAGTCGAACAAATGTTTATTTTGTTTTTCAATGAAAAAAATCGTGTCCATGAGTACACTTGCGCTCATCGACACCGTTTGTATATTTAATGAGCCCACTCGAGTACAATCTATGGCAATTTTGTAGCTTCCTTCGACACCAATTTCATCCGGAAATTTGCGGGAATTCAGTTCAACGATTTTACTGCTCGTGACATTGAATTATTGTTATGCAGTTGGTGGAAGAAAAATAAGTTTGTTAAGATTTTTTTATATTTTTTTTTTGAGATTTAATAGTATGGAATGAGATTTTTGATTTGTTTTTAAGAATTTTTACGAGTTTTTTTGGGTAATGCGAATGACATCTGAAGAAGATACTGAAAATCCTCAATTTTGGACATTTGCCAATTTTGAGTTTTTTTTTTCTAAATAAATAAGTCATTTTTTCTTTTTAATAAAAAAATGTGCACGTGTAGAGAATTCGTTTCCATGCAATTTTGCAATCACGACAAAGTAACGTTAAATAATCAGTGCCAAAATTACGAAGAGAAAAAAGTAGCATAATAAAATTAAAACCTCACAAATAAAAAAGAATAATAACATTAATATTGAAGAATATCTAAGTTATTACAACGTGAGATTAGAAAAAAAAGAGGAAGAAAAATGTAAGAGAGATGAAATTAAGTTGAAGATCAAAAGAATTGTAATTTTTGGAGTTATTTAATTTATAGGTGTTTGTTTATGAATTAATTTATGGAAAAATTATTCAACTACATTTCATTCTTTTGAGGTGTTTTTTCGTTTGTTATTTAATCCTTGGTACAATACTCCGTGACACTGAAAATTAAAAACAAACTATACGTGCAATTTTTTAACTAATAATTTATTTGTTTAGAAAAATCGGAAAAAAATGGTCAGATGTGTCCCAAATTTTATTATTATTATCTCGAGATGATATTTTGTGGATTCTTTTTTGGATGATATCTCGGAAAATAAGGGACATACGAAAATTTCATAACGACTTTTTTTGTAGAGTGGAAAAAGAAATTTCTTTAAAAAAATTCCAAATTTCTGGTGATTTTTGGGATATTTAGGAGTGAAAATATGTAAATAACAAGTTTTTAAGTCCATTTTTGAGAAAGGGTGATTTTTAAGAAAAATGTTGAAAAGAAATTCAAAATAATTTCGAAAATTTTGAAATATGTCGAATAATGAAATATAAAGTATTATTTTTCCTTCTGAAGAGATATTTTATGGGTTATTATAGCCACTCTTCTTTCGGACTGTCGTAAGGGAATGAGGAACATCTGTCCGAATGTTTTCAAACAACATTTGTCGGAAGATCCCACAGATCGTGTCAAATTTTTTACAACAGAAAGTTCGTGTCTTATTCTTTCAGAATTATCTCCTTTTTTTTTCTCAGTAGAACGTGAACAATTTGATCAGCCGTCAGTTTTTTTCGAATAACTTGGAAACTAATGGAGATATAAATGTTTTCATTCAGACACTTTTTGTAGCTCTTATTGCGCTCTGCAAAAAAAGTCTCTTCCAAAATTTCTCGATCTCTTCTCATTTTTTAAATATTCTTCATAAAACTCGAAAAAAAAAATGAAGAAAAATTGAAAAAAATCAAAAATAGGAAAAAATATATAATATTTCAATAATTCGTTTATTCAGAATTTGATACATACCTGTTGATATTTTTTCCACTCAATTTTATCCGATTAAATTTATCTGATAATTGCTCAGTTATTTTTGCATCTGAATACACGAGATTAATTCTTGATTATTAGAATGCTGTGGGACTTTCCTGGATGCCAAGTGAAAGTATGTGAATTGTAACCGGTTATTCAAGGCCACGAGTCCATCCTATTGCATCCTGGTTCACTTATTACAATTTAATCGAATCAGCCTTGTCAATTTTCATTAACATTGATTTTCCACAAATTTTTACATTCAGCGATCTCTTCTTCTTTTTTCCGAGTATTTTTTATTGCTAATGGGCCTTGCACAACGGAAGCGAGGAATTGCGGAGACGCAGAAATATCGAGGGGAGGGATTTTTTTTTTATCTAGTTGAGGGTCGACTGAAGAGTGTGGAAGGTCAGTAACAGGAGCAATTTTTACGCACAATAAAGTCGTGATGAATTGCGAGAGAGAAAAAAAGAGAAGTGAATGAAAAATTTGTATTGAGAGGATTTTTTTTAAAACAATTTATTGATTCTTTTTTTTTAAAAGAATTTATTAACGAAGGGGTAAAACGGGATAAGTCAATTTCTTTCCTGTCTTTTATTCGCGAATATCTTGGAAATTAATGGAGATACGCCCTTTTTGGTCTAATTTTTTTTTTGTAAAGAATTTTAAGATTGAAAATGAATTAAGCCAAGATCGCCCGATCTCGCTTATTTTTCGAGACATTCTTGAAGAGCTTTTTTGAAAGAAAAAATGGACTTATCCTGTTTTTTCTATTTGTTACTGAATTGATTTGTTTATGAATTAAGGTAGTATCCCAGAGTACAGTCGATAAAACAGGAAAAAATGAGAATTTGAAGGTTAATTTTCAATTAATTGCTGATAATTCGGAAAAAAGTGCTTTAATTTACCCGAAAAAGTGATTAAACTATTCGATAGTCATATCTTCAGCTTGTGAATATAATTTTTTTTTCTCGAATTTTTTTTACATCAATCTCCTATTACATGCATGGGATAGAGAGAGAGAGGCAAATAGTTACGACTACCTTCTAATTAAAATTTCTCAATAACTATACGGTGAATTGAATATTTTTGTCTTCTATTATTTAGTTAAAATGCTGTTCTCTTCGTCAATAGTTTTTAAATAATGGGCCAAACCTGTGGTTTTTTAGTAATTTCGTTATTTCTGTTCGATTTAGGGCGTTCCATCCCCACCACTGCTATTTTCGGTAACTTTGATAATTCATATCTCATAAACTACACGGTCAAAAATTATGCAAAAATTCAGAAAAATGTAAAAAAACTATCATCTTTGATACAGCATAAAAAACAAAAGGGTCAACTGTACTCGAGTTCCCTGAAATACCTCACTTTTTTCCAATGTTTTGATTCAGTCGTGATACATCTCCATCAGAATGACGCAATGTTGTTATGCGTTGTTTCATAGTGCTGCGCGTGTCGAGAAAATAAACAGTTCGATGAAACCGTTTGAGATTGCATTTTTTTTCGATGATGTCATTGTAAAACTGAGGGGATTCCCGTTGGGTAAAATTAATGTTTAGGAAGTCTTTGAAAATTCAATCTTATTCCGGCTGGAAACCCCTGTGTCCCTTTTATCTCTAATGGCTACCCCCCCCCCCCCCCCCCCCCCCACACCTAATGTCCCAATTAATGACATCCCTCCTCCCACTATAAAATTCCTCACATTTTTGACCAAAAAATTAAATATTTTCAATTGTAGTCGCAATTTGATGAGTAATGGTTTATTATATCTTTTTATTTTCATCTCCAATAATTGAAGAAAGGAGGAGGTGGAGGAGGAGGAGAGCGAATCGGTGGCAAAACGGCGAGCTCAGAGGGTGTCATCATGACGGAGGGCGGCATGAACGTTAGCGTGAGTTATTAATTAAATTTTAATTAATTATTTCAATTTCAATTAATCAAAAAACTAGGGCATACACCTGACGTTACTCTCGAGTTACTGAAGTGTACGAAAACGTTGATTTTCAACGTTGGAAAAACCGTTTTTTTTAAATAATTTAACCACAAACCAGTGGTGGAGTGATGAAAGGAATTAATCTGAGAAATTGCGAAGAATCACTGTAAATATCTCCGAAATGACTGGGTTTAGGAGGAAACATCAAGACACCTTTTTTGTAGAGAATTTCAAGAGCTAAAAAAAAGGTTTCTTTATAAATTCCCATAGACCCAGTAATTTCCGAGTGCGCTTCAAAATAAGACAACGCAAATTCCAAAAATTCAAGTAATCATCAGAATAATCAGCAAAAAAATCATTCAACCAATCAGAGAACGTACAGAATTCGATAAAATCAATAATTCATTGTTCCTCCTGGCCTACAAAACCTCGTTTCAACTCCGCGAGAATTTGAGAGAATATTTTTTTACCAATTCTCTATTGTGTTTTTCGAGGGCAGAAAAAGAATAAAATAAAACGAAACATTGAGGTTTGTCGGAGATTTTCCGGGAGATTTTTCATGCCCGGGGCCATATATCGAATCAGCAAAACTCCTCGATAAAGTGCGAGACAAGCAGAGAGAAAGAGGAATGAACTGTAAAAAAAAAGGAAACAAAGAGTGGATGAAAAATAAAATGGGAGAATAAAAAAAAAAAAAGAATGGAGATAGAATTGAAAGGGAGGAGATGCATGAACGTTCAGTTCTTTCAGCCTTGTTGCCCATGAGGTGGCCTCTCTACCACATACATATACACACTCGGATCAAGCCAGTACGACCTGAATTTTCGTTTAATACCAATAGCCAAAGGCACTTTGTTCTTTTTCCCCGCTAACCTCCTATTTTCTCTTCATTTTTATTTCAATTTTTTTCCGTTTCTTTTATGGTTGGACTTTTCTCATCGCTTCTAAAAAGCTGGTAATCCCTTTATATATGAATAATCCGACACGAGAAATGATGAAATAACTCAAACCGGAAGATGCAATAAAATTTATTACAAATTACAGAATTATTAATGATATTGATTGCAGTTTATTGGAATGCATTTCATTAATATTATTGCAGGGTTTATCATTTAAATGGACATTCAATTATTCAGCGTTTTTCATTTAATCAATTTTATAAATATATGCGCTTTTCATAATAGTGTTTTGAATGAATTGCACGGGATTCAAAGAAGAGCAGAGATATTCAAAAATCCGGAGAAATTAATCACAGGATAAACCATTAATTATTTTTGGGAAATTTGTGGGTAAACATTGTTTTAGTTCGAGTTCAATTTGTCTTCGATTCAATTGGGCGAATGAGGACACGATACTTGTTTCTCATTCATTGTTTATGGGGAGTGATGGATGATGTTTTTATCAGGGGAATAAAGAATTAGTGGTTTTTCGTATTTTTTGGTAGATTAATTCTAGTAGGAGAGATTGGGGTGAAATGGATCTGCGGTTCAAAATTGTTTGGGATTTTTTTTAGAGAAGAAGATCTCTATGAAAAACTTTGAAAAACTTCACCAACAATCTCGACATATTGAAGCATCTTCTCAATTTTTTTCAAATTTTTTCAGGCAGTACTTGACTCCAAAAAAAATTCCTGCCCTACTTCTCCTTGTATTACATAAAAAGTGTGGAAAATGACTACTTTTCGCACGTTGTACAATGAAACACTACTTTATAGATGCGTTAAAAAATTCCTTAATTATGTTACTATGAAGGTCCATTTTGCCCTACTTCTCCCCTATATTACATAAAAAGTGCAGAAAATGACTACTTTTCGCACGCTGTCCAATAAAACATTACTTTACAGGCGCAGTAAATATTTTCGACTCGTTTGATTGCAAAACTCGCTTTTAGATCGTTTTACAACGACCCCACTCGTTAAGAAGAACGAGCCGATTGGAGAGTGCGCATGTGCAGCGTGCGAAAAGTCGTCACTTTCCGCACGATGTGCCATAAAGTTGTATTGAAAGATATCCCAGAAACGAGTAGGTTAAGAAAAAAATGTCATAAGAACTTTTTCGTAGAAAATTAAACTTTCTACAAAAAAGGTTTCTTGATAAAATCTCGTAAATTTCATTGTTTCCGAGATATGTTTCAAAATAATATAAAACGAAGTATTTTGCTGATGAGAATTGATGTTACGATTTACCAATTTACTCCTCCAAAACTGATTAAAACGAATGAATGCAATTATAATTAATCCCAATTGTCTTTTTTTTTCATGGGTTATAGGTCGATAAGGCTTATCAAACAATTTGACAGTAATTCCAATCATATTAGTCTCGATATATTCCGGCAATTGGGGCGTTGGCTCGCAGAACGGTCACTGGGAGAGTTTCAGCTTGCATGGAAAGCGTCAGAGCGAGCAATACAATATACATATATATATATGTGTGTATATCTGTGTATGTTAATACGTATGTGAGGAATCTTCTCTCCACACTCGAATAGGATTTGGCACAAATTCTCTGTACGAAGTTGAATATGTATACGTACATATTCCATGAGTTTGAGGCTTTCAAGTCTTTCTGGTTTGAGTTTCGTGTGGCAATCATCTCAGTTCCATTAGTTCAATATCCAAGTCTCACGTGAATATTTCATGATGGATTGAACATTATCGATTGGAAAATACATTTCAAACTTTTCGGACGGATGAAAAACAGTGAAAATTAGTTTCATGATGAAAGATTTTGCATCAAACTTTATCGTATCAAAGTAATTGGCAATTTAGATATTCATATTTTCTTTGGTTCTGTCAATTGATTTGACTAATGATGAGCCGAAACAGTTTTCAGTATCATTAACTGAGTAAATAAATTTAAAGTGAAGAACTGGTGATAATTTTGATGCATTTCCTTCTTTTATGATTCCAAAGGTTTTTTTAAAGAAAAATTTGAATGAAGCACGGGTATAAGCAATGCTTAATAAATAGGTGTGGACGCTGATTCTGAATTTGGCGTCAAAAATAAACACATGCGCATAGATCAAGCATCAAAAAATGAAAAACTATTCGAATTAATTGAATCGTCCAAAATTTGAATATGGTTCTTCTTAAAATCCATTTTCAAATATCTTCAAAACGAATGGATTTATCGGTAAATGTCAAGAAACCTTTATTATTGCTTTCAAAATTCTCAACAAAAAAAGTCTCTTCACATTTTCGTCTGGACCCACTCACGTCTGAAATAATCTATATGTGATTCTTGACCCCATCCTCCCAACGTTGAAATGAAGAATCCTTCTAATAGATTTCAAGAAGAAGCTTTTCCCTGTCAGTAAGCTCTTTCTCTGCCCCCCCCCCCCCTTCTCCTTCACCCCAGAGGTAATAAAAATTGACATTGGCCAATAGCCTGGGGACATTTCCAATTTCTCCGGCCAAGGATATGTTATGTGTCTCGAAAAAAAAGCGTATCGTGTGTATGAAGTGCCTGAAGTGGTTACGTGGTGAGGATAGTTCACTGGAACATAAAAACAAAGGGGAAAAAAATTGGATTAAGGCGTGAGGTCGACCTTCCATTCTTATACTATGTTGGTACTCATTCTCTTCAGTACAAAGAGGTCAAAATACTTTCGAAAGAGTTTCCTTGAATTTTGCACGAATTTTCATAATCAAAAAAACATTTTGGGTTATTGTTGCCTCGGAGTGTGAGTCACTTACGTTAACATTATTTTAGGAGGAAAATAGGATTTCACGTGTAATATACGAAATAGAAGTGTTAGAGGTCTGCATACGCCATCTTGAGCTTTGGCTTGTGTACGTAGTGTAAAGCCATTGAGCCACGAAGATGCTTGCTGTCTTAAGTGGGATTATGTTTCATGCATATTGTTCAACCTTGAATGGATATTCTCAAGAGATACACTTTGATCATTCCATTGTATTTGTTTTGAAAATAGCACAGATAGAATTGAATGGACGATTGTAAATGAAAACTTGTTAGAGTCAATTTCCTGGAATGTTAAATAGTCCAAATATAAAAGATAATTTGATCATTTTCATATTTCCTCGTCTCGTTTCATTTAAATTCTCACTATTTTCACAAAAAATTCTGTTTTCCTTTAAATATTTACTCAGTACATTTTTTTCCTCTCGTAGACAATCAAAAAAATACATAAAAATTTTGATTACGCACTGAATGAATGGATAACAGAGTGTCACTTTGTATCCGTTTAACATAAAAATACTAGGCTCTCTTGTTTCTGCGTTGTTTGTTGTGCTTTACAAAAAATTTGAAGAGCTCGCGGCGCTTTTGTTTTCTGTGTATCTTTTCTGTTGCGGTACTCTTTGTTTTGTCACTCGCTGTTGTTCTCTTTTTGTAAACTTTTTTTTTTCCTACTTTTTTTATGTTCATATCAGCTAGTGTGATAAAATTCATACGAATTCCTCAATGAAATTGTGGCTAAATTTTATCTCCATACTGTAGATTGATATTCGAATTTTTTGGATCATCATTTTACTTATTTTGAAGAGATTTCCGAAACCAAGGGATTTAGGGAAAGTGCGAAGGGACTTTGCCTGTACAGATTTTGATTTCCTACAAAAAAGGCTTCTTGACGTTTTTCTCTAAATCCACTCGTTTCAGAGATATTAACAATTTGATAATAAACATAAGCACTTCACTATTCAGAATTGATTGAAAATCATCAAACTTTTTTTCAATAATGAAACTCAAGTAATTTAGAACAAGAGACTTAATTTATTCGACGAAAGAATCCTGATGATATCACCCAAAAACTTTGTCCAAACTACTGTAAAATCTTCTTCATTCAAAACTTTCGTGAGAAGCAGTGAAATTTCAAATGGCAATCATGATATGAACTCCATTGAGTGTTAAACTGCAATCTTCTTTTTTTTTTGTTCGAGGTCAAACTTTCACTAGGAAAAAAAAATATGACCCCAGGGATTCTCATAGCAGTGAAAGTTTATCGTCAAATCCATCGAGAGTCTCATATTTATTCCGTTCATTTTTCCATTCTATAACCTACCAATGAAACAAATCACTTAAGGAGATCCAATCAGCTCGTGTTGAATAAAAAACATTAGATAATAATGAAAATCAACTTTTTCGTAATAGTTTGAGTTACCTACACTATCACGGAATTTTTATTAACTTTTCTGTGTAAAGTTTTGAAAATTGAATTTTTTTAATTGTAAAATTTTATACAGAATCTTATGGGAAATCAGGGTCTTGGCAATTTTTTTTGAATTATACTGTCATTCGTTGAAAAGATGAGATAGAGGAAAACTAAAATTAACTTTTGAAATATACAAATGTCTTTTTCGCCATAAAATTTCTTACTTAGTGAAGTTTACTGAATAAATAAAAAGAAATTCCATAAATTTTACGATTAACTTGCATTATAATTTGCATTACATTAAATCTATTTTTAGAAAATGATGATATTTTCTATTTCAATGATTAAATATCTTGCAAATTATTCATTTTTAATTATTGATTCGTAATAGCTACTTCGATGGCATTTTTCGGTCATAGAGGCGTTCGTTCACTTTTAAATTCAATTATTTTTTTTATTAATATTTCAATTTAATTTGTCAAATTTTGGGTACTACACTACATTTGATCCATGTGCAGCGATTGGACGTCTTTCATTCACCTTCTGTTACTTTATTAATATTATTTATTTCATCCTGGCTAACTTCAACCCACACAAGATTAAACCATGAGAATATCATACAGTGGATTGTAGAGAGAAAGGCTCTTTACGTCCCTGGTCAAATTTGTGTTGTACACCCGGTGCTTATGAATAGCGAATGAGGCTGGGAATGAAGCGAAACACGTAGAGATGCATTTGTGTGCCTTCGAGGCTTGTCAGTTATAAGTTCATGTACAACGTTAGGGTCTGACCTGATATTGTATGTCAGTAGTAAACGTCCATGCTACTAGACTCATGTAACTTCACCACAGGTTCTAATATCAATGAAGAATGAAGTTTAAATTTTAAGCCCTACCTTCATGCATTTCGTAACAATATTCCACTAATAATTCATCATTGTACAGAAGTTTCTCACTATTTTCATGATAATCTGATGAATTTCGTGATATTGATATTCATTGTATTAAGACTTCAGTCAAATGTCTATCGGAGTCAGATAACATACATGAAGTATATAATAGCAATTCATTTGTGGTTGAGCGATATTGCAAATTTCTATATTCAAAACAAGATATTAATGATAGAACTCCAATATTAGTTGACAGTTTACAGCAATTCACCGATTAATCTCTTTGGTAATGAATTAGCAATGAGATACATAATAATTGATCAATTATTGGACAATAATATTAAAATAAGCACTTTGATATAAATTGTAATATTCAATTTATATGGAAATTATTCTTTCGTAGATTAATAAATAGGAATGAAGGAAAAAAGAGACGTCATTGAAATTCAAAGGAAATTTTTCCATTATGTCTTTTTCTAATCTATTCGAAGTGTTGTTTGGTTCAAATAAGATTTGAGGAAGATTAAGAAAAGATAATGGAGAGATTTTTTTGTTTAATCTCAATTACGTCTTTTTTCTTCTCATTCTCAAAGTATCTCCCTAATGAATAAGAATTTAAAATTCATGTTATGAATACCTCTTTTCTTGATTTTGGCGGACTACATTATATGCTATTGAGAGCACTCATTCAATCAATTTGAATTAATACAAATGTGAATAATACGTTCGTATAAAATTTGGCATGTTTTCCGGTTTATTTATTCCCATAACCAAAGTATCAGATCTAGGCTGCCGATACTTCTAGTTATACCAATGTCCGGGCCCTGATAATTATAAATTCAGCAGAGACCTAGAAGAAATCCAATACTTGTATAATCTGAACACATTTCACTAAAATATCAAATATATCTACTGATCATATATCTTCAGCTGAAGAGTTTCAAAAATTTATAGAAGTTACTATGAAAGATCAATGATAAATATCTTGTTTAGCGTACGGGACATCAAGAAATCAGACTGATCGACCCTGTTCCTAAAAATTCTGTGTGACACGTGACTTATTTCGTGTCATTTCCGAAAGAAATCCATATTTCATGGAGATTATATTGCAAATATGTTCGAAAATAGTAGATTCATGAAAAAAAATCAAGAAACTTTTTTCGTACAGAATATAATTCCATAAAAGAAGGTTTTTTCACATTTTCCTCAATCCTATCAGTTTCCAATATATTAACAGGATAATCTCCAATGCTGACTGTAAATAAAGAATTCCTATCAGATCGATGGAAGAAGCCCCGAATCAAAGGATGTCACATATCTATTTTCTTATCTCTCTATTTTTGTATCCTAGTATTGAATGAAATACATGAAACTCGATATCATGACCCCTTTAAGTACATTCTCCTGTAGCCTGTCTTATATTTCGAATTACCCCATAAATACAAGGTGGCACGTATCGAAATAAGGGTCGTTGGTAAAACCCAGTGAGATTCACATACACGATTTCTATATTCCTAATAAAAAACGATTTAGCCAACCAAAGATATCAATTTTACCAGCAAATTCACCAAGTTTCATCTCACTCTACTCCAATATCCTTCAGTATCATTGTCAAAGGTAATTTTTCTCTCTTCGCCTTTTTTTTCCTACTCTCTCTTTCGCTTCTACTCCCTCATCACCTTTTTCTCTTTCTCTCTCTCTCTGCAAAAAGTGTGGAAAACCGTGTGACACCCTTGAGAATCCATCGTGGGATTGAAAGCAACCTCGACATGTTAGAATTGGCTTGGCAACGGCTCAAAGCATCAGTGCGCATATTTCTACTTCTCTACCATGACTCTATGCATAAAAACCCAAACCATTGCACACGATTTATTCCCACCTGCCAACTGTTACATGTTTTTACTTATTTAGTTTTTTTTTTTGCTGCCAATTCTATTTTTAAAACCACACACACACACACATATAGTGAAATTGGTGGAAAAAAAAGACGATTTTTTTTTCAACTGAACTGAAGTTAGAGAAACAAAATGAAAACAAAAGTTTTTTTTTTTTTTTTGCTTTTGAATACCGCAAAGGAGTGAGAGAGGACACTTTACTCATTCTCCTTTTTTTTCATCTTCTTTTTGGGGAAACTCAACCAATGAGACCATTTGCACTGGTGGAAGTGGGTGAAAACGATTATCCTGAAACTTTATTCCACTTCGTGCGTTACCACCAAACGAGGATTACATTTGTACGCGTTTTGCGGACATTTCTTTTCAATTTTCCCGACAGACTGAAAACCGAGAGGGAGGGGGGGGGGGGTGGGAGTGAGTTCATGTCGTTTATTTTTCTACAATTTTTTCTTTTTTTTTAACTACTGTGTGTTTGCACTCATCACACGAGGGAAGCTTGTGTGTCTCTACTTACGGTGCGATTCCATTATCCTCTGATTTTATGCTCATCCGCACTCACGGGTAAAATTGTGGATGGAAACGTTTACTCTGATTAAATAAAGTTCCTTCTAATTTTTTTTTTGCGGATAGCTGAATGAAAATTCTACGTGTTAATGAGTTTTTATGGATTTTTCATTTATCTCTTGCATCTTATTTGATAATGCACGTGGATACGAGTGAGTTTAGGGGAAAATGTCAGGAGAGCTTTTTTGAAGGAAATTTAATTCTCTACAAAAAAGGTTTCCTGACATTTTTCTCTAAACCCCATAGTTTCTGAGATCCTTTTACATTAAGTGTGAAATTGGACCCATAAAATTTAGTTCATTACAATTTGGTGAGAATCGGAATTATGCCCAAATATCTGATGAAACCGCTGAAATTATTTTTTTTCATAACGTATAAATGAAAAAAAGAGATTCAATTTAATCGAAAATAGTGATGATCGGAGTTGGCTCGGTATTGGAAGTATAACGGTATGGTTTTATATCCAGCAGACGCCATGCGATTTGATGTCGATGTGGGAGTCGAAATTGTAAATGGCAAAGTCGAGACCTAGGGACAACGGGGCATATATATACATGCAGAAAAAGCTATGGAAGAGAGAAAAAGAGAGAGAGAGAGAGAAAGGAGAGTAAGTGTGTCGTTGGATATTGGTATTTTTATATTACTCCGTAGAATATTTCACGTCTTGACGTCTAGGTTTTTATTGAATTTTAGCCAAGTACTGTCTGTAACGAGAATGACAGAGTACTAAAACACAAGAGTTGAAGTGGTGAAGGGAAAGTGACTGTGCAACTGTGATAATTGTTTTTTCTTTTCATGATAATATATATTGTGTATTTTGTCCCTTCAAACTGAAATTGGTGCAATGGAACTATGGAATGCAATGGGATGTATCGAATTTAAGGCGTGATACGCATCGATTAATCGATATTTGAAATTTGATCATTCAATTGACCTGTTTCTTTTTTTGAACTAGAAAAATCGGTGCAACGATACTATCGAATATTGTTCGATGTATCGAATTCAATGCGAGATATGGCATCGATTAATCGATATTTGAAAATTGATCAATTATTTGATATGTGCTTTGAATCTAAAAAACCAGCAATTGAAAGGGCCTCTACATCAATATTTTTTTTTCTCCAAAAACAACAATTTTCGATCGATTATTTTCAAATATCGATTAATCGATGCGATATCTCGCATTGAATTCGAGATATCACATATCATTCGATAGTTTCGTCTCACCAGATTTAGTTTAAGGACTGTCAGTATCCAATCGATCAATTCTAAAATTTCGATTGATCGATGTCAACCTTCGATTAATCGAATTTTGGATCGATCGATAATTCGATCCCATTTCACCTGTTTTAATTCAAACGGACTAGCAAATAAAAGCGCGCTTCGCGCGCCTACATTAATTTTATTCCTGCAAAAGAATAGCAATTAAAGGCGCGCTGCGCGCGCCTGTGGGAACTTTTCTTGCAAAAACAACTTCCGATCATCATTTGTTCAAATATTCGATTAATCGATGCGATATCTCGCATAGCATTCGATAGTTCCGTAACACCTCTTTTAGTATTTAGGGAAAAAGAAGAATATGACATCAGCTTCCGATGGATTATTGTTGAACATCGATTAATCGATGCGATATCTCGCATTGAATTCGATATATTGCATTCCGTTCGATACTTCCATTTCTCCAATTTTTTTTTTTTACTTGAAAAGAATAGATACAAGAGAAACATCGAATGTTATTCGATATCTCGAATTCATTGCAAGATATCGCATCGATTAATCGATATTAAAAATTGATCGATTAGTCAATGTGAATTATTTTTTTTTAAGTTATGAGATTATGTTTAAAAAAATATATAATTTTTTTTTCTCAAATAAATTGATGGCACGTGTTTTTTTTATTGCTAGTATCAGTTATAAAAGCAATGAATGCCATCAAATCGATATTAATTTTTGCTATTGGAATTTGTTTTTAGGCTGAATTCATTTGTAAATAAAACAGCCTCCGGAGAATATTCGTTTTTTTTTACCTTCTTTTTATTTTGTCAATTTACGTGAAAAATGCGGCAATAAAAATTGCCCCGAAATTCTCGATGCTATGAATATTTCTATCTATGATAAAAAAAAATGAATGAAATAGAGGGAGAGAGAGCATTCATATTCTCCCTCGGGAATAATTGAATCGTTACTGTTAAATTTCGTTGAATAAAAATCCACCCTGATGTATGATGGTGGAGTGTGTTTTCTAGGTTTTTACTCGACACTCTACTCGCTGAATGTGTACCGAGGGACTTTGATATTTTTCTTATAGCAATAAATTTATTCTGATATGAGGGAAAATAGAGGCTGTGATGAAATAGTTCATAATTAAATTTTTTTTAAATAATTTCATGAACAAAAGAGGAAATTTCCGACGAAAAACATATTTTCAATTAATTAGGGGTGTGCGAATATTCGAATTTTTCAAATTTTTCAAATCATTCGAATTATTCGAATTTTTTAAATTATTCGAATTTTTCAAATTATCCGAATCTTTCAAATTATTCAAATTTTTTAAATTACTCGAATTATTTGAATTTTTTAAATTACTCGAATTTTTTGAATTATTCGTTTTTTTTTAATTATTCGAAATTTTCAAATTATTCAAATTTTTTAAATTACTCGAATTATTTGAATTTTTTAAATTACTCGAATTTTTTGAATTATTCGATTTTTTTTCATTATTCGAAATTTTCAAATTATTCAAATTTTTTAAATTACTCGAATTATTTGAATTTTTTAAATTACTCGAATTTTTTGAATTATTCGATTTTTTTTAATTATTCGAAATTTTCAAATTATTCAAATTTTTTAAATTACTCGAATTATTTGAATTTTTCAAATGATTCGAACATTGCGAATGCTTTGAATTCTACGAATATTTCGAATTGATCGAATAATTCATCTTTGGAATATTCCAATCAAATTTAAAATTAAATAACATTATTCAATTCAATTTAATTCATTTACAATTTGCCCACCCCTAAAATTAATTTTCGGAAATTTCTAACAAATTTCGAATTTTTCAAGTTTTTTTCTCCAAGAAAAATGAAGGGCCTAAGTCTTTGTGTTCTAAAAATTTCAAGTTATGACTATTAGAAACCAAATAAACTGAACATTTTAGAAGAAGTAGAAAGCCACACCTTTAAATCTTGATGAAATGAGTCAAATTTTTTCAAAAATTCATAAAAACTTTCTTTTTTAATGTTTTTTAGAAGAATTTTTTTAATCACTTTTTCAATGAAATCATCGTAAATATTTCATCTAAAATATTTTTACTGTTTTCAAAAGATTTTCATTACATAAAACTCCTATATTTCTGTTCGCCCCACCTCTCCCTCAATATATTTCCATCAAGCAAGAATTATTCCTTCCGCAAAAATGCGAGATGAGAAAATGAAAGTCTTATCCTCCAGACGAGAGCAAAAAAAAAGTGATTTCCCTCCTTTTTTTTTTCATTTGCTTTTGAAATTTCCAACGTTTACCGAGAGATTATCGAGGCATTGAGGGTTCAATTTTGATGAGCTTACAAGTTCAGATAAGTAAGGGGGAATAAGAAGCGAAACAGGGGGCGAGGCTGAGGGATGTGACGAGTGACGGAAAGAAGTAAGATTGGATGTTGGCGGTAGAAAATAAAGAAAAAAGAGGAGTAGGCTTGAGGATTTACTCGTGGAAGCTTCTCAACCTCTAACCGGAATACGAGAGGCGCGAGAGCGAGGAAGTAATCTTGCCTTCGTCAGGCTCATAAAAGAACTTCTTCCTCAGCTACTTTCATCGTTTTGTCATTCTTTTTTTTTTTATCATCTTTCTCCGCCTCTCTTTACTTCTTCACTCGTTGAGCTCGCGTGACAAGTCTACTCCATCTCTACTTACACTACTTTTTAGGATCATCGGGGGAGAAGGGGTAAAATGGGTGGTATAAATGGAAATTTTTAAAAAAAATTTTTTTTTGATAATTTTATTGAAACTGAGGAAATTTTCAGTGGAAAAGAGTTGCTTTTTTTTTCAATCAGAAAATTTGGAATTTTCCAAATGGGAAATTCTTTCATTTTTAGTCAAAATCAGCGAATTTTCAGCAGATTAATAATTTTTTTTCATAATTTCATTGAAATTTGAGGAAATTCCCAATGGAAAAGAGTTGCGATTTTTTTTTTCAGAGAATTTGAAATTTTTCAAATGGGAAATTCTTTTATTTTTCGTCAAAATCAGCGAATTTTAAGCAGATTAATATTTTTTTTTTGATAATTTCGTTGAAATTTGAGGAAATTTCGAGTGGAAATAAGTTGCAATTTTTTTTCAGAAAATTTGGAATTTTTCAAACGGGAAATTCTTTTATTTTTATTCAAAATCAGCGAATTTTACATTTAATATTGAAAAATCAATTGTGACTTGCATTTTTCATCGAAAATATCCGCTCTCAAGTACTTTGAGTGCTGCCAGTCGCTTTTAATTACGTAAAACATCAAATTCCAGTACAAATCCATCATTTTTTTTTGTTTCTTCTCATTGTGATTAAAATTTTTGGTAGAAAAAAATTTCAATTTTTCACTTTTTTTAACAATTTTACAGAATATTTGAATTTTTAAAAAAGAGAATTTTTTTTATTTTTGACTGGAATTATCGAATTTCAGAATGGATATTTAAGAATCAATAGGTACTTATGTTCTTCATCAAAAATATCTTATCCCAAGTACTCTAAGTAATTCGATGGTTTTAAAGTCAATTTTCATTAAGTAGAACATCCAATTCCAGCAGAAATCCACCATCTTTTTCTCCTCATTGTAATCCAATTTTTCATAGAAAAGATGTATTATTTTTTTTTCGCTTTTCTTTTGAAAATTCAACAGAAAATTGAAATTGCTGTATAAAATGTGACATAAATTTTAAGAAAATCAATTGAGACCTCAATTTTTCATCTAAAATATCTCATTCTAAGTACTCAAACTAATTTAAATTAGCTTCCATCAAGTGAACCATCAAATTCTAGTACAAATCCACCATTCTTTTCTCTTCATCATCATTCAATTTCCAGTGAAAAAGATTTGCCAATTTTATTTCAGCAATTTTTACAAAATTTAACAAAAAAGTAAAATTTTCTAAAATATAAATCTCCTAATTTTCAGCTAAAATTATCGAATTTCACATAAACCTTAAAAAAATCAATTAACCCTCATATTCTCCAATCGAAAATACCCCCCCCCCCCCCCCCCAAGTACTTTCACCAATTCCCCTCGACTTTCCCCAACAAAACCCTCAAATTCCTCCAGAAATCCCCAACTTTTTTTTAGTTTCTCCTCATTGTAAAACCAAGAATGATAAATATAGTCTATGTTGTCCTGTTGTTGAGGTCTACTTGTATTGTCGTGTTGTCGAGGGTCGTGACCAGCGAACAAAGGGAAGGACAAAATAACTCAGGACAAATCGAGGAAACGAGTTATTCATTTCCCTCTATCCCGTTTTCCATTTTTTTCTCTGCAGCATCATTCCTTTTTTTTCCATTTACCGTGTTTTGACAGAACTCTCTCTCTCTCTATTTGTGCATAACGCTTCAATTAATTTATTACGTCATCACCAGATGATAGAAAGCCTTAATTGTATTAGCGTCAGTGAAATAAATAGAATTTTCTATTTAATACGAATTATTAAACAGCTTTGATAATTAGAATCGACTAATATTAAGTGACTCACGGAAATAAATTAATTCACTTGATAGTCATGTATACATATATATACAATCAGCGTGTCTTACTTGTGGTCTATCTGAGTAGAATCGTACAATGATCTGCAGGAAAGCGGTGAAACGTTCATTCTGAAAATCCAATTATCCTCGTGGTGCAGTACTGACAAACTTTGTTTGGTGGGAAGGGGGGGAGGGGGGGGGGGGGGATCACGTTTTGCAATAGTTTGTACGGTGAATCGTCGAGTGTTGAAGGTGTAGAGAAAAGGGGGGAGGGGTGGGAGGGGCCATGACACAGGGAAAGCTGGAGAATAGGGCATCGATGTGTGGACAGAACGAATTGAATGGATGTGTCTCCAACGAATTACAGACTCCAGTCAAATCTCGAGGCAGTTCATCTCTTTTGCTCACTGTAAATTATTTGTTGATGGATGAGAAAGTTCAATGGCTTTGATACTCACAGTTCATCCTTCTATTAACTCTTGGGGAATGTGTGGGAAAAAGTTTTGATGTTGGATGATCGATCAATTTAGTCTTCATTTAAATGCTGATGAACATATTCTGGGAGATTCTGGGATTTTGGATGATTGGGGTTTGTGGGAATTAGTTTGGGTCATTAGATTAATGATGGAAGATTTTTTTTTTGGGAAGCTGAATACTTTTGGAGATAGTTTCTAATTGATTTTTTTGAAAATGGACATTTTGGGAGATTATGGGAATATGGTTTTGTGAATATTTGAGGAATAAGTGGGTTTAGGGAAGAACTGTTTCGAGATCTTTGGAGGGAATTTGAATTTTTTACAGAATAAGTCTTCAGATATTTTTTCCTGAAACTATGTTTTAGAGATTATCATAAATATTCATCATTACATCAACACCATCAATGATAAACACACCAATTTATACATTTACATCAAGAAAACCCAGAGATTTGTTTAGAAATTTGCAGAAATTCATCATTTTTGTCTTTTCCCCATTCTAATCCAATTTCTGATGGAGGAAAGGTGCTGATATTTTACAATTTTTCCGAAATTTAGCGGAAAATCAACAATTTTGAAAAGAGAAACCTTCCAATTTTCACCTAAAATCATTAAATTTGACTGAAGTCTTAAAAAATCAACAATGACTCATGTTCTCCATCAAAAATATCCTTATCCCAAATCATTCCATCAATTCCTCTCGACTTTTATCAAATAAACCCCTCAATGTAAAATTGAATATGATGAATATAATTCATCAATTTAATCTTGATTGTCATGCTAATGAACATATTCTGGTATTTTCATATTTTCAAGCTGGGATTTGTATTAATTAGTTCCTCTCAATGAACTAATGATGAAAGTCTTTTTTTCGAAAATCCAAATACTATTCAGGATGCTTTCCAATTAATTCTGATGAAAATGGAAAATTTGGAAAATTATTTGAATATTATTTATTGAATATCTTCCGAACGAGTTCGTTCATTGAAAAATATCAAAAGTCTTTTTTTTTTTTGTCGAGAATCGATTTTTCTTCGACAATTGTTCCTAAACCCACTCGTTTTGAAGATAATCACAAATATTCATCAGTATCATCAATAATAATAAAAAAAAACCCTAACTGGTTCCTCTATATCACGAAAATCCATGGATCGTATAGAGCATTTCTGCAAATGCTCTTGACACAATTTCTCTTTACCATTGGAAATCCCTGAGAAATGTAGAACGCTGAGAATACAAGTTTAGGTGAATGAGAGGTGATAAACTCGAAAAATGGCAGAGACACGAGTGACGAGACCACATATTATGCTACCCACTCGAATTCACCAGTTTCTCGTCGCATTTGCACTATCCTGTATAAAAGATTTATCGCTGATCGAAATGGACGAAACTTTTTTGTTCCATTCGATTTTCACACTACTCTTCACTATTCGTGTTTTACTTGACTACTTTATATATTTTATTTGCAGGAGTGTATCGAACAATAAAGTACGTTAGATTGGATTTACAGGAGTAGGATAAAAAGGAAGAATTTAATGAAAATTGTGCTAAAAAAAGCTTTGAAGTAGTACTTTATTTAGGAATTTTTCTTTTTACCACAACTAATTGGAAAGAATTCAACGAGAAATAACCTATTTTATCAGTTAATTGAAAATTTTCATGGCATATTTGTGGTTGAATATTCTACTTTCTACGTCGAACTATTGAGACCAAAGGAATTCTCACGAGTTTTCATTGGTTAGATGCATGGAATAAGGGAGGGAAGGGGTAGAAGAGGTGAAAAAGGGGGAAGGAAAATTGGTAAACCACTTCTGCACCTCCTTTATACCTTGAGGGTTATGGTTCTCACATATGGCACTAATTAGAAACTCACGTCAACGTAGAGTCAAGACCTATGAACTCACGTAATTGCTGTTCGCTTCACCTCACATGTGTCATGGACAAACACGAAGCTAGCAGGATCAAACCGACTTGTAATGAGTGTGTAATGTTCAAATGTGGAAAAAAATTGAAAGTTATTTCAGGGATATTTTGTGATTTAACTCTAATGTCGATGGAAGGTATTTTGCGGTAAAGTGAATGGTTGGTGGAGAATTATTGGAATTATTGAAGTTTTGAGGATTGAGAGAAATTAATTTGTTCTTTGATGAAATGAGAAATGTTGGAGCTCGGGAAATTATATCCTCTTTTTTCTCGTTATTCGATTTCATCTCATGAGAAATTTTTTAATTTAATTTAAATTCAATTTTGGAATAAACTTATTTTGAAGAGAATTCAATTTTTTACAAAAAAGGTCTCATCTTTCTTTTTTAATTAAAGTCTGAGGTATTTTTAAATAAAAAGTAATATTCAATGATTCGAAAAAATGCAGTTTATTCACTTCATTTTTCTTCATAAAATGAGTACGTCTGTGTACCCTGTTCGGTAGTGCGTTAATAATTGACTCATTGTTGTATCGAGCAATTGAATCTTCTCGAATAATCCTCGAAAGGTATCTGTATTCTACGCTGAGATACAAAAAAAAAAACGATTTTTATTTAATTTCTTACACTTTAATATGCTTCTCATATTCAGTTCTGCAGTAGACGTGATACGTTTCACATCGCAAATTCATTCTGTATTTAGGCTCATTTTCTGCACTACATTTGTACACATTTCTTTCATCAAGACGCGATTACAATAAACTCTAATTAAGACATTAATTGCAGCTGTTAGTGAGTGTCAGGACCAGAGACTTGGTACAGGAGGGGAAAAATAATATATGTAAGGAAAAAAAAGGAGTAATACGTGTAATTAAAAGTATTCGATAATTGGTTTTGTCTTGTTTTGTTCTTCATTTTGAATTTCCTCTCATTTTTTATCTCAAATTTTATCTCAATTTTTATCTCAAATTTCGTATTATCTCTAGTCTTCAATTTTGTCTTAAAAGAAATGCAAAATAATTAACCCAATGCAAAATGTATATTTATATATATATCAATACAGGTCACACGTATTTCTCTTCTTTTTTTTCACATGCATGAGTATTGCCCTTTCCATATCAAGTCCCTGGTTCATCTCCGAGCGATCTATCAATTAATAAAAAAAAAACCCTGGTTGCATCTGGATAAATATTCATACAAAAATTATCAATAATTCCTACATTGTTCGAAAATTTCCGCAGTTTCATTCTGCCCATCGATGCGAGACCAACTAATTAATTAGTCATAATAATTCACCGAATGTGAATAACTGATCGTGAGAATTTCAGTGTCCACCTCCAACTGCTGAAATTCCCGTTCCCGCAACCACAAAGCCAATCCCAAAAAGCAAAAAAAAAAACGCATTACCCATACGCCAGATAAAAAAAACAGCGATCATCACTATCGATCCATCCATGCAACGAGCCGAAAAAGGCAGTTTTTAAAAATAACACAGTAATTATATTACCAAAAATTTCCTCAATTATCACTGATGGTTTTTTCTTCGGCTCGCTGAATATTTCCATTATTTGCATCAGCACTGAATCACCATTAGCAACTGCACAACCGTAAAATCAACTAAAATTCAAGTCCATCCAAACAGAATGGTTATTATCATTTCCAATTATATTCTTTCAAATTTTCCCATTAATTCTGAAAATTGAGGGATGCTTTCAAAATTTCGTGAATAACTGTATTAACAATAGCAGATATTAGCGAAAATAATTACAAGCGAACCGGAGAATTTAATTTCATGATTCTCGATGTTCGTGATCAACTCGAAACGTCCATTGTGTTCACCAGAGATCCACAATTATCTATGCTTCTCTAGTCTATTCGAAGAATGGAGAAAATTTTGATTATAGCCACCAGTGTCCCCGTAGAATCTGCCTTTTCCCCATTAATAGCCTGTGAATATGACAACGTGTTTATTCCGTCCACACAAAAGAATCGAGTGCATGAAACGCAACTGGCAATTGTACACATTCAGATCATGCACATATAATAACAATAACATTGCCATTGAAACACATCGTGTTACCCTAGTATCGCTCTTTTTTTTTGGGTGAATGGTTTTATAAGCGAGCGATATGTATACAAACGAGTACGGCATAGTGCCAATGAGCTAGTGATTTATTGCCGTATTATTTTTGTAAAATACCTACCAAAAATTACTATCTGATTCATCCAAAAAGGCCCATTGAAACTGCAAATCAAACATGCTGATGAATAACGAGATTTTTCAGCAATAGCAACTGAAATTGGAGATTTATTGGGGGAATTGTGATCATTGTGTTGATGATGATTTAATCGGCTATTCAATTCAGATAGAATTTCGCTGATTATTTTCGGGATTTTATGTTATGAATTCCATTTTTTTGATGCTTATTTGACAAAATTGAATGTTTATTTTAGGAAAATCTTGGAGTTGATGAGGTTTATGAGAATATATCAAGAAATTTTCTTTTGAAGCTCATGAAGTTCTCCGAAAAGAAAGATTCTTGGGATTTTTTTGATAAAATGAGTCAATTCGAAGATATTTTCTAATGTAATTTGGCTTCTTAAAAAGAGCAAATTTCATATTAACATTGCCTTTCAACAATTGTTCAAAAATATCTCGGAAACAATGGGAATACGCCATTTAGCCCTAGTCCTTTCTTGTAAAACTTGGAGTTCTCCACAAAAATGAATTAGAGTGAAAAGGATGTATCTTTATTAGTTTCCGGAATATTTTTCAGCATCTTTGCTTTAAACATTTAATGGCACAAGAAACTGAAGAAAATGTTGCAACCATTTGATTTTGTACTGATATTGTTATTTTTCGATTATTCCAGTTGATGATCACTATTTGATTATAATTCTTCATTTTCATTCATTATTCATTGATATTACTATATAAATTTTTAGTGTCAACTCAATTATCAGATCCTGAATGTAAATAATACAAAATTTTATTCAAAGAAACCTCAACTGCATCAGCAATTGTAACACTCTAAGCCTCCAATGGTTTTTCTAGAACCTGGAGTCTTAAATGAAATGAAGAAAGAAAGATGTTCTCCAAAAAATCGATTTATCCTGTTTTCCACATCAAATATTATCTTCCTGCTGTAAATACGATTCCACCAAATCACATAATTCGATACAAAATTCTGGCGCAATTGTTCTCACATTAACTCATAAGACAAACTTTTTCCCCTCAATTCAGACACACAAGTACTAATTTGCATTGTTTGCTAACAATTATTCACAATGACTGGTACGTGATTTGCCTAGCTATCACTGTATTGTATCCAAAACTACTTCAAGTGATCCTATGGTTTCCTATCTTCCTCACCACTTACCAACACAATTGCACGTGGGTCTGATGATCTACATTGGATAGTATCGGTCAGCTTCTCGTGATAAAGCTGTAGAATTAGGTTGGACAATAGCCAGATGAAATGTTGGTTTTCAAGCGAATTTCTTGTATCAAGTTAATGATTAAACCTCCATCTCACCGATTAATTTCTCCATGAATTTCTAGAGACATTTAGAAAAGACTTTTTGCCAATTTTAATGTGCCTCATGAATTAACTATTTCCGAGATTCATGAGGAAATTTAACATCACTCATTTCTTTGCTTGCAGTACTGTCGTAAAACAATACTGAGAACAATTGGATTTTCCTCGGAAATAGTCTTTCTGCATTTAAATTTATTTTATTCACCAAGATGCATCGATTCAGAATAGAACTGCAGGAAATAAGAAATTCTATATTTAAATTTTATTTGAGAAATAATCCGGATGTGAAGGCATCAACGCAAATTGTTGGCAGCTGCCCCATAATTACCGCAGATCATTAATGCAGCCATAATCGCACACTCGACAGAGCTTTTCAAACAAATTCAATCCTCTTTGGTTCTCTAAATCCTATGAGTAGTTCAGAAAATCCTTTTCATCATTTTCCCTTCAAACATCATCACTTTTATGCTTTTGATAATTTCTCGAGGCGCGAACTCCTTTCATTTCTCCATTAATAATAAAATAATGATTATTTTTAACGAGACGATTTATTCTTTGTGGATGACAAATTAGAAGAAGTTTCTAGGTTCATTATATAGCACTTCTTGTGAATATCGCAGAAATGAGTGGATTTAGACGAAAATTCCGAGACACTTCTTTTTGTAGAGAACTCAATTCTCTACAAAAAAAAATCAAGATCTTGATAAATCCTCCTAATTCTGAAAGTTTTCGAGATATTTTCAAAATTAAATTCCGAGAACGATTCCATCAAAAAAAAAAACAGCCGATGAAACGGATTTAGCTTATTTCCCAAATATCTCGGGATCTAATAAACTTATTGAAAAATATTTTAAAAAAAAACTCTTTTTTAGCTCTCGCAATTCTCTACACAAGAGCATGTCAAACAATTTGAATCCTCTGATTCTCCAAATCCTCAGAATAGTTCAGCAAATCCCTCTCATCATTTTCCCTCAAACCATCACTTTTATTCTTTCCATAATTTCTCACGGCTCAACTGCCTTTCACTCCTCCACCTAAAATAATTATTATTTTTAACGACAGAATTTCTCCTTTGTGGATGACAATCCCCTTCTCTTTTTTTTTCCTCTTTTAATGGATTATGCTGGTACCTTTGTTAACGAAACGAACTCAGCAGAAACTTGTGTCACAATTTTATTTTTTCTCCATCATTCCCTCTTGCCGTAATTTTTCAGGTGTACACACACACACACTCACACACATGTTCACATTTTTTCCAGTCTGCCTCACCAGGTAGCTTCTAGGAGTGATAATGACACGTGTAATTGTCGCCTGTCACATGAAGCATTTTTCCGTTTCTTTCAGCATTCTGTGTCTGCCTCCATTTTTTTTCACCTCCATTTCTCTCACTCCGTAATTCACCTCTAGCCATAAACGTAGATAACATTTGAGTTTGTAAAATACTGTATTTATTTTTCTTCTCCACTTCAGCCAGAAAGAGTGAAAAAAGAAGACTGACCCCTCTGGCTATCGTGAAAAGCGCATACGAAAAAAGGAAATAGCCTCGAGATTGCCGCAGCCTCTCTCTCTCTCTCTCTTTCTCCCTTACCACTCTTTTGTCGAGGCAATCTACCTAATCCAAAGTAGAAAGCTCTTGAGAGGCAGAAAGTAGTTGAAGTTGAAAAACGAATCAACGTGAAAAGAACAGGGTGAAATTTAACAAATCCTCGAGGTTTTTACGCTCCTTGGAGATTTTAAATCTCTTTAAATCAGGAAAGGAGCTCTCTGGACAGACTGCTTTATTATGCACCTTTTCATTTAGCTGAGTCATTCAGTTTCTGAGTCTTTGTGTAATGATCAATTCCCAAAAATTTATTCCGAGTTTTTTTCAGTTAGAGGCAGTTGGAGGCTCTTTCGCTTTTTCATGCTTAAGACACTTGAGCAAGTGTCAAAAGCCTCTGTGTGCACCATGGAGAGCAAGCTTCTAAGTTTTCAAGGTACGAGAGAGGAAAAAAAAATGAGAGTCTGGATGGTGACACTGGCCCTGGAGGTATTCTACTGCTAGCGTGTTTGACGAAGAACAGGAGAAAACGTCAGAAGTTCTTTGAGTTAACTATACCCTCGTGAAGAATAGCGAATGATGATGTGAATAAAACAGCTTAATGCGACACATACACGCATCAAAAGTTTTGAGAATTAACGTTGTCTCGGATAAATTTTTTAGGTTCATCATATTTTATTTTGAGCTTTTTGCTATTTTATGGATATCTTCGAAACAGACATGCACGCAGACACAAACACATGCTTATTATTTGGTAAATTATCGGCCATTGTGGTCAATCCCAAATTTTTTTTAAAAATTTTGCATTAAATTTAATTTTCAAATGCATCGACGTTTCGTCCACTCTGCGTGGATCTCTTCAGGATGCTCATCATCTCTATTCTAAAAACATCAATATAATCAGTAATCAATTTACATTTCTTTATAAAAACAGAATAATAAATGATATCAAAAGTGTCTCCTTACAATTTAACATTTAATTTTTTTAAAATTAAATATTTTGAGTTTCTATCTCCTTGGTTTGTCCACACAAATAACATTACATTCTATCACATTTTACAGTCTATCATGAATTAGATATTTTTACAAGTTATGAGAGCGTGTCAGATACATTTAATTGGCGGTAATTCAATGGCCGATGATTTAGCAAATAATAATCTAATGAATGGTCGAAGAAAAAACTTCAATAATTACAAACACATGCTGTCTCCTTCTTATTCGATTTTCTCGCTCGATCCTATTGTCACGCGAATCTTCTTTCTATTTCCAAATTTAATATTCAGTTTGGCGATAGACGTGACATGCTTCACATCACGAACTCATCTGTAAATAGGCCTATTTTGCTCTGTACATATTTCTTCCAACTACACTGAAAAAGAAAAATTCTTGTCTCAAATGCATGTATTTTGCACAAATGAATATGGAAAGTTCTTCTCAAAAAAGCATTGATCATCTGTATCCATATTTAGAGAAAATTAGTAGATTTACTTGTGCAAAATACATTTGTTTGAGACCAGAATTTTTTTCTCTCAGTGAAGACACGATTCTAATAAACTGCAATCAAGACAATAAATACATTTGTTAGTGATTGTTTAACCATTTTCCGAATAACCTTCTTTGGTAGAACATTGAATTCTGTTCAAAAAATGTCTCTTGATGAATTCTCCCAGCTTCCACCATATCCCTAACAAAAGCAACAAGATTCCCCCACTATTGCAACATTCAGTGAAAATCATTGACGAGTACAAAAGCTCTATTCCAGAAGCAGTAGTACAAAACAAATCCCATCTAGCATTCCTTTCCCAGAGCCTCAATGCAACCCCAAATAAACAATGTCCCCCAAGGACTTCTCATTCGTTAACCCACGACTGAACAGAACATTGCTCCCCCGTTTACCAAAGTTTCTCATGAGGTAGAGAAAGCTTACCATACAAGTTTCCTCTTGCATGCACTAGACCCCCTCTGTTGTGTCTCTCGTAACCAAAGATTGAAGTTAATGAGATTCATTGCACCAAGCCAGAAGCCCAGACCTCTTGGTACTAAATGAATGGCATACGTCTCATTTATCACAGCAGTAGCAAAATCATGATGTACTATGACAAGAAACTCCATCAAATGCTCCTTTCCAAATAACAATTGCAGGATTGTTATGAACATAAATTCACTTGCCTAATCCTCGGGCTAGAACATCAGCTATAATAACATCAGCTGTAGTTATTTTGGATAGTTAGTATTGTGTTTGAGTAGTTATCTGTCTGTAAGTTGTCTTCTCAACTTGGTCTGACCTCTCATTATGATGAACTTGAGGCAGCTTTCTATTCTGCAGTAACGCATATCCATATACATACATACATAGACATATGAATCTATAGCTGCAGCCCCTCCGGACCAGACGTTGGCCAATCGATATTAATGTCCTGCCGAAGGAAAACTGGTCAAAATACTGAAAACTCGATGGAAACTGGCTAAAATAACTGAACTTTCTTAGGAATTTCTTTCGCTTTTTTTTCAAACCGATAGAGAATCCAGAAAGAATAACGAGGCACGTACTTCTACGTTATTTCTGTCTCACTCGGTATCTTGACTATTGGGGGAAAAGAATAGGTACACTCTTTTGTTCCATTCTTGTCTTAAAAATCTATCGATAGGAGGGGGTATTTTCACGGAAAAACCGTGACTCGAATAAATTAAAATGCGAATGCGTTCGTTTTATACAAAAGTTTATGACCTATTCTTTGTACTCCATTCTTTCGATATTCGGAGTAATGGAATTAGAGACAGAAACAATTCGAGGTGGTTTTCTCTTTTTGTTTTCTTTTTTTGCGGGCTCTCTTTGTATTGGGGCGAGATGTATGGACGGGTAAAGGTTCATGGAACCTGGGTATTTTTCTAGTACTTGGCCGCTGGGCGAGATTCGATTTGTCAGGGTTTTGTTTGTTGAATGAATTTTGATTGAACTCTCTGCGGGGTGAAGATTGATTCGTTCGGTGCGTTGTTTGGAGTGGTATAATAGTGGTCGTGAGATGTGGAGCATTGGGAGGATTGGGAAATAGGGCAGCTTGTTTTTTTGAGGGGGGATTTTTTTTTTTCGATTGTTTGAGGAGCTTTGAATTCATCGAATGTGAATTGTTGTAGGTTTTTATGGGGATATCTTTGGAACTAGTGGGTTTAGGAGAAAATGTCAAGATTTAGCGACTTCTACGATATATCACGTGGATGAGGATCCGAATTATTATCATTTTTTCTCTTTTATTTTTTGTTTTCTATTGTTATAAATCCATTTTTATGTTTCTGGATCAGTTTTTTCTTCGTTTTGTTCAAAAACCACTGAATTGTTGAAACAATGTATTTTTTTGTTGGCTGTATGGCTTTTCGATGCTCTAATCACAATAAACATCTATCTATCTATTTTTAATATCTTTTTTCAATTGTCACGTGTATTCTTTTCAATTCACTTCCTTTAGTGCAGACATTTGAATTATCCGATATTCCCAAATTATGAATTTACAATTCATTCGCGTGTCAAGAGTTACATTATTTTCATCTATTGTTCAAATATCACAGTTATTGTATAAATTTGACTCCGATTATGACACCTTTATCATAAATGCCATTAAAACTATAGTTGCAGTTGTTAATGATTGGTGAACATTTCTCGATCATCTTAATCACTGTTGAAAGCACTTTTTTTTTTGTAGAGAATTCAATTCGCTCCGAAGAAAAGCCTCTCGACAAATTCTTAAAAAGCTGTTAGAAACCAAAATTTGAATTATTCTCTGGAAAAGGCAGTGAATGGGAAAAATTTGAAAAAATTCGGTGATGATATGGTCATGCTGGAGAATCTTTTCAAATTTTTTCAGATTTTTTCGTGAAGGCTTTCACGAAAAAAAAAGTCATTTCAATTTGCCTCGAAGAAGTGAAACAGGATAATTCATTTTTTTTCATCGATCTTTCCCTAAGAGTATTTTGGAATCTAATAGAGATGCATTTCTTTCATGTTCTAACCCTTTTTTTGTAGGGAATTTTAAGAGCTACGAGGGAGGATTGATGCAAAAATTACATATCTCCACTAGTTTTCGAGATATTCTCAAAAAAAGGTCAAGAAAAATTAACTTATTTCGATGTTTTTGAACAAGTGGTTCTGATTTTTATAATTTTGAGGCAAAAAAAGAATCCAATTTCTTTCAACCGCACTGATAATAGCGTTTAAACACACGAGACTCCTCAGGAGGTTGAGAAAATGAAGAGAAGAGAAGATAAAGGATAAACAAGAATACATTCACTCGGTTAATGCAGTTGGGCTGACTCCTCTCTCGTTTGCGGCTACAAGCTCCAAAATTATGCGCTGTTGGAATTAAAAAAAGGGAGAAAACTATGTTTTTTTTTTTGTGTCCACGTGTATATATACGTAATTGCGAAAGAGCTGAAGTTTAATGTGGGCCGGAGTCACGTGACCGGCTTGTCTAATTTTCGTAATTTGTGTTGGTGAAAAATATTTTATGAGGGCAAGAGGAAGTTAAACGAGACAGCAAAGCTTGGCTTCCTCTGGACAAGAATTATAGGGGGAGACTGTTTTAGGAGAACAACATAGCCGTTTGTTTAGGATTTCCCGAGCTTGTTAGACTTGAGCGGAGGCGTTTAATAATGTAGGGTTGGGGGAGGGGGGGGGGGTGAGATGGAGATCCTGAGAAAATGATTTAGGAGAGAGGTTTTTCGATGATTTCCGTGGAAAATAGAGGAAATTTACGGTTTAAAAGACGTGTCGCAGTTATTTTTTGAGAATTTTCCAAAAAATTACAGTTTTTGTGGGAATTTTTTAGGTTTCAATCGTCGTACCGTAATAAATTCAGGACCAATGGAAAGGAGAGCTTATTTCCCATAGTTTTATCTAATTTTTGATAATTTTTTTATCAATTTTTAAGAAAATTAAAAAAAAAAACAAAATTTGAGAAAGAATTTTTTCTTTAAATTTCAAAAAAATTCTAAAAAATGCAACACCTGCTTTCTTTCTAAAATTCCTTGGCTTCTTCATGATTTCATTGGAAAATTGGAGAAATTCACGGTTGAAAAGACGTACCGCACTTAATTTTTGGGAATTGTTAGAAAAAATTCTAGTTTTTTGGAAATTTCTCCGGTTTTAATTGTCAGAGCATAAGGAATCAATGATCAATGCAAAGGGGAGCTCATTTCTCAACTTTTTACGTGATTTTTAATAAATAAGATTCCAAAATATTAAAGAAATATTGAATAAATCAAATTTTGACAGAGAAATTTTTGATAATTTCCAAAAAAATCTCCAAAAATCTACTGTAACACATGTTTTTTTTTACCGAAAATGTCTTTATCTTTTCACTGGAATCTTCAAAAAGAAATTCCATCTCCATCAAAACCTTTATTATCCACCATTTCCCTCAAACTCCTTCTAATCCCCAGTATTTGATTTTATCGACCATGTATTTTATTATTATTATTTTTGCCACATCACTTTAACGACAATTTCGGTCATATATAGGAGAATTTCATCTGAACTTAAATGGAGAGAAGGCCTCAAAGTGCTTGGGTATTCAAACTTCTAACCCTAATTCCACAATGCATCATTCATCACAAAGTACCTCGAAAAAATAATGCAGATAGCAAAAATTTTCATAAAAATCTTTTTTGTAGAAAATTTCAACACTTCAAAATAAGGTTTTCTCGCCAAATTTCGCTATCTGCCCCAGTTTCCGTCATATTCTTCAAATCGTAATCACAAAGCCCACTTTTACCCCCTAAAACCCCAAATTCCCTCGAAAATCCAGCCCTCCCTCACCAATCCCTCCCACGAAAATTCCTCCAAATACATAAAGACGTAACACAAAGTAAATGGATATAAATGATGGGCATTTAAATTATCCACCGCTACGATAAATTTGTTTAAATTAAATTATAGATTATTATGGCAAGCGTGTAATAGGCACTTTGTCTGATAATGTATGAGCCTGAGGGATTATTAGCATAACGTGAGATCGCCGAGGCACCTGCTCCACCTCGCTATCCATATATAGATATATATATATATATACGTTTTACCTCGTGTTGGCTCGGCAGCTATCGTTCGTAAAATGTGTATACGATTTTGAGGATAAAGGGATGAATGGCAGAGACGGTTATTATTGTCACCGTTATTGTCGATGGCCATACGATTTTTCAAAGATTCCATCGTAACATGGATGTGAAGAATGTTTCATGAAAGCTTCAAGTGAAATTGAGAATTTCGTTATTGAATTTTTTCCATATTAGATTTGAAAGATGGCGAAGGTTATTTTTGATTTTTCTGAATAATTTTCTTCTTCGGGCAATAGGCGCGCGGTTGAATGCACACTAGTGGGCTATTAAAGCATAGAAAATAGCGAGGAGAAGGGGAAATGGAAGAAATTCTTAGGGGGGTCCTATAATAGAAGAGAAGAGAGAGAGGCGCATTTTTTTAAAGGATTTTTTTGAGTGTCTGAAAAAATAGGAATTTATCGAATTTGGATTGTTGCGGGTTCTTTTGTACATATCTTTGGTGCGAGTGGGTTTAGGGAAAAATGACAAGATACCTTTTTTGTGGAAAATTCAATTTTCTTCAGAAAAGGTCTCCTGATAAATTCTCTTAACTGTGATAGTTTCAGAGATATCTTTGAAATTGAGAACTAGTGATGGATTAAAGTAAATTTTTTGAGTGAAAATCTCAGAAATTAATGGATTTAGAGGAAAACGTCAAGAAACCCTCTTCTGTAGAGAATTTCAAGTGCTTAAAGAGAAAGGTTCGATTAAAAAGGGCGTATCTCCTTTATTTTCCGAGTTACTCTTTAAAAAATGTCCGAAAAAATCGGTTTTTTTCGAAAATTTTGAACAAGTTTTTCTTTTTATCTATTGAATTTCTGGAAAAGTGGACCTTATTTTATTTTTTTAAGTTTTTTTTCCGACTGAACAGTAGGCGCAGTTGAATGCACGCTTGTGGACTATTAAAATGTAGAAGATAGCAAGGAAAAAGGAAAATGGGAGAAATTCTTAAGGGGATCGTATAATATCGCTTCAGCCAGGCTCTTCTTATCTTCAGGCGTATGGATAACGAGCATGGAAAACGGGGTCGTTTCTAAATTGCATAGAGTGGATAGTGTACTCTGTGGAATGGGGCTGATGGCTATGGCCTATTCGCATTGCAAGAGCAAACGGCCCGGAAGACTTTTGATGGATTTCCTCTCACTGATTTTGCGCGTTTCTTACATTTTAAGGAGGTCCAATCTCCACGTGGTTCCTGATGCAGTCTAGTAGCTGAAAATTTACGAATTAACTTGAAATATCAATAAAAAATAATATTATTCAAGAATAAATAGTTTACAAGGCATTTATCATTGAAATAGAAGATATTATTTTGATAATCATGTCTTCGGAATTTTTATGAAATAATTAAATACAGCGTTGAGCAATGTTTCAACTACATTTTTATCAAAGCAGGTAAATCGCAAATTTTTTGTGATTTCTTTGCACACTAAGAAAAAAAAATGGTAAAAACAATCGAATATTGGTTTTAAACCAATATTTTTTATCAAAATAATCAAAAAAGTTTTTGTATTTACAGAATTTAGTGAATTTAAACAGATTAACTGTTTAAATTAACTGAATTCAGGAAATCCAACAACTTTTTTAATTATTAAAAAAACATATTTGCTTAGGAACATTTGCCAATGATATCAATATTTGATTGTTTTCACCACTTTTTCCCCTCATTTAAATTATCATAAAACAATTGATTTTCATAATTATCAAATATTTTTTATTTAACATGGACAGCGATTAAAGCTCCTTAAGTAAGCCCCCCCCCCCCCCCCCCCCCCCCAGGTAATGTCGTCGAGTTTTTTCTCTTTTTTATAATGATTTGTTATTTTACAATAACAAATTAGTTAATTTTTTCAAGAAAAAATCACATTTTTGACTTTCAAGTGCTACCAAAAATTGAAAAATCGATTAAAAAGAAAAAACTCGACGACATTACCTCGAGAAACATCTTAGCTAATCAACGCACTTGGATTTTTCCGTTTCTGTTGATCCAGTAAAGAATTCTAGTGTACACCGGTTTTTTTTGGGATGCCTGCGGATATTTACTTGCAACAGCTTATTTATCAATATTTTGCAATGAAAATTTTTAAAAATATAGTTCATATGTTGTATTATTATATAGAAGTTCATTGAAGAAACCAACTTTATCTGTATTGTCTGAAAAAATTCTTGAAAATATGCTTTTTTCTCGACCGCCAAAACCCTAACTCCCCCCCCCCCCCCCCCCCTTTAATTAGCGGGATGAGAAATTGTGGTGACATGGAAGAGCTTCGTTAAATTCCAGTTTTCTTTTATTACCAGAAAAATCATATTTTTGGAGCAACACAAATATCAAATGCACCCCTCATTTGAAATTGTGCAATTGAGGGGGCGTGAGGTCATGGCAGTAACATACAGATTGTTATTGGAGTGTTCGTTACTGCCTGGGTTTATAAGGGCCACTGTCGACACAGATTTCACTAATAGCCGATCCGAATATTTAGGGGCATTAATTCCGTGAACTAGGGAACCACAGAATACGAATATTTATCTTTGGCTTGTAAAATATGCTCAAATGATTCTGCACTCTAATTCCTCGGGGGTTATAAATTGGGGCGAAAGGCAATGAACGGGAAAAATTTGAAAAAATTAGGCAATAATGTGGACATGATGAAGAATTTTCTCAAATTTTTTCAGATTTTTTCGAGAAGGCTTTCACTCTGAAAAAAATCATTTTATTTTGTTTGGAAGAGGTGAAACAGAATAATTCGATTTTTTTCAACATTTCTTCTTTGAAAAATATGTCGGAAATTGATGGAGATACGCCCTTTTTTATTTCCATCCTTTCTTTGAATTGAAGAGAATTCCAAGAGCCACAAACAAGGATTGAAACTAAAAAGGCGTATCTCCGTTAGTTTCCGGAATATTTTTGAGAAATTGTTGTGAAAAATGGGCTTTTTTTGTGTTTTACCTGTCAAACATATATTTCTTGAAAAAGGCAATGAATGGAAAAAATTTGAAAAAATTAGGTAATAATAAGAATATAATTTAGAATCTTCTGAAATTTTTTCAGATTTTTTTGAGAAGGCCTTCACTCCGAAAAAAATCATTTCTTTTTACATTAAAGAGGAAAAACAGGATAATTCTTTTTTTTTCACTGATTTTTCCCTGAAAATATCCCAGAAATTAATGGAGATACGCCTGTTTTGCCTCAATTCTTTTTTTTATAGAAAATTTCAAAAGCTACAAAAAAAAATTGAAGCAAAAAGGGCGTAACTCCATCAATTTCCGAAACATCCTCAAAAACAACTGAAAAAAAAAATCAAATTCTCCCGATTTTATCTTTTCACCACTAAAGTTTATTTAAAATGACCAGTACTAAACAACTAGCAATGATTAAACATATATCCCTTGATTTTCATCAAGTGTAAAACATTTGTGTGTTTCCGTGTTTGTTCGAAATTTGTCGCTGCCAGTGGTTTTACCTAAAACGAAACTGTTCGGAGAAACGCGTGAACATGGCAGGGACTGCTGTGGTTTTTGGTATGCCTCGTTGGTAGATAGAGCTTGCGGGAAAGAGGTGGGATGAAGGGGAGTGTTAGAGAATGCTGAAGAAGAAAGAGAGTAACTGCTTTTCTGCCTCTGTATCTCTCATTCTCTCTATCTAGTTCCTGGATAAAAGCCACGTCTGTGTGAACGAGACTGCGTCAACTCGGTTTCAGAATATTCCTGTTACAATTTTGTGTCTATCGAGAATCCACTCCACCCACATATATTCGCTCAAATATGTACAAAGTACAGAAGCAAAAGGTTGGGCCACTGAATTCTCTCGTCCAGTATAATTCGATCGCCTGATCATTCTACCGAAAATGATTAATTAACTCATACGGGCTTGGAATTTTCATTTGTTAATTATTTTGCAGATGCAATTGAGAAATACTGCTGTTTTCACGTTTTAATTTAATTTAATTTAATTACTAAAAAAAATGAAAAATTTAATTTAATTCAATTTAATTTAATTTCATTTAGGTAATTTTATTTATTTGTCATAATTTTTTGGAGATTATTTTGGTTTGTGAGTTTTTGGGAATTGTAGAGAAATTAAGAAATTGGCCTTCTTTTAGGCGAGTGGTGGAGGGAATTTTTTAATTAAGACATTTAACAGCTTGAGACTTTTTCCATCGAAACACGGAAATTCTTGGGATAACTGGAGGATTATTGGCGCAATGGAATTCTAAGCAATATCATCTGCTTTAAAATAAATGCACGGAAAAATAGTATTTATTCATGAGCTTTTCTGGGCTGTGATGAGGAAGGAAAAAAAAATTAATGGAAATTATTAGATTTTTCTGGTGGAGGCAAAGAAATTTATGGAAATTTGATAATTTTGATGGTATTAGGAAAAATGTTGGGGGGCTTTTTATTTAGAGTTTGAGAGGAAAATGGAGGAAATTTTAATGATGGAGTTAAGTGGAGAGGGTAATTGAGTAGTTTGTGGGGTAATTAATCACTTTTGTTTTTGTGTACGTAATTAAAACAATTTAGTACAGGAATATTGCAATTTTCATACTTTAAAATTAGACAATTTCACTCATCATCGTGATAATTCTATTTAATATCTTGGAAACTAAGCGAGATAGTGAAATTTTTGTAGAAATCTTTTTTTTAGATCTTGAAATTCTCTACAAAGAAGGTTTCCTTACAAATATCTCTATCTCTTTTAGTTTCCGAGATATCTTCAAAAAAAGATTGCTAAAAAAAATAGACTCAACCTGTTTTACTTTTTCGGGGCGAAATAAAACAATTTTTTTCGGAGTAAAAGCCTTTACGAAAAAATCTGAAAAAATTTGAGAAGACTCAGCGATATGTCTCTATTATCACCTAATTTTTTCAAAATTTTCCCATTCATTGCCTTTTTTCTGGTTATTTTTAATAAAATTCAGTAGTGAAAAGGTTAAATATAGGAAAAGTGAAATTTTCAATTCCACAGTTTTTCGGAAATATTTTGTAAATAATGGAGATACGCCCTTTTGGCCCAGAGATTTTTCTAGTCTTGAAATTCTCTTAGAAAAAGGATGCGGATAAAACGGGTGACGTATCTCCTTTAATTTCCGAGATATTTTCTAAAAATAAATCTAAAAGTCCACAAACTTCATAATTCCCCACGAGACCGTGAAGTTTCCAATTCCGAAAATTCCCTTTTCCATCATATTTATCGAAAAATAAAGATACCCTCTATTTCTCAAAACATGAAAATAATCCCCATGAATTTTCCTGAATATTCCTCAACTATATCACCTCTACGAAGTAAATAAAAAAAGTTGGAAATAAAGTGTATACTAAAAATAAAGAGCTTCCTATTTCATGAGTGAGAGTGTATCTTAGAGAAGTCTCATCTTTTTACCGTCACCTGGTGGAAGTAACCCTCAACTTGAGTATCACCCCTGAGAACTCCTTAGACGAGAGAAAAAAAAGAGGGGAGAGGATGAGATAAAAATTGAAAATAACATATTTCTCTAGAGAGTGTTATTATCTCAGGAAAAATAGTGGATTTTCTCTCTTATCTTATCTAGATGATAGGCAAAAAAGTGCAAGTGCTCGAAAAAATTTGAAAAAATTTGAGAAAATGGTCCAGCATGTCTCCATCATTGTTGAATTTTTTCAGAATTTTTCGTGAAGTTCTTCACCCAAAAAAAAATTCCCGAATCATTTTGCACTGCAGGTCCATTTGAAAATAACACATTTCTCTAAAAAGTGGCAAAAACGTGCGAGTGCACGAAAAAATCTGAAAAAATTTGAGAAAATGGTCCAGCATGTCTGCATCATTGTTGAATTTTTTCAGATTTTTTGGGACAAGCCTTCACCCCCAAAAAAAATCCCAAATACTTTTACACCGCAGAATTTCCTCTATTTTTCTCGGTTTTCCCCAGACGCGAGTATCGGAGCAATTTCCACAATCGACTCGACGCAATAGTCGTAAAGCAATATATAGTAGAGCAATGATCAACCTTCAGAAAGAATCTCCGCAGAATCGACTCACAGAAAATCACATTTTTTTCCTCAATAAAGAGAAATGTATTTTTCAACGGAATTGTAACAGGTGAAGAGACTATTCTGTTATTTATAACGAAAAAATACCGGAGGAGCAAATGAAAAACAACAGTCATAATGGTGGAAACAGATTGTGCTCAAAGTTTTTAAATTTATTGTAACAATTCTACGTTCAGTGACTCGAATCTCGCATTCCCTCTTCCTCGATATCAGCCCAGTTTCGTGACTTACGATCGGGTATATCCGTTAAAATTCAACTACAAACGATAACCACATGGTGTACTATCTCTTCTTCTCTCTCTCTCTCTTACTCTCTCTTTGATTCTCATGTTTGTAGTTGCTTTCTGACCGGAAACCAGAACAGTTTGGCTTCCATTTCCCATTGAATCAAGTTTTTCTTTTTCTTGCAGAGAAAAATTCGGGGAAAGTCAGAATTATTACAAAAAATTTGATGGATCATTGTCTTATTAAAAAAATTTTCGAAACTATAAAGTTCAGGAGAATTTAGGATGAAACCTTTTTTGAAGCCCTTGAAATTTTCTACAAAAACGGTCTCTTGACATTTTTTCCAAAATCCTTTATTTTCAAAGATATCTTCAAAGGAATAACAAGTAATTCTTTTTCATTTTTTTTTCGACTTAAATACATCTTTTTTGTCAATTTTGAAAGGATCTCAGAAACTATTGGAGTTACGAGAATTCATTTAGAGGCCTTTTTTGTAGCTCTTGAAACTTTCTACAAAAAAGGTATCTTGAGATTTTTCTGGAAATCCATCATTTTCAGGAATATTTGCAAAAGAATCACAGGATTTTTCTAATGATTTTTTTTCGCAAAAATTCGAGAAATCTGTGAATTATCAAAGAAATTGATGAACATGTTTTTTTTTAAAGATATTTCCGAAACTATAAGATTTCCAAGAATTTAGCAGAAGACCTTTTTTGAAGCCCTCAAAATTCTCCACAAAAAAAGCTTCTTTCCATTTTCCTCTAAACCCAATATTTCCAAAGATATTCACAAAACAATAAAAATCATTTTTTTCCAATTTTTCCCTCGACTCCCATGTTTTTTTTCTTGACTTCAAAAAGATCTCAAAAACTATCAGAGCTACAAAAATTTATCAAGATACCTTTTTTGTAGCTCTCAAAATTCCCCACAAAAAAGGTCTCTTCACATTTTCCCCTAAACCCACTCAATCAAAAGATCCCTCTAAAAGAATCCCCGAATGACCTTATCTCATCTTCACTACTCTAATGAAATCGCAGTCAAGATGCTTCCAACGATCGTAATAAATAGTGCAGAGTTTAACATATATGTATATATACTTGCAAAGTGCATACTGTGCATGCAAAACATCCGTAATACTGGCAGAGACATTTTTTTTCAAGTACTTACCCCTCTTCCCCTCCAGACGTATCTATGTCCTTCAAATTCACACGGTTCCTCTCAGTCGCAGGTGCTGATGCTAAAGCACACTATTATGCACAGTAGCAACACTTCCTCTTCCAAAATGTGCGCAAGACATTTCCCCCCCCCCCCCCCCCCCCCCCCCCAAAGTTTAGAAGAACCCAAAAGTTAGTGCATCAAAGTTCTTCGATGAAAATTTTCATAATGAAGAGTATTTCATAATATTCACGTACAAATTTCCATTGAAATTTATTATCTTGAACTATAAGACCCCATGTTTTAACATGAATTTAGAGATTTTCAGATTTATTTTATAAAATGCCTTTCAACTCTAAAATGTTGTTAATATCCTCAAGGTCTTGGAAAATTTATAAACTCAGTGATATTCTAATGTGGCACAGAAATCAAAGTTGATAGCTTCTAGTGTTATACTCATACTAGTAATGTACACACGGAAAATTTTCAAGTTCTGAATCGTTTGTACAATGACTTGAGAGTTACGGATGGAGAGGGGACTCCAACGAGTACTCGAGCTTTTGAAACTTCACTTGCAGGAATGTATATACTCATTGAGTCTTTTGGAGGCAAAGGGAGTGTCAAAATATTTGGGTACAAAATTTTAGTCAATGAGTTTCGAATAGTTCTTTATATTTAGTAGAAAAATTTGCGAAATAGGATGAATTCAATCTTTTTTCTTTTAAATATCTTTGGATAATAATGGAGATACGCCTTTTTTGTTCTTATCTTTGTTTCACAGAGATAAAAGGACGTATCTCTATCAGTTTCTGAGATATTTGAGAAAAAAGTGTTTTTTTTTTTTTTTTTCTTTTTAAGAAAAAATTGATTCTATTTTTTTTCATCTCTTCAACATATATTGCTTAAAAAAGGCAATTGATGGAAAAATTCTGAAAAAATTAGGTGAAAATATAGACATGCTGAAGAATGTTCTCAAATTTTTTCAGATTTTTTTATGAAGGCCTTCACTATGAAAAAAAAATGTTTTATTTCGACTCAAAGAGGTAAAACAGAAGAATGAGTCAATTTCTTTGAGTATATTTCGGAAATCGATGGAGATACGCCCTTTTTACCCTAATTTATTTTTTGGAGTTCTCGGAATTCTTTATAGACAGAGGATTAGGATAAAAAGGGCGTATCTCCATTATTTTTCGAGTTTTAGAATTTCTTACTGGGAAAAAATTTGAAAATCCTCTTTTTTATCGTTTGAACATAAATTCTTTGTAGTAGGCAATGAATGGAAAAATTTTGAAAAAATTAGGTGATGATATAGACATATTTGAGAATCTCCTCAAATTTTTTTGGATTTTTTCGTGAAGGTCTTCAGTTCGAAAAAAATCGCTTTATTTCGCCTCGAAGAGGTAAAACAGTATGAATCAATTTTTTTCACTCATTTCTTTTTTAAGAATATTCCAGAAATCAATGGAGATACGTCCTTTTCATCTTCATATTTTTTGCAGCTTTCAAAATCCTCGATAAAAAAAGATTAGACCAAAAAAAAGGGCGTATCTCCATTATTTTCCCAGTTTAACGCATTTTTTATTGCAAAAAAGTCTTTAAAAAAAAGGATAAGTCAATCTGTTTTTCAAAAATATCTCAAAAACTAAGTGAGATAGAGTAAATTCACCTCAATCCTTTTTTATAGCTCTCCAAATTCTCCACTAAAATAAAATTCCACCAAGAAGGGCGTATCTCCATCATTTCCCATAATTTTTGGAAGAAAATAGTGACTCATGCTGTTTTACTTCTTAGTTCCTGAATAAATGCATCGACTAGTCTCAACGCAATATCGGAAACAAGTTTACCCAAACTTATTGGATTCGAATAAAGCTGCTTCTGCATATGCTTTTTTCCTCTCAGACTAATGCTCCTCGTGATACTACTTTCGTGATAAAGATACAGACGCGAATGCATGCGAGGAGGGAAGAGAGAGGGGAGGGGGTGGGGAAGGAAGGGGGCCTCGGTTTTATAAGAGTACCACTTGGTATTTACGCTCCAACATTTTCTCTATATATATGTATACACAGTATCATGCAGATTAAGGAAGTTTGCAATGTTTTACCGTTGGTAAAGCGAGAGACTGGGAAGCTCTCCTGTGGACTAACTCTCCCCCCCCCCCCCCCCCCATCTCCCTCCCCTCCCCTCCCATACCATTGCGTACTTTCAACGGTTTTATTGCCGGTGACACTCGTATATTTCACGATAATGCGAGCTTTACCCCTGCGGGGGCCTTACCATGTCTCCATGGATTTATCCTCGCCCTTAATTTTTCTTCCCTTATCATGCAAATTCATTGTAATTTTGGGAACAATGTTCATCATCTTTGTGATCAAAAAAGTCTCAATTTTTAGTTTTGAGAGAAGAAAAAAAAAGGAAAATGCAATTTTTCTGTTCGTTTTCTGGGAAAATATCTCTGAAAATAAACGACATAGGGGAAATTTTGTGGAGATTTTGGTTGTAACTGTTGAAATTCTCTACAAAAAAAGGATTGACCCCAAATTGCGCTATCTCGCTTAATTTCCGAAATTTTTGCGATTTTTTTTGACTTTTAAATTTTTTACTGAAATCAATTTTGGATCTGCATGGGATAACGGTTGGAGATATGAGAGAAAGTCATGAAAGCTTTTTTGTAGGGAATTTAATGTTCTACAAAAAAGATCACATGACTTTTTCTTGTATCTCTAATGGTTCATTCAAAAAAAAAGCCTAAAACAAAAAAATTGAAAAAAAAATGATGTTTTTATCCTTTGTTTTTTAGGAATATCTCGGAAACTAAGCGAGATAACGCATTTTTAGTGGTGACCTTTTTTGCAGCTCTTAAAATCCCCCACAAAGAAAGATTCTTGCAAAATCATGCTATCTCGCTTAATTTCCAAGATACCTATGCTACTATAATCACAAATACTCTGTCTGATCTTTTCTTACCTTTTCTACTGAAATTATTCCCCATTCGCACGGGATAACAATTAGAAATACGAAAAAAAATCATGACACCTTTTTTCGAGAGAATTCAAAACTCTACAAAAAACCTTACATGCTTTTTTCTTGTATCACTAATGGTTCACTCAGAAAAGTCCGAAAAAGCGCAAAAAAAAGACAATTCTGAGCTTTTTAGCAATTTTCATAACCGAAAAAATGCTTTTTAAATTGAGAAAGTGGAGAAGAATTTTTCGTGATTTATTTGGACTCTCATTGCCAGAAATGAAAAAATACATGTCTGCCAGCTACTTCGCAGTTAACAAGCCATAGACTTATGTATTTCACATTTTCATCCAAAAAGCTCAACCCAAAAATTTACGAATCCATAAAATTCCAGTGATTTTGAAGTCAGGAGTTTCTTCTTGTATACATGTGTATACAGTTAAGGGAATAGTTGAAAGTGTGTTTTGAGAAGAAGGAGGAGGGGAAAAGGGGGAGAGGGTGGTATCGTTGTTTTTGCCAACTTCCGAAAGTAACTTTGGCCTTCGTCGTGGGCATTTCTGTTGTCGTGCATAGTCTAAAAGCTCCTGCTGTAGATGTTACCCGCAATAACTTTACTGCTGTGCGACACGCCCGGTTGGTTTGCACTCGATTTCTCTGACAATTTTCTTCTTTTTGGTAAAAAACAAAAAACGTAAGGGAAATGAGGTCAATTTCTTGAAGTTGAGGAAAAAATTGAAAAAAAAGAGAGGGGATAATATTATCACGGTTGAATTGTCACTGAAACTTCGAGCCAAAGTGGTGAAAAATATGTATATATGTATTTTGTACTTTATTCACTAGCACTAAGGGTTGACCTTAATGAACGCAAATGATAATGACGAAATTTCTTGTATTTTATACTTTTTTTCCTTTTTTTTCTCTCACGTTTGTCCTTTTACCCATTAATTTTCGTTCTTTATAGCTCATTTGTATTCTTTCCGTTGGTATTATATTTTTCTTTCGTCTCGCAATTAACTTCCTCTCCGCAATTGCCTCGAATTTTTTTAATTTATTGTAGGGGTGATGGGGGGGAAGTGGGGATTCTGATGGAACGGTTTGAGAGGGAATTTTTTTAATGATTGCAATGAAAAGCTGGGGAAATTTACGATGGAAAACATGTGTCAGAATTTTTTTTTGTTTTTTTTTTGAAAATTGCGATTTTTTCAATTTTTGAATTTTTTTACTTCTTCGGGGATATTTCAGGTTTTTTTTGGTACTAAGGACTCAAGTCCTTCGGAGTTGATCTTGAATGAAAGGTGAGATCATTCGCCATTAATTTATGTGGTTTAAAAAGAAAAATGATTAATTTTTGAAGTATTTATGGTTTTTTTTTTGTAAAAAAAAGGTTTTTCCCCTATTAAGACCTTGAAAATCAATTATTTTCCTTTCAAAATCACATAAATCGATGAAAAATGATCTCACCTTTCATTTAAAATCAACTCCAAGTCACTAGGACCAATAGAATTGAAAATATCTTCAAAAAAGTGAAATTTTTGAATTTCTCAATTTTTTTCCTAAAAAAGTAAAATTTTCAAAAAATTATGAAAAATGAATTTTTACATTTGTTTTTTAACGCAAATTTCCTCAGCATTCCAACAAAATCATCAGAAAAATCCCATCTCAAATATTTCCATCAATTTCAACCGATTTTCATTTAAAAAAACCACCAAATCCCCAATTTTTTTAATTTCTCGAATTTTTTTTCTCCACAATTTCATTAAATCTAAATCAAATCTCCCAAATAGCCCAAACCATTTTGCCCCAGTATCAATTTATCAATTGTCCAAATTCCCAAATACATTAATGATTTCATCTCCTCCCTTCCGCAATTTGCACTGTAAATGTTCCTGAAAATCCAGTTTGTTCAAAAATTATGTGCCACCGAAAATGTTGCATTATTAGCTGGCAATAATTGTCAACTCCCACTGGTAAAATATCAGTTCAAACCCCCCCCCCCCCCCCCCCTTTACCGAAAATTCTGTGTACTCTCATTCCGTCATTGTACTATGTTTATCCCAATAAAATTTTCGTAACAAGGCAAATCAAAATGCAAATGCAATGAATTATTCACGATGAAACCAATGATAATTCAGTCTCATGTGTTTGAACAGGGAAAATTCCGAACTCATTCGAGTTACCTGTCGTTCGTATTATTACCACTGGTTCACCTCTTGTTTTGTGCTTCTGCATAAATTATCACTTGAATTGATGAAAAATCGGAGAGATGCAGGAAAAATGGAGTCAAATTTGCTGAGAATATGTCGGATACTGATGGAGATACGCCCTTTTTACCCTAATCCTTTTTTTTGAGTTCTCAAAATCCTTCAGGAACAGAGGATTAGGACAAAAAAGGCGTATCTCCATTATTTTTCGAGTTTTAGAATTTTTTTACTGGAAAAAATTTGAAAATCCTGCGTTTTATCACTTAAACATATATTCTTTGTAAAAGGCAATGAATGGGAAAATTTTGAAAAAATTAGGTAATGATATGGATATATCTGAGAATCTTCTCAAATTTTTTCAGATTTTTTCGTGAAGGTCTTCAATCTGAAAAAAATCGTTTTATTTCACCTCGAAGAGGTAAAACAGGATTAATCAATTTTTTTCAATCATTTTTTTTTGAGAATATTCCAGAAATTAATGGAGATACGTCCTTTTTATCTTGATTTTTTTTGGAGCTCTCAAAATCCTCTATAAATCAAGATTAGACCAAAAAAAGGGCATATCTCGTGTCTTTGAACAGGGAAATTCCAACTCATTCGAGTTACCTGTCGTTTGTATTATTATCACTGGTTCACCTCTTGTTTTGTGCTTCTGCCTGAATTATCTCTAGCATTGATGAAAAATCGGAAAGACGCAGGAAAAATGTAAATTTTTTTTTTTTTTTTTTAATGACACGAGAAGAATCACATATTCAGCAGACAGATAAAAGAAAGCCTTCTGGCAAAGTTTTTCAGACACAAGGAAAAAATCCAGTAAAATCAAAGTATGAGTTCACGTTGCTTGGATCATCGCCAGTATCTTTGCGCTACTACACTCAACACAAACTCACTTTTCCAACATTTTCATGCACTAAAGTCGTGACTGTTATACCTCTTACGTTTTTTTTACTTCGTCCATTTCACGTAACCGCCCACTCTCAAAAAAAAAAAAAAAAAGTGCAGTAGTATTCTCACTTACGCATAATTCTCCCTGGTGTACAGTCATCCACTCATTGTGAGTACTGTTCTCGAAAAAAAAAAAAAAAGAATATCAACGGTAATAAATGGAAAAGGGGAACGGAAAATGTGAAAACACAAGAAATGTTGATTTTTTAGGGAACGTATAAACTTTTATTTTCTTTCATAAAGGAGAACATTTTCAGTGGTTAACTGTACGAAGAACTATTTTTTTTATTGAGGAAAAAAAGAATATTTCCTGACAAAAATTCAAGAAATTTGCGAATTTTAAAATCACATGAATTTTTTTTGTGTAAATATCCTAGGAACTATCAGGTTTTTCGATATTTCTATTGATAAATTCATCAATTTTCGAGATATTTGCAAAATAATGTGCAGATCCTCTTATTTGGACTCCAACATCTCCAGATTATTGTCTTTTTTTCAAAAATTCTCTTTCTGATGAATCCAGGATCAAATCATGAACTACTTTTTCTAATAATTGCTATTATCCTAGAGAAGAGCACCAGCAATAATAACCAGAAAAGTTCAACCAAGAAATATCCACGAAAATCTCTAAAAACTAGTGATTCTTGAAGAAACATATAAATTTTTATTTCTTTTCACAAACTACTCTCTCTTGACATCTTTCACGTCAAGAAAGAAACTTGATAGTTCAACAAAGAACTGCAATTTTTTTCATTAAGGAAAAAAATAAAAATTCCCTCCAAAAATTCAAGAAATTGCTCAATCTAAAGATCCTGCACATTTCATTTTTATAAATATTTCAGAAACCATCGAACTTAGGAGAATTTATCAGGAGACCTTTTTCGTGACAAATTGAATTCTCTACAAAAAAGGTCTCTTTACATTTCTCCCTAAACCCACTCATTTCAGAGATCCTTTCAAAATAACTTCCAGGTCCTCCCATTCTAACTCCAATATCCCCACTTTTTCTGATAAATCCATGATCAAGTCATGAACCACCTCCACCATCAATTGCTATTACCCCACAAAATCACCCGCAATAATAACCATTCGAATATACCCCAAAAAATATCCCCAGAAACCAACAAATGACGTGATTTCTCAAGAAAACATATAAACTTTCATTTCTTTTCATAAACTGCCTTCTGTGGATAATTGCTCACCAACGTGTGTGCTTGAGTATGCTTTTGCGTTTCATATCTAACTGTCTTTCTCATTCACTGTCGTCGTTATGATCCTTTGCCTGCCACCGAGTCCTCTCAAAGCCATCCGTGCCATCCGTGACACGCCATACATCGTAGTTATACTTCTGGAGAACCACCAGTGATATCGCACTTCTAGTATCATAAAATGCCAACACTCCAACTGTGTATGACCATCCATTATGTATATATATATATATATACATATATGTACACAAATATATGTTTGTGTTGGTAGGAAATGGTGTTGCCCGTAAAGTCTGTTCAATTTTTATAATCTTCGTTTTAATGATACTGTCGTTATATTCTTTCCATTATATGTTGTGAAGATATGAGCTTTTTTTTTAGTGTGTCTCTCGTTTTGTCTTTATCACGGCTGCATCAGAGCTGCAGTGATGACAGTAGTAGCAACGGAAGCGTTTCTGCGAATTTTTTATGATAAAAGTGGATGAATATGAACACATCACCTGTGGACTATTTTGGAAAAATCCTAAAAAACATAAGGTTTAGGAGATTTTTTTTTTCTATTTATTTCAAATAACTGTCTCCCAGGATCATTTCCCTATGACAGCGGAGGTACATAATTTGACATTAGCACTTACATTTGATAATTAACATAAATGGTGGCAATAATTGATACAATAGTGCATTCTTCATTCTATCATCTTTTTGAAGTAAAGAAAAATAGAATGACTTGGCGAGTTGTGTATGACACTGGTAGAGCAAACAACAGTGCTTCAAACTTCGATATGAAATTTCCTAAGTTTCATGGCATTTTGTAGAAATATATATGGGTTTTTCAAATTATCTTGAGCCTTGGCGCAGTCATTTACAAGACTTAATATTGTCTTGACCGATTGCCGTTGACCGATTTCGAACGAGGTCTCCTGACATTTTCTCCTAAACCCATTATTTTCAGAGATATTCATCATTGAAATGAATGGAATTATTGGACCGTGAATGGATTCGATGAAATCGAAGGTATCCTCTTCACTTGACAAGTATTAGAAATAGTTCTCGTATTTGAAATGACCCATTTTGCGTCAAAATGTCTCGTTAGCTTGTTAATTGCATGATTGAAGCTCTACCTAAATCTACACAGAGAAAAATGTTTTCTTAATTCAAGAATGTGCAGTCACTTAATTTAAGAACGTGCAGGTCACTTAAATTAAGAAAGATAAAGTCACTTGATTCAAGTGAGAAAACTCACTTGATTTAAGTGAGTTTTACTTTCCTAAATTAAGAAAGAAAAAATCACTTGATTTAAGTGAGAAAACGCACTTGATTTTAGTGAGTTTTACTTTCTTAAATTAAGAAAGAAGAACTCACTTGATTCAAGTGAGAAAACTTACTTAAATCAAGTGAGTTTTTTCACTTAAATCAAGTGATTTTTTCTTTCTTAATTTAAGAAAGTAAAACTCACTGAAATCAAGTGACTTTTCTTTCTTAATTTAAGTGACTGCACATTCTTAAATTAAGAAAACATTTTTCTCTGTGTAAGTAAATTGCCAATGGACATCCTCCTCAAAATAAGCAGCTCAAGTGGAATTCTTTTAATTTAATTTGAATTTTGTACAAAATCTGCCAACAGAATTGCTGAATGTATACAACTTTACATTCATCGAGTTTCGAAAATGTTCTAGGGTTATAACGATACTTTATCACACTCATATAGATGGATCGACATGGCATACATACGGTCACTTCCAAAAACAATAAATCCATGGATTTTATGGCATTCTAGATTTGTTAGAATTGGAAAAATAACATTTTCCAGTATTTTTTTTTCTCATTTTTTTTTTCATCCTGTTCAATTCTTCTAATGGTCGGCCAGTGTCATGATACTTTTTTAATCAAGAAATAAATCTCACAAAACATGATCTACGGCCTCAGTCACTGGATAAAATATATTTTTCAAACACATACTAGCAGTGATCCTGTACTCGTTGGAATAATAAAAAAAAGGAGAACTTTTGTATCGGATTATACAGATGAATTATATAGAAAATTTTCTCAATCCCCTCAGGTCGTTCTCGGGACTTTCATAGGTAGCATTACAGCATGAGGAGAAAACTGCACAAAGTTTTTTACTCGAACGCAAAAACATGAGCATAAAGCAACTTCTCGGTAGTAAACAAGTAGTCTGATGCTTCCTTTTTTTTTTTTTTTTGAATATTGGTCTTTGTGACAATCGCTGTGAGACATTTATTTTGTGGTTGGTGTTTTCGAGTTTTCGGGAAATGGGGGGAGGGGGGGGGGGGGGGGGCAATTGGATATCCATATAGAAGTGAAGGTGATTTTTATTGCAGTTAGTCCCTTTTTTTTATGCAAATATCAAAGATGATTTTACATTTTTCTGAATTTTTTCATAATTTTTGTTCGTGCAGTTTATGAGATATGAATTATCAAAGTTACTGAAAATAGCGGTGGTGGAGATGAAACGCCCTAAATCAGACAGAAATAACGAAATTACTAGAAAACCACAGGGTTGACCCATTATTTAAAAACTATTGACGAAGAGAACAGCATTTGAACTAAATAATAGAAGAAAAAAACATTCAATTCTCCTTATAGTTATTGAGAAATTTTAATTAGAAGGTAGTCGTAACTATTTGCCTCTCTCTCTATCTCATGCATCTGATAGGAGATTAATGTAAAAAAAATTCGAGAAAAAAAAATTATATTCACAAGCTGAAGATATGAATTTCGAGTAGTTTAATCACTTTTTCGGGTAAATTAAAGCACGTTTCCTCGAATTATCAGCAATTAATTGGAAACTAACCCACAAATCCACATTTTTTTCTGTTTTGTCGATTGTACTACCTTAAATTATAGAGAAAATATTTCTCAATGAAATTCGGGAATTATTGATTAATTATTTTCAAGTTGAAATATCTCGGAAATGAGGAGGTTTAGAGGAATTTTTCAAGAGATTTCCTTTGTATAGAATTTAATTCTCTCCAAAAAAAGTGTCTTGTGATTTTTCGATAAATTTGATGGTTTTGAAGATAATTAAAAAGAAAGCTTTACTCTATTTTTTTGATGAATTTTTGAAAAAATTAATGAAAAAAAAATTAATCTAGTAATTTGAAGAATAAACAATCCCTAACTTATTTAATGTTGAAATGTTAATTTTATGATGATGCACATCTCAGAATCCCTCGCCTCTCAGACCTTTCACGATTAAGCCGATTCTCAGGAGCGCTTCTGGCAAGAAATCCTTGATGAATAATTAAATTTTCCCAAACAACAGAAACATAGAAATGAGCCTCTACTCGACGAAATATTAAGATGTATATCTGAGAGTACGCGAAATTGGGTTTTATTGTGATAAACAGAGGAAATACTCTACAACTCAGCTCTCTTGACATCTCAGAAGATTACCTATTTTCTCATCTTAATAAAATTCTTCTGCTTATTTGACTCTTCTCGTAATTTATTATCTGCAGAGAACAATGCCAATAATTTAATAAAATATCATCTAACTTTTTCTTTTGTCTCTTTAATTAAAGAGAAATAATTGCATTTTCGCTGCAGAATCAAAGGAGCGTAAATGTTTTTTTAATTAAAAAAAAGAGTGGGACTTACGCCCTTTTAATTCTATGTAAATAATAAAAGCTCTTCAATTTTCTATCAATTGAAAAAAAAAACAAATTCCTATAAATTTTGAATTTCGTAATTAAAAGATTAAAAAAAGCTTTTTTGCTGCCATTCATTTTTTTTTAAGAATATCTCGGAAACTAAGCGAGATAGCGAAATTTTCGTAGAAACCTTTTTTTTAGCTCTTGAAATTTCCAACAAAAAAGATGTTCACAAAAATGTTGATATCTCGCTTAGTTTCCGAGATCCTTTCCAAAAATGAATAAGAAACATGATTTATCGATGAAATACATTGATTCAACTGAAAATTATTGCTTCAAATAACCCAAAAGTTTTTGCAAATTGAATTTCCATTAAATTCTTTACTTTTGTGAATATTCGCAAGTTTATTTGAATAGAGGAGAAAGAGAAGGAAGCATAAGGATTCCCACGAATTCTGGCTATCGCATTTGCCCTTTGCATTCACAGAATATTCAAGAAGTACAACTCCAATCTCATGTTCTCGGGTCAATAGTAGAGTTACGTACGTAAAGTTTTGGGAAAGTGGAATATAGTGTTATTCAACTATGAGAACGAGATCTCTCTCCCAAGAACTTTCGTAATCACGTAACTGCCCTGAGAAAAAAAATTGTTGAGTATCAGAGCCTAAAATCCTCGTGCTATTGTTCAATTGTTCCAGGCACTTTGTCACTCGCCTGAATGATCATTCAAATAATTGCCTTTACTAAAATACCTTCTGCTAAAGACAATGAGACATTAAATTTATTTCATTGAAATCGATTTATTCGAAATTATTACATAACAAATTATTTATTAATTTCCTGGAAATTTTATACTTGTCAAAACATTCAAAGACACTTCACTGGGAAAATCCAATGTGTATCTGGTAACCACCCACTCAATTTCTTACAGTATTCAGCTATCTGGCTACATTCAGAAGCACTTATGTCCCATAGAATTACCCACGAAGTTTCGCCCTCTTCTCTCTAAACGTGGTAGAGGCGTTTGAATAACTTTCACCAAGTATCCAAGGGTCGTTTCTCGGATTCTCTTCTCGTTGGAAGGAGGGAGTGGGCTCCCAACGACTTGGGAGCATATACATTTTCAAGTTTCTCCAGTTTGTTCGATTCTCTATGGAACTTTTCATTGCCTCTGTACTTCTGAAGTTTGAATATAGGGCCACCCATTCGCTGGATGACAGTGAATAATAAATTAAAAATTCCTCCATTATCCTGTTTTCACGGCTATTCTTCATGCTGTGTCTCTTCAATGGTGATTCATGGTGTAAACAGCCATTAAGTGAACGATTTTTTTGATTAATTTTGTTGGAAAATGGGAAAATTTTGATTTGGGAGGGGGGGGGGGGGGATTTGTGTCTTTTTTCACTTGGGATAGAGAGGAGTAATTGCGATTTTTTTTTCATTGATTTTAAATGAAAAATCTTCTGAAAATCGATAATTCAGTGGTGAAAAGGTAAAAAAAAAGTGGAGTTTCCTTCGAATATTCATTTTTTGAGAATATCCCGGAAAATAAGGAAGATGAGAAAATTTTTGTAGAAACTTGTTTTGTAACTCTCAAAATTCTCTACAAAAATGAATTCGGTTAAAATCGTGCTATCTCGATTAATTTCCGAGTTATCTTATTGAAAAGATTTTTTTTATAGTTTTGATGAATTTTTCAGAATTCAAGGATTTTTTTTTCTTTCAGTTTGAGTGAATTTGAACTTTTTTTTTGGGGAATATCTTCGGCTTTAATAAAATTTAATTTTTAATTTTATTTTAATTTTAAAAATTTCCGTTTTTATCAATTATTCAATTTTTTAATTAATCAATCAAATTCAGTGAATGTGGACTTACGCCCTATTTCCTCTACATAGAGAGAAATCACAAAATTTTAAATTCATTAAAAATTGAAAAATTCATAAAAATCAACAATTTAATGGTGAAGAGTTAAAAAAAATCCCTTTTTTTTGCCATTCGTTTTTTTAATTTATCAGAATATTTCGAAAATTGAACGAGATACTAAAGTTTTTGTAGAAACCTTTTCAATAGCTCTCAAAATTTTCTACAAATGAGATTTCCACAAAAATTGTACTATTGCCATCATTTTTTTTAAATATTCCCAAAAAATGAATCTTTTTCCAGCCTCCTAAAATATAAACACGTGAAAATGTCTTTTGCAAGCAGTTGGTTAACAATAAACCGACTGCAAGCCAATTTCAGGATGAAATTTATCAAAGTAAATATTGACCCAGTCGATAGGGGGAGAGTTTTCACACGTGTGTGTGTGTGTGTGGTATTGTTGCGGTGCACCTTTTCTTTCTCGGCCTTTAACCGATTAAAAAAAAATTCCAACAATATTACTCCTTTCATGCACGTGCCATACACAGATCCAGATACTTTTTCTCCTCGCAGCATTTGCAAAATCCATGCGACTCACTCATTCTCCTTTTATCGGCTTTTTTTTTCTCTCCCCCTTTTTTTTCAATACGGCTCGATATATGCCACCTTTGGCGAGAGTCGATGGCCGGGAAACCATGGGGCGCGACTCATTACTTTTCTCGGTTCACCTGAAAGCACCGTGCTTTTTATCCCATTCCACTATTTCAACCTCTTTCATTTTACCACTAGTCTATATCATGTATCTCACTTCTCTTCCTCTTTTCTCTATCACTTTCTTTTTTTCCTTTTTTTTTTCTATCACTATCTCACTCTATTTTCTCAGCGTTTTCTGTTCCACCTCGCTTGTTCCGATGGCTTCGACGGCTTGATTTATTTTTCTCATTACTAGGAAAGTTATAGACCTTATTTGTGGGAATAATGATAATTACTTTTTTTTCCTTTTTTTTTTTTACTTCATTTCCAATAATAAAAAAAATTTAATCAATGAGATTTCATTTTTCATTTTGGGGAGATGCCTCGTTGGGGTGTTTTACTCATTTGTTATTTTTGTGATTAAAATTCTGTAGAAAATGATATTTATTTCAAAATTTCTGAAAGCTTTTGGAAAAAGTCCAGGATAATTGGGAAAATAAAAATAAAAGGGAATGTAAGAAATACAATTTTTAGACAAAAAATTAAATTTTTAATCATTTTTTTATCAAATATCTCCGAAGAAAAACTTTTTTCTTCTTGGAATGTCTCATAAATTAATCGAGATGAAGGAAATTTTCTTATCTCTCTTACTTTCTGAGACTTGCAATTAAAAAAGAACCTGCAGCAATTTAAAAAAAAAAACTATTTTAATAAAACATTTATTTTTTTTTTTAAACATAAATTTTCATGGCATAAAAAAAAATAATATCACATCAACTTTCAATCGATCAATTTCGAATCATCGATTAATCGATTCGATATTTTGCATTGAATTCGAGATATCGCATTCCATCTGATCATTTTGTTTCGCTTTTTTAATTCAACGAGTTTCCCAAAAAAAAAAAAAAATCACAAATCCAGAATATTGTAACGAAATCAGAAATTTCAAATTGATTCTTCTGGCTCACGTTCAATAAATAATTACTGAAGTTAGCAGAAAACCCATCGCTTGTTAATCGACAAATAAAAAAGGTTTCATTATAATTCTGGACTTCGTGTCAAAATAACCTTGTGTAGAAACCTAATTAGAACGTTTTTAAAAATAATAATTAACCATTCATAATAATAATAATTGTCAATTAATTACAATAAAATTTTTATCATTAAAACAAGAATTTCCCTCGAAAAAAAAATCCAGTATTGAAATAAAATCTAATTGGCTCCAAAGAATTCAAATGAATTCACCATCGTTATACCTGAATGAATGTTTTATATTCAATTATCCCCGCTGCAATAACTTCAGCAGTGAATAGCGCATTATTTCCCCAGAAATGAGACCCAATAATAATTCCATCTCTCTCTTTCTCTCTTCTCCCCCCCCCCCCCCCCCCCCCCCCCCAAAAGTAGTGGCGCCAACCAACGTTGGGAAAAGATGTAGCGGTTCCTCTTTCTCGCTTCAGTTCACCAGTACTGAGATGTAGGGATTCACGGCTGGCTTCCTCGCAAATGAGGTACCCAGTAGAGAAGAGTTCTTTGGCTTGAAGTAGCATCAGAGGAAGAGAGCAAAAGACGAGAGATAGGGGGGGGGGGGGGAGGAGAAACGGTTGAGGGAGAGACAAATCTAGTGGGAGGAAATTCAGCCACCCACTTCGTGACGATGGAGTCGGCAATGGGGGATAAAAAAAAAGAAGGGGGGAGGAGGGGGAAGATGTCTTGGGGGCGTGAAGAGAAGTCACGGAAGCGAGCAATGTACGAGCCAAGTCCTGCAAGCATTTCTAGTTATTGCCTCAGGGACACGGGTGTAACTCTTGCATCTTAAACCTATCAATTCACTGGCAGTTTTGCTCTCGTGCCTTTTTGGCTCTACAACGAAGATTTTTACTACTTCATTGGCCTTTTTTCCTTCTTCATTCTCCTTTTTTTTTTTTTTTTTCATTTCACTTCTACAGTGTCCGGGGTGAGATAAAAATGATTTTAACAAAAGGCAGAGAGACAGGATGAGTTTCTGGACAGGAATCTGGACTTCTGGAAAGGGGTGGGGGGGAAGGGGGAAAGAGCCACCTGTGTTTATCCCTTATCTCGGGTCAGGCGCAACTTTTTAACTGCCATGGCAAACATAATGCCGGCTAGTATCTGGGCTAACACAGTGGACATGTGTATCAAGTTTATAATTCATGCGAGAGTTGGTGCGGGAGTTTAAAGTTTTTTTTTTGAGAATTATTAAGTTGGTGGGAAGTTTGGATATATTTGATGAAGAAAATGTGGGGAAGGGGGAAAGGGAAGAGGTTGGGTGGAATAGATTTTTTGGAAATTTGATTTTTTTTGAGGGGGGATTGAATGGGAGAATTCTTTCATTTTGGGCAATTTGATCTTTTTTGGGGCGATTTCTCTGGTTTTGAGTTGTGTGGTTTTGGAAGTCGATCATGAGTGGAGAGGTGAGATTATCTCTCATTAATTCACGTGATTCTTAATCAATTCTTCATGAATTTCAATGAAAATAAGAAGAAAAAGTTGGTTTTCAAGAAATTTGGATAAATTTAATGGAAAAGCAGGGGCAGAATTTATTTTTAATTTTTTAGAAATCGATTTTTTTGAGGGAGAATTCTTTGATTTTTGAAAACTGTTTTTTTAGAGATTTCCCAGTTTTTACTTGTTGTAACATGAATAGTCAATTTTCGGCAGAAAGTTGAGATCATTTCTTATAGATTCATGGGATTTTCAAACAATTCTTTTATGACTTTCAATGAAAATGAGAAGAAAATCTTGATTTTCATGAAATTCGCTGAAACTTCAGAAAAAATCATGAAAAAGCGATGAGAAACCACTTGAATCGATAAGAAATTCCCTCATCTTCAATATCATTTATAAATTTTTCTGCAAAAATTACAACTGTAGACATTCTCAAAAATCGCAAAATTCACTAAATCAGAAGGAAAAATCCTCAAATCCGTAAAAATCAGTGCCAATGCATGTCTTCCACTTGAAATTTCCCCATTTTCCCATCAAAACCATTTTTTAAAAAATCTACACTAAAGCCTTCTATAAAACTCTCCATTTTACCCCAAATTTCCCTTTACACCATAGAAATTCAGTAAAAAAAAAGCCTAAAACAGAAAAAAACGACTCATCTTTAATTCTTTAATTCTTTAATTTTGAAAAACTCCAGGCTAATAAGCCCATCGGAGCTAATACATACATGTTTATTACATATTAGAATGACGTAATTGCAATATTTCCTCATTAATTAAAAATCTCATTCAATATTATATTATTCTAATTTGTTATCTCACTAAAATTGCAGGTATTTTTTTGATTCGATAATTTCTAATATTTAATATTTTCTCATATTTTCAATTGCAACAATCCTATCAATATTGACAGTAAAAATAATAATTCGTAAGTCGGTATCACAGAATGGTTGATTTGAAAATTACAATAATGACTATTATGTTAACAACACATCACAAGTATCACAAACATTCCATTTATAAAATTTTTGATAGACAACGATTTAGCATTTCTATGCATTTTTCAGTTCATTTCTAAATTAGTTGCTTATCTCATTGATTTCCTTAATCATCAAATAATCAAAGCATAGTCTTTTGAAACAATCAATTGATTCTGCAAAAGTTACATCAGCTGATAATTCGTTCCAAAATTGTACAGTAGTTGCGAGGAAAGACTTCTGATTTATTGCTTCTGATTTATCTTTGTCATTCTCAATAGAATATCTCAGAAACCAAGCGAGATACCACAATTTCACTTGAATCCTTTTTTGTAGAAAATTTCAAGAGCTACAAAAAAGATTTCCACAAAAATTTCCCTATTTTCCCTTATTTCCTGAGATAATCTTAAAAAACTATCAGTAAAAAAAAAAGATTTATCCAATTCCCAATTGCCTCTGTAATTGCCCAGATTTTCTCCAATTTCCCCATGTAAAATTGGAATTTTACATTGACAATAAAGCCAGAGTGATAAAGTTAGAAACGACGAGAGAATAAAAAATGCAGGACATTCAGCTTCTCTAAGGGTCTGTCCAACTTGTTTCGCGCATCGTTAATTTTTTTTTTATCGATCATCTGTCGGTAGTTGTCTCCATCGACTGGAAAATGTGCGTAACAAGTAGAGAAAGAGAGAAAGAAAAAAGAAACAGGAACATTCAGACATTCATGACTACTCTAATGATTGCCAATAATTCAGAAAATGGCTCAATGTATCGAGAAAAATAGTAGAAAGTGGAGGATAAAATTACAAAGGATTTTTCAGCGCATAAAAATGTTATCAAAGTTTTATGAATCGTTCGTTTTATTTTCTCGGGGAATAAAAAAACGTTTGTCGAGGCAATGGTATATATTTTTCGACGCAGTTGAAGCGATGCAAAAAAAAGGCAAAAAAAAAAAAACGAAAAATGAGGAAAAAAAATGGGTGGCATTGTCACTGTAGCAATGGGCAAGTCCCCGGGTGTATCAATCACGAGTGAACACGATGAATCTTCTCTCACGGTCTGTCGAAACTGAAAACACAGCCTCGGGGAAAACGCACAAAACACCGCATAACACGAGAACATCAAGTATCTGCATTTAGTGGATTAAAATTCCCTGGATTTTCAATGATTTGCAATGTTGTAAATTCGTTTGTAAAAGGAAATTCGATTAATTAAATTGAACAGGACACAAATAAATTCAGGAAAATAAACTGTTTGTTTAACGATAATTCAGATTTTTTGGTAGTTTTTAAAAGGGATCTCGGAAACTAAGCGAGATAGCGCCAATTTACAGGAATCCTTTTTTGTAGAGAATTCCAAGAGCTACAAAAAAGGTTTCCACGAAAATTGCGCTATCTCGCTTATTTTCCGAGTGCCCATTTGAAAACGATAAAAAATCTGCAATTAGTTATTTAAAAGAATTTAAAAGAATGATTTTTTTGTGAAATCATTGAATTAATTTCATTCCAAATATTCCCACAATTTCTTATTCTCGACTTATTCTTCTTTACATAAAACACAAGTATAATAATTAAGAGTAGAGTATTCATTTAAATTCTTATAAATGAGAGATTTTCCTTTAATTCCGCATTTCTTCATGAAAACTTTGTTTCTGAAGGAAGAAAAGTGCATTATGTTTACTGTCCCTCTTCTCTCTTCCTCATTTCCCTCAGAACCAGAGTGGAGATGTACATTTGTTTTTTCCTGCGGTTCTAAATACGTTTGACGACATTTAAGTAGAAGAAAAAGAAAAAAATTACAATCCAGGTCAGGTTGACAAGACAGAGCTTAAAGTGTGTTGCCTGGAGTTACGCGGTTGAACCAATCTGTCGGACCTTTCCCAGTGGATCCGGCTTGAGTCCGGTACTTCCATGGGAAAATAGTCGAGGCTCTTGCCTCTTTGTTTGAGACAACTGTGTCAGAAGCTCGAGGGGAATTGGCCGATTTTTTTTTCTTGTTCCTGAGTCTTCATTGGTCCAGTTTCAACGTTTCGTGCCACGGTTTTTCATTTCTTGGGTTATTATTGTGCGGTTGGTAAAATCACAGTTTTTCTTTCGTTAGCATGTTAATTAAACGAAAACATTGGTTGAACTGATGGAATAATTGAGAGGAAGTGTTTGGAGAGAAGTGTTTCGATTGTTCCATTTGAAAAATCATTTTGCGGCGTTTTTTTTTGAATAAACTGAGAAATACGGGGGAAAATAATTGGAGCTTTTTTTGTAGAGAATTTAATGTTATACAAAAAAAATAGCATAACTTTTGGTTTTGTCTCTTGTATTTTTCCCAAAAAAAAGCTGGAAGAGATTTTAAAAAATGAGATTTTTGAACTTCACGGTTGTTTAATTCGGAAACTAAGCGAGATAAGACGATTTTTCTTGTATTTTCTATTTTAGAGGATTTTAAGTGCTACAACAAAGAATAAAAAAAAAAGAAAGAGGCTTATTTCCATTAGTTTCTCAAATTTTCAGAAGAAAAAAAATCAAGAAAAATGGATTTATTCCATTTTTTCTCTTTAAGACTAAAATTTTCAATTTTCCATTACAAAAAGAGGATCAGAACAAAAAAAAACCTATCTCCACTAATTTTCTAGATATTTTCAGAGAAAAGTCGAGGAAAATCGATTTATTCTATTTTGGCTTTTCACTCCTAAATTTTCTGATTTTCCATTTTTATTAAAAATCTCGGAACCTAAGCGAGATAGGCCAATTTTGTCACAATCCTCTTTTTTTTAAAGAAAAATTCCAAGGGCTCCAAAATAGGCTTAGGACAAAAAGGGCGTAACTCCATGACTTTTTAAAAATTTTCTTAAAAACCTATTGAGCCAAAAAATTCCCTAGTTTTCCCTCTTCTCTACTAAATTACCATAAAAAAATCCTTCTCCCCAAGTTTCTATCCCCACTTCCCCTCTTTTTTCCAAGCACTTAAATCCCACCGAAACCACATCAAGTAGAACTGCCCGTAACTAGTCAGACACCGACTTACTCTTCTCTAAAAACAATTTATATTTCCTCGCCCACGAGTTTATCCCCCCCTAGTTTTCTTATTCAAGAACCGTTGCTTCAAGATAAATGTGATTTTGTGTGGTGCTGCACGTCGAGAGAGAAAAGGAGGGGGGAGGAGGGTGAGGGAGGGGAAGAGGCGGAAAGTGAGTAGACTCCAGAGTCCGTCCACCTGTGTTTGACGCTGAGTCAAATTGAGATATCGATTTGCAATTTGGCACGGATCGTCAGTGCAGGAGGAGGAGAAGGAGGAGAAGAGGAGATTGTTTACGAGAAACTGAGGGTAAAATCCAGCAACGAAACCCACTGGAAGTGATTGGTCCTCTCTAACCAAAGGGAAAAGAGGGGGATGAGCAGAAGAGGGGGGGGGGGAGAGAGGGTAGTATAGGCTTTAAGCCGATGTCTCTTGCGCGTAACGTATAAAACAGCGATTTAACCGGTGCTCCAGTGCATGCCAAACCAGTGATGAAACAAAGTCCCTATTTCCGGACACTTGGGAAATTGCAAGTAAAGGCAAATTGCAAGAAGTGAAGCAGTATACATAACAAAATGGCTCCCAATGGGGAACACTATCTGTCGCACTGACATCAACTTTTTTTTTTTTCTCTTTTTTTTCTCTTTTCATCTGAAGAAATAAGGATGAGAATAACGCAAATGAGCGGGAGATTCCTTTTGTGAGGAAAAATATCAGTTGAGAGAGAGAGAAAGAGAGAGTTCATCGATCATTTTGATATGTCTTCACGTTCTTTCATATTTCATCGTATACCTTTTCACATCGTCTTCCTACCTCTTTCATCTGAGAGTTGAGAAAAGAGAGAAAAAAGATAGTTTATGAAGAATGAATTGACTTTTCATGGCAAAAATTGTGAACGTAAAACCGTTGCAGGAGAAACTTAGCGACGTTTCAATATTCTTTTTTTTTTTTTTTTTTTTTTTTTTAAGAGAAGAGAGTGTCTTTTATCTACTCTGATCAATGACTTCTAGGGGGGGGGGACGTATCGATACGGTAGTTGGAAAACTTTTAGGAAGAGAACTTGTCTCTGTGGAAATTGATATGAAAGTATTTTCCACGCGGTTTCCATCGGCTAATTGTTATTCAATGGAGTTTGTTATTCTTGGGTAAATAACGGCTTTTCTTGGGGATATAATTTATTGGCCTTTTTGGAGTTTGAGGACGGAGGAAATGATTTTGTATTCAATTTAAATTATTTAGAGGCAATGGGAAATTGAAAAACGATCATAAATTGATAAAAATCCCTATTTAAAAAAAAAAACTTCGGATTTTCAATAAAAATCTAAAAATTCAGTAGCGAAAGGGTAAAATGTTTTTTTTTTAACAAAATTTTGAGAAAATACTGGGAAATAATGGAGATACGCCTTTTAAATCTGAAACCTTTTTTTTCGTAACTCTCGAAATTCATTTAAAAATGACTTAGAACAAAAAAGGCGTATCTCCATGAATTCTAAAAACATTTTTGAAAAAATATTCGTGAAAAAAAATTGACTTTCCGAATTTTCATAAATGCCTATTTTTTCCAGAAAACTTTGAATTTTAAATAAAAATCTGAAAAATTCAGTAGAAATAGGATAAAATATGATTTTCATGTCAACAAATTTTTGAGAATATTTTCGAAAATAATGGAGATACGTCTTTTTCACTCGAATCTTTTTTTTCAGTATCTCTTGAAATTTTTAAAAAATGGCTTGCGGCAAAAAGAGCCTATCTCTATTAGTTTCCTAGAAATTCTTGAAACAAGTTCCACGCAAAAAATCGACTTTCCGAATTTTCAGAAATACATATTTTACCCAAAAACCTTGAATTTTCAATAAAAATCTAAAAATTAAATAGTAAAGAGGTAAAATAGGATTTTTTTTTACAATTTTTTTCACACTTTTTTTACAAATAATGGAGATACGCCTTTTTCATCCGAATCCTATTTAGTAAACTCTTGAAATTCAATGAAAAAAAAAGTAAAGGCAAAAGGAGCGTATTTCCATTATTTTCCAAGATATTCTCAAATAAAGATCCACGAAAAAAATCCAATTATTCCGATATTTATTCTGATGAAAAATGATCGTTCAACATATATCCCTTATCGAAAAATCGCAATTCCAAATTTTCATCTCAGTCAATACGAAACTAGCGAAGACACAAGGCGCCTTTTCTCTCGAATCACAAGAAACAAATGATAAGATTATCCGAAATCAGCTGAACAATCAAACAATTCTGGATTAGCGAAGGAAAAATTTCCCTCCACTTTTTAACGTTATCTTTTCTTAAACTTACCGTTGGAATTCGTTTTTATACTTTCACGATTAATCAATGTTGATTTTCCTCTCTAGATACTGACAGAGGGATTTAACGGATAAGAAGAGTGTCGCAATTTGCGTGACTTGATCGAGTTTAAAGTCACAATGTGAATTTTTCTGATGCAAGAGTAAACGCTAATTTTTCAACTTTAATGGAAAATAACACGAGTCTAGTGCCATTTTAAAGTTTCATGATGATTTCTGGCATTAAAATAAATCGTGTCAAAGTGAATTGCATTTTTTAAACTTGACAAGTGTTCTTGTCTTATCTGAAGTCTTCTGCAAACCCAAAAACTTTTGATTTTCAGGTAAAAAAAATAAAAATCCAGAAGAAGAAAGAGATAAAACCGTATTTTTTCATTTTTTTCACACTTTTTAAGAATGATTGGGAGGTAAAATCGGAAAAAGGTTAAATTTTTGGATAAAATCGTTAATAACAATTCATACAAGATAAAATCCTTCAATCTGACTCAGTGAATCTGTGGAGAAAGTAATGAGGAATAGAATAAGTCCTAGAAACAAAAAATTAATTGAAAATTGAAAAAATTGTCATTGTTTTTTTAAATTCCTTTGAATTTGGAAGAATTTGAAGAAATGTAAAAAATAATGAAAATTTTTCAATTTTCAATGATTTCTTCGTTTCTTGGGCTTTCTTCATTCCTCATTACATTCTTCACAGATTCACTCAATCAGATTTGAGAATTGTATTTTGTATTAATTGTTATTTAAGATTTTATACAAAAATTTACATTTTTTCCGATTGTACCTTCCAATTATCTTTAACAATTTTCAAGTGATGGAGATATGTTTTTTTCATCTTAAATATTTTTTCATCTTAAATATTTGTCATGAGATATTTGAAGAATCAAATAAAACAATACAATACTGAGAAAAAAAAATTGGTAAAAACTATCAAATATTTGTTCGATTAGTCCTTAGAAAATGTTTTTTTTTACATAATTAAAAAAGTTGTTGAATCTACTGAATTTTGTTTCTCCAAACACTTGATTTGTTTGAATGAACAAAAAAAAATTCAGTTAATTCAAACAGTTGATTCATTTGAATGAACAAAATTCAGTAAATTCACCAATTTTTCCCAATTATTCAAAGAATTAAGTAGCAAAGAGAAAAAATCGGATTTTCTCATTTTTCCTCCTAAAATCTTCCTCAAAAATCTCGAAAAATCATGGAGATACGCCCTTCCTACTTAAATCCCATCTGCAGCCCTCGAAATTCTCTACAAAAGTACCTCAGCAAAAAAAAGGGCGTATCTCCATTAGTTTTCGTGATATTTTTCCGGTAAAATTCCAGTAAAAAATTATTGTCACAGTGAATTGCATTTTTCAAACTTGACAAGTATTCTCGCCTCGTCTTATCTAATGTCTCTTTGGAATCTATCATTCTCTCTCGATCACTCCCCTTTACGACACTATTTTCGATAAAAATTCCAAATCTCTCATTCCCTTGCGCTTCTGCTCTTCTCTCTTGCATTACCATCATTCTGATTCTCAACTGCAGATTTATCACACACACACACACACACATACAAATACACACAAATATCATGCGACTAGGGGCAAAAGAGGGGGGGGGGGGTTATACAGGGGGTAAAAGGAATGCATTTGAGTGAGTATAATGCTAAAAGTAAAAAGAACTTCTTATAAACGCGTTCTCTCTCTTTTCGACAAGTGCATTTTTCATTCTCACATGGATTCACTGAATGGTTAGTGTGTCTGGAATATCCGTCATATCTGGAATGCCATAGGATCTATAGGTATAAACGCAAAATCCCATCAGTTAAAGGTAGCAGTCGTCTATATATATATTGCGTCTACTATCCAACTGTATAACGATCCGGAAACGCAATTTCTACGGTTCAATCGAGCGTTTTCTTATCAAAGTCCTCGCGATCGATCAGTGTCATCTCGATAAATCTTAATAACAATGTACTCGTTGAGGGGAAAATTTCAGGGGAAATAGGGGAATTTTTCATCATTTTTCATGGAATTTCAGTGTGAAATCGGAAGTAATGGACTCATTTATCGTTACATTTTGTCTATTTTTGCAAAACTAATGAAGAATTTTATGAAAATCCTAATTTTTTTATATATCTTCATCAAAAATTATGGGAAAGTGATTTTTTGGGGAATATCTTGTAAATTAATGGAGATGCGCCTTTTTTTGCTTTAATTTTTATTTGTAGCTTTTGAAATTTTCAAGAAAATAGGATGATGCAAAAAAGGTGTATCTTCAATAATTTCAGAGAAATTCACCGTTTTCGTCTGGTTTTTCTTCTCCATTACTGAATTAGAATTGGAAAAAATGGAAAATTCGAGAATTTCTCAAAATTTTTGGAACAATTCTTGAAAAATTCCATAAATCAATTTTCACACATTTTTCTAATTCGAAGCTTCCCCATTTTTTTTAATAAATCAATTTTAAAAGAATTATTTTGTGTTTTTTTTTTTATGTTCTCTGAATGAAATGTACAAATTCATCAAAAATCATTGAAAAGTGACTCAATATTTTTGCGATTCAATGGACATACGCCTTTTTTTAATTATCATTTTCATTTCTAACTTTTAAAATCCTCTGCAAATTAGAATTAGGGCAAAAAAGGCGTATCTCCATGAATTTCCGAGATATTACGTAGTTTATCCTGATTTTTCCACTACTGCATAAAAATGGTAAAAAAATCCCAAAAAATTGGAAAATTTCTTCAAAAATTTGCAAAAATACTTCAAAAAAGTCTTTAAATCAATTTAAACACATTTTTTCAATTCAAAATTTCCTCATTTCTTAAATAAGAATAATTTTAAAAAATTATCTCGTTCTTTTCCTTCCATTTCCTCCAAATTAAATGGATAAATTAAATAATTTCATTCTCTAACCAAAATTTAATAAAGTTCCCCCTCAGTGTCTCTGAAAAAGCTCGTAAGAATTATTAAAAAATTCTTCCAACAAACACGCAAGAGAAAGAAAGAAAAAGTTGGAGGAACAAGGTGAGAAAAATAAGATGGGTGTAATTTTGTACCTCCAAAGTTGCAATATTGCACGGAGAATTAAGTAAGCGACATACTTTGCTGCCCTCATAAACTCGTTACACACACACACATACACACACAGTGACACAGAGAAACAGAGAAAATGAAATTTTACGTACATTATTGTGTATTCCACGTATATGTTTGTAACCCGGAAGTAGTGAAAAGACCAGTCGAGTTGGAAGGAGCCTTCCTGGAAACTGGATAACTGGACTGTACATGAAAATTTCCACATTCCTGGAGCGCGAAAAAGCACTGGAGGAAAACTGGACTTGCTGGCCTGTTAGAGACAGTGGACAAGACAGAGACCAAAAAACAGGATGCTTTACGATGCAGCACTGCAATGTGGGCGTGTATTGTACTGTTTTCGCAGATGCAGCGACATGCTGAAGAAATTTGGGTGAATGAAAATTCTCAGTGAACGAAGGAAATGGGATACGATGTGGATTCTAGTTGCTGCAATTTCTGGAGAATATTTTGTGCTGAAAAATAAGAAAATTCGGAGTTTTTTTTGGGAATTTTCTAGGTGTATGGGTTTTTGGTGATTTTTTTGGAGAATTTTGGCGAGTGATGGAATTTTTGGGCGGAAATGTGAAGAAAAAAAAGGATTTTCTGGAGTTTTTCCTTTTATTTGATGATTCTTGTCGAAAATTGAAGGAATTCCCTTTTTGATTTTCTGATTTTTTTCGATTTTTTGGGGAAATTTTTTCATTTTAATGATCACATTTTCCATCGATTTATTGGATTTTTAATTGATTTTTCTTCATTTTTGATGGAATTTTAAAAAATTCAATAGAAACACAGTTTTTCCCTTGTATTTTCCTCAAAAATTGATGAGAAATTACGAAATTATCATCGAATTTTCATGATACGACCATTAAAACCTGAAATTTCCTCGAAAAAATGGAAATTTTCGAGAAGAAAAAGAGTCAGATCTTAATTTTTGGTTTCTGAGAAATGAGAGGAATCGTTAACATGATTTTTATGAAGATTTTGATGAGTAGCTGAAAAAATTTCTGGTTGAAATTTGAAATAAAATTCATTTTTGGCGTTTTTCTTGAAAATCTTACAAATTTCGTAGAAAAATTGAACAAATTCCTTTTTTGAAAATCCTTTTTCTTTTTTCCCCATGTATTTTCCTTGAAAAAATGATGAAAATTGTCTTGAAAATCACATGAGTTGATCAGAAATTACCTCTCCTCCCTCCTGGTTATCAAATTTTTACACTACGACCACAAAAAAGAGTCAAATCCTAAAATTTCGATTAAAAAAAATGAAATCTTCCAAAAATTACTAAAAATCAGTTCCGACACATGTTTCTTATCTCAAATCTTCTCAGCTTTTCAATAAAATCATCAAAAAAAATCCAACTCCAACAATTCCATTGAAATCCCTATTCTACTCTACTTCTCTTACCTTCTTTTCCTCTTCGAATTATCGGAATAGACAGAAGGACGAATTCGGAGTACACTGGTGAATTTCAATTGTACATCTCAATAACATAGTGGACCGTGTTCGAGGTGAATTTCTGGAAGCTTGCTCGTGTTACCAATGCCCAGTGATGCATCACTTGCATCGCAAGAGAATTTACCAGATATTCATACAGTTGTCGTGTTATTTCCGGTACGATGTGAATCTTCAAAGGTATTATCTGTAATGACGATAAAAATGCGATGTAAATAATTCTAGTCGATATGAAAATTTGTGGATTAAATTTTCCTTCATTTTTGGTATTAATGTTGAAATATTTTTGATTCATGTTTGTAAATATCAATCATCACAGTTTCCCTTTTGTGGAATATATGTCCAGTGCAGCATTTCCCATTATAAAATTGCCCCGGGCGCTTACATCAAATGCCTGCCAATGTTCTGCATCAATAGAGTCTGCTTCATCAATAGAAACAGTATTTTCGGTGAAGTATATCAATATCAGGGAAAAACCACAACAAACGCTGGAAAATGTGAAAATCACGAGTATCTTTACTTGAAAGGATCTCGAAAATGGTGAGGTTTAGGAGAATTTATCAAGAATCCTTTTTTGTAGAGAATTTCAAGAGCTACAAAAAAGGTCTCTTGATGTTTCTCGATAAATCCATTAGTTTCTGAGATATTTTTGAGAGAATCTAGGTTCGTTTTATCAACTTTTTTTTTCAATTGAATAGTTTGATTAGAGTTAAAAGGATTTATTAAGAAACTTTCTTTTGAAGAGAATTTAGGTTTCTACAAAGAAGATCTGTTTTAAACTACACTAATTTTGAGGTGAATGGTCAGTGGAAGGCGGATGAGTTGATAAGGGAAAATCAATAACAGATTTTGTTGTGAGTCAATATTTCACTGTTGAGATTCACAAAGTTAAAGAGAATAGTTGAATAACAAAAGAATTATCGAAATTGTCAAAGTTCGTTGAATTTAATCGCGGATTAAAAATACTGTAATTAATTACGTTGTACACTCGTTGAACGTTGAAGAACAAAGAAGGATTTCAAAAGGTGGAGGGGTCTCGATGTCCCTAAAAGGTGAAAGAGGTGGGGGTAAGGGTTCCTCGAGGATGTCCAAGATGTTGCTGGACATTTTGATGACTGTTGACCGATTGGTGACTTTTCTCGCGGTAAATTTTGTTGCGTTTCAAACAAGGTCTCTTGACATTTTCCTCTAAATCCACTCGTTTTTGAGATATTCATCATTTAAGTGCCTAATATTTCTCCGATTTCTCGAATTTTTTGGAGGAGAATTTTCATGTCTGAGGAATGATAACCTGTCAGTGACATTCAACATCGCCATCAAGATTATCAACCTATTTGCGAATCATATAATCACTTGATCCTCCTCATTCTAATAACAGTCATCGTTGTGTGAAACCACGAATTTCGAAAGCTGTAGCTAATTGGTAATCGGTAGTTACATCCAACAATACCAGCTGAGGTACGGGAGGGCTACAGCTGCCGATTAATTAAGCCACGTATTCATGGTTCAAACTAATGTCCCCTACGGCTAATAATTCCCCGTTGGTACCAACTAACTAGAGAGAGAGAGAAGAGAGAAGAGATGAGAGAGAAGGGAAACCACGAAAATTGGCTGCGCTAGTACTCCGCCACCGAATTTGACAATTCTACGAGTTACGTCACTACGAGATACGCTCAAAATGTGTTCGTGTGCGATTATGGTCGTCAGATTTAATACAATGTTGGGTAAACAAATTATCAATGAAGTAATTCAGTAGGTCAGGGGGAATGAACTTATCCTTTGAAATTTGATTCAGTGAAGGGGTAAAACAGGATAAATAGGTTTTTTTTTCATTTCTTTTTTTTTCAAATATGTCGGAAACTAAGCGAGATAGTGCAGTTTTGTCTCCATTTTTTTTGGGTAGAATTTCAAGAGCTACAGGAAATGATGCGAGGAAAAAGGGCGTATCTCCATTAGTTTGCCAAAAATTTCTCGAAAAATTGGACGAAAAATTCGATTTATTCTGTTTTACTTTTCAACACTCGATTTTCCTATTTTTCTCATTTTTATAAAATATCTAGGCAATTGAACGAGATAGAGAAAATTTTCTCTGATTTTTTTTTGCAGTTTTTCGAGGGCAAAAAAAAAATGATTAGGATAAAAAGGGAATATCTGCATTAATTACCAAGATGTTATCAAAAAATTGCACAAAAAATTCGATTCATCCTTGTTCTTCTTTTTACCACTGAATTCCACATTCTTTAATTTTCAAGAGCTAAAAAAAAAGAATTAGGGCAAAATCAAAGAGACACAGCATCTCGCTTAATTTCCAAAATATTTTAAAAAATAGTGCAATTTCCCCCAAAAACTTTTCTCCAACTCTTCCTTTTCTCTTAAAAAAAAAAAGTCCAAATGAAAATATCTCTATTTCTCTCAAATTCCATCATATTTAATGGAAAATAATCAAAAGCAAGAATTTTCCAAGCTACATTAGGTTTCAAACAATATCCATTGTCCAAAAACAGTTCACAAATAATATCCACGAATTTATGTATAAATTACTCATTTAACGTCACTCTTTAATCACTTAATGAGCTCATATGAATAATATTATTCAGAGAAACAGAATATTCTTCATTATAATAATCCATACAATGTTGACTACAAAAAGGCATTCACTAAAATATTTCGTTAACAAATATTATCCCATTAAAATTTAAATCCCCCTCCCCCTCCCCTCCCTCCCCCTCTGATTTTGCATGCAATCATATTTATTCATCATTGTTTGAATTTTCTTTGTAGAGAGAATTTCACAGATGCGATAGAACAGAAATGCCTGGAATATAAAGAAAAGAGGGAGGGAAAGGGGTAGAAGAGGGAGGAAATACTCGAGATAATGCAGTAAACGTGGAGTTTCGTAGAATAGCGGTCACGCATTTCTCGGGCGAATAAATGCAGTTGGTGGATCGTAAATGGGGAAGACTGGTTTGATCCACTGTTTTTTTTTTTTTTTTTCATTTATTTATCTATCCATCTCAGCCTCAAGTTTACCCGGCAAAACAAAGGGAGAAATAAAAATATCCTAGAGGAAGAGAAATTCAGATTGAAAAGACAAGAGAAGAGAATAAGAGAAATGAAAGGTTAAGAATATAGAAAGCAGAGGCATATAGGCATTGACTTGGCTCGATTCTTGGGATTTGTACCGTCACTAACGCAATTGAACACAAGCCCATTGTCTTTGGGAGCTTTTCAGCTTCCTGAGATCACTTTTCGCTACGTCTATTGGATTTAAATCGAGATAATAACCTATGTTCTTGTCTTCAAATGCTTTATTACCTTTTTTTGTTCTTTTTTTTTGATTGAAAAAAAAAAAAAAAAATAGTGCAATGATACTAATTTTTAGTTTTTTTCGGGTAAAATGTCTGGAATATTAATGGAGATACGCCCTTTTTTGCCCTAATTCTTTCCAAAAGCTCTTGAATTTTTTTGCAGGAAGAATTAGGATAAACTCGGCTTATCTCGCTTAATTTCCCAGATATTTCCTACAAAAAATTGGTAAAAAAATGAAATTATCTTATTTTATCTCTTCATTTTCATGAAATGGCTTGAGATGGATTTTTTTTAAGGATTCCATTGAAAAGTTGAAGAAATTTGCAGTGAAAAGCATTTGTGAAAATCAATTTGGTGAAATTTCATGAAAATTACATTTTTTTGGGGCATTTTCCATTTTCCATTTTCGATTTTTTGCACTTTTTTGAGGATACCTATATAGATTTTTTAAGTAAACTTTGTCAAAATCTGTTTTTGTGCTATAATTATCTCAAAAATCAATCATTTCACTTTTCAAACTCTATAAATCTATGGCAAATGATCTCACCTATCATTTAAGACCAATCCCAAGTCCCTACGACTCATAAAACCGAAAAAATGAAATTTTTAAGTTTTCCCCTAAAAACACGAATTCTCAAAAAAATCGCAAAAATAAATTATAACACATTTTTGAATGTAAATTCCCTCAGCTTTTCAATAAAATCATCATAAAAAATCCTATTCCGAATATTTCCACTAATTCCTCACCATTCACATAAAATATCACATAAAAACGAAAATATCTCCTTTTTACACCCTTTGACCCTACATTTCCCTATAAATATAAATATAATTTTTTTTTTTTCACAGTCAAGTGAATCGACTTGTTAAGCAAATAGCGCGTGAAACGAACTTTAATAGTTTGCCGTGAATTTTAACGTTTATCGAATTTCTTCATGGCCAATTCCCGTTACTCTTCGCAAGTAAAACTCAACATCGATGCTTTTAGTTTTGAAGTTGATGTGTATTTGCTGCAGATTGCAGAACATTTTGTCAGTGTATTCAGTAGCCAAACACAACTCTTGCCATATCACATCGCACTTGCCCCTTGTTTATTCTGTTATTTGTAAATAAAATGAAGTAAAATATTGCAACATAAATAACTGTATTTTCTTGGAGCATTGCAGTTCAATTAATATGAGCGTTAAATGCACAACATTCGCACAATTGTTTGCCTGTAATTTGAATCTGTATTGATACTGCACGTTGTCTTGTCAATTTGGGTTATCCTGTTTCTGATTTCAGGATTGGCCAATCTACTCTCACTAATTGTAATTGAGATGCTTCTAATTGAAATGTCAGGACTGACTGATGAATCACAATTCACTGTCATACTATTTATTCGGTAGGAAACCATAAATCTAGCTGTAAAGCATTCGAATTAATTCGGATGTTTGTTTGGTTTTAGAATTTTTGGGTTTTCGATTGAAGTGAATTGACAGGAAAATCAATAGCCCATTTTTTGTTTTATTTTTCTAGTGTTTTTCAATTTTTTTAAAATGAAAATTCGAATTGATTATTTGAAAAATGCAGTTTTTTCTACCTTCTTGGGTCTCGCACGGTGAAAATATGAGAGATAGGAGAAAAATCCGTGAGAGCATTTTTGTAGAGAATTCTCAGCTCTACAAAAAAGATCTCTTGACTTTTTCTTCTATCTCTAACGGCGCATCCAGGAAAAGTCAAAAAAGTCAAAAAATGAGTAGAATTATTTTTTTAATGCTTCTTAATTGATTATCTCGGAGAATAAGCGAGATAGCATGATTTTCCCCTCGTCTTTTTTTTTGTAGGAAACTTTGAGAGCCACAAAAAAAGATCTCTTCAAGAATTTACCTCTCGCCCTTAATTTCCAGAATATTCATAAAAAAAAAAAAAAAATTTCATTAAAATTCTTTCATTTGTCCTCCAATAAAAACCTTAAAAATTGCGGTAATGAGAATTTAACATTAAATTATAAAAAAGCTCGTGAACTTGAAAAAACTTTATTCCACAACAAAGAAAACTGGCCGCATCCACAATATTTATGCAATTCCCAGGAAATTTGTATATATGTACTGGAATTGCATTTACCTCTGGCCAGTGTAAATGTCTGGCGCCAACAAACAAGCGTCGAGGTATTACACTGGACTCTGCGTACTTCCGTAGTACGAACACTAACACCGGATACAACTACGTCGAGTGCAAGAGATGTATCTAGTATCAGTACTTGTGAAACTTGTGTAACAAGAAAATTACAGCTTTGCTCTGTTGGATTCAAAAGTTGTGTTTAATCTTTCGGACGAATTCTCATTAACAAATAATTAATTTCAATGTAAATTAAAGAGTGAATGCTTTAATGAAAATATCTGAGTTCAATGACTCCTGTTTATAAACATTCAGCTTTTGAAGTTGATACTTTATATGAATAAAGTTTATGAAGAGTTTAAAGTCGAACAAAATTCAACTTTTAAATTTCCTTTATATTTCGTATTTTAATCTGTTAAAGTTTGTGCCTTTACTATTTTCAATTTCGTCTCATTAGCAACAACTTATTCCACTTCAATTGCAGTCGAATAGTAAAACGAAAAGAATTGCAATTGGAAACTGTAATGGAAAAACGTTTTACGATTAATTTCAAATTGTTTTCTATTTTTTTTATCTCGTGAAATTGTCATTTGTTCCTTGAAATCTGTTTTTTTAATTTGTTTCACCTTTTTTTTTGTTTTTAATTTCTTTTTGGTTTTTTCATTCTGGAAAAATTCAAAAATTGATCGATGTGTCACAGAGGAATACGGTGGCCAGTTGTCCAGTGGAATGAATTACTGACGATCAATTATACAGAAATGGTGGCGGTAGGATGATTAATTGTGAAGGCAATTAGAGTGTAACGCCTATTCTCCATTCCCTTTATTCTGTTATTCTATGGTTGAGGCGATTTGTTTCTATGTATTTGATGTAAGGAGACTGGGAACAATTTATGTTGTGGCAGTGTACGCACAACATAATTACCGCATTTAAGTTGTGGTTCGATTAATTCCATTTTGGGAAGAAAATAGACAATTGGGGGGAAAACGCGCTTTATTTGAAGATGCTCTCCGAAACGAGTGGGTTTAGGGGAAAATACCAAGAGACCTTTTTTGTAGAGAATTTTGAGAGCTACAAAAAAGGTTTCTTGATAAATCCTCGTAACTCCAATAATTTCCGAGATACTTTCAGAATGATTGAACAGAGAATTTGAATTTTTGATTTTTTTCCAAAATTCTTTTTCAAAAAGACTATCAATAAAGTTGAACTTCACTCGCAGTAAAAGAAATTCATCAAAAATCATTGGCCATCATTATTCCACTGTCAAAACTCGTAAACCCGTATGGAGCATCTTCTCTTCATCTGACATTTCTTCAGTTGCACGTGCTCACAACGTCAATGTCAGATTATAAAGACGAGGTAGACAGAGAGAATAACGGTCCACCCAGTGTCCTTCATTTACGACGAAGTCCTCTGAGCCTTTCTGTCTTTAAGAGAAGAGAGCTTTAAACACAGTGAAGTGCTCTTAACTCGTTCGAGAAGAGAAAAAACTACGGGAGTAGGACACAAAAGATGGGAGCAACAAAAGGGAGAGAGAAGATGAAGAAGAAGATGAAAAAAAAGGGGTGAGAGCCGGATTTACGGGCGCTCATCTTGCAAAATAATAAACGGTTTGTTCGTACAGTGAAGTTTTCAAACTTTTTCCAAGAGTTACGATGGACTTAAACGATTTATTCCATGATTCAAGATGTTTTTTTTTTTTTTTTTCAAATTAAAAATGCAGCAATGTTATTACAGTGGAAATCCTTCGCCTGCAGTATTTTCATCTCGTTTTTTTTCATAACAATTTAATGCAACTATCAGATTTAATAGGAAAAACGTCCACTCGACTGATCTGTCATTCACAGTTTTTCCTCAAATTTTCCGCATTTTTTGCTATTTTTAGATTTTTGTCTTTCTGTAATGTAGAAGTCGACTTCTTCAACGCACGTGAACCGTGACTGAGAAAGCTCTGAGTACCAAGGCAAAACACGTACCCTCCAACCGTACTTTATACCAACATTATCCATGTTTTTTTTTTTCTTCTTTTTATACTCCTATCGTTCTCATCTTTACTCTATTTTTCGTCCCTTTATTTTCTTGCGACTCTACATTTGCACGCCTCGGCGATGCGACAATGTTCCGCCCATTGTCGAGCGTTCTCTCTTTTTTTTTGTTCGAGTTTCCTTTATTCTTTCTCTTTCAGTTTCATTCTTTTATCTACTGTGAGAAAAGGTTTATTTTCAAAAAGGACATCCAACTTTTTTTTGTGTCAATTGTTTGTACAGTGGTTTTTATCTGTGAACATGAACTTGATTTTTTTTTAGAACGAAAGCTTATTCAGGAAAATTTGCAAAAAAAGGTCCAACAATATTGACATGTTGGACTATTTTCTTGAATTTTTTCAGATATTTTAATAGTCTTTCAATCCACAAAAAAATCCTGAATCATTTTGTTCAGATCTCTCTAATTTTCATTTTTCTTTATCAATTATTTAAAATTTAATAGTAATTCAAATAAATGATCAATAAAATAAAGAAAATAGTCTTCCTCTCTTCATTTTTATTATAATATGTTCAGGAGTTTTAAAATACGAAAAAGTATGAAAAAGAAAAACTTTATGATGAGCAAAATAAGTTCACGTTATTGGAACGTCTCAGGTTTAATTCCCATGCAAAAAATAAAATAGGAACGATAATAATGTCACTAGAACCTAATGAAATGAATCATTTCTGTTATACTAACGTGAATTTCTCTTTTATATGTTTCAGGTGAGTAAATACACAAACTTCATTTGGATCCACCAATGCTTCCAATCCTGACTCGACTCGAAGGCTAAATCATGGAAATCATATTTAGACAATTTGTATGTACAATATCTATCACTGCAGTGATGAGCTTAACGGAAATAGTATCGTTGAACCTGTTGGCTTTGTAAATAAGGTGATTTCCGCTTTGGCCATTGCATCCTAGATAATGCAAATCAGTCCTGTTCAAACATCAAGATTTTGGTTTTCATGAAATGGAAGATGTAATTTCGAATTTGCAGCTACGTTCTCAATCACACTAATAACATTTGCACTTTGATGCAAGATCGAATGATATTGACTTTAAAAAGAAAAGGAAAAAAGATATGTGAGGTCTTGAATTTATTTGACAAAAGTCAAAATTTTTCGATTTTTGATTTATGTTCTCGAGTACATTAATAATATTTGCACATTGATGCAACCCATGCATGAAAATTTATATATGTACAAGCATATATATGTATGGATATGACGAATAAATATGTCAAATACATTTCAAATATGTGCGCATATATATAGTGTATAAATGACATATATATGTATTTTATATCATCGCCTTAGAATCAAAGGGGCGTAAGTACTATGCGACGATATATATATGTTGGAAATATATATATTGAATATATGTCAATTATTACATTTTTTTCCACACATATATGTCATATGATATTTCAACATGTAACATATATGTTTGCATATATATTTTTTCCATACAGTTAGAATCAATTGATATTGATGAAAAGAAGGGAATACAGGCGCAAAAAAAGAAGAATCATCAGATTGTTCCAGACTATCGACGTATGAGTCTTATCAACTTTTCTACCAATTATTTCTCCCCCCTTCCATTGTTTCAATCATTCCGGAAGAGCCGAAGCCAAAGCCCATTACTATTGTTTCGGGGAATCCCCCAGTTTCTTCCTCATTCTCATCTTCAAATATTGCAATACGAAATATCTCCGGAAGAGACAGATCGTCACGTTCGTTTTCATTGGCAGAAAGACATATACTGCTGTTGGGCGTGAGCCCACGGGAGAAAAGGGTTATCGGCCGTTTTCAATTTCGTATTGGATTGGAAGTACACTGAGAGAGATTACAAATGCTTCAAGATGAAGGATACATGCAGAAGGGCTTTGGTTTGATTGGAATTGTGACAAGTGCTAGTCTGCAGGCGTTATTGTCTCTGTCTACATTTTGCAATGGAGATCAAAGAATTTTTTGGATTTAAGTTTTGGAGCTTCTGGGGGGGGACTCTCCAATGGCTATTGATTGACGTTCGTTGATGGAACTGATATGGTTAGGGATACTTGGAAAGTTTTGTCGATTCATTGTTATTCAATGGAATGTGAATCTGATGAATTAGTAAATTATTGGAAATTTTAATCGTCGGCTTAGAAACAAAGTGGCTTAAGTGCTGTGTATAAGCTAGTGATATGAAATGACGGTCATTTTGAACAATTGTCATGTGCCAGATTTATGACAGTCATGTGACGTCAAGCCCTTTATGGGTCAGAATTTCTTTCATGATCATCAAATGTACCGCATATCATCTTATTAGATGTAAAATGACCGTCATTGAATTCTGGTCATGTTCAATCTGAGTTTTCCAATCATGATTATTTCAGTACTGATCAGGCGTCATCTACTTAGATGTAAAATGACGGTCAGTGTTTCATTTTATCACAATTTTGTCACATTCCGCAATTGTCATTGACAATTCGATATGAAATATTGTGTAATAAATTAGGGGAACATGTGAATTTCATCATCAACATATTTTTAATAAACTCATGTGAATATTACATCAACTTTTAGTAAAGCTTTCTCTTAGAGAACTCAGCAAAATTCCCATCATCAAATTAATGACGCAGATGGCGCATCATTTTCTTAGATGTAATCTGACCGTCAGTAGGTAATTCGGTCAGAATTTGGTCATATGACAATAATGGTCAGAATTCAGCTGACGTCACTGACGTGTCAGATTTTTTGGTCACATCACTAGTATAAGCATAGCACTTACGCTCCTTTGTTTCCAAAGTGACGAAATGAATTGGCGAGTGTTCCAAATTTTATTAATGCTTGTTTTTTAAAAGAAATATCTCGGAAACTAAGGAAGATAACGGTTTTCTTTTGTGCAAACCTTCTTTTCTAGAGAATTCCAAGACTTACAAAATGGTGTCTTGACATTTTCCCTAAATTCACTTGTTTCCAAGATATTTATGAAAAAAGCGACCAAGATGAAGGATTCATATAAAACACTTTGAAATGATTGGAATTGTGACAAGTGCTTGTCTTCAGGCGTGTCTCTGTCTACCTTCTGTAATGGAGATCAAAGAAGTTTTGAATTCAGGACTTGAGAGCTTCTGGGGAAGGTAAGGGGGGGGGGGGGGGTTAGGGCTCTTCAACGTCTATTGATTCACGTTTGTTGATGGAATTGATCTGGGGATGAGTGTCGGAATTTATGCGGATCATTCGCAGAAGGAGTTTGATTATTATTATTATTATTATTATTATTGAGGATGGCGAGCAGGGGATTAGCCTCGTGTCTTGTTAGCCTCGATGCGGGTTTCCCAGGGAGCCAAGAACATGAGGGCATTGATCCCTCGGTTTATGAGCATATTGATTGCGTGATGGATCGATTGATTTGCATTCAGTATGGAAAATTCATAATAATCTGGTAGGGAAGTGGTCTTGAGAGGATAATTCTTGGAATATTCCTGAAACTAATGAATTCAGGAAAATGTCAGGGAAAATGTCTCCTATTTTGCAGCTCTCGAAACTCTCTACAAAGTAGCGTCTTGACATTTCTCAATAAACCCATTTGTTTTAGAAACATTTGCAAAAGAAAAATCTACGATCTCCTGAAAATTTGTTAAATTTAAATTTTATGTAAAATTAAATTAATTTTATTTGTTGATCAAAATTGAATTTGCTATTTTGTCTTCTTCTTTACTTCTAATAATAATCATTGAAATCTCAGGATTCCTCTTAATCCATTGGTATTATAGCTCATTTATAATTCTTTTAATCATTTTATGCAAAAAAAAATGTAAAAAATTTTCTGTATTCTCTCAATAATGAAATCGATTGACTACAGAGATTTTTCCGGTTGGTTTACAGCCGAATTCAACAAAGCTTTATAGGTATTAAGGGCTCAGGCCCAGAGGTTCGTCCAAAATATTTGATTTCATTGAGGCGTTATAAGCTTGCCTACGTTTTCCAGAGCTTTATCTTTAAATCCAGCTTATCCCTTGATTTTTTTTTGTGGGCTTTTTTGTTGAACGTGGAATGAAGGATGAAAAAAAAAAAGAAGAAAAAAAAATGAACGAATCTCCAGCAAAGTTCGAGCGTGTAAATTTGCGATTTCATCTGCAGGTCCTTATGGAATATCAGAATTTATAGTCAGCTAAAGTGCAATTCTTCACGCTCAGATATTTTTTTGTTCTTCCATAAATAATGAAGATGGACATTGTAAATGTAACTCCGTAGAATCTTTCAGCTCGTCTCAATTACGAACTGAGTAAGATGAAAAAGATTCCGTGTTCACCTGTCAGTGCCTCTCGAATCTATTTTCATCCAAACGAAGTAGTGCAACTAAACCCAGAATAAATCCAAAAAAAAAATAGCAAGTAGCTTCTTTTGAGAATATCTTGAACGCGAGTTGATTTATCAAAAAATGTCAAGAAATCTTTTTTGAAGGAAATTAAATTCTCTACAAAAAAGTGCTTTTAACATTTTTCTCTAAATCCACTCGCCTAAAAGATATAAAAAAAAAGAAGCATCTTGCCATTATTCAAACGAAAAAAATTACTGAATTTATTTTAAAAAATTCTTTCTTTTTTTAACTCTTCCTCTTTTCCAAATCCCTTATCACTCCTTCCAGTGTCCCTATATCTCAACGACATTGAAATTTATATACCCCCTCGACACTCTCTCTCTCTCTCTCTCCGCACTCAGACGCAGTGTACAGGTCCGGGCGTCACGTTCACCGGCTGTGGCGGACATTCTCTCATAATTCGCGAATGTCCTGTAATTAATAAGTGGCTCTGAACGGCTAAAAAAATAGAGGGAAAATTCTCACTCTTTCATCGCCAAAGTGCCCAGATATATAGCAGTAGTCCCGCCTCCCCCTCCTCTCCGGTCCACGAGAAGAAGGAGGTAAAAAAAGCGAGCATATTCCGGAAACCGCTTCTCTTCGGTCCAACGTTAAATATAATTTTTCAGGATTTCCAAGTGGATATTTCATATCGCAGTCAGACTTCACTTCCACAGCTTCCCAGCCATTGTGTGTCATGAAGTGTCCTTTTCTCCACTTTTGTTTACCTCCAAAGTGCCAGTGTAGAAAAGAGCATTGAAAAATGCTCTCTGGGGGGTTTTAAAAAAAAATAACAGGTGAACATCACTGGTGTAACGTTGAAAATTAACTAAAATTCAGTGTCCAACGAAATTATACGTTTCATCTTTGACATCAGTGATGTAAACCTTGTTGTCTGGCGGGAAAAGCGTGTCAGCATACTGGAAAGAGAGATAGATAGAGAGAAATTCTCTAGTTGAAGTTGTGCGCCTCCTCCTTCACCATTTTGTGTTATGTATAGCATACGTATTTTTATGTAAAACAGGAGATTACCATTCACGGTACATGTTTCGTTACCGTCAGCAATTTCCCTACGGCAAAACGCATAGTGCCAAGGTACTTTTATCCTTTTTTTTTTTACTCTCTGTATTTTATTTTCGTTTCATCACTGTAGATATCCTGTTTTCACTTGCCTGTCAGCCTCGTACCTATCATTGTCTACGTCAACTCTTCTGGATCGGGAGGGAGGAGGGGGGGGGGGGGGGCACTCCATAAAAATCGCTGGTTCGACACACTCGATATTTTACCTATTTTCCTCGAGAAGACCCTTTTTTTCCTCCACTTCTTCGGTACTACGTCTTTGTCTGTCTCATCGAATTGAAAATTGCTTCGCCCTGCACTTTCACCAAAGTGGTGTGTATGTACACCATTGCACCGGACACAACGAACCCTCTCTCTCTCTCTTCGGACTATCCCACGGGAAACTATCTATCCCAACACACTAGAACTGGGACTGGGGAAAACTTGGGAAAACAAGGCACGACACGTTATCCATTGCCAAGTTATAATTCTACGGGTATCTGCATCTTAATCATCCGGTACGGATATACTTGGAAAGTTTTTGGGTAAATTTATTGTTATCCAATGAAATGTGAATTTAACTTTACGATTAGTTTATCATCAATAGAGGCGGTGGATTAAAGGGAATCGACTGGATTATTGGGAATTTCAATGAATTTGGTGGTTTTGGGGTTTTTAAAATTTTTTGAGGCAGATATCTCGGAAACTTAGCGAGATAACAGGATTTTTGGGACATTTATTGTGGAAAATTTTTGAGAGCTACAAAGAAGGTTTTTCGATTTTTTTTTCTAAATTCATTCATTTTAGAAATATTCTTCTCTAAACAGAGAAAAATGTTTTCTTAATTTAAGAATGTGCACTCACTTAATTCAAGAATGTGCAGGTCACTTAAATTAAGAAAGAAAAAGGTCACTTGATTTAAGTGAGAAAACTCACTTGATTTAAGTGAGAAAAAGTCACTTGATTTAAGTGAGTTTTAATTTCTTAAATTAAGAAAGACAAAGTCACTTGATTTAAGTGAGGAAAGTCACTTAATTTAAGTAACTTTTATTTTCTTAAATTAAGAGAGAATAAGTTTCTTGATTTAAGTGAGAAAAGTCACTTGATTTGAGTAACTTTTACTTTCTTGAATTACGAAAGAAAAAGTTACTTGATTTAAGTGAGAAAAGTCACTCGATTTAAGTGAGTTTTATTTTCTTAAATTAAGAAAGACAAAGTCACTTGATTTAAGTGAGGAAAGTCACTTAATTTAAGTAACTTTTATTTTCTTAAATTAAGAGAGAATAAGTTTCTTGATTTAAGTGAGAAAAGTCACTTGATTTAAGTAACTTTTACTTTCTTGAATTACGAAAGAAAAAGTTACTTGATTTAAGTGAGAAAAGTCACTCGATTTAAGTGAGTTTTATTTTCTTAAATTAAGAAAGACAAAGTCACTTGATTTAAGTGAGAAAAGTCACTTAATTTAAGCGTCCTGCACATTCTTAAATTAAGAAAACATTTTTCTCTGTGTAAAAAAACACATCGCGAGATCAAATCCGTCTCAAATCTGTCTATCTATTGGTCATCACTGCAAAAGCTAATGTTTGACATCAAGACACTTTCGTAGACACTTTTAAAATATTTTAAATATTTTTTTGGTAGTGACGTTTCAGTTATCTCTAAATGTTTAAATCTGCCAAAGTGTTTCATTTTCCACTGACATAATCTATAAATGTATACATGTCCTGTCATAGAATAGGAACTGAATTGAATAAATTTCTGGAGACTGGAAGGTGGAAAAATCGATTATAAATTAGTATATTAATTTTTTCTTATTTATTTAATCCACATTATCATTGTTTTCATGTTTGTGTAGAAAATTACAATACTTGACTGAGACACGAAAAATATTTTACACTGATGTGTCTGAATAGCATTTAGCAACTGAGTTTCGCCATATATCTTCAAGCTCCAACACTGTAGAAACAAGTATCTGAGTTTCAAATATCAGTTGGAAAAAAATATTTTAAAATCAAAAAATGTCTTAAAACTACCATTTACAAACAACAGCTTACCCAAAGTGTTTCAAAAGTGTCTACAAAAGTATCTTAAATTCAAACACTTGTTTTTACAGTGAATGACTGAACAATTGAAAAATATCTTGATTATAAACATAAAAAGCAGCTGAAAATATTCATCTTAATTTTTCAGATACAAAATAATGTCTTGTCACTTTTCAAAACATCTACCATTTCCCAATTTCAAGCATTTTCCATTTCAGTTACTCAACTTCGAGAAACTATCAATTTTAACATATTTCTCTTTAACGAATATCTCAAATCAAAACATCCGTAACACATTAGTTTTTGTAGTAATATTACCCTAGTTTCCCAAAAAAAAGCACTACTCAAAAATTTCTAACTTATTCCACTTCACTTCATTGATGACTAAACATCTTCAAACAAATTCCAAGTGAATTATCTCAGCCAAGTTGTCTTGATTACCTTGTTTCAAACAAATTCCAACAAAGGAATCCCAGCGTGGACTTAAACGAATGACTCTGAACTGAGTTGGAGCTCATGATTCGAATAAATTCAAACTGCAGAACGAACAGAGCGAAAAGCTTCTCTCTATTGTGTGTCTGTCTCTCTCTCTCTCTTTTTTTTTACCTTTTTTCTATCATCATCACCCTTTTGGCTCGTGGAATCAGAGCCCTGGGCTTGTACAGATATATACAGATATACTTCACCAATTGAAGGAGCTAGTTTTACGTGAATTGTGCTGAGTCGGCGCAAAGCTCTCCGACACTCAATGGTGTTACCGGAAAGAGCCTCTGCTCTTCTACCAACTCTCTCCACGATCCAACACTTCACATCGACACCACAAAAGCCAGAACGACCCCTTACCCATGTCGATGACTTTGCATTATCCATTGAACTTTTTTTTTTTTCCTCTCGTTTTGTCTTTATTTTTCTCCTCCCTCCCAATTTTCTCTTTGTAGAAAACATGATAATGATTGATATTGAATCGAGTGGGGGCCTGTCTGCTCCAAGTGCTCCTTGAAATTCTATACTTCACCATTACTCAGACGATCGCAAAATTGGTGAAAGGTAAGCATAATGTAGCGGCACTCAGAATGAATTAACTCGGTTTTCAACTAGAGGAAAGCCATTAACAATGCAGTTTAACGTTACGTTCTTGTAAGATGGATAGAAGTTTTTAACTATTGATATGGTTCTAGAGGAAATTCTAAAAACAACTGGTGGAACACATTCAGAGTAGTTAAAGTACTCTTCGTTTGTTTTTTTGGATTTTACATGTATCTTTGGGATTCAATTTTGAGATGAATAGGAACATGACGGAATTTATTTTTGGGAAATTCAAAGATTTTTCAAGTGGATTCTTGAAAATTTGATGCAAATGCGTCTAATTGGGATATTTTTTTTTTAATATCTTGAAAATTAGGAGAAATGAAACGATTTAGTTTTCATGCTTTTGTGGAGATAATTTGAAAAGCTATAGAAGAGGATTTGGATGAAAAAAGGCGTATGTCCAGTAATTTCTGAGATTTTCATTAAAAAAAAAAAATGGAATTATCTTCTTTTAATTCCAAATTTTTCAGGATTTGAGACATTTACGCCTCTCTAACGTTGCAAAGACCCTTGAATTTTTGAAGAATTCTTCAATACCTAATAAATATGAATAATCAAAAAATTACTGCTGAACAAGTGATAAAAAAAAGTTGAATACTTTCTTTTCAAATGCAAAATTTCAAATTTAGATCTTTTTTAGAAAATTTTTCGGAAACTAAGCGAGATACGCGCTTTTTACCCGAATCCTTTTTTTTTGTATAGAATTAACAAAGAACTGCAAAAAAATATTGGGCAGAAAGGGCGTATCTCCATTAGTTTCTGAGATATATTTTCAAAAAATTAATCATAAAAACAGAATTACTCTGTTTTAATTCTAAACATTTCAGGATTCGGGGCGCTTATGCCCTTCTGACTCTAGGATGAATCCTGAATTTTTCAAAAGTTCTCAAATACCTGATAAATATACATAACCAGAAATTACTTCTGCAAAAGTAAAAAAAAAAACGTTAAAATTTTCTTTTAAATTTCAAAATTTATTGAAGTCAATGACAAAATTTTTTTAAACTGTCCAGAATATTGAAAAAAAAATATATTTTGGAAACTGATGGAAAATGCATTCTTTTTGTTCTAAACCTAATTTTCAAAGCTGCAAAAAAGGATTGGAGCAAAAAAGGCGTAACTCCATTAGTTTCCAAAATATTTTCAAAAAACTGATGATAAAATGACTTTGAAAAATGTAATGATCCAGCTGCAAAGTACTTACGCCCTTCTAACACTACAATATCTCCCAAACTTCTAAAAACTTCTCAAATCTCAAATAAATATAAATAACCAGAAAGTACATCTGCTTTAAAAGTGCCAAAAACTCCAGTATTTTCTTTTGAAATTCAAAATCTATTAAAGTCAATGACAAATTGACCTATCAGCCACACTCAAGCGGTACGTGATAGGTCCCCTCTAGCAATTGAGCCAAACGATATGCTAAAATAATGCCTATAAAATTCAACAGAAAAGCGTCTACCTCATTCCGAAAAAAAACCCCAACATTCCGATTTCACTTCACCGTAAAAAAAAAAAAAAACTTCGTCTCTCTACTTTTTTCCCTCCTGTCATCTTCTATTACCAGTTGAAACACAGGATTTTAAAATGGACGAGAGGCAGTTTTCCGAGGTCCTTATCCTCTGCAGATGCTCACGAGAGATGCCAAGAGATTTCGTTTCCTCTGCCTTAGATATTTTTTTTTCTTTCCTTCTTTCTTTCTTTCCTTTTAACCTCAGCAAAGCTCTCTCCTCAATTTTATTTCCATTTGTTTTTTCGTTTCTTTACTCAACTCCATGTACTCTATTTTCATTCCCCATCGAACGTTACTAACGACTGCGACTATATCCTCAATTTTCTTCATTCAGCTTCATTTTTTTTTCTGCTCTTCGCAATTTCTATGGGTTTTTTTTTCAGAGGAAAAACCTATTCCCAAACGTCTGTATTGTATCATTCATTGCGTTCTGTATCACACAATTTCGTAGAACGAAGGTTAAATTCACAGAACCAGTGAAAATTCAACGGATGTGTGGTGATACAGAAATACGCGTCTGAAAAGATAGTTAAAATGGGAAAATTCGTGAATTTATCTTATTCCGGTTAACATCACGTCTCTTAAAATTTCATTTTCACTCGTTTTTACGGTTTGTAACTCTTGGAGGAACTGAGAATACTCACACTCTGAGTACTTTTCAATTTCCGGTCGAGGGAAAATGTCGAAATTCATTCACTAAAGGAGAGGATGGGGCAAAATGGATCATTAAGGATTCTCATAAATTGTAAAAAAGAAGAGTTTCTCATTTTTTTTTTTCAGTGAAAATCCAAAAAAACTGAATAAGTCAATTTTTCTTAGGGAAAAATTCTATGAATTCTATGATAAACTCTAGGGTTAAGGTTCTCATAATAAAGATTTTTCTTTTATTTTCTACACATTTTTCACGACTTGCTGAAAATGCAACAATGTTCGTGCAATTTTTAAATAAAATAGTACACTTTTTATCTGAAAATATGTTGAAAAATAATTTTTTGCAGTCATAATTGAATAATGCTTATAATTGAAGAAGATCGTTTTTTTTTGTTTTTGGTTTAAAGTATTTCAAAACCTCTGAAACGAATTTATTCAATGAAAAACGTCAAGAAACTATTTTTTTGAATATTTAAAAAATGAAATACTATTTATTACAATTCATTTATCTGAATTACAATTATTCTCCATTGATTTTAATAATTCTTTTTTTTTCCTTTTTGGACTGTGGTTTTTTTTTCACGTTCATTCAATGCCTTCATTAAATTTCAAAAAGAATTTTTGACCTTAGAATAAATTTTCGGACAATATTTACTCGCTAAAGTGGTATAGGGCACTCGGCTATCGACTTTTACTCGTATCTCCTTATTGTGACTATTCCAAATGTGTACTGCAAAGGATTGATTGAGACTATGCATTGTCGCAGAATAACTTTTTTCTTCGAAAAATGCCTTCCAATTATCCAAATGAATCGGGTAAAATGCTGACACTGGATAGACGGTGAATCCTTGGCAGTTTAGTCTTTCATTCATATCATAGATCTGTCAGGGAGAATCGTTTTTTTTTTAATATCAAAGAATATCAAATCAACAGCAAAGAAAACATCTATTTTTCGTTAATTTATTTATTTTTTGAATATCCCAGAAATAGAGCAAAAAAGAGCAATTTTATTATAATATTCTTATTTAAAATTTTTCTGTCCATATTGTAAAAAAAAAGTTAAATTTTTGTATAAAATCATTAATGACAATTTAGGAGATAAAATTCTCAAATTTGATAATGTGAATCTGTAAAGAATTTAATGAGAAATAAAATAATTTTTAGAAACAAGAAATTGATTGAAAACTGTAAAATTTTCTGTGGTTTTGAAAATTTCTTCGAAACTTGAAAAAATGAAGGATTATAAAAAGCACAGAAAATTTTTCAATTTTCAATTAATTTTTTTTTTTTAAAACTTATTTTATTCCTCATTTCATTCTTTACAGATTTACTTCATCAAATTTGAGAATTTTATCTCGTATGAATTGTTATTAACGATTTTATACAAAAATTTAATTTTTTTTAACTGTACAGATAGAAAGACGTTAAGATTGAAGCAAAATCGCTCCATCTTGCTTACTTTCCAAGATATTATCCTATTTTATGGCTTTACTTCTGAAATATCGAAAAATAATTACATTAGTTCCACATAATTTGCTTATAACTTTGGTAATAAGACCTGGTCCCTGTGTTGCCCATTCTCTGCCTTGAAAATTGTTTTTCAAATACTGTAGACTATCATTGGCAATTCCTTCACCTATACCAGTTGCAGAAAATCCCAAAACTGCATTATTCAAAGATCCATTTTCTTCCCAAGCCGCAAAATTCGTCATATTTTCTAATTCTCTGTAATAACATTGGTTGGTTGGTCAAGCTTTCGACAAATTTCAAATGTAAATAATGTATAAAAATACTTACTTCATGACAATCATATCAAGATCAAGATAAATTCCCCCGAATTTCCATAAAGTTACCAATCTAAGAATATCTGAAGTGTGAACCTCCGGGTATATACTAGTTTTTATAATTCCCGTTTTCCACCAATCCTCAATTGGTGTATTTTTCAAATAATCTTCTACAGAAAATCGTGAATATACAATATTCTTGTAAGTCGATAAAGTATTTAATTTTTCTATTGTGGTTGAAGAAAAATTAGCATTATTGAAAATTAATAAATTTATTTGCACTCTTGGATTCATTTTGGCTGCTGATTCTATTGAACAAGCTTGCCTCGTGGACAAATTAAAGCTTCCAGCTTCAGAAGTTGATGTTTCGAGGAAAAATATGTTTTTTTTATCTAGTAGTTTAATTTTTTCGTCTGCAATCAATATTCAATGGAATCAGAATGTAGATATGACTAATTAATTACACATTTTTTTCAAAAATCAACTATTTTTTTTGTCTATTCTTCGAGAGAAATAAAAAAATTAGTAGAAATTGTGTTGGAATATCTTTTCATTTCCTCACATTCAAATAAAATGAATTCTCAAATTTACTGTACCTAACTCTCCATTAGATAATTTGAAGAAGGGTTTCATCATCTGCATCAAATCATTGTTACTATTCCACGTTAATACGTAAATCATTGAAGTCATGCATAACAGGGAGATAATCACCATCATAATTTTGGGAGATATCATGTTTCTGTTTTTAAATTCGATGCCTTTTTTTTTGTGAATTTTTAATAAATATTTCAACTACTGATAATTATTCTATCTGTTTTTGCATAAATTACGACAGGTTTTCCACATTCGAAACTCCTCATTTCAACTCTACATGAAAAACTAACACATTTTTCTGTGAGTTACTTCAAATTTCATGACTTCCTGACCAATAAATTCTGAGATATGAAGATTTTACGCCAGAATTATCATAGCTAATAAACTGCATATACCATGAATTCAGTTATTTTTTTTTTGAGTGAATTTCAAGGATGCTTGGTGGGTACAATCGGAAAAAAAGTTAATTTTTTGTATAAAATTATAGATGAAAACGTATACAAGATAAATGTCTCGAAAGTGATTCTGTAAGTATTTGGAGAATGTAATAAGGAACAGAATAAGCCCTAGAAATAAAAAATTAATTGAAAATTGGAGAATTGGTACTAATTTTTACATTCCTTCAAAATTTGCAAGATTCAAAGGAATGAACAAAATGGTAATCATTCAGTTTTCAATTGATTTTGTCTTTTTAAGGCTCATTTTATTCTTCATTACATTCTCTACAAACTTACTGAATCAGATTCCAGAATTTCAACAATTTTATACAAAAAATTAACTTTTTTCCCGATTGTATTTCTCAAACATCCTCAATACTAATAGCTTGGGATAGGAAGAAGGAAGTTTCACGGTTGATTATGTCTATATGGGTGACAAGGTAAGAATTAAATGGGACAATTTGACAATAATTTGTTTTATCGATGTAATCGCTTTTTTTTAATTTTGAAATTTTATCATAATGTCACTGCAAATGACGCGACATGTCGTGAACTGGTGTTTTTTCAAGAAATGTCTATATGTGTGTGTGTGTGTGTGTGTGTGTGTGTGTGTGTGTGTGCACTGAGAGAAAAAAACATTTTCTAGGAATATTATATAGTTCATGTCAATCGGGAAATGGTTTGCCAGTGCATTTTTTCCGTTTAAACAATTTATGTTTTGGACGAATCCTCTTATCTATTTAGGATGAATTTGAATACATTTACATCAATCAATGAGATAAGCATTTTAGAGAATAGTTGACGAAAAATACATTCCAGTTTTGAGCCAAATTGGGGTATGTTTGGACTGAGATTTCCTATTTCGTACAAATACATTATTATTTGATAAAAATTCCACGTGAAAATATTAATGGCAAATATGATTGAGATTGAATCCATGCAGGAGGGAGATTTGGACAAATAATTGTTTATTTATCGTCATCAGTTAGCAAAATTTAATAACAAAAAATGAGCATGGATCTGGTGCAATTTCGAACTAAGAGCAATTAATATTGAAAGAAATAGGTATTGATTCCTCTCAATTAAATTCTCTACTTTTCTTACATTATTCATCGCAAAAAAGAAAAAAGTTTTGTCTGAAACGGGACTGTTTAGCAATCTGAAAATTCGACAGAATGTTTGCTATTAGCAGAATAATAAAGATCGCATGACTAGTGGGGTTGTGTCAAATTAGGCACAATCAATTGGGCCACTTGTTTTCTGCTAGTTTTCAATAAAATAAAAAAAAAAAGATAAGTCAATTTTTTTTCTTGATTTTATTTTGAAAATATCGCGAAAACTGAGTGAGATAGAACAATGTTACCTTAACTTTTTTTGTGGCTCTCGAAATCTTCTACAAAAAAGGATTGAAAAAGGTGCAAAATCATCCTATCTCGCTTAGTCTCCGAATAATTTCCAAACTAAAATAAAAAATGAAAAAAAAAAACTTATTTTTTATTCCTCCGTAATCCCAGAAAATCTTACAAATTTGAATTATAAATATTTACTTTTCTTTTCCGGGTGTTTCTTCCTCTTCGACTTGAAAGTTCTTAGCATAAACCATTAATCAATTCTGCTTTTTTTGTTGCTTAGAATTCAATGAAATAAGATTACGCAAAATCAGGTCATTTATTATAGTAACCAGATGTGTATACCAGAGAGGAATGAAAGTGAGAAAAGAGGGAAAAAAAGGGGTTTTCTTTCACGTGAAAATTCTCTTTGTGTTGTTCGTCTTGGGAATTGATGATACTTCCTTCATTTTTCCACAGCAAACTATGGAAATCATGGGGTGGAGAAGGGGGAGGGGTGAATTTTCTCACTCGGCTCTTATGGAGGGCAATGTGTTGAAACAATTGTAAGGATAGGGGTTTCTTGGGTTATCATTTGTACTTTATGGAGAATACATGCGTTCACTCGTCTGTGAAGTGCGATAAAGAACTTTCAATACTTTACGGAGAAACGATATACGGTTGTATGGAAGATCGTAATTTTCACCTTCATCTTGTTGAGGAATTACGAATTTACTTTGTTTTTGGAATGAAAGTACTGGAGAGATTTAAACTTTACGTCAATTCTCTAATTTTAATTAATTAATTCATTTTTATTGATTTATGAATGTATTGGTGGTTTGTGTAGTTGGAAATTGTTGAGATGCTTGAAATAGGATATTTTCATTCATTTTATCATAGAATTGAGAGAACTTGCAATCGAAAATTGATTTTCATTGATTTTTGGAAAATCTAAAAATTTTTATTTTTAAAAATTTTCAGTTTTTTGGTGAAAATTTGAACGAATTCTTAAAATTGTAGCGCGAAAAATTTGATAACTAGTAGAGAGAAAATCCCATTTTTCTTCGATTTTCAGTGTTTTTTACAAAAAATCATGACTTATTTCATGAAAATCCTTTTCGGTCTATAATCACGTAAAAAATAATGAGAAATCAATTAAAAATCACAGAAATCAATGGGAAATGATTTCAACTTTCCGGAGATCATCGAATTTTTCATACAACGATAAATAGAACCAATAGAATTTCCAAAAAAAAAAAAATTGTTGAATTTTTTTTCTTCAAAATATCGAATTTTTAGAAAAAATTCTTAAAAATTGATTCTAATGTGTGTTTTTCAACGAGAATTACTTCAACTTTTTAATGAGAATCTGCGAGAAAATTAAACTTCAAACACCTCACTAATTCCTCTCATTCAAACATAAAAATGAATCAGCAGACGAGTTAATGACGACTTTACAAAAAATGAGAGGCTCCACTCCTCTAATTGGTTGACTGTGGCCTCTCTTGATAACTGGAGAATCATAAAAGAGGTTTAGATAGTTTTCAACGACTGACAAATCCGCAGATAAACTCGTATAGAGATATTTTTTAATGGTGTGGTTAAGACCTCTTCCTTTTCATACTCCCAATGTCTTTGACACTTCAACTCTAGCTTCAAATGTTAATATGAATGATCAAAGGAGAAATACGCCTGTTTCCAATTATTCTAGGAAACGAGAAAATGCATTAAAAATTAAATCAAAATTTATTTTATTGAAGACAAAGATGGATCGACTAATGGAGATACGCCCTTTCTATATTTTCTATCAATGAAGATGAGGCTAGTGTAAAATGTCTCATTAATAATTCTAAAAAATTGAAAAACAAGATTTCTTCAATTCTTGCATTAAAAAAAAACAGAAAAATTCAATTTTTTATCTTGACTTTATTTTAAAATTATTTCGGAAACTAATGGAGATACGCCTTTTTTGCTTAAACCCTTTTTGCTCCTGTAGATCTTGAAACTCGCTACAAAAAAGGATTCATGCAAAATGGCCCTATCTCGCTTAGTTTCCGAAACTTTCTTGAAATAAATTGAAAAAAACAACTGACTCAATTTTCATTTCTTTACAAATGAATTAAAACGAAAAAAAATCATAATTTTCATGATTTCCATCATTTTCAATGAAAAATCTCTAAAATTACAGGAGATACACCCTTTTACGAGAATTCTCTTGTATATAGAATTTCAAGATCTTCGAAAATAAAATGAATCCGAGAAAATTCGCCCTATCTCCCTTATTTTTCAAAATATTTTCTTCAAAAAATCAGAAAAAAAAATAGAATTACCTTTCATTTTTGCTTCCGAATGGAAGCATTGTTTTCGTCGGATTTTTCGATTTCGAGATTTCATCGGAATATGACTACAAATGATCCAAAACGTCGAAAAATCATATTTTTGAAGCATGTCTGTATGTGTGTATGTGTGTGACTGTGTGTGTCTGAGTGTATTGCCATGTATCGTCATTTTCTCCGGAACGGCTATACTTAGCGCTCTCAAAATTTAACTGTATTTTTCCTCTGCGTGCACAATGCTGTCATGAAAATTTCAGCGAAATCGGTTGAATAGTTTCCGAGAAAAATCGAATTTTCAAAAAAACGTTTTTTTTAATTTTCTCAATGAAAAATTAATTGGTAGCACCCAGTTTGGGCTATGATATTCATCTCATTAAAACTCACATTTTTCACTGTTGTCAAATTTTTCTCTGATTCTTAGTTTTGGAAATTATTTCAATTTTAGTGATTTTCAGTTCATATTTTAGCGGAACGATAACTCGATAAGTATTTGAGATAGAGACTTCAAATTTCGTCAGTTTGTATATCTGATGGAGGTACAGAGTGCTATTGAAACCAGGCGAAATACGTCCAGCCGTTTCTGAGATATTTGCAAAAAATGATTTTTCTTTAAAGGCGTATTCTTCAAAAACTACGCGACGGATTTGCACCAGCTTGTACTTAAAAAATTCGTCATAATGAAAGGAATGAACTCTCTAGATTCCCAATTGATTGGTCAAGTATTTATTTTTATTTTGAAAAAAAAATAACATTTTTATAAAAAATCGGAAATGTAAATTTTTCTCAATTTTTTCCCAAGAACACACATTGTTTTTATTTCATGATAATAAAATATATAATTTTCCGAATAAAATGAGACAATTTTCATCCTGATATGATGATGAGAACATTGAAAAGTTGAATCATCAAATTCAGAAATTAATTAATTCATGTTAATTAAAATGATCATTATTGGATTAGAGATTGGAAATTCCATTTGGAAGCCTACTGCCAATTGTATTGGCAGAATATTCAATCTAAGAATTCAAATGACCCACAAGGAGTTAATACCTGCTTGTTTCTCTCCACTACTAAATTAACAGATCACATTCACGAACTTTTTGCTCCTTAAATTTTTTGAGTACTTATTCGAACTGTTAACGACTAAAACTCAGTAATGACCTAAACTACCCCAGAATTTCCTATAAAAACCGTAATAAAGACTTGAACCAAAGCCTTTTTATCCATTAATTCCTCTCCAATATCATTAAACCATCCAAAAAAAAAGGCAAAAGAAAAAAATCAACTCTACATCGATGATCCGCTGTATTTTTACGGCACAAACTTTCTCAGTCTGAAAAATTATTAGAATTTTCACGAAATTATCCCCCGTAAAATCTCTTCAATAACCGCATTAATCTCCATTGTATCAAAGTTTCATTGGTTAATTTTCAATGATACGAGGAAAATTTTGTGGCAGTTCGATAGTTAAATTTCTTCTGTAGCTCAATGTATTTCGACAGTGCGACACTTAAGCTGCTATAAAGGTCTCTTCTCCAACTTTCAAATGCAAGTAAATTGAATGGAGCTCTTTCTACTCTCGTAGTTTGAGGCACTTGTACAGCATATTCCTTGCAACGCCTCTCTTCTTGCACATAGACGAGATGCAGCTTCTGCCACTCCTCCCCCCCCCCTCCCCTCCTCCCCCTGGACGATATGTGTGTCTAGGTGAGCGTGAATACCGGTAATACCATGGAAAAGCACCTGGAAAGCTCAGTCCTCTGCATTTATTATTTAGTGCATCATTCTCTGCAATATTACCATCATTCCAGTGGTACTGCCTCTTGTATTACGTAAACTTACGTTTATACTGTTTGTTAAATTTTCTCTTCTTGATTTAAGGCGAAAACTTTTGACGAAATCATCTTATCTGATGTACTTGAATAGTTCTAGTTTGAATGATATGATGAAGAAATGTAGGAAATATTAATTTTTTTTTTTTTTTTTTTGATTGAAATGAATGCTAATAAATTGAAGAAATTGGGTAGTTTTTGATGAATATGTTGAAAATTAAAGGAGATAACGCTATTTTCGTACACTGAGAAGAAAAAAAATTATGGAAACTTGCTAGTCTAACTAAATTTAAGCATAAGCGCATCTCCTGTAGCAAAAAACTATACTCATACTTATATTTTTCGGTGTAATAAAGGGGAAAACTTTGTCAAAGGGGGGATTAAACAAATGTGAAAGGCTGAAAAGCCATACATGTGCTGAATAAATAATAATGAGTGGTTGAAAACCATTGAATATTGATGCCATTGGTTCCTAGCTTTTAACTTTAACAGATTTTTTTAACATGATATATATACATTACAACAATATTTACAATAATAAGAAATTGTGCAATGGATACAGAAGGTTTGGAGGATAATATTTCAGCCCGAGGGCTTCTACATATATATGGTAACGGTATGACACAATAGTGACTATATTAACTTAGCAAATATTTTTTTTTGAAATGATTAAAAAAAGCTGTTGAATTTAATGAATTTAGTCAATTTAAGTAGTTAATCTGTTTAAGTTAACTAAATTCAGTTAATTCAACATATTTTTTGATTGTTTTAGAAAAATCTTTGCTAAGTACCGATGGTATCAATATTTGATAGGTTTTACAACTTTTTTCCCAGTGTAATAGCCTTTTTTGTAGCCCTGATTGGACGCGTTTAATTTCTGAGATATTCTCCGATTAATAATCACAAAAATCCGATTTCCTCAAATCGTGCTCCTGCGAATGACAATTCCTGATTTTTTTTTCCTGTAAAGACTTCAGCAGAAAAATCTGAAAAAATTCCTGAAAATGTCCCAATATATCTCATTTATTCTCTAATTTTTTCAGTCATTTATTATTTAGTGCGTCTTTTTCCGCAGTATTACCCTCATTTCAGTGGAAATAGTACCTTTTCCATTACGTAAACTTACGTTTATACTATTTGTTGGATTTTCCCTTGATTCGAAGTGAAACTTTTGATGCAATCGTCTTATTTGATGCTTTTGATTGTTCCAGTTCAACGATATGATGGAGAAACCTTGAAACTATCAATTTCCTAGGTTTTTTTCATAAAAGTAACCATAGAAATCTCTTTTATTCCAATAAAAATGCTGATAATTTAAAGAAATTCAGTAGTACTGGGTAAATATCTCGAAAATTAAAAGAAATGATCCGATTTTCGTGATAACCTTATTTTTTTAGCCTTGATTCTCTTCTAAAAAAGGAGGGGATCACGAAAATTGCCCTATCTCGCTTAGTTTCCGATATTTTCCCCCATTAATAGTCGCAATAACTCAATTTCATCAAATCGTGTTCCTCTGAAGGAAAATCCCTAATTTTTTTTCTCCATGAAGGCGTTTGCAAAAAAATCTAAAAAAAATTCCTGAAGATACTTCTATATATCCACTTTATTCTCTAATTTTTTCAGTCATTTATTATTTACTGCATAATACTCAGCAATATTACCCTCATTCCAGTGATACTGCTTCTCCCATTACGTAAACTTACGTTACACTGTTTGTGTTAAATTTTCCCTTGATTTAAGGCAAAACTTTTGACGCAATCGTGTTTTGTCTGATGCACTTGATAGTTTCAGTTGAAAGTAGATCCTGAGGAAATTACGATGGAGAAAATCTTGGAGTTTATTGAACGGAAGAATTTAATTATAAATTTGAGAGTGCAGGAAAGAAAAATAGAGGGGAAATGAGAGAAGAGTTTTGACAAAAGTAGAGGAAATGTGTTGATTGTGGATTTTCTGTTTTTCAAAGGAAGAAGATAAATAGTGGGGAGGGCTGATGCGGTAGACGAGTGGGTAGGATGTCTGACGGCTTTAGTGTCGACCGAATTAACGTCCCTCTTTCACACAGTCTAGGGAAATGGGAAATTTAGAGTTTTGGAGTTTTTATTTCTTTTGGGAAAATCGAGGAAAATTAGTGGAGAGGAATGGGGCTTACAAAAAAGGTTATCACGACAATTTTGTTATCTTTACTAGATTTTGAGATATTCAACGAAAAATAGAAATAACACTAAATTGATGGGTTTCGCTCGAAATTCGGGTTTTAGTGAATATCGCGGAATTTTAGGGGAAATAGGGAAATTCCCGTGATAATCATTCTTGTAGAGGATAATCAGAGCCTTACAATCAGGGTTATCACCAAAATTTCTCTATCATAGTTTTCTGAGAAATTAGAAAAAAAAACAAAATTTTAAAATCTAATGAATTTTTCATTTTTCAAATTATTGAATTTCGTAGAGTTATCATCGTATATCTCCTAAAATAATTGGGTTAGCAAAAATTTCATGATAACCTTTTTTGTAGCCCAAATTTTTCTCCACAAAAAAGGTAATTGCGAAAATTGCTCTATCCCGGTTAGTTTCCAAGATATTTAGCAAAAACCAAATTCCGAAATCTAGTGAATTTTTTATTTTTTCCAATTTATTAAATTTCGTAAAGAGTTATCATCGAATATCTCCAAAAATAATTGAGATAGCGAAAATTTCATGATAACCTTTTTTGTAGGCCCAATTTTCCTCTACAAGAAAGGTTATTACGAAAATGTCCCCATCTCCCTTATTTTCCGAGATATTCCCCAAAAATTGGGAGAGTAAAATTAATTAATTATTATTACTATTTTTTTAAGAAAATGAATTGAAAATGAACAAAAACTGAATTACTCCTTTTTTTTCACTAGTTTTTTTAAGAATACTCCCAAAATGAATGGAGATACGCCCTTTTTTGCCTCAATCCTTTTTCATAACTTTTAAAATTCGATACAAAAAAGAATTAGAACAAATTTTCTTTGGACATTTTGTCATTGATTTCAATAGATTTCGAATTTCAAGAGAAAATAGTAAAGTTTTTTTCACCTGATGCAGTAATTTTTTATTATATATATATATATATATATATATATATATCCGATTTCTGAGGATTCTTGGAAAATTCTGCAATTATTGTAGAGTCGAAGGGGCGTAAGTACCGAAAATCTTGAAAAATTTGGAATTAAGACAGGAGTTTTTTTTGTCACGGATTTTTGAGAAATATTCCGAAAACTAAACGAGATAAGGACGAAAAAAAATGACTTATGCAAAAAGGGCGTATTTCCATTAATTTCCATAATATTCTTGAAAAAATATCGGCCGAAAAAATTGACTTATCCTATTTCACCTCTTTGAAACCAAATAGAAGCGATTTTTTTCGCAGTGAATGCCTTCACAGAAAAATCGGGAAAAATTCGAGAAGATTCTTCACCAAGTCTCAATCATCACCTAATTTTTTCAAATTTTTCCCATGCATTGCCTTTTATTTTCAGTAGTAATATTTGAACAAAATTCGGTAGCAAAGGGGTAAAACACAGGATAAATCAGTTTTTTTCCTTTCAATAATTTTTTGAGGATATCTCCGGAACTATTGGAGTCACGCCCTTTTCACTCTCATCCTCTTTAGCACCCTTTGAGATTCTCTACAAAAAAAAAGATTACGGCAAAAAGGGCGTATCTCCATGAGTCTCCGACATGTCTAAGAATAATTAGGAGGTACAATCGAAAAAAAGTTGGATTTTTCTATAAAATTGTTAATAACAATTCATACAAGATGAAATTCTCAAATCTGATTCAGTGAATCTGTAAAGAATGCAATGAGGAATAACATAAACCCTAGAAACAAAAAATAAATTGAAAATTGAAAAATTTTCATCATTTTTTCCATTCCTTTGAATCTTGAAAAATTTGAAAAAATGAAAAAAATAATAAAATTCTTCAATCAATTTTTTGTTTCTAGAGCTCATTTTATTTCCCATGACATTCTTCACATATTCACTGAATCACATTTGAGAATTTCGTTCTATATAAATTGTTATTAAAGATTTTATACGAAATTTTAACTTTTTTCCCGATTTCACCTCCCAATTATCCTTAATTCCCAGTATTTCTGCGAAAATCCCAATATCCAAGTGAATACTCGTCTCTTCAATTATTCACCCTCAATAACTTTTTAAAGACCCACTTTTTAAAGCACCATACACCACAGCTTGTTAAGTCGCACTCATATCCTTCAATCAGCTTGATGAGTCGTTCAATATTGACGGCATCACTGAGTCCATATCACGTCGTCTGTAAATCCCAGCCACTGCTCAACCAGACGTTCCAACGATGACACACGCATAAGCAAACACTCCCATATTACCTAAAATTTGAATTTACAGAGAGTAAATTAACTAGAGATGCTTCTGCCAATTCGAAACATTTAATTTTATGCAAAAATAATTTAATCATTAATAATTAATGATAATTGTTTTGGCACTCAAAATTACCGAAAATTAAAAAAAAAAAATTGGGAAAATTTGAGTAATGGCAAATACAATTTGAACTGCAATTCCAATTCTCATGTGCTAATTACGTTCACAGTTGGTTCATTAAATTTTGGCTCTCGATGTGTCTGTGGGTGATACAACCATTACCACAGGGCGTTTATCAGCGTAACATCATTGAGCTCTCGATGGAATTTACGGTGGTACACAACTTCAACGTAGCGACAACTTCATGAACTCTAATTGAGCTGTAGTCATTGAACCCTCGAGTTTTCATTAAGTCTGGAGATAATCGTATTTCTCTTGCATCATAGAGCATTATAGAAACTTGAAAAGTTCAAAAGTTAGAAAAAAAAAAAAAAACAGAATAATTTAGTGGAAGAATAAAATAAAATGGAAAATGTAGATTTTTTGGGAGGTTATCTTTGCTTGGAAATATATTGGAAACTAAGCGAGATAGAGTGATTTTGCATGAATCCTTTTTTGTGGAGAATTTCAAGAATTATGAAAAAGGATTTGGGCAACGAAGACGTATCTCCATTAGTTTCCGAGATCCTTTTGAAAAAAGATCAGTGGCAAAAATTGAAGCATTTGTCCTATTTTTTAGGGGCGAAATTCGAAGAGTTTTTTTTTTTTGGAGGGAAGATCTTCATGAACAAAACTGAAAAAAATTGAGAAGATTCTCCAATAAGTCCATGTTATCACCTAATTTTTTCAAATTTTTCACAATCACTGCCTTTTTACAAGGAATATATTCAAGAAGAAAAACACAGAAAAAGTCAATTTTTTCGACCAAAAGTTTTTCTGAAATATGGAAAAATTAGTGGAGATACGCTCATATTGTTCTAATCCTTTTTCGTAGCCCTCAAAATTCTCTACAGAGGCAATCAGGATAGAGAGACGTATATCGCTTAGTTTCCGCTCTAATCTCAAAAGAAAAATTGACTTTTCCCATTTTTTTACATTTTCAGAGTTTCAAAATTTTCCACAAAAAAAGGGTTCCCCAACTGTTTTCCCTTTAATAATTCACCCAGAAAATCCTGAAATAGGCAAAATTATTTCCAAGCGGATTACTCGCGCGTTTTTTATTTTCCCTCAACACTGATAGAGTTCGATGTTGCAATTTGAAATTCAAATGATAAAAGCCTCGTGAATTTTATTTTCCCATCGATAACGCGGCAAATAATATTTTACACAGCAATTTTATTTTTTTTATTCCAAGGGTTCAATCATCGACAGTGCAACCACTCCTCGCAACAGCATAAAACCTGAAAAAATAAATCCTCCAGAATAAATAAATAAATAAATAAATAAATAAAAATTCCACTGTTGAATTGACTTCAGCAGATAAAAATTATACAATACTGAACTGTATTTCGCGCAACGTAATGAAATCATTTACAGACCAATGAATGTTCCCCCGGTGGCAAACCAAACTTGGGTGAATTCAATGTGGTACATAGAGGCCACCATTGCCAACTGAGGGAGTGAACATAGGGTGGATTGTGTAGAGTGTTTTTACCTCGAGGGAAAACTACCATGAATGTGCCCATGCATTGCCGCAGATGCCGGAGGAGAGGTTTTGGTATTGCTGTGAGGGCGTACCATAGGATTACCGCACGTTTGACGCTCTACGTGTGACGCAGATGAGATTACAAATTGCATCTGAAAGAGTACAAAAAGAGAGAGAGAGAGAGAGATCTGAATGAAGTTAGTGCGATAAACATGTGGAAAATTTTGGTCTAGTATCGTTGGACTTCAATTTTCCGATTTTTCAAGCGATAATGCCGAATTTTATGGGGAGATTGTCGAGGGGATTATCGGGGCTTTGGTGGGGTTTACTAAAAGGCGATTGTGCATATGTTGATCTTTTTTTTTTCGATGATATTATAGAAAACATAAATTTTCTGGCTTCTTTTATAAAAGTAAATGCTAATAATTTTAAGGAAATCGGTAGTTTTGGGTGAATATGTCTGAAATCTAAGGAAATAGCGTCATTTTTGTAATAAATAAGTTCTTTGGAGCTCTGATTCTCCTCTAAAAAGAAAGGAATCACGGAAATTTCCTTTTTTCGCTCAGTTTTCGAGATATTTCTACATTAATAATCACAAAAATCCAACTTCATCAAATCGTGCTCCTGCGAAGGACAATTCTTCATTTTTTTTCCTGTAAATCCCTTGCTGAAAAAATCTGAAAAAATTCTAGAAGATGCATTTGCACATCCGCATTATTCTCTAATTTTTTCAGATTTTTTGATATACGCCTTCACCTATAAAAAAATCTCGATTCAATTTTCCCTCTCCAATTTACTAAACTCATTCGCTTTTTTATCTTCGATTATCGAGGCTTGGACAGGGCTCATTAGAATCCAATTCCATAATTACGAAGAATTTTCTTATCCCGCTCAATTTCCGAAATATTCCCTAAAAAATAACCACTAAAATCCAACTTCATCAACTCGGAATCTCACGCAGGAAAATCCATCATTTTTTTCTCCATAAACCCATCGCCCAAAAAATCTGAAAAAATTCCTAAAAAAGCATTAGCACATCCGCACTATCCTCTAATTTTTTCACATTTTTCAATAAACGCCTTCACCTTTAAAAAAATTCAGTTTCAATTTTTTCCCCATTTTCCCTCTCCAATTTACCAAAATCCACTTTCTGACCCCTGATTGATGACCCCAAGGTGCTTCGGAGTCGTAAGCGAACATCCCTAATTGCCGTTAGCTGGTTATTAGTGTTTGATAGTCGACTTCCTTACCAGTAGGAAGAGAAGTACTTTCCTCCCAGACTGTGTGTCCAAATAAACCGAGAAATCTCCGGAAAACGATATTCCTGCAGCAGCTAACGATCGCTGCACCCATACAGTTAACTGTCTTACTGAAGCAGTGAGTACAAGTGCCTAATCGAGAATATCTCTCGGGTAAGAGGATGCTGTGCAGCAAGACACAGGCTTGATATAGCCCATGCATCGAATTTCGTGAAAACTTTGAACCGTAAAAGGCCTTGAAGGTCCTAATTCGATTATAAATGGAAAGCCATTAAGGACACAGGATCGTTAGAACGTTGTACTGAATTCGGGTAATTTCGAACGACATTGCCATATTGCATATTCGGAAAATAAAAAAGTTGAATGGATGGACTCAACGGATCGTCAAACGTTTCTTTGTGAATATGTTCTAATTAGAGGAAATAATTCTCGTATTTGGGTTAATGCAATATAATTGATGGATTCAATCGATAATATCCGTTCTTGTTCCAATATGCTGATGCAAACATGTGAGTTTTATGCTTTTACTATTGAAGGCTTGAAACAATAGCACTGAATGGCACATGGAATCGAATCAACAATGAATTTCCGTTTTAATTGGAATATTTGAAGAAAAAAAGTGAGGTTCAAATATTTGAATTGAGGATTTTAGCTCGAATTTTAGGTTTTTCATGATGGCATTGATTGAAATGAGGGGGAATGGTGTAGGTAGAGCACTTTTTGTGAGTTCGGTGAAAAGCACATGTCTATTAGAAAGACCGAGGCCATTTCCATTGAAAAACATTTGTTAAATTAGGTTTTTAAGAATTTTTGGAAAATTCGATTTTTTTAGACAGAATTGGAAATATTCACTTTTTTTGAAGATATCTTAGGTTCTATTGGTCGTAGCGATTTGGAGTTGATCTTAAATGAAAGGTGAGATCATTTGCCATCGACTTGTGGGGTTTTGAAACGAAAATTATCGACTTTTGAGGAATCCATAGGGTAAAAGCTGTTTTTTTTTTACAAAATGGTCTAGACAGGCCTCAAAAATCGATGATTTTCCTCTCAAAATCCCTTGAATCGATGGCAAATGATCTCGCCTTTCATTTAAGATCGACTTCAAATCTCTGTGATCAATAGAACCGGAGATATCCTCAAAAAACTGCAGGAAATCTAAAATTTTGGAAGAAAAATTCAAAAAATCAATCCTGATGTATGTTTTTCACCTGAAATTTCCTCAGTTTCTCAACGAAATCATCAAGAAAATTCTATCTAAAGCCTCCATTCCACCTAAAAATCCGATTAATAAATTAAATTATAAAAATAAAATGAGACCCAAAAAAAAAGTCCATCCCTCCAAACGAATCATTTCTACTTCGTGACTCTTGTAGTGAAGGGTTGTGCTGTACCAGTTGATGGTAGACTCTGAGAACGTGAGCTGCAATCGCCAGGAGACTCTCGAGAGATCGCCTTATTAAAGAAAAGGATTTCTTATCTGAAACAGAAGGGGGGGGGGGGGGGGAGTAGAAGAGCAGAGGATATTGGATTCTGTGCGTTGAAGCAAGTCAGAGGATTTCGGCTGCAGTATCGGCATTGGATAGAGACTTTACTACTGAGTGAGAGAGAAGAAGAGAGAGAGAGAGAGATAGATGGAATAGGAGTAGACAGGAATAGAGGATTGGGAGAAAGTCGATGACAGGGTTATACACACGCCAGTTGGTGGAGGATAATTGAAATAATTCGAATGCCGTTGGCATTTACTCACTAGTCCCTTTCGTGTTCAACGTAGTAATTTAGGAAACGTGTCGCTGACGTAGACAAATTCACGTGACATCTAATAATCCACATACTGTAACCATTCGATGTCTGTTGCACATTATTAATTTAAGTGAAATAACAATTAGTGCTTCATCTCAGAAAAAAAAACTAAAGTTGCTGAGGTAACTTATTTCAAAAATTGGTAATTTGTGCTGCAGATTCTGGTTGGAATGAGCGGTTAAAGGGATTTGGCAGGACTTTGCGGTATTTTTCAGAGTGAATTACTGTAATTCTCCCATTACGGAAAGATAATGACCCTTTGAATTTATATCTTCAGCTTTACGTCACATTCCGTTTAATTTTATCAAAAATTTTGAAAATTTGAAAATTTAGAATATCTTTAAGGCGAGTGGGTTTAGAGGAAAATGTCAGGATTCCTTTTTTGTAGAGAATTCAATTTTCCACAAAAAAGGGCTCTTGGTATTTTCTTCTAAATCCATTCGCCTCAAAAATATTCTTGATTTTTATAGAAATTTCATAAAATTAAAGAAAAAACTGAATTTTCCGTCACGACGTGCGAAAAGTGGCTGCGCATGCGCACAAGAGTATTTTACGCATGCCGCGCATGCGCCCCATGGCACTTTTAGCTCGCCGCGCATGCGCTCAGTCACACTTTTCACACGTTATACAATAAATCACTGTATCTTATACTTATGAGGTAATATAATATCATTGATAAAAATTTCAATCGGAAAAAGTAATTTAACGTATAAAGTTCGACATATCTAATTCACACGGGGAATAGTACAAAAGCACAAGTCATAAAGAATTACGATAAGCTTCGGCCACTGTGTGCACGAGTATAAATCTCATATCGCTCGTTCGAGCCGAGATAACTCGGTTTCATTTGCCGTTGGTTAACCATGGTAAAACTAGTAGGGGTTCATTCACGTAGCACGCAATATAGCTTTCGTGCTCCAAACGAAGTATAACAGGTACAACATTATTGAATTTGTCCAAGTCCCCTGGTGATGAAAACTACTCTTCCCTGGATACTTCATCTCTTTGAAATATAGACGGTCTAATGCGATTATTCGTTAAATTATTACACAGAAAATGATTCATGATGCTAATCTCATTAATTATTTGCGAAAGAATAAAGAGCAATTCTTTGTCTCATTGTATCAGTGCACGTTCTCACATCAATCATTAATTATAATTTATATCAATTACAGGAGTGTTACGGGTGCAATTCGTGTTACGAAACTGTCAAAGTCCTTCATTCACCCGCATCAGGGCTATTTGTGTCTACATGCTCATAGGCACGCAATTGGCTGCATGTCACACTAATGAGGATTTGTGCTAGTGTACATGTACCAATGCAGAATGGTCTCACGAGCCATTGGCCTCTGATAAACAAGTTGGTTAATGGTCAATGTGAAGATATAGTGAAAATGGAGAAAACGTGGAAGAACTGTTTTATTAGATAATTATTTTTTTTTGGATGAAGGGTTTCATGAAAATATATGAAAAAAATTGAGGAGGTGCTTCGACATGTCTCCTTTGTTAGTGATTTTTTTCAATTTTTTTTTGAAATGTCTTCACTCCCAAAAAAAATGCTGGATCATTTTACTCGGTAGGTCTATTTTACAGATTTCTAGTTTTTAATGGACAAATTAATGGCATCATAATTCTTTATTAGGAGGATTATAGATAGGATAATTTCTAGTATATTTCTATAATTAATTTTAGGGTTTCTCGAGGATGTCCAAGATGTTGCTGGACATCTTGATGACCTTTGACCCATTGGTGACTTTACTCGCGGTAAATTTAGTTGCGTTTCAAACAAAAATTCCTTCATCTCACTTAATTTCTAGGATATTCGAGGTATTCCAGAAAATAGAAGGGGAAGCCGGGGATTTTGAGATCATCAAGGATAATTGAGTGGTTACAACGCAGATCATGAAGCAGATAATTTGATAATCCAAAGATAAATGATTATTCCTCGTCATTCCAAAGGGCTTCTCACGTCCTAAGAATTCACATGAACTCCAATGTATTAATAACCAGAGAATACATTAACCATAGTAGAATTTCACAGAGTAATAAACTTCACTGAATGCATCTGTTTACAGTGTAGATAATGATAAAGACGTATGACATCAAAGTACCGAAATACAACGATACTCAAACTACCCATTTCTCCACATCTCTCAACAACTCAGAGAACCCGGGATAATTATGTTGAAGTTTCCTTTAATTTTAAAGGAGGAGAGAAGGGGGCAGAAGAGCGAATAAGTCAGATGGAATGGCTGAGACTAAAATTGAATCACGTGAATTTCTAGGGAATACGATATTCGGCTTTTGACACTCCCTTTGCTTCTACTTTGCCTAGTTTCACGCCTTCCTTACCACCGAATTTTCCCCCGTAAAATACTCAAACGCCATCACTGTTGACTTCCTCAATGCACTAGAAACACTCGCATAAAGCTCTCGAAAAGTTGAATTCTAGAATTTCGTATCTAGTTCAACCTCTTTCCCTCTCTTTCTCTCTCTCTCTCTTTCTGACTTGTATATGTAACTTTTCTCACCATCAAGTTTTCAGTTTAAATTCACTTTCATATATGGAGTTGTGAATTTACGTAATATTCAATTTCCTGAGAATAGTTTCAGTTCAAACATTTACGCATTTCCATTTGATTTGAGGAAAGAAAAATAGAAAAGTTTTTGAACTACGCTGATTTTAAATCCGATTAATTTTAGGGGAAGAAGAGTTAAGACGTTGAGCCGAGTAATTTGGAATTTAATTGACTCGAGAAAAGGTAAAATAAGATAAATTTATTTTTCTTGATTATTCGCCTTATGAGAATAATATCTTGAAAATTAATGGAGATACGCCTTTTTAGACCTATTCCATTTTTTTTAGAGAATCTAAAAGAGCTACAGGAGATAGTTAGAGCAAAAAAGACGCATCTCCATGAATTTTCGAGATATTTTCAGAAAATAAATTAATTCTGTTTCACTTTTAAAAAAGTTGAAAAAAATTGTAATGAAAACTTCTCTTTTCTTTCTCGAGCGATTTTGTTGCAATATTTTTTTGCAGAGAATTTCAAAAGCTATGGAAAAGGGATGGAATAAAATCTCCTTATCTCGCTTAATTACCGACACACAATTTGAAAAATGATCCAAAAAAAATGAATTTATCTTGTTTCACTTAAACTAATTGAAATAAAAAAAATCGTGATGATTTCCCCAAAAATTTGAAAAGTCCCTCAAATTTCCTTCAGAATTAAGAAAGACGCCTAATAATCATAACCCCCCCCCCCCCCCCCCAAATATATTTACACTTCCCATAAAATAAATCAATCCCCGATCAATCATTCCGACATAATCATAATAAACGTCTCCTCACATATCCAAACAATCGAACAGTATATTTGCCCAATCACACCACATCCTCTCTCTCTCTCTCTCTCTCTCTCTCTCTTCGCCAATAGCCTTTTATCCCTTCATTTTTACATCCCCCATGTGTACATACCATTTCTCAATTCCGCCCGACTTCCCAATAATCCACTTACCCGCAAGATATTCGAAATTAAGCGCCACAGCCCCATTGCGTCTCCATGTACTCCGTTTATTGACTCTCCATATTCCCTTTTTTTTTTCCAATGCTTTCAATGATAAGAAACTGCAATTTCTCTAAATTTTTACGACACCAGAGCAAATACAGCCAGACGGATTTTCTACTTCAATTTTTCCGGTCATTTTCGTGTGAAAAAACGCCTTCACATGTGATAAAAAAAAAAGGAGGAAAAAAAAAAAAGGAAGTGGAGTAATCGAAATCTCCGTGTTTATCTATCCAGTTCAATGGAAATAGCTGAAGGCCCTCGAAGTCCAAATGCCAGAATTTTCGGCGTAAGGGAGATTCCTCCCCCCCCCCTCCCCCCTTTATCTCTCTCTCCTGCCAACAGATCTGCTCTGAATTCACGGGATATTTGCCCAATGGTACAAAACGCCCCGCGGTGAAGCTAGGACAGAGCTAAAATGTTCCTCCAGTACAGCGCAAGGATGCTGTGTACACGTATATACATATATATATGCACAGAAGTGATGCAGGGGTGTGAGAAGATTGGAGGAAGGGACTTGTGTGTATCGTTGACCCAATTTAGAAGCAGACTGATTCAGACTACGGCATTGCATCCAACTCGATGTTTTGCCGGTGCAGTTCAATCCCCCTGGCACCTCGGGAAGAGGGGGAAAAGGGGTGGAGGGGATGAGAGAGATGGAAATAGTAGTTTTAACTCATGGGAGGAGGGGTAGCGCCACGTGAATGCAAAGCCACGATCCGAGTGGAAATCTCGTGAACTCGATCATTGTCTGGATTATCGATCGTCAGTCGCGCTACGAATTATAGACGCATATATATATATAGATACGGCCATTCATCAATCTCGGTGCGTCCTGCGACCGCTACATCCACTCCTTCTATTTTATTCGCGGAATTTTTTTTGTAGGCACTTTTTTAAATTCATGCGTCAGAATTTATTTGGATTTTTTTAGGAAATTCGGGAATTTCAATCTTTGACGTTGGGTTTTTTAAGAGTTTTTTCTGTACCTTTTTTGAGGATTTCTTTTGGAAATTAAGCGAGATAGAGCGATTTGGCCTTGATTTTGCCTTACAAAACTTCTGTTTTGTAGCTCTTGAAATTCTTTACAAAACAGGATTAAAAAAGTGGAAAAAGCGCATTTTTATAATTTTTCGAGATATTTTATTGAGAATTATCACAAAAATTAAAAAATTCTTCTTTTATAAAAAATTTAGTAAATATCGTCATCTTAGAAAAAAAAGTGGCGCGAGTGCTATCTATAGATAATCATATCACTTACGCCACTTTGACTCTAAGGTGACGATAAATTGACAATTTTTTTGGAAATTCCAAAGACTCAATTTTTTACAGTTTTTCCCAAAAATTTCTTAATTTTTCTCATGAAATTATCGAAATGTCCTTTTTTTTGTTGTCATTTATTCCTCAAATATCTCGGAAATTGAGCGAGATAAGTCGATTTAGTCTCAATCTTTTTTTGTAGAACTTAAAATTATTTGTAAAGAAGGATTATGATGAAAAGGGCGTCTCCATTAATTCCCAGAATATTTCATTGAGAATTATTCAATTTGTGTAAATAATATATTTCCAAACTACCGGAACATTAATTATACCAACCGCCATGGGAGTTAGCAACTGAAACTCTACTCACCCACACACACACACACACAAAACGACGTCATCTAGCATAGATTATTCCGCAGTATAATTTCACTTGGCCCCTGCCCCATACTACCAGTTAAATAACCTATCTTATTCCATTTCTACTGACTCCAGTTTCAAGCTACTGTGTTACTCTACACTTGAAATATAATCAGTTTCTCGCACGGACGATTGTACACTGTTGTTGAATTCCAAAAGGGCCTCGTGTAACCACGGTAATGCACAATAATTTTCATTGAATACTCGGAGTTACTCAGAAACATCGAGTAATCAGAATTAATGTTGTTTTTGGAGTAAAAAAAAAGTTGATGAGGACTTTTTGGGTTCTCTAAAAGATATCTCCGAAATGAATAGGTTTAGAGATAAAAGTCACAATACCTTTTTTGTAGCTCTTGAAATTTCCTACAAAAAAGGTTTCCTGACATTTCCCTCTAAAACGACTCGCCTCAAAGATATCCGCAATAGAATCTCCAGAAAAAATCAAGAATTATTTTATTTAAAAAAAAATTAATTTTTTTTTTGTTTTTTTTTTTGGAGAGATGAGGAAAAAAAAGGCTTGAATGAAAACTTTCGATGGAATCCTCCCGCAGACCGAATTCGGATGCGATTTGGTCCAGTGATCTTCCCGATAGCTCTAAAAAAAAAGGGCAGTGTAAAGAAAACGAAGAAAACCTAAAATTGACTTTTGGGCAATTTAACCCGATTCTTCATTTCATTCCACCGCACAGAATTGCAAATCTGGAGGGAAAAAAAAATCTACATTCCACTTGAATGAAAAACCATTGCAATGGCCATTGCGACAGAGAGGAGAAAAAGATTCACTCGAATAACTGGACGATAAAGTTTTTTTTTATAACTTGAGAAGAATTCATGATAATTCTAGAAGAGAAAAAGCTCTGCATCCAACGAATATCTAGATCAGGATGAATTTTCATGGAATTGACATTGACTGTTACTGTTACAAATTGATAATTGAAATTATCGGTTTTATGATCTCGAAAATTATTTGATTTTTACGTTTCATTTTTTTTTTTAATATCTCGAAAATTAAGCGAGATAGAAAAGTTTTTGAAGATACCTTTTTTGTAGCTCTAAAAATTTACCACGAAGAAGGTTTCTTACCATATCGCGCTATCTCGCTCAGTTTCCGAGATATCCTCAAAAAACAAATATCAACAAAATTATTGAACTGAAAATATTGCAAAAATTGAATATTACTCAAATTCGCAACTATTTGCTAAAGGATCTCGGAAACTAAGCGAGATAGGAAACTTTTTGTGAATACCTTTTCTGTAGCTCTTAAAATTCCCTACACAAAAGGATTCGTGCAAAATCACGCTATCTCGCTTAGTTTCCGAGATCCTTTTCAAAAACAAATGCTAAAAAAATATACTGAAATTCTCTACATTATTTTTTTTCAATTAAAAAGTTTTCCCTATTGTAAGCTTATTTTCTTCTAATTCTCATGTGAGCACCAGCAATTAATCTTTTTTTTCAACAATTGAAAAAAAAAATATGGTCGCATCAGAGTCAAAGAGGTGTAAATGATGTGCATATACATACACACTTACGCTTCTTTGTTTCTAAGCTAACGATATGTCAATAAAAAACTTAAAATGTTAAAATGACCTGAATAACCACTAAGATAAATTGATTTTGCTTAACAAGGCCCATCGTGTGCCATGAAATTTGCATTTTTAACAGCACCACAGGCATAATTAACCCGGATTACACAAAGACAAGTTTGCAATTTCCCTTTTGCAGTAAAAAAAAAAATCCTACAAATACAAGACCTCCTCTTATTAATGTCCTTCATTACCATTTTTCCTTCCTATCCTCATTGAAAATAAAAGGAGCAATAAAAATTAATCATTGACTAACAAAATTTCATCATCATTAGACATCTCCAACTCTCAATGTCTCATTTTTTTTTACCAACGATTCTCACGAGATAACAAGAAACAACGTTGATGAATAAAAAAAAAAAAGAAAAGCAAAAAATAATAATAAAGTGAGAAATAAGGAGAGGAAAAAAGGTAACAGGAATGTTCTTGGCAAAAGAATTGCAAAGGTCCAACTGAAGGTACACGGAGAGAAATTCTGACGAAAATATAATGAAAGATCTGAGTAAAAAGTACCGAACCATTCCGGAATCGCGGGACATTTCGTGATGTGTACAAAATATTGAAAAAGTTCTATGGCAATTTTTCACAGGAGTACATCAAAAAGTCACATCTGAACATCAAAAATGGCGCTGTTACCGCGTCAAAAATTAACGAACATGGTTCAGTAATTTTTGACGCGCTAACAGCGCCATTTTTGATGTTCAGATGTGACTTTTTGATGTACTCCTGTGAAAAATTGCCATGGAATTTTTTCAATATTTTGTACACATCACGAAATGTCCCGCGATTCCGGAGAGTTCGGTAATTTTTAGCGAGACCTTTCGGGACTTTTTACTGATAATTTCTCTCCGTGTAGACTCACAATTAACTTAATTGGCCTCAGCCCTCCCCCCCCCCCTTCCTCTATTCGTTCTTCTTTTTTTTTGCCTCTCATTCTTAGCTATATTCTCCAGCTCGTGCTTTTATCTGCAAAATAGAGAAGAATTTCACACAAAATTCCTCTCTGCTGCATCGAAAACAAAGAGAATAAGAAAAATAATAATAATAATAATAATAATAATAGATTCTTGAAGGAAATTTTTTCCTTCATTCTACATTCCACCAAGCACAATGTTTATTTTACATTTTATTTTTCCTACGTAATTATTCCTGATTACTCCGAAATATTATGTTAACTGAGAAAAAACTAAGTAGCAAATTTCTGCAAGAAAATTACGAGAAAAAAAAAAGAACAACATTTAGAAGATAGAAAAAAATAGTCCTGACTTTTTCATGAAAGTAACTCTTTCTGCTTCCGGTCACGTTAAGTCCAAATGAAACTTAACGACAACAACGTACCTCCATTTTCTCCCATTGGTTAAAATTTCCAGGGAAAAATTCGTTTTTTCTGGGGTTTTTTTTTCTCGTAGTTTTAAGATTCTTTGTTTCTTTCACGAGTGCAAGAAAAGTTCAACGAATAAGTTCAGATAAATGGCGTCATTACAGATGTCAACATACGTGGAAAGAAAAAAAGTCAATATTTTTCTTCATCCGTTGGTACGATAACAGTTTTATTGATGAACCTTTTAGCGCCTCCATCCGCTTTTTTGAAGGTAAAAAATTGTGTTATATCCTGATTTTTTAAGAATGATGTGGGCAAAGGAAGGTTTTCGCAGTTCAATTTTGGAAAATCATGAAAGATTCTAAGAAATTCTGGAAAATCGCATATTTGGAACAAAAATCCTGTTTTTTTTAGGAAAGGAAGGATGCCGAAGTTTAGTCGCAGAAAATTTGAGAGAATTCTGGAAAATTCTAGAAAATTCCAAATTTATAAAAGTATCCTGAAGTTTTAGAAGCCCTATAAGCAAAACAAGTTTCCTGTTGTTTAATTTGGGGAAATTCTGAAATAATCCGGGAGTTTCTAAAAAATCCCAAATTCGGAGGAAAGTCTTCATTTTTTAGAAAAGAAGGAATTTAGAAAAATCTCAAAAAATCCTGGAAAATTATGGGAAAAACCGAGAAATTCTTAAAAATCCAAAATTTTGAGAAAAATCCTAATTTTTTTCAAATCATGTAAGGAGAGGAAGGTAATCTAGCTTCAATTGGTGAAATTCTAAGAAATTCTGGAGAATTCAGAAGAATTCGAGAAAATTATGGAAAATCCCAAGGTTGACAAAATATCCTGATTTTTCAGAAATCCCGTAACAAAAAAAAGTTTCCGGAGTTCAATTCGGTAAAATTTTAGAAAATCCATGAAAATCCTGTGAAAGTCCCAACCTGCGGGTAAGAATCGCGATGCACACCAAAAAAAAATCGAAATGTCCAGAAAGAAGGAAGTCTAAAAAAGTCGGCAATACCCGAGCGGGATTCGAACCCTCGACCTCCATATCACCAGTCCACTACTCTACTAACCGAACAACCAGCAAAATAACATCACACAATCATTCCCTATCAATCGTTGTTCATCCCGTAGAATATTCTCCAGTTATTCATAGCCGCACAAATCACCAATTAGGCGTAATGAGAGCAAATAATGAACTCCCCCCCAAGCTTCCTCCATTTCCTCTCTCTCCCGATATTCCAACTCCCCCTTTTTTCCTCTTGTTATCACAATATTGTCTCTTTTTCTGCCCCCTCTGATGATTATTTCTGTACTCCAGTGCAACGACCGTAAGTGGAGTAGCTCAGTGTGTAATCGGACGCATTCTCCCGTCTACAGGTACATAAAAGAGTAGCCCGGAGGCCTATTCTCGACACATAGGAACAGGATTCATCAACGAATGTAGTATCTTCGTTCATGACTACTTCATTCGTGGAAGATATTCGCACACGAAAGAGTATCGTTGACGAAATGACTTTCAGATTTCATCTAATAATTTCGGCTGTTTTGGTCATTGCACAATGACCGAAAAAGCCGGAATTATTACAAGAAATTGATGTAACGGTTATTTTTCTATGGAAAAAGTGGCAGTAAAATAATGATATTTGAGGGAGTGATTGAGCATATATTTGAGTCTTCAGAAAAAAAAATTCATCAAAAAATGACGGCACAAGAGCCATTCTTGCGAGGCCCCTCGAATTTAAAACACTCTGCGGCACGCAGTATAACTGGTGCAAATTTCAATGTAAAAAAAAAATTGGCTCAGTCTAGATACACATAGCTACAGAAATACGTAGGGAATTTCAAAAATATTGTTTTTTGTGGGATTGGTGACCATTTGAATGAAAAAACTCAAATTTTGGCCAAAAAACCGGCAATTTTTTATCAATAAAAAATGTGCAAATCAATTTTTTGAAAATCCCCCACGTATTTCTATTCGAAATATTGTTTCCGAGATGCTGTGGGAAATTCGAATGAAAATAATGGAAATCATTCGAGTTATGCTGCGTGCCAATTTGAAAAATCATGTTTCGAGAACAACACGATTGGAGTTTTGCCTTAGCCTATGAATATGAAGAAATGCCTTGGGAAAAATTCAAAATTTCATGTGAAGTAATGGGTTTCAGGTGATAACCTTCCTTGCCCGTATTCTGGAAGGCCCAAAGTAATTTTTAAAGCATGAAAAAAAAATCGATTTTTTGAAAATTCTACAGTGGTGTTACCCCTTAAGGGGGGGGGGGGGGGGGGGGGGGTAAGGGTTTACGCATGAAAAAAAACGATTTTTTTACGAATTTTTTTTAGACGTATGGATTGAGCAACTTTGTTGAAACCTTTTGGACATTATTGAGTAAGGGATTCAACAACATGAAGTAATTTTTTTATACGAAAATATCCACAAACAAGCCGGTGACGGAGCTTTTCTGAGAACGTCTATTGAAATAGACAATTTGCGGTGATCACTGTATCTCAGCTGAAAATTATCAGAAATAAAAATCCATTGAATCTTAGTCAAAGTACCATCAAATCCTCCCCCCAACGTTCTCTGATTATTTTTTTTTTCATTTTTCAATTTTTGGTGGTCATTTGAAGTAAAAACTGCTATTTTTTACGAAAAATTGCGCCATTTTGTGGCACAATTTTGGTAGAAAACCCCTTTAATTTAAAAAAAAAAATAATCAGAGAACGTTGGGGGGAGGATTTAATGATACTTTGACTAAATTTCAATGGTTTTTTATTTCTGATAATTTCCAGCTGAGATACAGTGATCACCGCAAATCGTCTATTTCGAAGAAAACGTTCTTGGAAAAGCTCCGTTGTTAGTGGATATTTTTGCATAAAAAAATTACTCAATGTTCAATCCATGCTTAATAATGTTCAAAAGGTTTCAATAAATCTGCTTAATCTATACGTCTAAAAAAAAATCGTAAAAAAATGTTTTTTTCTCCACGCGTAAACCCTTACCCTCCCCCCCCCCCCCCCCCCTTAACGAATTGGATGCACGAATTGTCTCATTCGTTCATGAATGTTATTTCGTCAACGAAAACCAGTTTCCCATGCGTCGAGAATAGGCCCCCAGTAGATGGAATTACCGGTGGAAGTGAACGAGTCAGGCAAAAGGCCAAATTCATTGGCTAGACAGTATCTCATTTAACTTTCGGCCATTGAGCGTGCTTGAGAGGGCAGAAGGAGAGAGTGCTGGTAATGAGCAATTCTAACGTAATGAAAATAAAAAGACGGATGTGTGTAGACGTGTGTACACACTGCTGAAACAGTTGGGTGGAGGCTTCAGGCGTGTGTGTTCATCTACTCTCTAAGAGCAAAAATGTGTACGACGCAATTTAAGTTAGACGCCTCTTTACTGGCGCTTTTTTTTCTACCCGGATAGGGCCCTCCAGACTCGCTCGTTGCAGATTGTTCTTTCACGGAGTACATGGAGGATTCAGTAAGTTGTAAATTTTTTTTTTCACCAACCATTAAACCAGGAACTCTACTATATCACTCCTGTGGGAGAAACTTTTTTTTTTATTTCAATGAATCTAAGGTTTTTTTTGGGCGAATCGGGGAAAAGAATTTGGATTATTTGATGAAGCTTTCAGGACATAAACGAGGGTGATAGGCATTTTTATTAATTTTTTTATTTTCTGAGAGATAAGATAATTACTAGAATTGGAACGTAAGTCTAGTTTTTTTTTCGTAATTGATTTTTTTATAAATATCTCGGGAAACTGAGCGAAATAATAGAATTTTTTAAGAAATGTTTTTTGTAGCTCTTGGAATTCTCTACAAAAATTCTGCAATTTTGCTTAGTTTTTGAGATATTCATCAAAAAAGGAAGAAAAAATATAGGATTTTTCTTTGCGAATATCCCGGAAATTCAACGAGATAGCGAAATTTTTGTAGCTCTTGAAATTGTCTACGAAAATTTGGCTATATCGATTGATTTCGGAGATATTCTCCAAAAAAAAAAAAGAAAAAAAAGTTATCAAATCCCCCCTTAAATTCAGATATAGAACAATCATCATTTGCAACAATAATCCGCTCAGAATTAATACCAGAATTCATGATGTAATCCATACCGTCATATCACCCAGTCACCATACACTTTATTACAATCAGCTTCATCACTCGGCCCATCACAAATTGCGTCAAAGTGAATGCACGATTTACCTCAAATCCTCGTTCATCCTGCAACGAACACATTGAACAGAAGCACTCTACAATGTCACTCGTTCGTGTATCTGAAATTATTGATGTCTGAATGAATCAAGTACCCTCAAGCCCTTTACCAATAATTCCCAACCTATATTATTTTTAAAAAACAGCAGAACGTTTCCCAGCGAAACCAGTCTTTAAGTCTTTAAGGTAGTATCTCAGCGAATTCGAGTAGAGTTAACCCCTTATTTTTTTGATGCAGTATCAAAGATGATATTTTTTTACATTTTTCTGAATTTTTTCATAATTTTTGTCCATCCAGTTTATGAGATATGAATTATCAAAGTTACTGAAAATAGCAGTATAGCAGTATAATAGTTAGAAATAACGAAATTACTAAAAAAACCACAGGATTGACCCATTATTTGAAAACTATTGACGAAGAGAACAGCATTTCACACAGAGAAAAATGTTTTCTTAATTTAAGAATGTGCAGTCACTTAATTTGGGGATGTGCCGGTCACTTGAATTAAGAAAGAAGAAGTCACTTGATTTAAGTGATGAAACTCACTTGATTTAAGTGAGTTTTACTTTCTTAAATTGAGAAAGAAAAAGTTACTTGATTTAAGTGAGAAAAGTCGCTTAATTTAAGTGACCTGCACATTCTTAAATTAAGAAAACATTTTTCTCTGTGTAACTAAATAATAGAAGAAAAAAATATTCAATTCACCGTCTAGTTATTGAGAAATTTTAATTAGAAGGTAGTCGTAACTATTTGCCTCTCTCTCTATCTCATGCATGTGATAGGATATTAATGTAAGAAAAATTGGAGAAAAAAAAATTATATTCACAAGCTGAAGATATGACTTTCAAATAGTTTAATAACTTTTTCGGTTAAATTAACGCACTTTTTCCCGAATTATCAGCAATTAATTGGAAACTAACCTACAAATCCCCATTTTTCCATGTTTTATCGACCCCACTCTCCAATATCCCCCTTAACTTATTAAATAAAATAAAAATATTGAGATAAAAAATCATTGCCCGAAAGAATACAATTGAAAATAAACCATTCGAATTCCTCAGAGTGCCTTCCCCGCGTCCAGCCGATTTAATTCACGAATCTGGAACGACGCCACGTTCCCGTATTTCTCCGACTTTATAACGGCCAAAGGGGATTAATAATCCAGGCTCAGCTTTCGTCCCACGAGGAAGAAGTGAAAATAGAGGAAAAAATAAAAAAAAAGTGCCTAGGAATGAGAAGAGGCAGAAGGAGTGATGCAAAGAAAGGGAAAAGCCTCTGCAGTTCCGCACGAGCGGTGGCCCATGAAGAAGCAAAACTCCAGGGCCAAAAGAGAGAGAGAGAGAGAGAGAGAAGTGCATGAGGGAATCGGCAACTGGGAATCAACTCACCCTTTTATTTTTTTTTTTCTTTGCCTCTCGTACCAGAGCGATTTATAGAAGCACCACTGCACCTTCACTCTTCCACTATTTCTCTTTCTTATATCCGGTTGCCGATCCCCCGTGGTATCTCAACGTCGAAATACGTTAGTCGTAAAGTTTAAGGTCGATACAAAAGATTATATATATATATCTATATATATACGTGACCCTCAACTCGTCTACGGGGAATTGGAGTACGTTTACGACACCTGAATATCAAATTCCAACACTTCATTCGTCAAGGGAGAGGGACTCCTCTCGTTATTAGCAATTCTTCACACTACTTTGACGGAAAGAGGGGAGGGGGTGGGGGAGGGGAGGGGGAAGGAGGATTTTTTCATAAGGAGAAATGAAATAAAGTGGGGAGAGAAATAATTGGAAGAAATGCAGTTCTTTTGCCTTGACAATTTCAACAAATAAATTGTTATGAGAGGGGAGGGGGGGGGGGGGGGGGAGGGTATTTCGAGGGAATTGAACGATTTAATCAGCGAACAGGAAAATCGAATCGCGTGATATGCCCGAGAGTATCGATTTCAACAGAGTGGAAATGTTTTCCTGATTTATTGTACAATAAAGATTTATTGGTGAGTTAAAGAGACACTTTTTTTCTCAGAGTTATAGGAGTAACAGTGTATCAACTACAGTCGAACCTGGATAAGCGAGACCTGGATAAGCGAGAAAACTGGATAAGTGAGAATAATTAACAGGTCCCTTCATTTTTACCCACGAAAACCTCTTTAAGTGAGAAATAAAAACCTCTTTATCAGAGAGTCATTTTCCATATCCAAACCTCTATAATTGAGACTATCTCTCGCCCTTTACTTCTATAAGCAAGAGTCAAATGAATTTGTTTTCTTTTGCTTACAACGTCTCGTAAATTTCATGAACACAATGTGTATAGTAGTTCATTTTGCAAGTTATTGATTACTCATTACAGTTACTGAGTATCATTCGCTGAGGAAAGTTTGTTACGTTATCGAAATGCCGAAACGCAAAATTAAAGCATATTCATTGAGTGATAAACTAAAAATTGCAAAGGCGTTCGAGGCCGGCAAATCGCGAAAGGAAATACTTAATGAGTTTGGTTTCCCGGAGTCTACCTTTTATAAAATAATAAAGTTGAAAAATTCTATTAAGTCTCAGTGTTCTGAAGGACATGGAAATATTAAGTGGAGCCGACTGTCTGAATTTCCTAACGTTGAGAAGTGTCTTTTAGAATGGATCAATCAAAATTACATTGTTTATATACTTGCAATGCAAATAAGGAATATAATTACGTTTTATTTACATATTTGGCACTCGCATTTTTTCATACCTCTGTAAGAGAGAGAAATTTCTCCTGCACCTCTGTAGGTGAGAAACTCGGATAAGTGAGAAACCTCTATAAGAGAGAAAAATTTCCCGTCCCCTTCAACTCTCACTTATCCAGGTTCGACTGTAATTTACTGGAATTAATTTTTTTAACAATGTTCATTTTTTTTTACCTTTTTTTTGAGAATATCTGGGAAATTAATGGGGATACGTCTTTTTCACCCGAATCTTTTTTTTTTGTAGCTCTTGGGATTCTCTGAAAAAAAAAAGATAAATGCAAAAAGAGCGTATCTCCATTATTTTTCGAGTTATTAAAAAAAAAAGACTGTTTTACCTCTTTAGGGTGAAATAAAACGATTTTTTCTGGAGTGAAGGCCTCTATAAAAAAATCTGAAATTTTTTTAGAAGATTCTTCACCATGTCCAGATTATCACCGATTTTTTTCAAATTTTTGCCATTCTTCGCCTTTTGTTTCTGATCATTTTCAATAGATTCAGTAGTAAAACACAGGATGAATTAATTTTTTTCATTGAACAGTTTTTATAAGAATATCTCGTAAATTAATGGAGATACACCCTTTTTGCTTCAATTATTCTTCGTAACTCTTAAAATTTTCTACAAAAAGGAAGCAGGCAAAAGGGGCGAATCTCCATGATTTTCCATAATGTTCTCCAAAAAAATATCGGCGAAAAAAAATTAATTCACTCCGTTTTACCTCTTCAGAGCAAAATGAAACGTTTTTTTTTTTTAGTGAAGGCCTCCACAAAAAAATTTGGAAAAATTTCAGAAGATTCTACAACATATCTATATCATCACCGAATTTTTTCAAATTTTTCCCATTCACTGCCTTTAGTTGCTGGTTATTCCAAACAAATTCCAGTAGTAAAGAGGTAAAACACAGGATAAATCAATTTTTTCTCTTAATACTTCTCAAAAAATATCTCGGAAGCTACTAGAGATACACCCTTTTTCTGGTCCAAAGCCTTTTCTGCAGTTCTTCAAATTTTCTTCAAAAAAAGGATTCAAAAAAAAAGAGCCATATCTCCATTACTTTCGGAGTTCTCTTATCAGGGATATTATTCAATTTATTTTTTTTTTACTCAAACCCAATTTCCCCATACGTGTCAAATCATCCGTTAATCCCGCCCACATCTACCGCACTTCAAAATCAAGTGCAGGACCTCTCATCGAGGAATTAATTTATCATTCGTTTTTATTGCGTAATTGATTGCAAATAAAACGATCAAACGAATTTTCATGCGGGCACGAAATTAATCGTGACACAGTGATCGTGTGTGATTCTCACACGTGGACGAAAAAAAAAAAAAAAAAGAAGACTATATCTCTCATCAGATCCAACTCACACTGATCCTCCAGCTGATTCCCGGTGGATCGTTTTCGTTATTGGGAAAAATGAAATTACCTCTGGTGAATCCCCGGGTTGAGTCTCACACTCACATGGCTCTTAGTAACCCCACCTTTTTTCCCTCCCTCCCCCCCCCCCTTTTTCCCCTGATATCAGCCCCAACCGCTGGATCAAATTTAATTCCAATAAAGGAGATTTATATATATATAACGTGTATATAGATAATCTCGTAAACGATTGCCGCTTTATTATTTACCTTTTTCCTTTCCATTCGCCTTTGTTAATAAGAGCCATCAAACGAAAAGGAAGTTATATTCTTTTTGAGTTATTGAGAGATACACAAAGAGTCGAATAAGGGATTCGAGTTCGAAGGAAGGAAATGTTGAAGTAAAGAAAAGTTTTTCATTTATTGAATATCGAGTTGTGAAGGGTGAAGGTTAAACGGATTGAGGTAAAATTTTGTTTTTGATGATTTCAGTGAAAAAATGAGGAAAATTCTAATGAAAAATATGGGTTTGCCTTTATTTTTTTTTTAAATTTGATTTATTTCGATTGAAAATTAGGGAAAATGTATATTTCACCTTTTCAATTTTTTGATAAATTCATTATTGTTTTGGGAATTTCCAAGCTTTTAAGGAAGGTGAGCTCATTTTCCATCAATCCACTTGCAATTTAAATTTCAATCAATTTTCATCAATTTTTAACAAAAAAAAATGGGGAAAAGCTATTTTTTTAATTTGTTATAATTGCCGCAAAAATCGATAAAAATAATTTAAAAATTACATAAATCGATGGGAAATACTCTCACTTCCCACTGATCACTGCCATTTTGTTTTGCGATAATTAGAACCTAAGATATCCCTAAAAAACTAGAAATTTCTAAAAATTAATCAATTTTCTTTACCGAAAAAATTCCAAAAAATGAGTTTATTTTTCCAATAAAATCATCAATTCTTATTCTCTTTCAGCTAAAAAATAATCAATTATCCCATCATTCTTTAAATGAATACCAAAAGCCACTAATATTCTCCAAAAATCACATTTAATTTAGAAATTCTTCTCAATTTCCGTTTTGATAGGAGGAAATAATGTGGAAAATTCATGCCTCAAAGTAAATATGAAAGAGGAAATCGTAAGAAAATGATTTCCTTCTCCGGATAACGATCAATTCTCCAAGGAATCGTTCTTCCATCAAATAAAAGACAAGATAAAATAAAATAAAAAAATTGAAGAGTCGCAGTTTTATCAATTCCCTTTTTACTTCCTCCAAGAAAAAAAAAAAAGAAAAAGACTCGAGTCGAACTGCCATGAATAAAGACCTTTTTTTTACCTCTGTGTTCACAGGAACTGATGACGAAAAACAACCGTCGAAATTGGCGCAGACTGTTGGCCGGTGGACTGATAGCTATCGTAGTGCTTGCACTGCTGATCGCAGCGATAATTTTACTCACCGGTAGTCCAAATTCAGCAAGCTCACGAACAACTACCACATCTAGTATTACTCTGGAAGACTGGCTGTGGGGATCGTTGTCCACCAAAAGCTTTAATGGCACTTGGCTCAATGGTTAGTAATATAATTCACTTGTATTACATCTCTATTATTTTAATTTTTATTTAATCAATTTATTTTTTTTATGTTAATTAATTTATCGTTTGTTATTTTAATCAATTCATTGTCTTTTATGTTAATCAATTTTATGTTTTTTTTTTTTGACAATTTTCATTGAATTCTGTATTTGTGGGTGTTGAGAGGAAAAATGATGAGGGATGCAGTGAATTTTTTGATGAAAATTTGGAATTTTTATTTAGTACACTGAGAAAAAAAATAGTAGTAAAAACAATCAAATATTGAGAGAAATTGTCCATAACAAATATTATTTTGAAATAATTAAAAAATTTGTTGAATTTCTTGAATTTTGTTAATTCAAAAAGATTAACTACTTAAATTGAGTAAATTCAATGAATTCAACAGTTGTTTTTAATTATTTCGAAAAAATATTTGCTAAAGATCAATGGCATCAATATTTGATTGTTTTTACCAATTTTTTTTTCTCAACGCAGAGAAAAAGTAAAACAAAATGATAAGTTTTTTTTTTTCTTTATCTTGGAAACTAAGCGAGATAGAGCAGTTTGGCACTAATCTTTTTTCTTTGGAGCTCGTGAAATTTGTTACAAAACAGGATTAGAGCAAAATCGTGCTATCTCGCTTGGTTTCCTAGATATTCTATTGGGAGTGATTTTGAAGATAAGCGGATTGGAACAGTTTTGCCTCTTGACTACTGAATTATTTCCAGCTTAAGGTAGTATCCCAGCGAACTCGAGTAGAGTTAACCCCTTATTTTTTCGATGCCGTATCAAAGATGACATTTTTTTACATTTTTCTGAATTTTTTCATAATTTTTGTCCGTCCAGTTTATGAGATATGAATTATCAAAGTTACTGAAAATAGCAGTGGTGGGGATGAAACGCCCTAAATCGGACAGAAATAACGAAATTACCAAAAAACCACAGGGTTGACCCATTATTTAAAAACAATTGGCGAAGAGAACATCATTTCAACTAAATAATAGAAGAAAAAAATATTCAATTCACCGTATAGTTATTGAGAAATTTTAATTAGAAGGTAGTCGTAACTATTTGCCTCTCTCTCTATCTCATGCATGTAATAGGAGATTGATGTAAAAAAAATCGAGAAAAAAAAATTATATCCACAAGCTGAAGATATGACTTTCGAATAGTTAAGTCACTTTTTCGAGTAAATTAAGGCATTTTTTCCCGAATTATCAGCAATTAACCTACAAATCCTCATTTTTCTCTGTTTTATCGTCCTTACCCTGGGATACTACCTTAATTTGATAGAAAAGAGCTGAAAAAGATTCTTTTTTTCGAGAATATCTCGAAAAATAAGCGGAATAGAGCAGTTTTGCTCTAATCCTCTTCAGTAGCTCTTGAATATTATCTGCAAAACCATATTGAGACAAAAATCCCGCTATCTCGCTTAGTTTCTAACATAATCTATTGAGAATGATCTCGAAGATAAGCCGATTTGATCAGTTCTATCTCTTGACTACTGAATTATTTGGAATTTAATGGGCAATCAGTTGAATCCCCTTCAGCTGCCCTAATTCTCTCGAAAATAGGAAAAATTGATTACAATGCACATAAATTAATGGTAAATAAGCTCATTTTGCTGCTCGTTATCGAATTTTTGTGATGCAATTATTAAAACAAAAGGAAATTTCAAAAAAGAGAAAATTCACTGAATAAAACGGATTTTCTCCTTCAATTTCTGGTCAAATCAGTCAAATCACTACAGAATTCATGAGAATGAATTTACCACAGGTTTTTCCATGTAAAATCTCTTCATTTTTCCAATAAAAATCCTATCTCCAATACTTCCACTTTATTCAAATGATTTTCATTACATTCTACCTGAAAAGTACAAATAAATTCTTTTTTTTTTCTCTCTTTGACGATATTTTCCGTATTTTTTCGAGTTCATTAAAAATTTACACAAAAAATATCGATATAAACTATTTATGCATAAACTCCAAACAATTTTTATTATTCATAAATATAATTCTGTATTTTACATACAAAATTATCTCTTCATCCACCTGAAATTTCTATTTTGATGAAATTAAATTTGTAATACTGTTATTTTATGAATTAACTGCAACGAAAAGTTCTGTATTTCATAAATTCAAAGGGAGACAGTATAACTGCATTGAATGATTAAATTTGAATGCACTCTGTTGTTAATTTTAATACGTATATATTTGGAAAAGTAATTTCGATATATGATGATGTGAATAATTTCGTTGAATTGATAAACCGATTTTCATAATTACTTAAAATTTCCAAATGATAAATTTCATTTTCCCAGTGTATTCCAAATTATTCAAAACGGCACTCCGAATCTGTTGAGTTTGGGGAAAAATACCAAGATACCTTTTTTGTAGAGAATTTAATTTCCCACAAAAAAGGTTTCTTCATAAAATCCTGTAAATCCAGTAGTTTCTAAGATATCATAAGAAATCTAAAAAAAAAAAAAAAAAGAGATTTTCCTTCAATAAAAATTAATCTCTCTACTCATTGAAACTCACGATAAACTCGCCTCCAATTTAATCCTCGTAAAAAAAAAGGCAACGAAAGGAAATAACATTGAAACGAATCCATTAAACAAATCCAAGAGAAACCGGAGTGCATTGTCGTGCGGTTTGTTGGTAGCGGTTTATAGCCTAATCCGCACTCAATGGGATTCTCCAGTGATGCGAGCCTTCACAACACCCCTGGGGTGAAATAGAATGAGGAAAGGGGGGGGGGGGAGAAACGACTCGAGGTACAAACGCACCACTCGTTCACACCCACAACACATATGGGGCTTTTGTGTGTGCTACAGTGAAACTCGATAAATGTTAAGCAAATGAGATTTTCTGATAAAATTCTAGTGAATAACATTCAATTAATTCTGTTCTGACACAATTGAATTGTTCGTTTCAGTTTCACTCTGCGTCTTTTTTTTTAATCCATGAGACAGCAAAGGAGGGGAAAAGTATTGGTGTTTTGAATGACAATGCGTTTGTAGAGGCTTATTTTATTGGAAAAAAATTGAAAAATATGGATTTTTCGACTCGAAATGTGAGGACTTGTCCAAAAATGGTTATAGACATATAGTAATTGAATTTAGAAGGAAAAAAAATATTAATGAGGATTAAATCTCGCATTTTTGGAGCAATTTCGAAAAAAGAAATGATTTTTGAGGAAATAGTGACTTAGACTAGGAAACGAAAGAAATAATGAGTTGGTACTGAGAGATATTCATTTTTTTTTCGATAACAGAGTGAAAATGTGTTTTCACTTTTCGTTAATGTTAGCGACACGTTTTTTGAGCTAAAAAAATTCTTCCTTACAAATTGCAAGAAAAGGAGGAAAACACTATAAAAAAACTTGCAATTAAAAAAATTACAAAAGCAAAAGAAGGTAAAAATTGACATTTAATAATCTCCAAAAAAAAAATCAAAAATTAGAGTAAAGAAATTAAAATAGAAGGAAAGAAAATATAAACAGACTGAATAAAAAATTTGAAAAAATTTGAATGAAAATGCAAAATAGTAGATAAAAATTATTTTTAAAAAAGAAAAGGAAAGTCGAACGATGTTCAAATTCTTCCATAAATATTCTTTAAATATTCCCCAATTTGCTTTTTTTTTAAATATAATTTTTATCCATCATTTTGGATTATTATTCAAATTTATCATTTCACTTTTTTAAATTTCCTATTTTTTCTGCACTTTTTTTAAACTCCTTTTTTTACTGAGAAGCTGGTGATGTCGATGAAGAAAATTAGGGAATGTTCAAGTTAATTTGAAATTAAAGATACAATTACTGGGGAAAGAGTTTGGAATATAATACTTTACTGGTGAGAGAAAGAAACTCGAGGGAAAAGTATATCGTTAGCTCGTAGAAACTGTTGGAAAAAGGGGGAGGAGGGGGGGGGGGGGGAAAGGAATCACTAGTGGGGATAATGGCGTTGATGAAATTCTTCTTCAGCATGGACACAAAACTCTCGTAGATTAAAATCTTTTCCAAAGTATTTCTCACAGCCAACTACTTCATTCCTCACTCTTTAACAAAAAAAAAAAAAGGAAGTTTCTACTTGGATTGTTTTTTTTTTATTTCTCTTAACATTTATTTTTGTCTCATTTGTTTTTTCAGGGTAACACTTGGATCCTTGATAAAGTATCAGCTTCTCTTTTCTTCATTGTCCCTTTTTTTCTGTTCATCAGCGAGCTCGTTCTGATGATTAAATCAGGGGAAGAGTGATGAAAGGAGAATTAAGATTCGGCTATTTATTAGCATTAATGTTTCTCATTTGCATGAGGAATAATGAGGCATTGTCTTTTTTTTTCTACAGGACTGAGTGAGACGCTTACGATTGGTCGGAATAATTTCATGAGATTTTTCCGATAATGATGGGATGAAAATTCTTTTCATGGCATTCATTGTTAAGAATTCGATGATAAATTTTTAAAATGTAAATTCTTTTAAAAATATCTCGGAAAATATTGGGTTTACGAGAATTTGGCAGGGGATCTTTTTTGTGAGAAATTTAATTCTCTTCGAGAAAGGTTTCTTGATATTTTCTCCTAAACCCACTCATTTCGGAGAGCTTTTTAATATAATTCGTACGAAACATTAATTCCACAATATTTCGAAGTTTCTAAAACCCGAAATAACATTTTTACGGTTTTGCGAATGGTTTTCGAATCGAATCGAATTTGGTTCGAGAATCGAATCAAATAATTCAAATTTTATAATTATTCGTAAACTAGGAATTAAGAAAGCATTCACATTTTGACATAATTTGATGACAAAAAAAAACGATATCACATCAAATTCTGATCGATTATTCTCGAACATTGATTAATCGATGCGATATATCTCATCAAATTCGAGATATTGTATTCCATTCAATAGTTCCGTTTCACCTTTTTTTTGTGTAAAGGGATGAATGTGCAATCGACCAGTTTTCAAAATTTCGATTAATCGATGTCAAATTTCAATTAATCGATGTCAAATTTCGATTAATCAATGTCCAATTTCGATTAATCGATGTCCAATTTTGATTAATCGATGTTAAATTCCGATTAATCGATGTCCAATTTCGATTAATTGATGTCAAATTTCGATTAATCGATGTCAAATTTCGATTAATCGACGTCGAAATTCAATTCCATTTCACCTGTTTTTTACTTTTAAGGGGAAAAAAATGTCACATCGACTTTAGATCGATCATTTTGAAAAATCGATCAATCGATTCGATATCTCGCATTGAATTCGAGACATCGTATTCCATTCGATAGTTCCATTTTACCTGTTTAAATTTCGAGATAGATTTTCGAATTATTCTTTAAAAAAAATCGAATAATTCGAGAATTCTGCATTCGAAAATTTTTATTATTCGATTGGAATTTTGAAATAAATATTAATATTCGATTCGATCCAAATAATTCGTAAATTCGAATTATTCACAAACCCTCAAAAAATTTCCATTGAATCCTGATATGCATCGAGAAATAAAAGCCAAAAAAAAAAAAATCCATCAAATTTTCGACCAATGGAGAATAGTGGTGAGTTGTCACGATCAAATGACCAAATTCCCGAGGTTTGACTGTCCAAAAGTTTTTCCAGGATAACGATCACATATAAAATAATACTTTCGCCATTCTCGTATCGATTTGACCAGAAATTCTACACCAGAATCAGGTATCGGTAAAAACCTAGTGACTCTTTCTCTCTCTCGGGATGATTCTCCTCTTTTTTTTTTTCTCTCTCATTCTCTCATACTCCCAAGTTCGTCCGCCAGAGATGGAGATATATATATATTTCCGGGTAAATAAAATAAAAAAAAAAGGGAAAAGACGAAAGGTAAAAAAAAACATATGGACGAAACGATTTTTCCACTTCACATCCGGCATCAGGATCATTGTTATCTTTCCGTAACAAGTCTCTGTGGGACTGTAATAAACCCCCCCCCCCCCCTCCCTCCCTCCCCCTCAACTTCTATTTGCAATACCAAAGCTCATTCCAAAAGATTTCTGTGATTGATTCAATCAAACGTAAATTTTACAATTTTCCTCATCAAATAGTCCAATAAAATTGTTTATTTTCTGTTGAAAAAGGAGAATTCATGGTAATGCCTTGATATGTCCGACAAAAAAGGGGTTGTATCCCTGGATATATGTTCGTTAATAATTACTGAATTTTTTTTCTCCCATACATCAATGAATTTCCGAATTCATGGAAATTTTATATTTCGATTTCGAATCCCCCAAAAATACCACTTTTTTTTTCATCCTGTTCTGTGGCAATCCAGCAGCTGCAACCCGATATCACTCCACCCCCCCCCCCCCCTTTTTGCCTTCCCATTAACCTCGTAACGTCAGTACCATCCACTCACGCTTGTACTGAATCGAAAAAATATAAATATTGAAAAAAGGAAAATAGATGGAGAAAAAGTGGAAAATTCAATACGAGTCACATATGGGAACGTATCATCTCGTGATTTATCGTATTTTGTATTTATTTATTTTCTTTCTTGAACAAGCACGACCACTAATGCATGCGTTTTCACTCTGTGAATTGACATTTCAAATTAATCGCATCTCCGAAATAATTTTTAATTAATAATGAGGGAATTTTTCAATTTTTCAATTTTTTTTGTGCTATTAAAAAAAATGAGAAAATTTCATGGAGTATGTCTTAAAAGGATCTAGGAAACCGTTGGACTTAGGAGAATTTATGAAGAAACCTTTTTTATAGGAAATTCAATTTTCTACAAAAAAGGTTTCTTGACATTTTCCTCTAAACCCACTCGTTTCAGAGATATCTATCAAATAACGTGCACAATTTTCTCCAATTCTTTTGACGAATCATCTGTACCTAAAATCCAATTGAACAGTAAAAAAATGTGGGTCATGCATGGATTTCCCCCATTTTTTTTTCCCAAGCCCCCAATCGATTACATCCCAAGGAACTATAAGACCAAAACAATGAGAAATAACGTCGATAGGAGTGAAATCAAGTGAACTGGACGACCAATTCACCTACTCGATACTTTCCCAATCGTTTTTTTTTTATTTTTCTTTATACCACTCGTTTATATTGTTTTCCCAATGCTGCCGTTATGTGCCCACAATCAGATTTCGATTTTCTCGAGCGAGAGCAATGAAAATAAGTGAATAAAAAGCACTGCCAACTACAACTGCATGAATTCTCGTGAATTTACATTTTTCCACTAATTGAGAGGTAAAAATAATTGAATTAATAAATTTGCGGAGAAAAATATTTAGTTAATTAAATTACTAGGAACAACACAGTAATAAAAACAATTACTCTTGCACCGAAAAAAAAATGGATTAAAAAAATAAAACATTTTCATAGAATTCTAGTTATTTAAAAGAAAAAAAAGGGAAAAAAGGAAAAAAATTAATTGAATACACGTTTTAATTGAAGCACTACTGTACGAATTTGATTCCAATTTAATTTTCATTTTAATTGAATCACTCAAATTGATATCAGCACAAATTACTACACTGCACAATTTATTCCAGTGTATTCAATTATTTTGATAACAGAATCGATCACGCAGACTTATCAATTCTTCCATTTTTTGAAGTTTTTTTTTTTTGAACTCATACACTATTCACTAGACTGCCCTTTTTTTTGAAACGGAAATAGGAAAGATTCATGAATGTGTACGGATGTTTATGTATTTTTCGTTTCATCATAAAGTTCTCGGCACTACGATACATATTTATGGGAGATTAATACGATCGTCTCTTATCGTATAATCGGATTACAGAGGTCACTGGGCTTTACGACACTCTTTTACCACCCTCTGTAGACTTCCTAATGTTCGCGCTTATTCGAGAGGGTGTAAATGATAGAAAATTGGGGAGTAGGGGGGGAGGGGGGGGGACTAATCGGATGTCGTGTATTTTTTGAAACTTATTTTACCCATCTTGTGGAAGAGAAGGAAGGTACACAGAGAAAAATGTATTCTTAATTTAAGAATGTGCAGGTCACTTAAATTAAGAAAGAAAAAGTCAATTGATTTTAGTGAGAAAAGTCACTTAATTTAAGTGACTTTTACTTTCGTAATTAAGAAAGAAAAAGTTGCTTGATTTAAGTGAGAAAACGCACTTGATTTAAGTGAGAAAAGTCACTTGATTTAAGTGAGAAAAGTCACTTGATTTAAGTGAGTTTTACTTTCTTAAATTAAGAAAGAAAAAATCACTCGATTTAAGTGAGAAAAGTCACTTGATTTAAGTGAGAAAACGCACTTGATTTAAGTGAGTTTTACTTTCTTAAATTAAGAAAGAAAAAATCACTTGATTTAAGTGAGAAAAGTCACTTGATTTAAGTGAGTTTTACTTTCTTAAATTAAGAAAGAAAAAATCACTTGATTTAAGTGAGAAAAGTCACTTGATTTAAGTGAGAAAACGCACTTGATTTAAGTGAGTTTTACTTTCTTAAATTAAGAAAGAAAAAATCACTTGATTTAAGTGAGAAAAGTCACTTGAATTTAAGTGACTTTTACTTTCTTAAATTAAGAAAGGAAAAGTTGCTTGATTTAAGTGAGAAAAGTCACTTAATTTAAGTGACCTGCACATTCTTAAATAAAGTGACTGTACATTTTTAAATTAAGAAAACCTTTTTCTCTGTGTATTATTATGGGGCAAGGGTTAGATCCAATACATCCACTGTTAAAAATTTCTTTTGAATTGAATTTTGAGATTATTAGGATGTTGGACAGATGAATAAACAGTATAAGTCAATCTTCACATTTATTTCCTAAAATTGCCATGAATAAATTCCTTTTATCTCTTTTGAATATTTACGTGGATGATTGGCCTTGCAGTCATTAATTAAATAAAATCAATTAATAAAAAGTTGAATTTTTATTGTCAACGTTTCGGCTCATTCAATATAAGCTCTCATAAAGACATTAAAATTAATCAATTCTACCTGCGAAATAGAGACAAAATTACGAAATCATAAGTAACTAAACTTTCTTTTGAATTTTCCGTGCGAAATCCCAGAAATTTCAAAGCAAGTCACATTTCTACTGAAATTTCAGACAATTTCGTCATTAAAAAATCATCTATATCATTGATTTTCAGATAATTTCATTGGGATATCAATGAAATTGGTAAATTTCAGCTTAATTGTTTTTTGAAAATTCGATTAAATCAGGAAAAGTTCCAGAAAAAATGGAAAATTCAATTCATTTTGGTTCTGAATATTAATGTTCAGTTGGAAATTCAAGTAAATTGTAGAATTTCATTTTCAAAAAGGGTGCAGAGGAAAAATACGGGGATTTCCATGGGGTTATCAGGGGAATTGGGTGAATTAGGAGGAAAATTACGAACTTCTATTGAAATCTTGTTGGGATTGGTGGCAAAAGTTGGGAGATAATTTTTTTGGGGAATTTTTTATTGAAAAGCTGGGAGAATTCTCGGTGAAAAACATGTGTGCAAGCTTATCCCAGGTAGAAATCGCTCAATACTCAACTGTTCGAGGACTCTTGACCAAGAATTGTGGGACCGAAGCTTGGTGGTCGAGGCTCGAACAAGCCTACGCCAAACATTGGTTCACCATAGCTCGGCCCTTCAGTATTGGTCGAGCCTTGTTCAACAATTGGCTTCTGAGGCTCGATAATTCGGAGGATTTGTGAAGCAATGAAGAAATAATTTTTCTTATTTTTGGAATATTTACAATTTTTTTGAAGTATTTCAGATTCCAAAGCATAGAATAGCCACAGCGTAAAATAGCGATGATCAATGGAAGTGAGATGATCGATTGATGTAATTTTAATAAATTTTTTCACCGGAAATTTCCTTAGTTCTCAAAGAGAATCATCACAAAAAAAAAAACTAAAACCTCAAATCGTTTTCTAAAAATCTCCACTTTTCCCTGTAAAATATTCTCAAAAAAACATAATTCTGAAAAAAAATAATATTATTAAAATTCTCGAGTGTTCGTTAATTACTCAGAACTCTTTCAAACCTTCCCTAAATTTTTTTTTTCAAAGTTAAAGTACTTGAAAATCCTTCAAAGCTTCAAAGTAAATTGAATCCAAGTAAACCCCACCCTCTTCATCTTTCCCTCCCTCTTCCTCCTTCCGCCTTTCTTCTTCTCCCTTATCTCCACTTCGTCCCAGCGTTAGCCTTCACCGTCAATTATCCACGCTCATCTCAGCGACGAGTTGAACCAAGTTTGTCACTCTGAGTGTTGACGAGCCCTGTCCAAGCGTGCTCGATAATCCGATTGAGTCTTCATCAAAGACCACCCCCTTCCCCCCACCCTCAGCAGTGACAGAATATTGGATTTACCTGTAGCAGAACCGCTATGAGACAAGAGTAATCTCCCACCCCCCCCCCCCCCCCTCTCCCACGACAGTCGAAATAATACAAAAGAGAACGTGAGGTAAAAACTAGTGCAAAATGGACACTTGAGGTAAATAAATCCAGGAATTTTTTTCAAAGTGAAGGAGTTCGCCAAAAAATCAAAAAAAAATTGAGAAAATGTTCCACCATGTTTCCAGTGTTGTGGAATTTTTTCGAATTTTTTCATCAAGATCTTCACCTCCAAAAAAAATCCGAATCATTGTGACCTCCCAGCCCCTGTTTTCCCCAACAAAAAAAAAAGGGCACGTGAATTCATCTAGAAAAAGAATAAAACATGACAAAGTGAATTTCGTTAGGTTAAGCGATCAATTTGTAAAACGTGACAACATCCCCAGAGACAAAAGAAAGGAAAAAAAATTGGAGCAAGCCAATTCCCTGGAGTAAAGTTGAGGATCATCAATTTATTTTTTTTTATCTCCTCAATTCTTCCTTCTGTTTTCTCTTTCCCTCGAAATAAGGGATAATATGAAAAAAGGATAAAAAAAAAACACACAGAAGGACAAAGGAATTGTCACATCGTATGACTGTCACGTACTGTCAAATTAGACCCAAGAGAAACATCTTGATTCTGTTATGTCGCACCTTTGAAGACGAGTGAATAAGAAATAACAAGGTAATTTGCCATGGCAATTCATCTGCATTCTGCACGTACCTGAATATATACAATGAGAAGAGGAGGGGGGGGGGGGGGGGAGGTGATATAAATCGTTATGACCAGAGGGTGGATTATGTGATGCATGTATTAGGAAGATTGGGCGAGAGCTTGAAGTTTGAGATAGAGAAGGGAGAATGGTTTTGATATCGTTGGTGAGAAGCACTGCAAGGTTATGGCCTATTCAGGTGCTATCGTCACTATTATATATGGCCTCGATGATATTCCTTGGTAATCTGTGATGAGAATGAGGTAGCTCATTGCACCACTGTGGAATCTAGAGGACAATAGGATACTCCAGTTTCTCATCTGCATGGGCGTGTTCAAAACGTTGGACTAGTCGCAGATATCAATTTTTTGCGGATACAAATGATGCAAAGTTAGGGTTAAATGCTTTTTTTTTTGGTGAGGAAGTTTGAGATGTGATACTTATCTATATTCACATCTACACAGAGAGAAATGTTTTCTTAATTTAAGAATGTGCAGTCACTTAATTTAAGAATGTGCAGGTCACTTAAATTAAGAAAGAAAAAGTCACTTGATTTAAGTGAGAAAAGTCACTTGATTTACGTGATTTTCACTTTCTCAAATTAAGAAAGAAAAAGACACTTGATTTAAGTGAGTTTTACTTTCTTAAATTAAGAAAAAAAAAAAGTCACTTGATTTGAGTGAGAAGAATCACTTAACTCAAGTGACTTTTACTTTCTTAAATTGAGAAAGAAAAAGTTACTTGATTTAAGTGAGAAAACTCACTTGATTTAAGTGAGTTTTACTTTCTTAAATTAAGAAAGAAAGAGTCACTTGATTTAAGTGAGAAGAATCACTCAATTCAAGTGACTTTTACTTTCTTAAATTAAGAAAGAAAAAGTCACTTGATTTGAGTGAGAAAAGTCACTTAATTTAAGTGACCTGCACATTCTCAAATTAAGTGACTGCACATTCTTAAATTAAGAAAACATTTTTCTCTGTATACATATAGTTCTGAATTCCTGCATAAATCATTTTCGAAAAAGAAGAACGACTTAACCTCGTTTACCACTTCACTACTGAATTTTCACTTAATTTCTTTCAATTTTTCATGACTTCACAACAGAATTAAATTAAAACTCGACCATTTCCTAATAAGTATATATATTCACTGTAGAATAAAAGAGGCACAAGTGCCACAGCCAATTGTCTTTTCTCCAGAATCTATTTTGCTTTATCTCTGAACTCCTGAATTATTCAATATCACCAATTCTTCTTGTTCTTGTTTTCGAGAACGAACGCAATAAACAGTGGCCAACGGAAATGACACGTTGTTCCGCTACCACAGAGACAGATGCAAAACAAGGGGTCTGTATTGGAGTTAGGGTGATATGTAAACCCTTCCAGTTGAATGGAGATTGAAATTCAACGTGTTCACGATGACACGAAGAGTAGAGAGAGAGATATCACTCTTGGTGATACAAACACTTGGGTGAATGTGTTGCACCCGTTAATATCCGGATACATATACGTATCGAGAATTGGTCAATGTGGAAATCGATCCATTTATTCATTCAATGTCGCAGTTTATGGTAGTTTAGTTGACAACGTGAATGAATTCAATTACAGACACTGTGTTAACACTCTTAGTCATTGAATGGATTTCTGATTCTCATCAGCTGCATAATATCGTTACTTCTACAAATTTCAGCTACAACTGAGAAGAAAAATGTTTTTTCCCCAAGAAATATGGAAAATTGAAAGTTTTTTTAAATACATTACTAAAAGATTGTCAATTCTCGACGTTTCGCTTATAATTTAAACTTCATCAAGCTAAATTATAAGCGAAACGTCGCGAATTGACAATCTTTTAGTATTGTATTTGGAAAAAACCTTCTGATTTCCCAGGATTACTTAAATCAATTATTATATCAAATATTAAAAGAGTCCAATTATCGATTAGAGATATTTTATTCTCAATATAGTCGGATGCTTTCATTTTCAGGTCATTTGACAATCAATTTCTTTGATTCTGCTTGATTCTTTTATAAATAATTGTTGCAATCAGAGAAAAGCTTTCTATTTCCGACTGTTAGCTCATTTTAAATCCTTGCTTCTGAAATCCGATCAAGAATTTCGCAATGAAAACTTCCAATTACACAGAGAAAAATGTTTTCTTAATTTAAGAATGTGCAGGTCACTTAAATTAAGTGAATCTTCTCACTTGAATCAAGTGACTTTTTCCTTCTTCATTTAAGAAAGTAAAACTCACTTAAATCAAGTGACTTTTCTCACTTAAATCAAGTAACTTTTTCTTTCTTAATTTAAGAAAGTAAACGTCATTTAAATTAAGTGACTCTTCTCACTTAAATCAAGTGACTTTTTCCTTCTTCATTTAAGAAAGTAAAAGTCATTTAAATTAAGTGACTCTTCTCACTTAAATCAAGTGACTTTTTCCTCCTTCATTTAAGAAAGTAAAACTCACTTAAATCAAGTGACTTTTCTCATTTAAATCAAGTAACTTTTTCTTTCTTAATTTAAGAAAGTAAACGTCACTTAAATTAAGTGACTTTTCTCACTTAAATCAAGTGACTTTTTTCTCCTTCATTTAAGAAAGTAAAATTCACTTAAATCAAGTGCGGTTTCTCACTTAAATCAAGTGACTTTTCTCACTTAAATCAAGTGACTTTTTCTTTCTTAATTTAAGAGAGTAAAACTCACTTAAATCAAGTGAGTTTTCTCACTTAAATCAAGTGACTTTTTCTTTCTTTAAGTGACCTGCTTTCTTTCTAATTTAAGTGACCTGCTCATTCTTGAATTAAGTGACTGCACATTCTTAAATTAAGAAAACATTTTTCTCTGTGAAAGTTTGTCATCAATTCAAAATGAAACGATGATAATTTGTGTAATTTTTTTTTTTCTTCAATTCGAATACGAATTCTTTGATTATAGACATTTTTCTCTCAGTGTGATCATTTTCGTTTTATTGAAAAAAAAAAGAAATGGTGAATAGCACCAGGGGCTTTTACGTGTATTGCCAGAGGCTATTATCATTGTTATTCCTTTTTGTTTTCAGATGACGAGATTATGTACAGAGACGAATTTGGAAATTTGATGATACACAGTATCGACAGGGGATCCTCGAGGAAATTGCTAGCCATAACGCATCCAGTGAGTGGAATAATTTTTATATTAATATAATTCTGCAATGAAAAAGCATAGGGTATGAGAGAATATGTCTGCCCAAATTACAGTTTTTTTTACGTTTTATATATATATAAAAAAAAATAGAGGTTTTATATTCAGTGACAGCTGACAGCCTCGCAATCAGAGAAATTACACGTTTTTTAGATTCAAAGTGGCAATTAGCGCTGTCGAAACAGCCAGTCAGTAATTTCATTACAATAACATGTGAATGTCAAAATAAGTTAATGGGGTCGGAGTTGATTTAAAAAAAAAAAATAATAATTGCCATGGTAACCATGAATAAAATCATTGATCCATCAGAATTCCAAATTAAATTTAATTATATAAAAATTATTCAAGATCTAATTGGAAATTTAAAATTCATTGAATTGACTTTTGTAGCGGTTGTTGATAGCTCTTAGAAGCAAAAGGGCGTAAGTACCATAAAATCCAAAAAATTCAGAATAATCACATAATTTTATTGAAAAAATTTTCATTTATCTGCATTTTTTTAAAAATTGAAAAGAAACACTTAATCCATCGAATCTTTAGAGGAAAATCAATAATTTTGTTCATGAAAAATTAAAGAAAAATGAATAATGCCAATTTTTTATTTATGGAAAACTTTAAAAAAAAATAATTAAAAATTCTAATTATAATTTTTTATAAAATATTCATTCGATGTCCAAAGCTCCTTAAATTAATCCATTATTCCCCTCGTGTTTTGTGCTGGTGATTTCGTTACTACCGAACTTCACGCACATGTGCTACCAAATCCTTTACGAGAATACGAAATAATTCCAAAGCTCTTCCGATATCGCCTCAAAAATCCTCTCTTATCCATACCAACAAAATGGCTAGATAATACCAGTTCGCAAATAATCAAGATAAACAGAATCCTCAATGTGAGAACTTCATTACCCTCTTCTACTCCATTTCATGTGGTTAAATTTGAAAATCCACTGAATGCAAAGTGTCCAAGGGGAATTTCAAATGTTAACCAGCAGTTGAAGTATGCGGTATAGTTTGCATGTCATTTAAATTTTTTGGGTAATTTCATTAGTTTGTAATTTTCACAGTATTCCATGAATTTTCGGGATAAAATGGAGTTTTCATTATGTCAAATATTCCAAAAGTTTTCGAAAAGTGATTCGAACTTTTAACTCGAAATAGTTAAAAATCAAAACCATATTTTTTATTTCACATTGAAGGACTTTTTACAAAAATCTGAAAAAAATTGAGAAAATGGTAACAAATGTCTTCATTATTGCTGAATTTTTTCAAATTTTTCTATGACTCCCTTCACTCCCAAAAAAAAAATGAATAGCATTTCATAAAAATTTACTCTCAATTTTTTTCATAAAAATAATTTAACGATGAATGCTTTTAATAGTTATTCCCATTTCTTTTTCACAATGGAGGACTTTCTATGAAAATCTGAAAAAAATTAAGATGCTGAATTTTTCCAGATTTTTTCCTCGAGCCCTTTACTCAAAAAAAAATTGAATTAAATTCCTAAAATTTTATCCACAATTTTTCCCATCACAAACAATTCATGGATAAATGCTTTCAATAGTTATACAAATTTTTCTGCACACTCAAGAACTTCTCGAAAAAATCTAAAAAAAATTGAGGACATAATGGAAAATATCCTCATTATTGCTGATTTTTTTTAAATTTTCTATGAAGCCTTTCACTCCAAAGAAAATTAAAAGGATTTCCTATAAATTTATCCAGAGTTTGGTCCATTAAAAATAATTCATCGATAAATGCCTCCAATATTCATTCAGATTTTTTTCACACTGAAGAACTTTCTAAAAAAATCTGAAAAAAATTGAGAAGATGGTGGAAAATATCCTCACTATTGCTAATTTTTTTAAATATTTTTTTCAGAGCTCTTCACCCCGATTAAAAATGAAGAAAAATTCTATAATGTTATTCACAATTTTTTTTTTCCATAAAAATAAAATTCATCGATAAATGACTTCAATAGTTTTCTCATGATATAACACGAGTGGGTGTAGGATAATTAGTGCCGCAAGGCAAGCCGCGAACGTTAATTTCTCCGTGGACGAACGGAAGCGCCCTACATGGCCCGAGGGCATGTACACACACACCCACGTGAATTTCTCAATAATGTTAGTGTATATGGAGACTGGGGAAATCATCCGTGGTACAAGTCGTGCTAATAAAAAGCTCAGTGCAATGGCGCGAGAGTTGTAGATTGGAGGCTATGAGATGGATGGATATGATGGAGTTATAACTTGGTAATAGGAGAGAGGAATGGGGGAGGGGGGGGGGGGGGGTCGAGGAGAATCAAATTAATCGAACCCTCACAGTTGAGAGAGCAGACGATGGCGAGAGCAGACGATTTTCTCTTAATTAGCGAGGGAGAAACCTCCGAGAAACGTAACAGGATTATTTCCTTTTTTTTGTCGTTTTTTTTCCTCGAAAATCCAAATGTCTCTCTTTACTCAATTTTTTCATTTTTTTATCAATTGAAAAAAATTAATATTCTCTGGCGGTTTCTCCTGTCCTTTTGAAATTAGAGCAATGTTGAATTTTACGCGATTTAATTTAGTTTTTTTTCTGGAATTTACAGGCACTGAGCTCGAGTTTCGATCATGAGCTGTCTGCTGATCAGAAGTACCTTTTGTTGGCATCAAATTATCAAAAGGTGAGTACTTCACTTGAAGGAAAAATCAATAATTTATTTTTGGACCAAAAAAAACCTTTATTAAAGATAAAATCCATCAAATTTTTTTTGAAAAATTCTCTCAATAAAATGACAAAAAATTGTATTACAAAATATTGTATTCTCTCTGCGGTCGCTTCTGTCACCGCTGAAGGTGAAACTTAATGTCGCCACGCAATCAGCATTGCTTTGGCCCTTTCCCCCCCTCCCCCTCCCCATTCCCCCTCTCTCATCCCTTTTGCAATCACGCTCCATTGTGTTCCACGTAAACCTCAACCGTTCTACGTCGAGTCGTCTCATTCGCATGCAAATGTCGTTGGACACCGCGGGAGAATATCACCTCCCCCCCCCCCCCCCCCCACTTTAGAATGGACAGAGCTCGGGTAACCATCACGTAAAAAATTTCCATGATCCAATGTTTCCTCTTTTTGATTATCCTCATTTGAAAAATTGTCTCGCTCATTAATGAAAAAAAAAAACTCTCACGTACCATGTAAATCCATTCTTCTTCCACTTCTAATGTCACAGAAACTTTGATAGTATATTTGTAACAAGTGCGGCAAAGTATTTTTTATGATGCATGGGAGAGTTTCGGAATTCCCCAAAGTCGACTTTTTCAATCACATCGTTGCCTCAGAAAGAAAGTGGCGTAAGTGCTATGGATGAGTCGGAAAATCTTCACCACATGTGTAAGGTACAATATTTTATTGTGAAACGCGCAGAAAGAGCCACTTTCTGCACGTTGCACAACGAGTTTATTACCTAACAAGTGCGATGAAGTGTTTTTTGACGAGTGCGAGTCGAAGGCGAGTTTTGTAATCACATGAGTCTGAAAATCTTTACTGCACGTGTAAGGTACAATTTTTTTTATGTACCACGTGTGGAAAGTGTTACTTTCCGCACGTCGTGCAAAAAAGTATATTTTCAACGAGTGTGAGAACTGCAGAATTAGCTGAAAACGAGTTTTACAATCACATGGGTCAACAAATCTTTATCGCATGTGTAAGGTACAATATTTTATTGTGCAATATGTGAAAAGTGCCACTTTTCGCACGGCGTGCAGAAAAGTATATTTTTAACAAGTGTGAGAGTTGCAGAATGAGCTGAAAACGACTTTAATAATCACACGAGTCGAAGAAATCCTGAAAAATACTGTGTTTTATTATACAAGGCACAGCGTGCAAAAAGTGGTCACTTTTCGCACAGAGTACAATAAAATATAAAATTACGTGTTTTTTTTCTCTTTTAATTTTTCGCTCATATCTCGAAAACTAAGCGAGATAGCGAAATTTTCATGAAATCTTTTTTGTAGCCCTTCAAATTCTCTACTTAAGAACAATTAGGGCAATATTGCTCTATCTTGCTTAGTTTACGAAATATTCACAGAAAAAGAAATAAGAGGAGTTCGCAGACATTCAAGCAAATATCATAGTACAAAATTTATTTGCCAATGTATTATCGGATACATCAGCTTGAAGATTCAACAATGTACCCAGAGATTTGTAGTGGTACAGAGAATCCTAAGGGCTTTATGTACCACCCCAATTACATATATTATCGTATCTAGTCCGTTCCTGTGTTTGTGTTTACGTTGGCCGATCTGGCCGGCGCCAAAATCCTGAGTAACAAACAGAGGCGTTACTGCTGAATTGAAAGGAAGCTATCCTCTTCTCCTCCCGCCCCCCCCCCCCCCCCCCCGCCAAACTACCCCTGTCTGCCTAGTTTCCCTATCATCGGATGTTTGGAATTGTAATCAGGGGCTGTTTGACTGCTCATGTGGTCAGTTTTCTGGGCCAATCATCTGCATAGCAAGCATTGTAAATACTTGACCTGTTTAATTTGATTAATTTCGTGTAATTACAGTTCTCCGCCCCCCCCCCCCTTCTTCAACCTACAGATGATTTTCATTCCAGTAGTGAAAATGTGAACCAGGAAAAATCGATTTTTTCGTCAATCATTTCTTAAGAATATCTCGGAAATCAAGCGAGATACGTCTTTTTTACCCGAATCCTTTTGTGTAGAGAATTTTAAAAGCTACAAAGAAGCATGAAGAGACAAAATCGCTCTATCTCGTTTAATTTCCGAGATATTTAAAAAAAAAACGAAAATCAAAGTTTTTCCGAAATATTCGAAAAAAAGCGAAATAGGGTGATTTTATGTCGTTATTCTTTTTTATAGCTCCTGAAATTCTCTACAAAAATTTCATTAAAAAAAGGACATATCTCCATTAATTTCCAAAATATTTTCCAAAAATTGTCGAAAAAAAATCGTTTACCACATTTTTGAGTGGATAAATAAAATCATCTCTTTTTTACTCCGAGAATAAAAAAATCGAAGCATTTCTGTGGGAAGCTGAGAGTAATTGCTTTGACAATCCCCCAAAAGGTCAATACGATGGCAATTTCAACAATCATACCGCATCCCCCCACCCCCCCCCCCCTCATCCTCAAGTTCATTGATCTCTGCGTTTAAATTCAATACTTTATTTTTCAATTTTATCATCTCTCAAACGGCTGACCGCTGTGTCCCCCTCTGCATTATTCCGGCCGTTGTCTGACGGAGCAGCAAAAAAAGTAAAAAGGGCTTGAGATGGTCGTGGAGATACTCGAGGAGTCCCTGGCACAATGCTTTTTAACCCTGCGGCATTTGGCATTGGGCAAATAGGGGAAAAAAAAAGAAGGGTGAGATTTCTTCAATTCAATGGAAAAGTGGAATACACTTGGAATTAATGTCTCACGAATTTCACTTTTTTTTTTCTTTCTTCTTTTGCCCTTTAGTACTCTTTAAAAAACAGTTTTTTAAGAAACCCCGGGCATATCCGGGTCAGAAATCAGATATCCGGAAGGGCGTAGCCACTGTGAAACTCGTGCGCAGGATTGCAGAATGCTAGAGCTGAATTCGCGCAAACCCCCACACCAATAGTTATATATTCGTGGAGTCAGGGAACGTATTACTAGAGGGGAGGGGGAGAGAAGGCTACTGATAGCTGCAGAGGGGGGAGGGAGAGGGGGCTGAAGGTGGTTCAACGCACGTGTTCGAGGAGATCGTTGCATTAATCGAACATTGGCCATGAATATTGTTCCACGAACCACGACAGCTTACAAGCTACCCACTTTTATCGAAAAAGTTTGTGGCTTTTTTTTTTCAAGTTTTTGTGTTATTCCTTCTGTTTATTTTGAGGGAAATAAAAAAAAGGGGAAAAATTGAGGGGTAAATACACAGTTTCGGGGGATTTTTTTTATGTGAGTCACTGGGGAGTCTATTATATTTTCATTTTAAAATTACACGGGAAAATTTAGTTTAAAGCAATGATGAGTTTTTTAAGGGGTATAACTCAATTTTTGGGGCGACAGAGGATAATCTAGTTTTAGTTTTCATTTTGAAGGGATTTTTGGGAATATGGGACACTTTTGGGATTTATGCAATTTACATATTTTTGAGGGAAGTGTAGGTTTAAGTAGATTATAGGACTTTTTTTCATCTTATCAATTTTTTTTCTAGGTATTTAAATGCATTTGAAAATTTTAGAACTTTTTTATTTTTAACTTCTAGGAGAGGCATAATGAACTGGGAATTTTTTGGGAGGGAAGGTCTTTATGAAAAAATTCGAAAAAATTACTCAAAAAAGTAGACTTATTGCACAATTTTCTCAAATTTTTGGAGATTTTTTCACTAAGTCGTTCACTCTGAAAAAAATTACAAATTAATTTTTTCAACGAAATTAATTGAATTTAAAATCGAAATTATAGTTTGAACTAGCATCAATTTCGTTAAATTCATTGAATTATTATTGAAATGACTATTTCGTGCCCATTCGTTTGATTTCCATCTCTTTTGCGTCACTCACAGACTTTTTATTCCAATTAAAAGACGAGGAGGTTGTTTTGCTGATGAATTTCATTGAAATAATCGAAATATCTATGACGTGAATAACCGGCGAATATTCACATTAATTCCCAAGAATTTATCTAATTCGTGAAAATACCTGGATATTCCTCTCCATTATTGTGGCTTATGGAATATGCTGATACGACAAAATTACATAGAGATATTCTATTGAATATGAGAATTCTCTAATTCAGTCAGTATATTATGGTGACATTGTGAATACCAATGAAATTATTGACTCTATGGAAAATCATCGCTCGATTAATTTTGTTTAATCGGATATGTAGGCTGCTGATTCTGTATCGTTTTGTGAATATCCAATTGGTTGAATTTCTGATGATTTAACCGCAAATATCTGATTCCATTTGATCGAATTATTCATCGCTACTGAGAGAAGAATAATTTAATAATAAACAGTTAAAAAAGGACAATTTCATCTTCTTCAGAAAATATCTCCGAAATTAGGCGAGATAGCGCGATTTTGCTTGAATTCTTTTTCGTAGGAAATTTTAAGAGCTACAGAAAAGATTTCTACAAAAATTTCGCTATCTCGCTTAATTTCCAAGATTTTTTTAAAGAAAATTGATGGAAAAAATGGATTTATCCCATTTTATTTCTCTAACACTAAATTATAAATTATAAAAAAGGCGCAAGTGCTGGAGATACACTTTTTTTACTTTGCACATCAGTACTTAAGTCCTTTCGATACTTTCCATCTTCATTAATCAATTTCCCCATTTATTTAATGATTTTTTTAAATTAAAATTCAGAATTTTTTTTAAATAAAAAAAATGGATTTTCGTTTTTGGATAATATCTCAGAAACTAAACGAAATAGCGTGATTTTGTTTCAATTCTTTTTTGTAGAGAATTCCAAGAGCTAAAAAAAAGGTATCCTCAAAATTTTTGCTATCTGACTTAGTTTCTGAGTTATTTGAAAAAAATTATTTGTCACCTCTTTCTGTAATTTTTTTTTTTTTAATTAAAAAATTAGAATTTCTGTTGAAATTCATTAGTCGAATAATTATCCGATGTTCATGCTCATTTCGAGATCCAAAAAGTTTTTAGAACACCTGGAATACACAATGCAGAATATTTTGATGCTGTATTTCGAATAAAGGAATAATTTTGCACACATCAAAACTAACTCTTTGATATTAATGACGTAAATAGAAAATAAACATATTTCGATGTTCTGCATGTAATGAGCGAAACTTTTTGCATATATGCAAACTTTCATTTTCATCATTCTCGTTTGTTTCGGGACGTGATCAGTTTCAGTATGGAAATTAAAATTCCGTCAGTTTCGGAAAATGGAGTTTTCTCGCAATATGACAAGTTTGGAGATGTGCTCTGATGGAATGTACTCTGAAAATCATGATGCAAATAATGGGATTTGAGTTTAGTTTGACTAGTTCATGCTTTTATCTCATTTTTTCCCATAATTTGCTTAATCCACCCTCAATTTCTATCCATCACTCTATAAATATCCCAGAAACTATTAAATTTACGAGAATTTAACAAGAAATCTTTTTTGGAGAAAATTAAATTCTCTACAAAAAAAGTCTCTTGACATTTTATTTATTTATTCATTTATTTAATTATTTATTTATTTATCAAAACCCAACAGCCGAAGACACTGACAGGATCAAATTACAAAAAATTGCAAACATAATTACAAGAACTTCCCAAAGAAGAAATTCACAATCAATTATACATCATACAAAACTTAAACTAAGAGAATTAGCATCTCATATTTTTCACAAAGGTAAATTCCCACTTCAGAAATAGATGACAAAGATGACGACATCAAGTCAATTGAGTCAGCACAACGGAAAAACAATTCATTGACTGCATTTCTATCTAAATCCACTTATTTCGGAGATATTGACAAAGAAAAAATGTAAAAGTAAGGAAAATTTCTCTTAAAAAATGCAAAAAAATGCGGATGACGATTTTATTGAATTAAGCATCGATACAATAATTTTAATTACCACAAAGGTCTCTTGCCATGTTTTTCTAAATCCATTAGTTTCGAAAAAAGATTAGTTAAAAACCGAAAAAAGTACAATTTTTTCTTTAAAAAATGCCAAGAAAAAAAAATGAAAATCCATGTTTTCCACCCGAAATTTCTGCATTTTCTCGAAGAAATCATTAAACATCATTTTGAAATTCATGACTGAAGATATATTTATTTCCTGAAATGAACAAAAAAAAATGATGCATCTGTTATTCAGCAAAAATCCATGTACACATTGTTGATGCATTTCAAGTTCCATTTCTCTCGACAAATTCAGAGAATCCAGGGTTGCAACATACAGTTATTCAAGTACACTGCAGATACGTGACACTTGGAAGAATGATCTATATATATTTCTCACAGCTTGCAGTTTTGTATTATTTTGTCTCGTGAAAGAAAGAAAAAGACGAAGAGAGAGAGAGAGAGAGAGAAATTGTGTATGGATTGGAAATATAGCATACACACTTTGTATGAAGACAGGAAACGAGACTATAGTACAATGTGGTACTCTGTATGTCACAATGTGAATAATAACAATGGCATTGAGTGAACAAAACTGTACGGAACAATGAGGAAGAAAACGTTTACACGTATTCTGTATTTCAGATACGTGTGTTTTGACACTTCTGTCTATTCATAGTTTTACGATGATACATCGTTCTGGAGTATTGCTCTGATGAAAAAGAAATGACAAAAAACGATGAATTCACTGGATTTTTTTTTCAATTATCAGGAGATTTTACAGAATTTTATTCGATAAATTCAATAAATTCAATTCTTTTTCGTTGTTTTTGATGAATTTTCTTCTTTGGACTGGTTTTTTAAGGATATCTTGAAAACTGAGCGAAATAGCGAAATTTTGGGAGAATCTTTTCTAGAAAATTTTCGAGAACTTTACTCTATTTCGATCAAGCAATTGAAGTATTTTCATGAAAATATGAATTTTTATTCATTTTATACGTTTTACGATGATACATCGTCCTGCAGCATTGCTGTGATGAAAATAAAATGATAGAAATCAGTAAATTCACTGGATTTTTCCAATTATCAAGAGATTTCACAGAATTTGATTCAATAAATTCAATTATTTTTCATGTTTTTGATGAATTTACTTTTTTTGAATTTTCTTTTTCAAGATTATCTTGGAAACTAAGCGAGATACCGAAATTTTCGAAGAAACTTTCTTTCTAGAGAATTTCAAGAGCTACAAAAAAGATTTCTGCAAAAATTTCGCTGTCTCGTTTAATTTTCAAGCTATCTTTTCTACAATGATCAAACAATTGAATTGTTTTGATGAAAAAATGAAATTTCATTCATTTTACCTTTTCACTCCAATTATTTTTCTTGGTTCTATCGCATCGAGGATAGAGGAATCTTCTCTTTCAACCGAATTATATTCAATATCCACTCAAATTACTCGGACATTTCGATGCGAATACGGTCCATTCAATATTTGCTCATTCATATCGAAATTAATCGAAATCATTTCAAACCCGGAAGTTTTTCATTTGATTTGAATAGCGTTTTTTTTTCGAAGTTCCGATTGAATCCACTGCAATCATAAACTCCATAAAAACATCATGATTCTCATTGAACTTTTTAATTACTAAAATTACTCTTTCATTTAATAATAATAATAATAATAATAATAATAAAACTATTTTATTAAATTCATCTCATTTCATACTATTTTATTTTATTTTATTTTACCGTTGATTTTTCGATGCATAAAACATCAAAATTATTAATATACAGTATTTGTCGACATTTCACGCATCGTCACAGGAAAAGGAAGAGAAAATATAACAGGTCCATGTTAATATTTCAGATCCCCTGGGGCTATGACTCTGACATAGCTATGCAACAAACATTGGCGAAGAAATTCCAGAATTTATATGTACCAGAATGAATCTCCTTTTTTTTTTTTTTAGAGAGATTTTCCCACTACATGCACATTCTCTGCTCATGTCTCACGAATATTTCAGTCAGAGTGCAAAAAAAAAAACCTACAGAAATATTTAATTTCAATCGTTTCAATTTTTTTTTTGCCACTTGTTAATGAAACTTTGTTCGCCAATAGTTGATAACATGTTTGAATAAAAGTTTTCATATAATTGACAAAAATTCATTCAACTCACCTCTCTGGTGTTTGATGTTGAACAACATTTGATTTAACTTTGGCCTAGGCCAATTTGAGTTTTTGATGCAACAACTTTTAGCTACGAGGAAAAACTTTTAATTGAATGCATACGAAATAATTCTCATTTTTATGCATTATTTCACGCTTGTTCGATGTCGATGGAGACGTTTATTCAATTAACTGATTAATAATTCAATCATAAAATTCGATTTATATTCGGGAAAAAATGGTTGTATTTTCCAATTCGGGATTCTCCAGAATTTTCCACGATTTTCCGAAATTGAATTCCAACAACTTTCCTTTGCCCACATGATTTGAAATTTTTTTTTTTTCTGGAAACCTTCTATGCATATAATTTCTAACAAAACAATTATATTTTCAAATTCTCCAAATTCTGAATTCTGCAGAATTTTCAAGATTTTCTAGAATTTTTCCAGAATTTTCTAGAAATTTCCCAAATTGAGTTCCATCAACCTTGTATTTTACCCATATAGTTTCTGAGAAATCAGTTATATTTCCCAATCTGGAATTTTTCAATAAAAACACTAAATCCCAAAATGAAGAGTACAAAACTCACCTCTTCTCAGAATATCTCTGAATTGAGTAGATTTATCAAAAAAAAAAAAAAGTAATAAAAAATCTCTGTTGCAGCTTTTGAATCTCTCTACAAAGAAAACTTTCTTGACATTTTCCTCTAAATCTACTCATATCAGAGATATTTGTAGAAGTTCTCCATTACCTCCAAGTGACACCTGAAGACCTATCAATCCATTTCCACAATTTTCCTTGAAATATCTCTGGAAATACGTGAAATATCGAGATTTTCTCCTCAATTTATGATTCTAATTCAGAGCAGGGTAACCAGACTCTTTTGCTAACGAAATGAACAATTTTTTAGTACAAATGTTATTATTATTATTGAATATATATTACTAAATATTTATTTTGATAATCATTGAATTTTTAATCTCTATTATTTTTATATTCAATTCATAACAAGTATAATAATTCAATAGAAGAATATGAAAATTTTCAATTTCTAAAAAATCAAAGACATCTAAAAATGAAATATTTTTTAATACTCGTTAATATCATTAGACAACTCATCAATATTATTGTCTTCTGCATATTTAATTAAATTGAGAGCTTTCGATCGATACTTTGAATCATATTCTGAATAATATGTTGATATAACAGGGTGCAATAAAATGTGGCGGTAAATTTCAATGGAAACATTCACAATTCATTCTCATTTTCACCAGTTTTTTATTTTTAGGTAAATGAAATTGAAGGTAGAAAAACAAAAATTAACTGAAATAAGAAAGTAGCCCTGTGGCGACCAGCAGCCTTTCCCCGAATTTTAGTAGCCGGCCAATTCAAAAAGTAGCCTAAATGGAGATAAGTAGCCCCATCTGACAACCCTGATTCAGAGAAATTTCGAGAAAAATTTGGAAAAATATTAAATTTACAAAAAATCTCGAGAAATTTCAAAAAAAATCTCGAAATCTACAAATTCCTAGATTTCTGCTTGGTTTCAAATAGTTCAAACTAAAACCGATTTTTATTTTTTTATTTTCGATTTTTCCCTTTCATCTCGTTTATTTTCTTACATATTTCCCAATAAATGAATAGCAAAAAAACCTAAAATGTCTTGAGGATCACCAAACCACTCGCACCCCTTTCGGCGACTCTTTTCCTCATTATAAATGAATATTCCCGAGTCTTGCGAATAGTTGCATAGACAAGATGCACTTAACCACTGGTTAATCGCAAATGGCTTTACCAGCCGTTATTGCCACTACTCTCACACGAATTTCACGTGTTCCTCTATATATATACATATATATATATATATATATCTGAAACCACGACGTGAAACTCAACGTGAGTGGCCACGTAGCGCCACCACGAACTGCTACGAATTGCGGCACGATATCAGGCTACTACGGTGGAGGGGTTTAACGCATCGACAAATCCTGTTAAAGTACCAGAAACGTCGTTTTCAAGCTTAATTGTCCATGGCATTCATGTGTTGGTGTATCAGTGCCAAGTGCACGATTACAGAATCATTCTCTGACATCATTGTAACTGGGCATTATTCTTTATGCGTGTACTAGGGTTTTTCTGGAGTTATGGCTGAATTACGAGCGGTTGGATGCATTCAATTTTTCTGTTTAATTTTCAAATATTTCCGAGATTTTAAGAGCATTTCAAGAATATTTCTTGGAATCACTCGAAAAAAACGAGGTTTGGGGGAATTGGCAAATTTTGAAGCTTTTTAAAATTTTCTGCAGAAAAAGATCTTTCAAAATTTTTTTTAGGAATAATAATCAATTTAAAGATTTTTACGGAAAAATATTTGTTATTTTTTTTGAACTTAGATTCAATCTAACGTAGATTTTGAAATTTAGGAAAATCAGGATTTTTATTCCAAATTTAAGATTTTCCAAAATTTTGCAAGATTTTATGGGATTTTTTGAAATTGCACTTCGGCAATCTTCTGTTACCCAATATGGTTTCTGAAAAATCAAGATTTTTCAAATTTGGGATTTTCTAGCACTTTCCAGGATTTTTCGAAATTTTCCCGAATTGCACTTCAATAACTTTCCTTAATTCAAATGTTTTCAAAAACATCTCAATTTTTTTCAAATTCGGAATTTTTCAGAATTTCCTAAAATTTTCCCGAATTTTCCCTGATTGAATTTCAGCAACTTTTCTTTGCTCACATGGTTTCTGAAATGTTAGGATTTTTTTCCAACGTTGGGATTTTCTGAAATTTCCCAAGATTTCAATTCATGGACCTATTAAATTTCCTGCTGATGAATATTATATGACTTTTCCTATTGGAGATAGAATAAAAATCGGTTTAGCATCGAAACTTTTCTCATATTTCAATTTTCGAATGGCAAACAAAAAATGAAGCTGTTATTCGTGTCTCAGCGAGTTATGACACCAAGAAAGATAGTTTTTCATTATTTTCCCCTTCGATAAAATAAATTTTCATTAATTTAAAAGGATATCATAAACTTTGATATTTCTGTCATTTTTTGTTGGATATTATTTCCAAAAATGAGCGAGAATATAGCGCATTTGTCATAGAAACCTTTTTAGTGGAAAGTTCAAAGGGCAAAAAACAGAGATTTCCACCAAAATTGCCCTATTCCTCGCTTAGTTTCTAAGACAAGATATCAAAAAAAAAATCAAATGATAAAAAAATAGAATTCACCATTGAATCCATTTATGTCCTAAATTCCTATTCTCCATGATAATCAACTCGCAGAAAAATTCCGGAGATTCCACTGACACCAGAACCCTTCTCCCTCCTCTTCCCAACACCCCCAAGGCATTATACCTTCAACCTTTATGATGGAAACCATCAGGAATTCATAATAGACAAGTTTCTAAAGCTAAAATTCCATCACGAGAGAAGTACGGTCCAGGCATTTCGTAGTCCAAAACCTTGCGTGGTAATTCGGAATCAAATGTGAGGGGAAACTCGAGAATTTGGTGATTGGCTCATCTGTACTACCTCTAGCCAGGTTTAAGCCAGCTCAAGAACCTTCTTCAACTGTGAGAAGGATACGGGAATTTGTGCCTCTGTAGAGTTCAACGTCTGCGGACGTTAGAGAGCTTCTGGGTTCACGGCTTTGTATAATAAGGCAGTACTGCAGTGAGAGGGAAACAGTGAGGTTACTCGAGATGAAAGGATGGAAGGTGAATAATACTACGATGAGAAGCTGATTATGTTAATGGATGAGCTTCAGTAGAGACTGAACATACACTATTTTCCTTTGATGAAATTGACAGTAACCCCTGCCACTTTGAGGCTCAACGTTGATTTTCAGGCACTTTTTATGATACTTCCACTCTGTTTGCAAGTGCTTGCCTTTTTTTTTTGTTAGAATTTAATAATTTTTCGGATAATCAAACGTCCTAACCTCAATTTTTCCGAAATAATCTGAAAATAATCTACACATGATGAGAATTCAAGAAGAATCATGATGAAAAATGAATGAAATTTTGATACACAGAGAAAAATGTTCTCTTAATTTAAGAATGTGCAGTCACTTAATTTAAGTGAGTTTTACTTTATCAAATTAAGAAAGAAAAAGTCACTTGATTCAAGTGAGAAAAGTCACTCAATTTAAGTGACTTTTACTTTCTTAAATTAAGAAAGAAAAACTCACTGGATTCAAGTGAGTTTTACTTTCTTAAATTAAGAAAGGAAAAGTCACTTGATTCAAGTGGGAAAAGTCACTTGATTTAAGTGACTTTTACTTTCTTAAATTAAGAAAGAAAAAGTTACTTGATTCAAGTGAGAAAAGTCACTTGATTTAAGTGAGAAAACTCACTGGATTTAAGTGAGTTTTACTTTCTTAAATTAAGAAAGGAAAAGTCACTTGATTCAAGTGGGAAAAGTCACTTAATTTAAGTGACTTTCACTTTCTTAAATTAAGAAAGAAAAAGTTACTTGATTTGAGTGAGAAAAGTCACTTAATTTAAGTGACTTTTACTTTCTTAAATTAAGAAAGAAAAAATTACTTGATTTAAGTGAGAAAAGTCACTTGATTTAAGTGAGAAAACTCACTGGATTTAAGTGAGTTTTACTTTCTTAAATTAAGAAAGGAAAAGTCACTTGATTTGAGTGAGAAAAGTCACTTAATTTAAGTGGCCTGCACATTCTTAAAATAAAAAAAACATTTTCCTCTGTGTAGAATCGAGTTTTCCTTCTCGATTACAAGAAAAAATCCTTCAATATCATCATTAACTTTGACATTCGAGAGGACCATTCGAAAGCTCATTAAAGTGCTCCAATACTCTGAAATATACACTTTCATTATAATCTTGGTTGAGTAAGCGCCAGAGTATTCCAGCCCACGAGGATCATTTTCAACAGATAACGAATCTATGAAACCCAATATCAAGAAGAGAAAGTACAGAGTGTACCCATAGCTGCTATTATACTGCACATCCAATCGAACCTCACGATATTCGTGACTTATCGATATTCCTGAACACGATGAAAACACAAAATGCTTGGATCCAACGATGAGAACATTTTCATAGAAACTACCGTCTCTTTGTTTTCTTCATAGCTTCTAAAGAAGGTGGAATACATAAAGTACGGAAGAATATAGAAGAGCCTTGATCTTCCAAGAGTTTTTTTTTGCAGCAATTTTATTCAATAACGCAGTCATAAAGTAATGCATTAATGCGAAAATTTCCGACAATCATTGCATAATTTATATTCATCTCTTTTCAGACTCTAATAATGTTGAATTTATCCTTTTTTAAAAAAAGGCATGATGCTGCAGGATTTACCACATGAAAGAGGATGATTGAGGATGGATATACACTAACTTTATAAACCTGGAAAACGCGTTCGCCAGTAAAATTAGCGATAACACAGACGAGCTGACCCGTACTGTGCTCAATTTTCAAGCAGGTGTGTGCTCTGTACTCTGTAGACCACCGGGTTAACGATCCTAGTCTTCAGCCACGCGAACAAAACCAACGCTGGAACACTGTTCTCACAAAATTGTATATATGTATATATATATATATATATATGTATATATCAAACTGAAAAGAAGAGAGATGGCGGGATTTGGACGGGGATGGAAGGCTACAGTGAATGCACCACAAACGCCCTGGCGCCATGTGCCACTGCTACTCGCTGGACCATGCGTTGACCCGTACTCCTTGATTTAGAATATCGTCTGCATACACCAACTGGAGTTCACAATTCTACCGCACTCTGGACCATTTCTTTTTCATTTTAAACTCCCAGAGAGACATTATTTTATATCAAATATTTTGGAAGTTTCGAGGGTTTGAGGGAGGGTATTTTTGAAATTGCTGGGAAATTATGGGGTTTTAGAGAATTTGGCAGAATAGCTTTTTTTGTAGTTCTTGAAATTGTTTACACAAATGGTCTTTTGGGTTTTTTTTTGTGGATCCAATCAATTTAAAAATCTTTGCGAGAAGAAATACATTTTCTTTTAATTTATCCAATTTAGAAAGAGAAAATAAGAATTTGAAATAGAAAAAAAAAAAAGGATTTTTTATGAAATTTCAGAGTTTTTCAAGATTTTTTGGAATTTTCCTAAATTGAACTCCGAGAACCTTTCTTTGCCTGCATGGTTTCTAAAAAATCAAGATTTACTCGATTTTGAGCTTTTTCCAAATATGGGCTTTTCCCAAATTTTCTGGAACTTCCACACAGAGAAAAATATTTTCCTAATTTAAGAATGTGCAGTCACTTAATTTAACCATGTGCAGGTCACTTGAATTAAGAAAGGAAAAGTCACTTGATTTAAGTGAGAAAATTCACTTGATTTAAGTGAATTTTACTCTCTTAAATTAAGAAAGAAAAAGTGACTTGATTCAAGTGCGACAAGTCACTTAATTTAAGTGACTTTTACTTTCTGAAATTAAGAAAGAAAAAGTTACTTGATTTAAGTGAGAAAAGTCACTTGATTTAAGTGAGAAAACGCACTTGATTTAAGTGAGTTTTACTTCCTTAAATTAAAAAAGAAAAAGTTACTTGATTTAAGTGAGAAAAGTCGGTTAATTCAAGTGACCTGCACATTCTTAAATTAAGGAAACATTTTTCTCTGTTCACAGATTTTCCAACATTGAAATGAAAATCAATTACGACATGCTTCTAATTTGAATTTTTCTCAGCTTTCTAATAGAATCATTGAAAAAACTCTATTCCCAATAATTTCATAAAAATCACACCACTTTAATGACGAAATCTCTGCGAAAATTCAATTCAGTTCATAAATTCAAATCAACTCTTCTCCCAAAAGTCATTTCTCTTTCCATCAAAAATTCTCGAAATTCTCTTCATTATTCACCATCAAATGCTCTCATATTCACAGACAGATTCTTTGAATGTCGCGAAAGAGCCTCTACTCAACGAGAATTTTACTACTTCATCCGAGAAAATTGTATCTTTTTATTCATTAAGATGCTCCAGATTCCCCCATTTTCCTTTGATAAAATTTTCCAAGCTTAATTCCCCTCCCCCCTCTTCTTCATGCCTTATACGAAGCTGTTTACTTTGAATTATGATTTATTCCTCGGAAAATATCTCAAAAGCATCCCATCCAGATTTTCTAAAGAAATAAAATAATAGGATTGCCACAATAATAATGAGTATTGTTCATACTTTACAATGCGAGAGATTTTATTTATAGCAAAGAATGAATTACCAAGGTGCCTCCATAGAATGCGCCAAAAAACATTATCATAAACATTGAGCGAAAACAAAAATATAAAATTTCATTCAGCAAGATTAAAAGAAGCATTTCTTTTCTTTTTTCTACAATAAGAATAAGAATAATAACAGTAAAAGATTCTTAGGAATATTTCTGCGAAGACAGGAAGCAATGGGCCACAAATGTGTTTCCATATTTTATAAAGAAATAAAAAAAATATATATATATATAAATAAATAAGAATACTATTTCCTATTTTTTTTTTATTTTTCATTATATACAGTAGTGCATTCTATATATTCTCTTTCTGTGCTGGTAGACTAAGAGCCTTCCTCTTTAGCAGAAGCGATTTATTTCGAAATATTTCGTGTATAGTAGTTGGATTGAAGCCAAGAATAGAATCGAGTGATTCAACGAGAGAAGAGAGATAGAATGAGGAAAAAAGAGGCAGCAGTAAGTGCATAACCAATGCGATCGAAATCAATAGAAAGAATTTCAATGGAAAAAAAACGAGAAATTCGACGCAGTCGGCAATTATTGAAGAAAAAAGTTATTTTCAAGTGGAAAAAAAAATTGGAATTAATTTTCGACAGTTCGAAAACTTTAGTTTCTTTGATGAATATTAATTTTCTGAAGTAAATTCATCTTTATGAACAATTAATTGGATTTCTGATGATTTTCACGGGAAATTAAAGGCAATGAGGACAATTTTTACTGCACGTGATTGTGATTTGTAGTGAATAACGTAACATTTCCTGTTTCACTATTTAGTTATACTAAATGTACACTACAGAGAGGCATAGAGGATACCTGCCTTTTGTGTATATAGCTCTACAATCATGATTTATGGCATATTTCTGAAAGAGTTAATGGAAGCAAAATAGCACCGGAGCACCATGAATCCTTCCATATCGGTGAACATTATTGATGGCAAGGCCTTGATACTGAACGCTATCTACCCATACACCGGAGAGGCTATAATTTATTGGCGAGAACTGTTGACTATTAATAGCTACCTACTGCCAGATATTTCAGATTTTGCCGATGTACGTTGGAGAGGCGTAATTTTTTTTTTTTTTTGAAATTTTTTCTGTTTGTTAGAGATTGGAAGATAAAACTGGTGATTCAATAGTTTGTTTTATGTGTATTGAATTGTTTGATAAGACTGAATTTTTTTTTTTTTTTATTACCGAGTTAATTTTCTAACGATCAATTTCAATTGAAACGGAATTATTTATATACTTTTGTATTAAATGGAGAATATTCTTGGAATCAGTAGGTTTAAGAGAAAATATCAACAGTGGTAGAAAAAAATGGAAATTTCATGGAAAATTTGATGGGAATTTTCATAAACGTGATATTGAATTTTTTTTAATGGGAAGATGGTTATGAAATCTATGTGTTTCAGAGAAAATTAAAAGGAATCTATGAGTCTTAAGTAGAATTGAGACGGAAATTCTACAACTTACTTGAATCTTCAACTTCACATAAATATTCAGAATCGAAATGACTGGAATTTTCAATTTTTTTTTTGATTTTTCCTATTTTTACTAAAGTTATCAAGAAGCAATTGAACTGAAATTTACAAATTTCATTGATATCCAAGCGTGAAACTATTTGAGAATCGATGATGTGTTCATTTTTCAATGACATAATTATCTGAAATTTCAGTAGAAATGTGACTTGTTTGAAATTTTCAGTATTTTGCACGGAAAATTCAGACGGAAATTTTTAACAGCGAAGATACCTTTTTTTTTCGAGAATTCAATTCTCTAGAAAAAAAGTATTTCTTGAAGTTTTCTCTTGAACCTATTCGTTTCGTTGATATCCTTGAAAAACTCATGAAAACTATTTTCACAAGAAAATCACAAATTTCCTCTCATCTAATGATTATCCATCGTAAAGGCATAATTTTTTTTTTTTTTCAATTTTTGTTCGTTGAAGATTGAAAGATAAAACGTGCGATTGAATTTTCTGCTTTAAAAATACTCAATTGTTTCGATAAGAGTGAAATTATTGAAATTTTAACAATTAATTTTATTTTAGAAATGAATAACATTTAAAAAATGTATAATTATTTAAATATTGTCATTTTAAACTAATAATATCTTCGAAGCGAGTAGTTTTAGGAGAAAATGTCAAGAGGCCTTTCTTGTAGAGAATTTAAACTTTTCTTGATAAAACTGTTTTTTAAAATTTTTCTCCTAAACCCATCATTTTTATTTAAAAAAAACCAAAAATTTCTCTAATGCAATGATTTTTCTTCAAATGTTTCAGTTCTATCGTCACACCTACCTAGCCCAGTACAGGATCGTCAACCTTAAAACCCTGTAAGTACCATCCCAAACCAATGAACAACTTCTAAAACCCAAAAACTATTTTTGCATAATATTTCGTACTCAACAATTGAAATAGAAAATTTTGATTTGCATTTTAATCTCAAAAGTGAACTCTCCCCCCCCCCTCTCCTTTATTCGCGTCCCGTATAAATGTATATGCGAGGTGCAAATTACAAAGTGCACGGATTTAATCCGCCTTACTCCTGCGGTTTTCTCTCGGTTCCAACTGCTCCAGACTCCGAGGACCCACTGAGTTTTCTCTTCCTCCCCTCCCCCCTCCCCCACCATCACCCCTAAATTTTCTGCATTAACTCAGTATTCGAGGACTAGAGAGCGAAAAAGAGGGAGATTCCTTCTGATTAAGAGCGTAAAGAATTTCCGCCTTAATCGTAGGATTTCCGCATATATTTGCAAGCAACTCCTCTCCCCTCCTTCCCCCTCTCTACATTCCCCTCACATTTTAATTCCCTCGAAAATCCATTTTCCCCTACCGAGGACAGAGCCATCCACTTGAACAAAAATCCCCGGAGACAAAATGCCTATTTTTTTTATTATTATTTTTCTCCGTAAAAACGAAGAATTGCCTCAATTCTGCGGCTGAAGATGCAAACACAAGTCTTTATATATATATATATATATATCTTACCCATAGAGTATTTCACCAGAATCGCTTATCTTCATGAGTCGTTTGTCTCATCTTCTTGTCTTGGTTTTAACGGAAGAGGAAGGCTCTCTGCACTGACGCCGGTTACAACAGACAGGAATAACTAATACCACAGTGGTTCCATCAGGCATCAAGTGCATCTCTTTGTATCTTTAAAAATCCTCGAGTTTCAGTGATTTTGGTGGATTTAATTGGACACTATCACGTGATTGAAGTATTCTTTCCTTCTATTTTCCTTGAAAGTGGAGATTTCGCTTTAAAAAAAAAAAAAGGCGCATTTCATCAGAGGTTCGTGCGAATTCGGAGCGTTTAAATCTCAAGAAACTCTGAATTTAGAAAGGCAAAAGGAAGAAAAAAAACAACTCTACTTTTAATAAATCCTCATGTTCATTAATGAACGCATCGTTGAACGCAAACGAGGGTAGAAGAATCTCTGTTGAGCACAGAAAAGAAAAAGAGAGTGAGAGAGAGAGAGAGAATAAAAAAAAAGAAGGGAGTAGATTTTAAAAAATAAGTGGAGGAGAGGAAAAAAAGAATGAATGTACTCTGAAATAACTCCTGGGAATTCTCGAAAAGCACTTCAACATAGTGGTGTGTAGAAGAGCAAACTTATCCTGGGGATATTCAGTACATACACATACACACACACATACACTCACTCACTTTCTTTTATACTGGTATAGAAGAGGGTCACGCTATTCCCAACGACCTACATTCACAATATTTGTTTTTCTGTTTCTCAAGATGCATTGGGATTTTCAAAGATCGCAAATATTTGATATGGCATTGGGCATTAATGAGAGCTTTTGTGATTTCAAGTGAATAAGGTTGAGGAATTTTCTTGCTGTTGGATAAAGTGACTGAGTGATGTTTGATCAATTGAGATTTTTTTTTTCGTTAATCATTACTAACGTTCATTGGTCCATTTGGATACTTCAGGAGTTATCAGATTTAAGGAAATTTATTAAGGGGGGGGGGGGGGGGGTAAGGGTTTACGCGTGGAGAAAAAAACACTTTTCTTACGTTTTTTTTTTAGACGTATAGATTAAGCAGATTTATTGAAACCTCTTGAACATTATTAAGCATGGATTGAACAACATTGAGTAATTTTTTTATGCAAAAATATCCACTAACAACGGAACTTTTCCAAGAACGTTTCTTTGAAATAGACGATTTGCGGTGATCACTATATCTCAGCTGGAAATTATCAGAAATAAAAAACCATTGAAATTTAGTCAAAGTATCATTAAATCCTCCCCCCAACGTTCTCTGATGATTTTTTTTTTTACATTAAAGGGGTTTTCTACCATCATTGTGCCACAAAATGGCCCAATTTTTCGTAAAAAATTGCAGTTTTTACTTTAAATGACCACCGAGAATTGAAAAATGAAAAAAAAAATAATCAGAGAACGTTGGGGGGAGGATTTGATGATACTTTGACTAAATTTCAATGGATTTTTATTTCTGATAATTTTTAGCTGAGATACAGTGATCACCGCAAATCGTCTATTTCAATAGACGTTCTCATGAAAAGCTCCGTCACCGGCTTGTTTGTGGATATTTTCGTATAAAAAAATTACTTCATGTTGTTGAATCCATACTCAATAATGTTCAAAAAGTTTCAATAAAGTTGCTCAATCCATACGTCTAAAAAAAATTCGTAAAAAAAGCGTTTTTTTTCACGCGTAAACCCTTACCCCCCCCCCCCCCCCTTAAGGGACCTTGTTTGAAAAGTCACCAATTGGTCAACAGTCATCAAGATGTCCTGCAACATCTTGGACATCCTCGAAAAATCCTTACTCCCACCTTTTTCACCTTAATTTTTTCCATTTCTGTAATTTCCATCAAAAAAATTTTAATTACTTTTTTAATGAAAAATTTGGATTTTTAAATTATTCATTAGTTTAAAAATTAACAATTTTGATTACTATTGTAATTAAAAATTTGACTAATGAAATTTTATAATTCTTTTTCTTATTCGAAATTTTGATTCTTTCTTACTTATTAATTGATTGGAATAATTAATTTTATAATAAGATGAATGTTTAATTTTGAAATGTTTTGAATGAGTGCACAAAACGTAAATTACATTTTTTAAATTATTTGCTTATTTTCCAAATATATCGTTAATAAGTTTAATAAAGTTTCGTATCGTTCTGTATTCGTGGATAGCATTATTTGTCACTGAGTAATTATCCAGAGTATAGTTATTTACAGTTTCAATAAGATTCATGAGGCTTTTTCGGGACAACCATCCTGAAAAATAGAAAAATCAAAATTTCAAATAAGAGAAAGAATTATGAAATTTCATCAGTCAAATTTTAAATTACAATAATAATCAAAATTCTTTTTGAAAAAATTAATTTTTAAACTAATAAAAACTTTAAAAATCCCAATTTTTCATTGAAAAAGTAATTAAAATTTTTTCGATGAAAATTACAGATATAAAAAAAAGTAAAAAATTAAAAATACAATTTTTTTTTGCCGATCTCTGTTCAACTATTCTCTTTAACTTTGTGAATCTCAACAGTGAAACATTGACTCACAACAAAATCTGTGATAATTGTACACATTGACGAGTAGGTAACCCTTGAAATTCTCCACAAAAAAAGGGGTCCCTCAACATTTATCCCCTAAACCCACGTGTTTTCCACATATTCAATAAAACGCCTTATTTCAACGAAAAATCGCAAATTTTTCAACTTTAACATGACACTCTCCACTTTCAATAATGAATTCAAAAACTCTCTCTCTCCCCATTTATGACCCTCTCATAATGCAAAAATGTAGTAAAATTGAGAGGTGACTACGAGCCCCATTCCGGCTTTAAAGCTCAGAAAACCAACACGTAACTTACACTCCTGTGCTTCCCACAACTCGGCTTCTCCATCTCTCCTCATCCAGTTCTCTCTCCTCCATACAACCAAAAGGATCCCCCAGTGTGCGAGGAGTACCAGTGAGACCGAGTGAGAGAAGGCTACTACTACTATAAACCAAACCTCTAACCTTCCTTTCCCCCATTCTCTCATCTCAAAACACCCGTTGTACGTTACATGAATACCAGTCTTATTTATGGCTTCTGGATGGAACTATACACAACCATTCTAGACACAAGACTCTTACTTTTCTTTTGCCTCCAAACACACACACACACACACATACTGCTTTTAACTTTGAAAACTTTGCGCCTCTCTTGCAAAACAAAAATTGCTCTTTTCTATTGGAGGGTAAATGTGTAGGTAACAAACAATGCAGAGAACGATTGAGAACTTCACGATTGCATTTTTTTCTTTTCTCTTTTTTTTCCTTCTGTTTTGAAATGGAGAAATATGAGAAACTATGCCAGACAGATGCATACTGCATTCCACCTGTGTGCGAGAGTTTAAGCCCCTTTTTTATTCTAGGTGCTTTATTTACTTTCCATTTGATTCGAAACAATTTTTCAATTCATTTTTTTTTTCTTTTTTTTGTTATTTATTAGAATTGTTATTTTGAGGAATTACATTTTTTTTCATCTTTTTTTGCTTCTCCTGGATGTGCCGTTGGAGATAAGAGAAAAAGTCATGGTATCTTTTTTGTAGAGCGTTAAATTCTCAACAAAAAAGGTCTCATGACTTTTTCTCTTATCTCTAATGGCACGTCCACGAGAACCAAAAAAAGGGAAAAAATATTATTTAAATAATTAATTATCAACTATTTTTTTTTTTCGTGCTCTTAATAGCAATTGCCCATGTTTCAAGTGGGCAACGGAGGGTTGCCAGAGGTAGATTTGAAGGGAATTTCGAGCGAAAAATTTGGAAAAATATAAAATTTACCAAAAAACTCAAAAAATCTAAAAAAAAAAGAAATTTCCAGGTTTTTGATTAAATCTCAAATTTTTATTTTTTTAATTTTTTTTTGTTGCAGAGAGGAAAAACTATTGACCGTTGGAAATTCAACACAACTGCAATTGGCTACATGGGCACCCACTGGCAATGGAATTGTATACGTCCATCAGAACAACATATACTACAGACCAGTGGCGGAAATACCGATCGATTATCAGATTACAACTAACGGTGTTTTCGGAAGTATTTACAATGCTGTACCAGATTGGGTTTACGAGGGTGAGTTAATGCCCCTTTTTCTCTCTCTTCCCCTACTAGTGTCCTTCTCTTCCACCCACATACACCTTTTCCCCTTTTCTCTTATCCTCATTTTGCCCGCAAGCTAGGAGATAATGTCCCATAACACAACCCTTTACTGCTCCATTTTTACGAAATCTAGGATAATTTACTTTACCCTCTTGTGATCTCTATGCTTCATCGAAACTCGAGATAATTGTCTTTCTGTGTTCCTCATTGTTTTTTTTGTCGGAGAAAGCTTTTCGCTTATTTTCACTTCTTCGCAAGATTTTTCTTAGTTTTTTTTCACATTTTGTGACGTTTATGGAAACTTAATCGGATCTGCGAGAAAAATCTTGACTGATTGAGTTATTGGCAATCGAAATTTCATCACTGGAAATTCGATCATTTCGGTCTTTTTCTCATTTTCTTTTTGGAAGACGAAAGAATTGAATAATTCTGAGTGATAAACGATTTATTCAATTTTTTTTTATTCGTTTTCTAGAAGAATTCTCATATTAGAATAAAAATATCTCTGAAAGGAGTAGGTTTAGGGGAAAATGTCAAGAAACCTTTTTTGTAGAGAATTGAATTCTCCACAAGAAAGGTCTCATGACAATTCCTCGTAAGTCTGATAATTTCCGAGAGCCTATTAGAAAAACACAAAAAAAAAATTGTTTCAAGAATTTTTCCGAAACTATTGAGTTTATCGAAAAATCGCGAGAAACCTTTTCTGCAGACAATTCAATTCTCTCCAAAAAGGTCTCTTGATACTTTCCCTTGAAACTCCCCCCCCCCCCCTCCCCCTTTATAAAAACAACATATTCCAAAAAAAACACATTCTATCAGTTTATTCTAAAAAAAAAAAGTTTAAAAAAATTCACTAACAGTTCATCGACCTCATGAATGAAGATGAAATAGTCCGTAAATATTGACCGAAAAAATTCAAATTTTTTCAACATCGACATGTCCCCTCTTATCTCATTCTCCCAAACTCTTCAATTTTTCAGTGTAAAAATTTTTTTCACCTATTTATCACGTAAGAGTAATATCTTGGCGTCCAAACATACGGAAATTTTCATGGAATGATACAAAACATACAATGAAAGACACATTGTATAAAAGCCCATAACCACTGAACTGCTTATATATATATCTATATATATATATATGTATGTATATGTTACGGTGATGTTATACACGAGGCACTGGTGGTACGTACTTCGAAATCTCGTCGTGGCAATAATTCACGTGCTCTGCGTTTTGTGGGAAATTTTGAGAGGATAGAAGGCGCAAGGGAAAGAGAGAGAGAGAGAGAGAAAAGGGGAGGGAAGGAGGGAGGAGGAGAACAACCCCTCTGAGTTTACAGTTTATGCGTTCATGTATTAGCTTTCGTCAGTTTCACGTTCGTTTCTTTTTTTTTTTTTCCTGAAAAACAGAAAAAAAAACCGCAAAATCCGTAGTGCCATTTATTTTACTTTCTCGTTTTCACCATATAAATATTCATGTAACACAACAATATATATACGATTGAGTAATGAAAAAGTATTACCTTTGGATTAAATAATACATTACACTTTGTGTAAATTCCCCAAGTGGATAGTATAATATTTTTTTCACGTTTCATTCGTGTAATTCAATCGAAATATCATTCATTCAGTGGCAATATCTCTTTTTATTAACGTGGTAATGAAGAATTAATGTTATGATCGGGGGGAAATGCAGGCGAATGAGTATATGACCCAATTATTCAATGGATGGAAGGGGGGGGGGGATTAATTTGACATGAAACATGAAGATTATCAAAATTTCATGGTTTCAAATGAATTTTAAGTTGCGAAGAGGAAAAAAATAGGAGAATCAACTTTTTTGGGATTTCTTTTTGAGTATCTGAGAAATAAGGGAGATAGAGGAATTTTAGTAGAGAACTTTTTTGTAGCTTTTGAAATTCTCTACAAAAAAGGTTTCTTGAAAAATTTCGCTATCTTGCTTCATTTCTGAGATCCTTTTAGATAATGAATGAAAAAAAAAATGAGTTCAACAAGTTTTCATGTTTTTTCTTCACTAATGGTGAATTATATGGGGCAAAACGGTGATTTTGATGGATTTCTTTGAGATAGAATTTTTTTGACGATTTTTCATTGAAAAGCTGAGGAAATTTCAGATAGAAATCGTATGTAAAATCGTTCTATCACATTTTTTTCTGAAAAATTGCACAATTTTTTACAAAAATATGCGATTTTCTATGTGAATCGTTACAAATTCTTTAAAAATGGTATCCAAAATCAATTTGAAACCCTCAAAATCGATAGAAAATGAGCTCACTTCCAGTATCGTTTTCGAATTTCTCCCTAACGACAATCAGACCCAGAGTTATTCCCAAAAATCCGAAAAATTCCCAATGAATTAAAAAAAAAAACGATTTTCCTTTTTTTCCTCTTCATTAAACTCCACATTTTCACTCACTTTAATCCAACGCAAAAAAATTCACTCTCCCATTGCAATATTTCGCTGAAAATAAACCCTTTCACCTTTTGAAGCATCAAGTATCCCGATTCACTGTCACAGAATCCTCGCGAATCCAGTAATAAAGAGGATTAGTAGATTGTAAAATGAAATTCTAAACGAGAATTTAACGAGCTTGAGCCGGTTGAAATCAGGGATACATGTCTGTTTTTGAAATTCAGGTGTTCAGTTGATGAGTTCACGATTGCACTTCAATTACATACAAAGGCTGTGTATGAAGCATCATTCGAGCTCTCATCATACATCCAAAGATTATTCAATTTTCAATAGATGCACCTATCATTTCCCTAGGCATTCAATCCTTTTGGAAGCAATAACGTCATTCAGTGAAATTCTCTAGTTTATTTGATGCATATTCTTCGGCAAAAGCTTTCAGGAGATATTATGGTATAGCTGAGAGCTTACACTCAATACTGAATGTTTGGATACAAAAGTAAAAGATGAAAGAGTCTGAGGACACAATAAATACAGAAAATATTTTTATTCGACTGTCTTTATTATTATTATTATTTTGCAATTTTTTTTTATTTAGAAATTCTGGGAATTTTTATTGATAAATGAAAATAAATAGCGTGAAATCACTGAATTAATGGGCGAGTTAATTAATTGGGCAGGAGAGAGTCAAAAGGGCGTAAGTAACAATTTGTTAAGACAAAAGGGCGTATCTCCAGTACTTGTGACTTTTTTCTATTGTCAATTCACTTAAGAAAAGATAAAAAAGGGGAAATTTTGTTTTTTTCATATCTTTCTTAAGAATATCTCGAGAAGTAAGCTAGATAGAGAAGTTTTTGTGGAAACCTTTTTTGTAGCTCTTGAAATTCTCTAGAAAAAAGGTTTCTACAAAAATTTTGCTATCTCGCTTAGTTTCTGAAATCCTTTTAAAAAACAAGGAAGAGAATTTTTTTGATTTCTAATAAAAAATTATAAAAATTGTGGAAAAAAAAGCAAGTGTCACTCATTATTATTTCGATTTATCATGAAACTGATAGTTAGAGGTTTTTTTGAATGCATTGAGAGAAAAATATTTAATCATTAAAAATCAACGATTTTCAAATGTTTTATTAATAAAGTTTTTTGATTGTGGAGCAAAAAATTTTAATCCAGTTTTACTACATTTTTTAGGTTTTTCCGTATTTCGGAGAGATTATACACCACTGGAGCTTGTGTGTGCCCCTTCCTCTGAAAACTTTTTCACGTGTTCATTTTCATTCAACAATTCAACACGAAAGAATTTTTTATTTCGTTAAATATTATGTTTTTGTGAATTTTATGGTAGAAGTTGGCTCATTAAACTTTTTGTATTACAATGTAATTCGGGGAGTTCAAATATTAGGGAAAAATGAGGGGGAGGGGAAGGGGGGGGAAGAGCAAATATCATTTTAATTATTTTTTGTGTGGAATTTCATTTTTTATTACGAGATAAAGGCTCTGATGAGAGGTCATTGATGCATTTTTTTAGGAAATAATTGAGGATAATTAATGAAATGGGAAACTATGAAGTTTTTTTATGAATTCGAAGAGAAAAGGTACTTTTTATTATATTATGAAAGGAGCAGAAAATTAGTGAAAATATTTCAGACAGAATTCTTCTGATGATTTTATTGGAAAACTGAGGAAATGTCAGTTAAATAATATTTTTCGAAATTTATTTTTGAGCAGTTTTTTTGTAATTCGATTTTTTCAGTCGAGAATCGAAAAAATTCAATTTTTTCGGGGATAATTCCGGTTCTATTCGTCTTGGTAACTTGCAATCGATTTTAAATGGAAAGCGAGTTCATTTGCTCTCGATTCATGCAATTTTGGAAAAAAAAAGGAACTTTTGAGGTTTTTATAGGAAAAACGAACTGATTATCACAAAATAGCCCGAAAATACTTGAAAAATTGATATTTTTCCTTATTAAACCACAAAAATTGATGTAAAATGATCCCACCTTCCTTTTATGACCAGTTTTGAGTCGTTATGATTAATAAAACCGGAAATACCCTCAAAAAAGTGAAAAAAATCGAAAAGTTAAAATTTTTGCCTAAAAAAGTAGAATTTCCACGAAAAAATCGTAAAAAATCAAGTCTGACACATGTTTTCCACTGGAAATTTCCTCAGCTTTTCAATGGAATCATCAGAAATATCCTATCTTAAATACATTCACCGGAGATATCCTCAAAAAAGTAAAAAAAAATCGAAAAGTGAAAATTTTTGCCCAAAAAGGTAGAATTTCCACGAAAAGTCGTAAAAAATCAAGTCTGACACATATTTTCCACTTGAAATTTTCTCAGCTTTTCAATGGAATCATCAGAATTATCCTATCTCAAATACATCCATTGATTTTAGTTGTTTTCCATCAAAGAAATCATCAAATTCCCAAAAAAAAAAATTCCAAACTCTTCAATTATTCATACAATCACTCACAATCATAAAAATAAATAGAGTCAATAGTTTCTTGCATGTATGACCCAACAAACATTGAAGACGTCGTTCTACACATAACAATAACAAATATTACTTCATCACTGAACGTACTAGCAGTATATATAAATTCACTAGGGAAATGAATCAAATGCCAGTGAGTTTGATGCTTACACCAATCTGACATATTATGGATAGACGGTAAACTGTCTATAGTCCAGATGTCTCCAGTGGTGTACGATGAATGAATAAATAATGAATTTCAAGTAGACTAGTGAATTGAAAGTTGAATGCACAAGTATGCCTCAGTTTCTATTCACCCAGAGGTATCATCTTTAAAGACAGTTTCACACTTAAAGTAGAGCAATCGAAAAACGAACTCCAGTGCAACTCTGTACGAAGTTTTGGCATAGAAAGTCAGTGGTTTAAATTTAGTTAGGAATCGAGTAAATATTAACGTTATTATTATTATTATTTTCAATTTTTTTAAATTATTATTTTTTTTATTGAAAAATATGAAAAAATAATTAATGAAAAGTCAACTTCGTTGAAATTTGAATTTTTTTTATTGTATCATTGCTCTAGAGTCTTAAAGGATAAGTGCCACTTTTTGCTATAATTTTTAAAGAAATTTATCAAAAATAAAACAGTCCTGTTCCTTGTTTTTTTGAAAATATCTTCGAAATTAAGCGAGATAACGAAATTATTGAAGAAGTCTTTTTTCTGGAAAATTTTAAGACCTACAAAAATGGTGTCCAACAAAATCTCCCTATCTTACATACTTTCCGAGATATTCTCAATGGAAGGATGAAAATTTTTTTTTTTTCTGTTTTATCTCTTTACCACCGAATTAACGATTAAAAAAAGAGCAAGTACTGGAGATACGCCCTTTTGACATTACACATTGCCACTTAAGCCCTTTGAATTCTCTCTCCTTTGCCATTAATTCAATGATTTCCTTCTATTATTCTTTAATCAAAACTCCCAGTATCTCTCAATTAAAATTTACGTTTTTCCTCAAAAAGAAAAAAAAAAAAAAGAAAAACTAATTTAAACCGTAAAGTTCTTACCCCCATTCTCCCACTTAACTGTAAAATTGAAAACGCTTGTTTCCTGCAAAAACCAATTACAGAAAGCAAAAAGTAAACATCTCGAGGTAAATGAAAAGGGAAAAAACTTAACAGTTTTCTCCAGTACAAATATAAAAAGAAGGAATAATACAGTAAATGAGTAAAAATCCTTTAATGAGGTATATTGTAGGGGTAAAAAAGTGCACGAGGTTGAATCAAGGATCAAGAGATTAAATGGAGGAGAGAAAATTTTCCGGTGAAAACCGTAGATGCTACATCAACACGAGCGATAAGAAAAACCGGATATCGGTAAATACTGAGTGTTTTTTCGTCTTTTTTTCATGAAAATCCTTCTTTTCTGCTGAGAATAAAATTGAAAAGGATTAGAAACTCGAAATGTTTAATGAAATTAATTTAATCTACTACGAGGCATCAGTAGCTCCACACAGCTTCCACTATCAATTGAAAGGATAATCTCAGATTTAAAAACTAAAAACCTGAAAACAATTACAAAATTTTGGAAAAATTGTAATTTACACATTTAAAGTAGTTTTATACTTTTCCGCACTAGTCGTTGAGTGTAAAGCAAGAAATAAACAGAAAAATCACCCAAAAATTAGTATTTGTGATTGAAAACCTAGTTCTTGGGGTTTAAAGCAGATTTGGAGAAGAATTATATTAATCATTTGTAATTTATTACATAACCACTGGTATTTCCTATACTGAAAAACAATCATTTATTACAAAGTTATGAGACGGTCAATAATTTTCATATTGGATCGTAAATTTTTTTTTTTCTTTTTTTTTAAGACACTTTTCAGATTTTAATCTTATACGTAAACTAAAAGTGCGAAAATCTGCATTAGCCCATGAGCTACCGTGTTATTTTAATTTCGTTTTTATTTATTATTGACCAAAAAAAACGGTCAATTGATCAGAAATTTCACAAAATACTTAAGATTTATATAAGCTTTTAGTTGAAATTTATTTCAGATTTTAATCTTTAAATCCGTGCAAGTATAGAACTATCTTTAAAAAAATCCAATGTAGCCAAAAAATTGTATTTTTTGTATCTAGGCCACGAAAATCGACTTCATCCCCTAAAGGGGATAATTTCCTTTGGTCTCCAATTAGGTCCCTTATTGCCCAATACCTTTCTAATGAGGAAATATAACTAAATTTGATTTTTTTTTGCTCACTCGCTCTGAAAGCAAATTTTTTTCACAATTGACATCTTTTCGGCTTAGGTAGAAAATAAATTCCTAAAATGTCTATAAAAGATATATATGAAATATATTCCTTTCTATCATGCTGAATGGGCCTTAAAGAGGCTCGAAAGCTTGAATAAAAAAAAAAAATTAATTCACTTGGATTAAACGATATAAATAAGGGAAATTGGATTTTTTTCCAGCTTAGATAATCTCATTATCTTTTGCCTATTATTCGTGAAAATTTTCTGCACTTCCAACTTTATTAGAAGAACTACTAAGTTTTGACGTGACTCAAGGGCTCAACTATGTTCTCTAAACTACTTGGGGGACATATAGCGTTTCTCATACACGTGAAAATTGTAATGCATTACAACGTATTCAGGTACGACAGTATCATAATTAATGCAGATTGCTGACAGTCGTAGGATTCAGAGAATTTTACACTGAATAAAACAATAATTAAATTATATTGCTCTGTGTAATTTTCGAGAGGCAAATTTAGGTCGAGTGAGTTATGCATGACTTCTTTATTGTGAAAATTAAATTTTACAAAATTTTCCTGGACTTTTTCTTTCTTCTTTTATAGAATCAACTTTTCGAAAAAATTAAAAATTCAGTGAATAAGAGAATTTTGTTTTTATTTTTTTAGGGAAAACTTGGAAAATAAGTGAGATTGTGTAATTTTTTTGTATCCTTTTTTGTAGAGAATTTTAAGAGATACAAAAAAGGTTTCTATACAAATTTCGATATCTTGCTTAGTTTCAGAAAAATTAAGAAAAAATGATCGAAAGAAGTGAATTTATCATTTTTTGATCTTTTTATCACTTAATTAACGACAACAAAAAGGTGCAAGTAATTTTTGAGAGTTGAATTTAGGTCGAGTGAGTTATGCATAACTTTTTTATTCTGAAAATAATTTTTTTTTGAATTTCCTGGGACTTTTCCTTTTTTTTAAGACAGAATTTTTTTTTTTACGGAAATTTATTCATCTTTCGGTGGGAAAATAAGAAATTCAGTAATTGAGAGATTCTGGCTTTCGTCTTTGGAAAATTTCTCGGAAACTAATCGAGATAGCCAAATTTCGGTGGAGACTTTTTTTGTAGAGAATTTCAAGAGCTACAAAAAAACGTTTCCATTAAAAATTTCGCTGCCTCGCTTTATTTCCACGCAATTCTCAAAAAACAAATGAAAAACCTAGATTTATCCTGTTTTATCTCGTCACCACTCAATTAACAATAAAAAAAAAAGGTGTGAGTAATTTCCTAGACTTGAATTGAGGTCAACTGAGTTATGCATGACTTCTTTATCCTGAAGATGAAATTTTCCGAAATTTCCTCCTTTTTTTCCCCTTTTTTTTTCTAAAGACAGGATAAAGTTTTTTCCACGAAAATTTATTCATCTCTCGGGAGAAAAATGCCAAAAAAAAAATGTTTTCATTGTTATAAATTACGTAGGGGAAAAACTTTCATTTTCAACTTCTATTTCCGACGAAGAAGAAAAAGAAGAAGAAGAAGAAAAAAACAATGTATTCATTCTCTTCAATAATTTATTATCAGATAAACTCACTCAATTTTTCTTTTTCCAACAAAAACAAAAAAGCACGAAAAAAAAAATTCCCCAAGGTTCTACGTAGATGTGTTCTTCACTCTCGAAAATATTATATAACCTTTTCTTGATACACTTTTTTACATCTTTTATCTTTTCATTTTTATCATTTTCCATCCACCACTTTTGAAGAGGAAGAAGGTTAAAAAAAAAAATAGAAAAAAAATGAAATTTTTTCATCGTCGTGATATAGTGAAACCGTTGACCACACATATAACGTCATTCTCTACCCCCAAAAGCTATAGAAAAGAGAGTTTCTTTTCTTCGTCTTGAAAAGCGACTTAAGCTGTGGCTTGGATGTTGGAAAAATGTGACGATGCCACAGTCTACAAAGAGCATCCCTCATCCCATTTTATCAACCTCTTTCCTTCTCTCCCCCCCCCCCCCCTTCTTTTTTTTTTCATTTCTCCACTTTCTTTCTCCTCCTCAAGTATTCTCAGAGCTATCCTCAGATATTTTTCTTTTCCTTTTCTCCTCCCCCTTTTTCCTTTTTTCTTCATCTGCGCACCAACAATTTTTCACGTGCCTTACGAACATCAACTGAGTTTTTTTTTTCTTCTTCTTTTATCATCTCTCATTCCTTTTTTCTAAAAACTCTTTGACGAATTTTCATCTAAACTCCTCCACCGCATTCTTTCACTCTTTTGTAAGCACCTGACCTTATATATATATATTTTTCCTCTTTCTCTAACACTCTCTCCATCACTGTGAAGATATAAATTTACACTCAGAAAAGAATTTTATTCTTGAAATTAAAGTGAAATAATTCGGAGTGATGTATATCTTTTGGGGGAAAAAATTGGTTTGGGTGGGGGATGAGGGGATTTTCATTTTGAGTGATTAATTCTTCATTTCCCTTTTTTTAATAAATTTTGATGATAATTTTTCTGACATTCATGAACGTAATTATTTAAAAAATTGATAAATTTAAGAATTGAGAGGTTTTGGCTTTTGTTTTAGGGAAATATCTCGGAAAATAAGCGAGATAGTGCAATTTTGCTTCAATCCTCTTTTTTAGAGAATTTTGAGAGCTACAAAGAAGGTTTCTACAAAAATTTCGCTGTCTCGCTTAGTTTCCGAGATATTTTCGAAAAATGAAAGAATAACATGGATTTTTTCTGTTTCATCTCTTTAACACTCAATTAATGATAATAAAAAAGGCGCAAGTACTGGAGATACGCTCTTTTGGCTTCGCACATTAGTAATTACACCCTTTCGACTCTTTCCTTCCCCATTAATTAACTTGCACATTAATTCGATGATTTTTTCCATTACAATTTATGAATTTTTTTAAATATTGAAAAAATGGATAAATTCAGGAATTGAGAGATTTTTAATTTTTTTGAATGAAATATCACGGAAAATAAGCGAGATAGACCAATTTTTCAATGATTTTGTCTTACAAAGAATTTCAAGGGTTACAGAAAAAATCTCTCTATCTAAAAATTCCCCTATCTCGCTTAATTTCCGAGATATTTAGTTAGAAATGATCCCAAAGCTGAATCCACTTGTTTATTTGCATCTCCACTATCAAATCGACTCAACCAAATCCACCAGAATAATTCGCACCATAATTCCAACCCTCCTAGAACAAAAACTTAAATGTTCTCATTTTTATATTTTCAGAGGAGGTATTCAGCTCGAATAAAGCACTCTGGTTCTCCCCAAGTGGTAAAAAAATGGCTTTTGGATACTTTGATGACTCGAAGACACCGATAATGAATATTCCCTTCTACGGATTCCCAGGAAGTCTCTCGTTTCAGTACACGTCATCAATACCGATCCATTATCCCAAGGTAAGTCACAAAATCCGTGAAACCAGTAAAATACCAAATTACGCATTTTTTTCACAGTGAAGGACTTGATGAAAAAATCTGAAAAAAATTGAGAAGATGATCCAATATATCTATATTGTTGGTGAATTTTTTCAAATTTTTTCAGAAATGCCTTCACATTAAAAAAAAATCCTGAATCATTACAACTCGTCTTTTCTTTGCTTTTTTTTCCCATCTCAAATTTATTATTCTCACGTTCATTCTCCTCGTCTCATCAATTTTCTCGTTTATTTTCAAGCTCAAGAATATGCATAATGAAGCACGTAACGAGATATTACCGAGTGTAATGAAATCTACCTATCGACAATATTACCTCGACATTTAATATAAAGTAATCAGGGACATTAACTTCATTTAATTAAAAGGTGTTACACGATTCATTCAATTACTCGCAGTAAAACGTCTTTTTTTCTTTTTTAATCCAACAATTCAAATTATTCTTCATCTTTCACAGTTGATTTCCTTAATCGCTCTTTCTGCTCCATTGGAGGGTGTAAAATTGTGGAATAATTGATAAAGATTATAACTACGTGATAATAAATTCAGACAGAATAGAAAAGTTTTTTTTAGAAAAAAAAAAAAAAGTACTATAAACATGAAACGAGAATGCATGAGGATCATTTCAGAATGTTTGTGAAAGTTTACTTGCGTGAGATTACGAACGGTGGCTTTACAACTTAGGCTGTGTTACCCACCGTATTCAACTTTCTCACTCCTACCTCAATGTAATTTATTTATGCATGGAGTCTGATTAAACTTGAAAACAACACGCGCCCTAGTCTCCTCGTACTTTCATTGAGAGAGAGAGAGAGAAATAAAAAAATGAAAAAAAAATGCATTTTTCATTTATCAACGAACTCGGGATTTTATATTTTCTTGAAGTAAGGAGATAGGATAAATATGCAGTCAGACGAGGGATAGAAATACGAGAAATAACCGAGTTTTGCAATTGATTTTTTGCATTTTCTATGATTTTAATCATTAATTAATATCATTTTTTCACTTTTGAATAATCGAAAAATTGATAAAATTTTATTTAAAAAAATTAAAAAATTGATAAAATTTAAATAAAAAAATGGAAAATGAATTTGAATGGAATATTTTGGAAACTAAGCGAGATAACAAGATTCTTGTAAGGATCTCTTCCTAAATCTCTCGTTCTCCTCGAAAAAAAATTAGAATAAAAATTGCGCTATCTCGTTCAGTTTTCGAAAAAAATGAAATATTAATTTTTTTTTTTAAATTAAAAAAGTGAAAGGATCTCAGAAATTATGAGTTCTAGGAAAATTTATCAGGATATCTTTTTTGGAGAGAATTAAATTCTCTACAAAAAAAGTTTCCTGCCAATTTTCTCCAAACCCACTCGTTTTCAAGTTATCTATCAGAAAAAATGAAAAAAAAATTTTATCTATTTTTTTACAATTTTTTTTACTGAATCAAAATTCTATTTTGCTTTCTAAATAGCTCAAAACAATATTCCTGATTATAATAAAACAATTCCAACGAAAAAAAAAAAAAAAAAAAAACAAACCATAAAATTCCAATAAAAACCTTTATTGTTATTGGATACATTAAATTATCCTCCGTTTCTTGTATTCTCTTTAATTTCTTCGCAATCGTACATAACTTCTGACTCTCACATGTGTCTACCCGCAAATTTTATTTCCACATCGTAAAATGCACTTCAGCCTATTATTTCAGCCTCAAATCGTAAATGAAAAAAAAAAAAAAAGTACACTAGTAACACCTGTCGAGTCGTAAAGATATTCACGGTACACATGCCCTTTTGTTTTCCTATTTATTTATGTTGTTTCTTTTTTCCTCTTCTTTTTACCTTTTTTTCAACCTACGCGTGTAATTTTCTTTGCTCTTCCGGTTATTCTTTTTTTTTTAATACTTTTTCTTTTTACGAACATCATAAAAACTAAAAAAAAAACATGCTATACACTCGTTTTCGTATGGGTCACAGGCTTTCTTGCTAGAGCAGTTTAATAAAGTCCTCTGCTGTTTCCTCGGGTTACATGCTAGCCTTTGCTCGTAAACTTTCGTGTTTTTGAGCTTTAAGGGGACTCTCTGATGCTCGTAACTGAGACTCTTCCTACAGTTTTCGAGGGCAACACCTTATCTCAAACTTATACGTAGACAATCTTCTAACCGCATTCAATGTACTTTGGACAATTTTTTTAAAAATTAATTTTACACTCTTTTGAAATATCTTTACGTCCTGAGAATAAAAACTTGAAGTGCTATGGCTATTGTTCATGTACTTTGATACAACTGGATTTATTATTATTATTAATTTTTACCGGAAAACCAAATTTTTTTAGCTTCAAATTTTGTGAAATTCACTTAAAATCACAGAGACCGGGGCAAAACGGTATGACAAGGCCAAATAAGTCAGACTTTCTCACTTCATCTTGCCCTGGAGAACCATTTCGCCCCAATTTCTCCTGCTAATAAAAAAAATTCCTTAATTTAATTCACCAACATCAATTAATTTACTAAAATAACTCTAAAAATCACGTGTACATTGTTCTTAAAATATCTCGTAAAGTACAAAATTTAAGAGATTTTATGAAGAGACCTTTTTTGTAGGGAATTAAATTCTCTACAGAAAAGGTCTCTTCACATTTTCCCCTAAATCCACTCCTTTCAGAGATATCTATTAGGAAACCTTGATCCCATTATTTTTTCTTAATTTTAATAAATCCTCTTCTCTAAAAATAACAACAAAAAAAACTTGTAAAGTGATTACAAGAATTGGAATTAATCTCCATCCACATTACGAAGGAATGTAAAGAATCCATAGAAACAATGTGAACCATTGGACAATCCCATGAACTGTATTCCACAGCAACAGACCTTTGGAACGTGTTGGCAAATGTACACTTAGCACAATACTCAAAGAGATATTTACATCATTTACTTGAGTAAGCTTCCACTTCCATGAACACCAAAGTAAAATACATGCGTTTGCAATTTGCTCTTGTTGAATAAACACCAAACTCGTGGGAATGCAAGTAGAGAACCGCTGGATTATATTAGTGGCAGTATGAAGCAGAGAGAATTGTGAGTGTGTATGAGAGAGAGAGAGCAAGAGAGAGAATGAGAGAGAGAGAGAGAGGAGAAGAGAGTTGGGGGAGGTATGTTATTCGTCTCCCCGCGGGCAGTTACCAATCCTAACGATTCGATTAACGCTGCCACAGAGGAGTCCCCATTAATGTGTTACTGCATCGAAACAGTTTAATATACCCCCTGGGCTGTGTCGATTTACAGTATTAAACGGTCTCTGTTAGTTTTTCTTGTTTTGCATGCTTTTTTTTTGATGTAATGTTTATTTATTAGACGGTATTCATTCATTGTTGGGTGGAGAGAGTGGGATTGTTTATGGAATTATCTGGGAAAAAGGCAAAATCTACATTTAACACCTTTCAGCCATTCATTTTTGAATATCTCGGAAACTAAGCGAGATAGTGCGATTTTGACTTAATTTTTTTGAAGACAATTTTGAGAGCTTCAGGAAAGGTTTCTACAGAAATTTCGCTATCTTGCTTAGATTCCGAGATAATGTCAGAAATTGAATGAAAAGAATAGATTTATTCGGTTTTTTCTCTTCATGATTTGATTGAAATTTGGCAAAAAAGGCGCAAATGCTGGAGATACGCCGTTTTGATTCTGTGCTTTATACTCACGCCTTTTTGACTCCTTTCCCATTATTTCTTAGTCGAATCTTCCAGAATTTGGATAAATTCACTAATTAAGAGATTTTGAATTCTGCTTCTGGAGAATATTTTGGAAACTAAGCGAAATAGCATAATTTTCTTCAAAGCTTCTTGTTTGTTGAGAATTTCAAGAACTACAAAAGAGGTTTCTACAAAAATATTCCCTATCCTGCTTAGTTTCTGAGACATTCTAAGTTACTTCTAAAGAAGTAATGACAGAAAATAGACTTTTCCTATTTTAACTCCATTACTAACTTTTAGTAATTAATTTTCCACTCCAGAAACATTTTAAGACATTATTTCAACATAATGCATTTAATTTCACTAAATTTTCAAAGACTCCATCTGCTGTTTATTTCATGCTAAAGAAAATTTTCTTCAATTATACAAAAATCCTGGATTACTCTTTGACTATCCGTTACTCGCTTCGAATTATTCTTAATTCAAAAGGGAATCATCATAAGTAAACTCTCACTTAGCAATTGAAACGTTACTTCACTAGTCTTGGGTCTACATGTGGTTAGGACTGAGTCAACTTTCTATGGATTCATAGATAGTTAACTGGACATTTCTGAGGCTTTTCACCGGTTGGTTAACCGGACGGAGATGGAAGCTTCGTTTGGTTTGATTTACACATTAATCTAATCTGAAATAGAGTAGAGTTCAGATTCTGTTTCAACAGTGTTGAGCAATTATTAATTACGTTTGAGTTGAACATTTCTCTTTCTTCATGAAAATGGATTAAATAGTTCTTAGTACGTAAATGTCATTAGTCCATTCATTCAAGGAATAGAGGAATAACATAGCCCATTCATCTTCAAAAGCCTATTCAAAAGTAAGAAGACTGAAGATCCACCAAATTGACTTATTCCTGTGATCATTCTCATTGAAATATCTTAGAAACTAAACTTGTTTCGTCAAAATCCTCCTTTTTGGGCATTAGACAGACATCCATCAGGGTAGAGGATCAATCTTCAGTTTGAGCCAGCTTTTGAGAAGAATCTTGCCTAAAAGCTCTTCCTTATCAATAGCGTCTCTCTTTTCTCTCTAGCTTAGAAGTCTAAATACTCAAGCAAATTTGGGCCTTCTCTCCATTTAGGTTCAGCTGAAATTCTCATGAACAAACGCCTATTGGACCGAAATTACCGTTAAAGAGATGTCACGAAATAATGAATAATCTATGCGCGGTCGACAAAATCAAAATCTCTTTCTCGTCAGTTTAGCAGTCAACAAGTTAACACGTTTTTTAACGAATTACGGTTAATCATGGTTGAATCAAGTGTATTTTATCAGAGTATTGTAACTTATCTTCATATTATTGGATAGCTGAAGTATCACATTAAACGGTCTCATTAATCAATATTGACGGTTCGAAAATCATATGCCATCATTGTTAAAACGGTGTAAATCGAGCCAGAAGACTTGTAATACAACAAACTTACCTTGTGGCTAGTTATACTGAATTATTATTCAAAAACCCACGTTCGCTCTCATCGACTTGAAAATTATGCTTTCCAAAACAAAACGAGGTAGCGAAATCTTCGTAATAACCTTTTTTGTAGCCCGCCTAAAGTCCCTCCAAAAAATATTGCTATAAAAATTGCCCTATTTTGCTTAGTTTCCGAGATAATCCTCAAAAAGTAGCTCCTCATAATTCACCCATGCAGCTAACCAATAATTAATAAACAAACATTATCAAATTTCAGAGTGGAACAGTTAATCCAACCATCAAATTATTCTACGTGGACCTGGATAAAGTAGTGGCTAGCGGTGGTAACAACGTAAGCCTCATAGAAATAGAGCATCCACCACAACTATCTAACTCCGAGAGAATTCTAGCTGCTGTTGCTTTCCCCACCGAGAATCTCGTGTCAGCCACCTGGATGAACAGAGTCCAAAATCAAGCATACTTCCACATCTACGACATTGAGAACTTCGTCTACAACACGGTTAGTACATGTCCAAGACATTGAAACAGCAGTAGCATAAACGAGTGCAATAGACACTTCTAGACACAATACAACAATCCCAGATTCAACGTACTTTAACACTCTAAACTTCAACTCACCAAACAAACAATTGTGACGATTGTTATTGACATTGAATGTAATACAAATTGTTTCTGCAGGCACTCGAGTATATCGAAAAGCACGGCTGGGTAGAGCAATTTCAACCGCCACATTTTACAAAAGATGGAAGTGAATTTCTTCTTATTCTACCTCAGAAACAGTTGGACAATGACTACTGGTCGCATTTGGTAATGGTGACAAACACAACAACTGAAACACCGGGAATTCGTGCATTAACTTCCGGCACCTTTGTAGTTACTGAAATTGTCGGATGGGACGAGAATAACTACCTCGTGTGAGTACTTATATACAATGTACATATATGTATTGGATAAGCCATTAGCCTAATTGCATTTATGTACATGCATGAATTTTGAGGGTTGGATTTTCGGTGAATGGGGAGAGAGCAGAATGGACTATTTCCATTCACAAGTATAATTAATGTCTTCTTGTGCTCGTTCTTGCCGGTGTCAGTCACACTCAAACAAGAGCTGAATCTTGGAGATGAAGTTTTGTACCTTGAAGAGCGTTTAGTAGTAGAGAAAACTTTGTCATTGGAATCGTGAGGAAATGCTTTGAACTGTGAGCTCTCATGAAAGTATTGAATCACAAACATTTTTAATAGTTCATTCAATTGAGTTTTGTTTTCATTATTATTTTAGTTTTTAGAGAAGAGTCAGCATTTCAGTTGAAATATCTCGGAAAGTAAGCTAGATAAGGCGATTTCTTCGCTTCATTCTTGAACTATTCTTTGAAAAATTGATTAAAAATTAAATAAAAAAGAGGCGCGAGTGCTGGAGATACGCCCTTTTGACTTGGCACATTAATATTCATGCCCTTTCGAGTCTTCCTCCCTTCATTAATTAATTTGCTCATTAACCTAATGATTTTGCCTTATTATTTTTGAATCGAATCCCCCAGAATTTCTCTATTATAATTCATTAATTGTTCCAATTATTAAAAACCTGGATAAATTCAATGATTAGGGATTTTGGCTATTGTTATGGAAAAGATCTCGAAAGTTGAACGAGATAGTGGAATTATGTCTGCATCCTTTTTTCAGATAATTTTGAAAGTTACAAAAGAGGTCTTGATGAATACTTTCCCATTTCTCTTAGTTCCTGAAATATTCTACAAAAATAAAGTTCAGAAAAATCAACTCATCTTTACTTCTTCATTACTCAATACATATTAAATAATTCTTCAGAAACAAAAACTTCTCCCTGCTTATAATTTATCTTCACTACCACTCAGAATCCGTAAATTGTTATAAAAAATGGAAAATTAAAAAAGTAATACAAACACTCGAGAAAGTTCAGTCAATATTAAACGTGAATAAAAAAGTTTTTATTAACTTCAACTGAGCGTGAAAATAACGACATAGTGGATGAATCTTCAAACAAAGTTATAAAACTGTAGTTGTCTTGAACAGATGAATCTGTCAAGTAAATTTAGGTCAAGAGAACTCACTTAGCTTCTATTTATTTTCTTATATTCATTCATTCATTATTACGAACAGACTAATGATTAGAATTTGCAATTTAACAAGATACCCATTTAAATTTTCAAATAGCTGTGATGATAATTCATTCAATTGAATCGATAAATTCAGAATTTAACAAACACGAAAGTTTCTTGCACACTGTAAGAGGAATATAATTAATGAAAATGCTGGCACAGTTGAAAATTTCACCGATTCTATCCAATAGGATCATCAATTACACTACCTCCCCCAACTAATACTGACACACACAAGTGTTAAGCCAAGTGACTTCGAAACTATCAAATTGGAAGTTGGCCGACTCTTCCTGAACGATTCTCATACCCAAAACTTCAGAGACGATATTCTTATTCATAAACTATACAGTTATTTGAAGCCATGCTATTCCGGCAATTTGCTAATGCTTAATGAATTTGCATGTAGCGGAGTATCAAAAGATCGATTTATAGTCTAATGCAATTAATTCCATCAAAGAGATGGAGATTATTCCAATTTATGCAACTAAGTTATATCCTTTTAGCGAGGAATATCGATGCACTGAGTGCATCTCTCTCTCTCTCTCTGATCCTGAAAATCTCGTGACTATCACGAGTATCAGAGTAATCTGCTATATCTGGATGATGACAGTCATCAATGTCATCAAGATTAGTTAAAGAATGTCGAGGAATTTCATTGAAAAAAACGACTTTATAGAGAGGTTTTTTTTCTTTTGATAATTTCCATTAGAAAACATGTCAAAATTCATCTTTGAGAAGTCTTTTTGAATTCAACTTCTCTAGCCGAAACTCATCACTTCTTAGGGAATCTATCACTTTTTTCACAAACCACATAATGACTCCAAGATTAAGTTGAAAATATCGAGCAAATTCATTGAAGATCGTTCAGTTAATATTCTGCCAATGCAATTGACAGAAAGCTTCCGAATGAATTTTTCAATTCTAAATCTACCATCATTGATCTGTGTGTGGAGTGCGAAAACCAAAATAGGTCTCAGAGGGTTCAGTTCATCCCAAATATAATCAGTTGAATAGTCTTGAAGATATAGCTTGTTTTTTCGGATGTTTCTATGCTAATATCTAAGAAACTACTGGACCGATTCTGCTCAGTTTCGATACCAAACTTTGTGCTCATCAGATGTATAACCTCACACAATTTGAGGTCTTAACTCAATTATTTATTGAGTTATAGAGGTATCAAGATTTTTCCGAAAAATTTCTCAAAAGTTTTATACTGGATGAACTGAAAATCTGAGCTCCCACCACGCCTAGAGGCAAAGACTGAGTCTCCCTTCATATAATACCTCATCATATTCTCAGTGATTCCAAAAATCTCGCGACCATCATGACTATGAAGAGATAATATATTCGATAATAGCTGAAAAGTTGCGAATTTCGAAGCAAACTTATTCAAAAACTAATTGCATTTGCCCACAGTTAGAATATCCTCAAACCCCATGAACAAAAAATCCATTAACTTTTCACCTGAATTTTCCGCGCGACAGATTTACGTTAAGTAGGATCTAACACTGAAAGCTGTCAGAATTCTGAAACACTAACATCCATAATAAATCCAACGATAATAATCCCCAGAGTATAATGAAATTTTACAAATCAGAAATATTCAACGTCATATAACGTAATGGAAGAGCACTTGAATCTACAGAATAATTCAATTTACTGTACAATATTAACCATCTTTCGTAGCACCAATTCGGTCTTGGATCGTTGATGGCCCATAACCAACTCTAGGAAATAATTAATTGCAGCAAGGGAATCGAGCCATTGCAAGCGTTCTTTTGGTGGGAGAAGAGAGAAGGAGGAAGGTGGTGAAAATTTGCTCATTTGTCCCATTCTCACATGAGTATACTGGTATTCATAGCGCTTTTCCAGTACCTATGCTATCCAGCCCTATGGAATTCAATTAACGCTAGAACCTCCGCAGTTTGGCTCAAGCTGAAGGAAGGATCCTACACACTATCTGGCCATTTACAGGGATATCTTGTAGGATAGAGTGAAAATAGAATACTACATGGGATGAGAAGTAGGGACAAATGAAAATTGGTGTAATGGTCGTTCTGAACTCGTAATGGCTCCTAGAACACAATTGGTTTTAGCTTTAAAAAACGTGGGATTATAGGGAAAATTGAGTGGCAATGGAGAAGTCAATGAGGGGGCTTGAAATAGTTTTTATTTGATGAGAAACTTGAATGGGAAATGATTTTTTTTTCATTCTTATTCGAAATTTCGAAACATTTGAGTTTTCTTTTGAACGATTTTCGGGTTTTTTGGTATATATACCACTTTTTACTACCTTGGCACGAAATTTTAAGGAAGAGGTGAAGGCTGAGGTGATTTGCTATTGATATACGGGGTTTTGAATCTATTTTTCATGATTTTTAAGAAAGTTATGTTTATCAACATGTATACAAGCATTAGGTATATTTATTTACAAAGAGATATCAGGATGTTGATCCATGGCAACAGCTCGGGGGCTTCAACGCATAATTATCGTGTGGTTAATCTGCCAGTGCTTGCATGAAGAGTAAGAATAGAACAGGGTTGTAATAGGGAAAATTAACAGTTCAAAACAAAAGCCCTATAGACAAGGAAGTTAGAATGAATTTGATCAAAATAAGTAATTTCCTCATAATTTGCCTTCATCCCTGAGGTCATTGTCGACTTCTTGCTCTGCGATATTTAAAACCAAAAATATGTTCAAAATCAAGATTTTCAAAAACTCGAAAAAAAATCTAATTTTTAGGAAATTCCTAGAAAATAATTGTGACATATGTTTTCCATCCATAACTTCCTCAATTTTTCAATGAAATCATCAGAAAAGATTCAATTTCGAACAATTTCATCAAAATTCCAGCAGTTTGCTATTTTATAATTCAAAAATTACACAAATTCCATAATTTCTTTAAGATTCCCAGTTTATTTTCGTGAAAGTATCCAGAAGTCTCTCTAAAAAAAAAGGTGCCAAAATTCTCGAGATAATGTATTATATCACGACAAAAGTTCGTGTAACTTGACGCTTAAAGTTCATCGTTAGTGACAGCTATTATTAAAGGCTAATATTCATAATGAACCACGTCTTAAGTATAAGCAGAACTTCGAGAGAATCGGTTTAACAAACTCGTAATCTTATTTTCTTTAACACTTCGAAGAGATCAGAGATGTTTGTTTCAACTAGTGTTTTCACGATTTCATCCAGGGCTTCTGTGTATCCACATAGCATGAACGTGAGTAAACCGTAGTATCTGAGGACAGTTTGAATGAAAGAGATGGTAAGTAAGGGACTATGTTGAGAAAAGAGAACGAAAAGGAAAAGGCAATTATTGCAGACTCCTCGTTCTCAATAAAATTTAATAGAGCCATTTCTACGAAAACAGAACTAGCTTTCCAGTTTCTGTAATTAGTTTGACACAGAAGGGACACACTGTGTATAATTAGGCAAACTACTTTGGTAATTAACGGAGAGCTTCTGGACTCAGCAATCAGTGGGTGAAATTAATTTGTAGTGTGTTGTGGAGAATATTCAATGATGTTCTGCTGCATTTGGGGTGATGACAGTCATCAACATGGCTTCAAGATTGGGTCAAGAGTGTCTGGAGATTTCATTGATTAAAACAAACGATTTTATGCTATGAAAATCACGAGAAATGACGGAAAACATTGGAAATTCAATTTTTTTGATGATTTTATTGAAAATCTGAGGAAATTTTCGTCAGATTCTAGATATGGAAATTCATTTTTTGACTTTTTCTGGAAATTCGACTCCAAGAAATTGCAAAATTCCACTTCTTTTTGGGAATATCTTCGATTCTATTGGTCGTAGCGACTTGGAGTCAGTCTTGAATAAAAGGTGAAATCATTTGTCATCGATTTATATGATTTTGAAAGGAAAATGATCAATTTTTAAGGTCCTTGTATTCTAAAAAAACTAGAATTCCCCAAAAAATCCCAAAAAATCAATTTTGCAAGATGTTTTCCACCGCAAATTTCCTCAGCTTTTCAATGAAATCATTAAAAAGAATTCATATCAAGTCAATTCCTCAGAATCTCCAGATTTTCCTCCTTATCCTTAAAAAAAACAAGCTTCTCTCTAATGACATCATAAACATAATCCATTCTGGTAATTCACCATCACCTCGTTCAGAATTCCCGGAGCTCATTCAGGATAATACATGGGGTCATAAGAGCCTCCTTGAGAGAGACGAATCGACGAGCTTCCAGTCAGTGGAAGGAGCCAGTGATAATGGCGTCTCATTCGTATGAAACAGTCAAGTTCAAGTTATGAATTTGCGGATGAGGCTCGAGAGGCATCCTTCCCAGAACGATCCAACTTTTCATTTTAACTAACCACTAGCATCATACATATCTATATATATATATATCCTGTAAACAATTTTTTTTGTCATCCCTATTTGAAGTGGAAAATAAAAAGTTGAGGTTCAGATGGGGAGATAGAAGAGCTGCAGCTTAACTCCCACGGGTCTTATCGATTTTTCAACAGCGATCGGTCTTCATTTTAGCCTTCTGCACGTAAGTCCCCAAGAGCATCGACATTCCTTTATGATTGATGTCATACCCTCTCTCGTATTCGTTCAAGTGGAAAGAAAAATTTGTTTAATGGAAAAGTAATTTAGTCAGAATCGACTGGAAGTTTTCTTTCTCATGATGTTCATCTTTTTTTTTTCTTCTCTCTTCCAAGCTCTTTTGCACCTTTTCTCTCCGTGAAAGAGGTGAATAATGATCAGAGTTTTTGGGGGAGGGGGGGAGGGTGAGCGGTGATAATAGCCAAGGAAATTAGTCTCCACGTGTAAGAACATAGTAGACTCATCAACGCTATGTCTTCACTGGAGCGAGTAAATCTCTTGGAGCCCTTTCAGATCTTTCATTCACATGATAACGAACTAAAATTCACCATAATAGTGAATGTATTCTGAAAACTGGCCTGATAGGTGAGATAACAGGCACAAGATTGATGCGATGCCTACGAATTCAAAGAGACTAACCCACAAATTAATCCATGCCATAAATGATCCTACCTCATCAATCTCACTTGTGTGTTTCAAACTTCTCTATTTTTTTTTATCATGACGAGCAATTTATTTCCTAAAAAAAGGGGTAAAGAGATTCTTCACTATCATTGTTCTCGGTGAGGCATTAAATGATAGGAGATAGAATATTTTTTGGATTTTTATTCTGCATTAGCACACGGAAATCAGAATATAATCGGGAATTTTGTGAATCCTGAATGATTGATCTCCAGAAAACAAGAACTTCAAAAACTGCTGCCACAAATTAATCAGTGCCATGAATGATCCTGCCTCATCAATCTCACTTGTGTTTCAAGCTTTCACCCCTTTTTTTTTTCACATGACATTGGCCCATTTATTTCCAAAAAAAAAACTTTAAAAAATTACCAAAGGTGGGAGAAGAATTCTTCACTATCATTGTTCTCTCAGATGCATTAAATTAAATTTAACCTACGCTTTTAGAGACATTCTCCTCTACAATTTCGTATCTTCAATGCAAGAGATTCATGACTTCCTCTCTTGGTTGGAAACTTCCATAGAATACTTTACAGATTCTTTGCTCTTTCTGGAACGTGAGTTGGATACGTAGTTCCTTGAAAGATTACGAAACTTTTATCCTTTTTTTTACCTTTTTTTTTTTAGTTTCAAGGCTCCTCAACCCCTTGTTAAGGTGCCATGAAGTGATTAATCCTTTTAAATCTCACTCCAAGCTGTTTCTTTATTTCCAAATAATTAAAATATATTATTCAATTGATATATGGATATAATCCACTTGAAAACAATTTCATGGGAAAAATTGAATTCCTGAGAAAAAAAAAGATAACTAGTTCATCATCAAGTTTTACGACTCTAGGATAGGGGCCAAGGACTTTCTCTACGTTTTTTTTTTTCAAAAAATTATTTGAGTTTGACCTAATTTAGAGGCACTATTGATCTCAACTGTTGAAAGTTTTTCAAGGGAATGGGTTTGAAAACAGAATAGAAGAGTTTTTCTTGATACTTTTTTTCATTGATTAGATTGAAGCACAAGTTTTTCAGGCGTATTGTCTGAAATGAGATTTGTGCTCATTGTATCTGACATTTCGACTTTTTTTTATCATGAAAATACAAGAATAGAATCGTTTTCCTAAAAGCAAAAGGGCGTAAGTGCCATTTTTTTCGCCTTTTTCTCATTGAAAAAAAGGGCCTAAATGCTGCTGATAAGCACTTTTGTTATCATCTATTGTTAAAAGATATTGAACAATCGAAGAAATTATTAATAAACAAAAGAGCGTATGAACTGGAGATATGCCTTTTTGTTGTTATAAACTCTCATAATATTTCGCAAATTTTTAAACAGTAATAACAGAAAGGCATATATTTAGAAGATACACTCTTTTGGTATTATGAACTTCGGAAAGATGAAATAATAATAATAATAATAATAATAATAATATGAAAGCATATGGACTGGACATACGCCCTATTTACACTACATATTGGCACTTACGCCCTTTTGTTACTTCAATTTTTATTTTGTTATTTTCGTTCATTACATTATGAAAAACTTTTCAAAGTGTATTTTGGACATACGCCCTTTTCCCTCTAAAAAGTGGATTTTTTTGGCACTTACGACGTTTTGCTTCTAAGATGAAACAGAAAAATTCTGTTTTTTTTGTGAATATTCCGGAAATCAAGAGAGATAGCGCGCTTTTGTTCGAATCCTTTTTTTCTGAAGAGAATTTCAAAAATTTCTACAAAAATTTGCCTATTTCCCTTTAATTTTCAAAATATTTTTAAAAAATAATTTACTGAAAAAAATTAATTTCCCTTGTTCATGTGCTTTCATTGAAAATCTGAGGATTTGAAAAACAATTTTGTAAAATACCCTGACATGAGAAATATCACAGCAAGCATGCTCATTAAGCCTGAAAATTAATTCTGCTTTTGGAATAAAGCCCACGAGGCTCACGTGGGACATTCATGTATCATGTAAAATTACCAAGGCTTGAGGCTTTTCGCTTTCTCTCCCCCATGGTGAATGTGTACAGCCTTTTCCAGACAACCAATGAATATCGTACTTTTTTTTGTTTCATGCACGATTCGATATGGCAGCCAACACAGGATGCGAAAGGGTTGAACACATTGGGGACAAAAACTTTGCCACACTCTCTATTCCCATATTCCCCATCGTAACTTTACTATCGCATGTAGTGTTTTGTACACTGGGGAATTTCAAAAATATCACCAGTAGTACTATCATGAAGTACAAAAACATTGCAATCTGTGAATTGAGATGGTCGGGTCCTTTCTGCACTGTAGTAAATTTTTTTGTTCCTTCCAAGTAGATAAAACAATGAAAGAATTTCATTAAAAAAAAAATTACACCGAAAAAAAATGAAAATTCAGGAAATGTTTCATTATATTAAATTGATCTCCGAAATGAGTGACTTTAGGGGAAAAAGTCAAGAGACTTTTTTTGTAGGAAATTTAATTCTCCACAAAAAAGGTTTCTCGAGTTTTTTCTCTGAATCCAATAGTTTCCAAGATATTCTCAAAACAATTCCCATTTTCTATAAAAATTCTGTTAAAGTGTGTTTTTTCATTTTTCTGAACATGAAAAGACATCAAATAATGTCAGGATTAAATTCGTACACATAAAATTTCCAACAAAAAAAACTAAATTTCTAAAGCAGAAATACAAATAGTATATTTTCAACAGCACGGAGGAAATTGCTTTTCCTATTGTACACTAGAAATAGTCTTTTCTCTCAAAAGTTCTATTTGGAGATCAGAAATTGAATCAATACTGTAAAGGAAGAATGCTCATTCATTGGAAACCAACAAACTGTGTGAAAGAGGCATTCATTGAAACTTTTCATTCTCAAATAAAAAAGTAAAAAAAAAAAGGTGAAAAACTCAACTTTTTCATCATTCTCACTCAATTTCTCAAAAGCTAAGCGAGATAGCGCTTTTTCTATGGAAACCTTTTTTATCCGAAATTTCAAAAGCCACGTAAAAGATCTCTACAAAATTTCCTCTATCTCGTTTAATTTCCAAGATATTCTTCAAAAAAATAAAAAAAAAATAGAAAAAAATTTAAAAAAAAAACAAAAAATAAGAATTCTCGAAAGATTAATAATTTGTTTTTCTTTTCATGACTTCATCTCCCGAAAAAAATGATTTCTTACAGCTACTACCCAAAAATATTCTCCAAAAACGTAAAAAAAAAAAAAAAAATTTAATCAAAAAACACAAAATAAAAATGAATAAAAATTTTCAAAAAATTAATTAATTTTTTTTTTATTCATAACTTCATCTCATGAAAAAAAAAAATGATTTGTTACAGCTACTACCTAGCAACAGTGTCAGGTGATCCAGCTCAACAGCATCTGTACCGTTTATCCACTCAAGAAGAGAATCCAAAATCCGAGTGCCTCAGCTGTGGAGTTAAGAGTGAAATCGATGGTACATACTGTCTGTACAACGAGGCAAAACTCTCGCCCGACAAAAGCCGCTACATCTTAACTTGTGCTGGTCCTGGTGTACCTGATGTCTCAATATACGACACAGTAAGCTTGCCTCTTTTCTCTGTGTGTCTGATTCCTTTTTTTTGCCCTTACTCTTTTTTTTTTCTCCTTTTTTTAAATAAATGTTTCATAGACACTGGTGGAATCGAAAATGCAGTTCATGCCACTTTATTGCCTTATCTTGTACTCTCCTGTGCTTGCACTCACGACACAGCCTCCGAGAGTGCACCAGAAGATAGGAACTTCATATTTTTCGTTATTTTCATTTACCATTTTTTTTCTCCCTCTACTGCATCTTTTTTCTTTAGTATGAAAAATGTGATGAAATTTTAGGTCACAAAAGCAGAAGTGACACGAAAATTTTTGCCATTTCATTTTACCACGGAATATCTTTAAGGGAAACATTTTACTGAAATTCACAAACTCCTACGACTCCACACAATCATCTTTTGTGGGAGGAAAGAGGGAGGGGGGAGGCTCTCTACTCGTAATTCAGCGGTTATTACGGCAAATAAAAACTCGAAGTTGGTCTTTTTTAAATTTATGAGAAAGTTCTTTGAAGATATGAGAAAATAAATTTCATTAAATTAGATTAATTTTGCTTTGGTTTTTTTTTTGTCGTTTATTTTTTAAGGGAAAAAGCCATTTTAATTATTAATCTTCAATTTTTTTTTTCTTCAAACGAATTGGATTTTTTTTTCTTTAGCTCATGAATGGGAATGGAATGATGGAAGGAATCAAGTACTTAAATTAATCGATTTAATTATCAATTATCAATAGAAAACATTTTAATTAGACGAAAAAATGAATTAAATCAATTAAAAGATTCTGCAGAAAATGCAATATTTATCTATAACACTAAATTCTTGTTTCAAATAACTGAAAATTACGTCTATATTAACTCCTTGAAGTACTTGTTAATTTTTATGCTGAATAAACCCTAAATAAGGTCTGAAAGCAAATGGAAAAAAAACGAAAAAAAAAAATTTAGAAAAATCTGAAGAATGTGGGATTAAATGATAGATATCTCTGAAACGAGTAGGTTTAGGAGAAAATGTCAAGATACTTTTTTTGTGGAAAATTTAATTCCCCACAAAAAAGGTTCCTTGCAAAATTCCCCTAAACTCAACGGCTTTTAAGATATTCTTTAAAAGAGTCTCCATTGTCTCCAGTCTCAAAACACAAATAAAACCTCATCAAAAGTAATGACTCATTCATCTCCTCTTTTATAAAAACCGCGTGTAAATTCAGAAAAAAGTGAAGATCACTAAGTAGACTTCAAAAAGTTTCTCCATTTAATCGCATCAGTCTGGAGGCCATTGAAGCTCCTTAAAAATAGAGTTGAAGATGAAAGAAGAAGGTAAAGTTGAAAAAAAAATTATATAAAATTGAGGATTCAATTGCGGAAGGAGTTGACTCGGTTATGCTACTCCGTCTTTTTCCTGCGACGAAAGTGGACAAAGAAAAGTCCAGAAAAAGAACTCTTTAACCTCAGGGTCTTCTCATTCCTCCCCTTTTTTTGCCTCGCATAATTACTCAAATTCCGATAATTAAATGAAGTAACTCGAAATTACTGCAAAAAGGCAAACACTTGTATAAAATGGAAACTCCATTCAATCCTGCTTGTTTTAATCGATAAACAGTGGAATTACATTCAATTTGAAATTACAAGTGGTATTTACTAGACTTGACAAATAATTGTCAATTTAATTAAAAATTGGAAAGAAAACTAATTTTGTGAAATTCGCAGATTGATATATTTTTTTTTTTGATATTTATTGATTAGACTCCAGGCTAGAAAGCCCATCGGAGCCATTTAAACAGTAAAAATTACATTGAAATATAAGTTATCACATTGAGTTAATAAAATAATTTTACATATTGCATTGAAATTTACATAAGAAGCAAAGCTAAAAAAAATAAATAAATAAAAAGGTAAAAAGGTATCACAGACAAAATGGAAATTCTCTAATACATAGCTAATTAAATTTGCATCTAGTAAGCTCAAAATTGATATAAAACAATATTTCTATTAGTTAATTAATTAATCACTGCACTATTTCTTTCTTTGGCCATTAAAAATTGGAAACATTGTTTCTTAAAAATTTCTGCTGACTCTACAGAAGTAATATTTTGAGGTAGTTCGTTCCAGAAGAGCGTTGCTTTCACAAGGAAAGAGTTTTGATGTGATGATAATCTTGACAAGCGAACTTGTAACAAATCATTTCGCTGATTTCCACGCAATCTGGTATCCGTTGATTTGATACTCAAGTCGTTTGAGAGAAGATTCTTGTGATTGAGCTTGATCATTTTGTAGATAATCATAGCTATCAGTAGCAATCTTCTGTTTCCGACTGTTAGCCAATTTTGATTTCGTCTCGCTTCTGAAATGTGATCAAATCGACGGAGTCCCGTTACAAAACGAACACAAGCATTGAATGCACATTGCAGCCTATGTTCATCTTGTTCAGATATATCAGTGAGAGCTACTGAACAGTAATCAAAAAGAGGCAGAACAAGTGCCACTACCATACGTCTGCGTAGATATTCATTGAATAGATCACCATTCGCTCGAAGTCGTCGCAAAGCTCTGAAAACTCGAGTACAAATTGATTCCACTTGATCCGTCCACTGCAAATGAGGTGTCAGAAAAACACCAAGATACTTGACCAAATAAACAAATTTTAGTACTTGTCCATTTAGAATAACCGCAGGCCAGCTGTCTATCTCCATAAAAGATGAACGTTGTTGTGGGCAAAAGGCCATCATCTGCGTTTTCTCAGGATTACAGCGAATACCGTTATCTGAGCACCATTTTGTTAATCGATGAAGATCCTCATTTAGCAGGTGTATAATAACATCAACCTCCTCTAGTCGACAGGTAACATACACAACAGTATCATCCGCGTACGAAATGTGCTTAGAAACCCGGAAACAATCAGCCATATCTGATGCATAGAGTGTATAAAGCAACGGACCAAGCACACTTCCCTGCGGCACTCCTCTTAGCACATTCATCCAATCTGATTGTCTGTCGCCATCAATTATTGACTGTTCTCTGTTGGCTAAATAAGAACCAATCCATTGCATAGGAGTTTCATCGAAGTTCCAAGTCCTAATCTTATCCAACAATCGATCATGTTGAACCGAGTCAAAGGCCTTAGAGAAGTCCAAGAAAACTGCAATAGTGATCATTTTATCATCGAATCCTTGTCTTATGTCTTCTAATAAACGTAAAACAGCATCTTGTGTACTAAGCATTGGTCTGAAACCTGTTTGAAACGGGTCCAGAATTTGTTCTCTTTCAGCATATTCCAGCAACTGTTCATGTACAATCTTCTCTAAAACCTTAGATATAGCTGGTAGAATCGAAATTGGCCGAAAATCCTTAACATCATGAGAACCTTTTACTTTACATAGTGGCCTAATGAGCGATTTTTTCCACTGTTGTGGAAATTCACCAGATTGCATAGACGCCGTACAGATGACTGACAATGGATGTGATATCAGCTTTCCGAATATCCTGAAGAGTTTAATTGGAAGCCCATCCTCTCCCACTGCATTTGATGAGATTGAAGATAGAGCCTTGGTGACCTGAGCCGGAGTAACCTCTTTAAAACGAAAGCGCTCATTTGCATTTCGTGAATTAACTGAAGAAATCAATCTCGACGTATGCAGATTCTCACTTGCTAAAGCTATATTCACAAAAAAGCTATTCATTCTATCGAGATCAATGTCCGGTGGCACTCCGTTAGTGGCAGCTGTCCTACTCCGTCTGGTCAAGCCAAGTTGATCAATACATTTCCATAGGTCTCTTGGTTTACGATGTTTAGAGAGACATTCTAAAATCTGATTCTTTTGCGAGCTTCTCATCATTTTCTTCACAAGTCTCCTCGTCGACTTATATATATCATATAATCGATCAGTGCGGTTTCGTCGCCAGGAACGGTAAGCTCTTTTTTCATCAGCAATTAATCTCCTTATATCTGAATTCATTCCCGGAACAATATATTTACGGCGTCGGAAAGAACAAACAGGTGCTTGTTCATCAACTAATGGGACTAAAGTATTCACAAATTCGTCCCACATATCTGAAACAGACAGACCATTCTCCAAAAACGACCAATCTGCCTGTAGCAATCCCTCTTCAAGTGCCTTATGATCGATGTTGTTCCATTGACGCCCATTTTGCAGATTAATGGTTTCAGGAACCGAGCTTTCAAGATATCGATATTCAATATGAATCAAATCATGACCTGAGAGAAAAGGCATATCTGATTGTCCAAATGAAACTAGTCTATCAGAGTCACTGACAACAGCAATGTCAATCCAGGTATCTGAATGCTGGCGATGATGAGTTGACTGCAACGGAACTATGTGAAGGTCAAGTGAATGAAAAAATCCAGTTAGTCTACGAGTATAATAAAATTCTCTGTCATTGAAATTCGCATTGCAGTCGCCAGTTATAATAACATGACGATAAGAGCCAGCTAACTCTGATAAATCAGTTTCAAAGTAATCAAGGTGACCTAGCCCAGGAGGTCGGTATAACACAGCCAGTAATATCTTTGGTTTCCCTGGTAGCCAAATTTCCAATAATAAATATTCCGGTATAGCTCCACCTGTAACATTGAAGCCAGTAATAACTTTTGCTGACCAGCAATTCTTAACAAAAACCGCAACTCCACCACCTCTGCATCGTACTCTATCTCTTCTAAGAATCTGATATCCAGGCAAAGCTACAAGTGAGTCTTCAATCCAATCCTTCAACCAGGTTTCTGATATTGCAATGACATCAAAATCTTGGTTCATAAGCTCAAGACGAAAGACGTCAAAATGAGATAATAAAGACTCAGCATTGCAATGACATACACGTATATTGCGACCATCAAAATTGGAATTGTCATTAGCCTTGCCAGATTCTGTGATACCATATAAACCTCATGCAACATACTTATCAATATCTGCTGATGATCTGATAACAGCAGGCTTTTGACCAACAGCAGTCCTTACAAGAATTGCCCCATCACCAAACCAGATCGAATGTGATTGCAAATGAGTCAATTTCTCCTGAACTTCCTTGCGAAGTTTGATTAGTTCAGATGTAGCTCTTCTACCAACGGAAATTATTTTATTTGACCAGCTAGTATTAATTTGTTGAGCAGTAATTTTGCCAAATCTTCTCTTGGCGACCAGAAAACTGTCAGCAAGTTCACGATTCCTAAATTTTAAAATAATAGCTCGTGAGCGATTATCAGCACGAGGGCGCCCCATTCGTTCAATAAGTAAAATCTCATTTTGATCATCAGGAATAGATAGAACTGCTGAGATCTTCTGAAAAACTTGACGTAGATTTTCATTGGGTGCTTCAGGTACGCCAGTAAACACTAGATGTGAAGAAACCTGCTCTGCTTCTAATTTCAGAATCCTCCGCTGCAAGACATCAGGCACTGATTCAGTAGTAGAAGAATTTCTCCGTAGCTGTTTCTCCTCCAAGACTGTTACTGTCTTCTTCATGTTTGCCAATGTTGTCTCAACTGTGGCCAGCCTCTTAGCATGCAATTCATTATCAACCTTTAGTTGTGCCAGGGTACCACTGAATTTATCCATCTTATCTGATATTTGAGTAAAGTTGTTATTTAACTGCAAAATACCAGCTTGAAGATCTTTCTCAAGTTTCACATCAGAATTTTTCAGCGAATTTAATGTGATGCTCTGCTGCGCCATTTGTTTAGCTAAACGATCGAACTTCACATTGAGATTTTGTAAAAGAGTAGCAACTGAATTCATTGACGCAGATATTGGAGTAGCAGTACAAGGAATTTCATCTTCATTTAAATCATCTGTTTTATCTAGAACTTCTTGTTGAGTAGCTTTATCTGTATATTCAACTGAATCTTGTGGCTTATCATTATTAAGCAAAGTTCCCGATGGAATCTTTTCACCTAGACATAGTAAACAGCTTTTTGACATATGGTAGTTGATGGTAGATAGTGGGGAATTTTTAAATCGATTCATAATACATTGCATGTGTCCCAAATGTTTGCATTCACCACTAAGCATAATCACATCATTTTGGAATAACTTCTTATTACAGAGACAGCAGCCATCCTTGAAATCTTCTCTTGTAAAATTTCTTGCAGCAGCCCTAATTGCAACATTCTCTATCTCTGTGATAAAATTAGTTGTTGAAACAGATTTTTTACTCGCCAATCTTGTTGTTGACATGATGATTAGTTGCAATGCCGTTGGCAAATAGAATAGATGGCGTATTAATGAGTAGTGCTAAAACTAAAATCACTAGCAGCCCACGAGAATCCCGCGTAAAATATCAACAGCAGAAATAACACCAACAAAAAGTTATAGGTTATAATACAGCAGTGAAAGTTCAAATAATAATACACTTTTAAAAAGTTCACCAATTGCTTGAATTATTATCACAAAAAGTATATAAGCGTAAGCACAAACAAAATTGATCACATTGACTGATTACATAACAAAAATACAGCATATAAAAACACAATTCATGAAGAGCAAAAAAAAGTACGTTAACTCAATGTGACTCCTAGGGAGTTTTTTTTTTCAGATTGAAAGATTGTAATGCGAATATCTTTTAGGCGAGTGGAGATAGAGAAAAATGTTAGGAGACCTATTTTGTAGACATTTTAATTCTCTTGAAAAAAGGTTTCTTGATAAATTCTCGTAAACCTCACGGTTTTTAAGATCCTGAGTCTCACAGTCAAAATGATCAAAATTTTTTTTTTTTAGACTTTTATTGGTCCATTAGGTTCAAAAAAGCTTCTGCTGTTAATATCTTTGGTGCGAGTAGGTTTAGAAGAAAATATCAGGAGACCTTTTTTGAAGAAAATTAAATTCTCTAAAAAAAAGATCTCCTGATTTTTTCCTCTAAATCCACTCGTTTCAGAGATCCTTTTAGATCAATTCACCAGGAATTTCCTCGCTGTTTTTTCACCACTTCACATTAATTTTTTCATTTCCCCAATTACTCTCGAATGCCAATAATTAAATGAAGTAACTCAAAATTACAGTGAAAAGGCAAACACACTTGTATAAAATTCCACTTCCATTTAATCCAGCTTGTATCAATAAATACAGTAATTACATTTCATTTTAAATTACAATTGGTATAAACTAGAGCATACAAATAATCCATTAATTACCTTCGTTATTTACAAAATGTTTCAATCAAAATCCCCGGGAAAAAAAAGGATAAAAATAAAAAAATTAAATAGCACGTTATCCATTAATGATTATTAATGGGAAATTGAGTACGTGATTAACAGTTTTTGGGAGTGAACATTATTCAGTAGTAATCTAAATCCACTGTGAAAATCCAATATAAACTCGTAAATCAAACAGTCCGTATGTTTACCAAAGTACTCTATCAAATATTCCAAGTGCAAGAGAGATAGGGGCAAATGAATAAAAACAATGGATAAACCAATAAACGGATAATTTCAATGAACTTTACACAATTATCTATTATTAACGTGACATCAATTTAACGGCAATTTTCAGTCATATATGCGGACGTTAATGAGAATTTTAGCTGAACTTAAGAGGTAATACCACTGTAAAGGCTTAAAAAAGGCGTTTTTTGGATATTTTTTTTCTATAGAAAAAGTGGCAATGAAATAATGATATTTAAGGGAGTCATTGAGCATATATTTGAGTTTTCAGAAGAAAAAAAATTTACCTAAAAATATCAAAAAATGACGACACAAGAGTCATTCTTGCGAGGCTCCTCGAATTTAAAAAACTTTAAATTGTGCAAATTTCAATTGAAAAAAAAAAATTGGGGGATTTCAAAAATATTGTTTTTTGTGTGATTGGTGACCATTTGAATGAAAAAATTCAAATTTCGATCAAAAAATCGGCAATTTTTTATCAATAAAAAATGTGCAAATCAATTTTTTGAAAATCCCCTACGTATTGCTGTTCGAAATATTGTTTTCAAGATGCTATGGGAAATTCAAATGAAAATAATGAAAATTATTGGTGTTATGCTGCTTGCCAATTTGAAAAATCATGTTTCGAGAAAAATGCGATTGAAGTTTTGACTTAGTCTATGAATATGAAGAAATGCCTCGGGGAAAATTCAAAATTTCATGAGAAAAAAAGGGTTTCGAGTGATAAATTTTGATGCCCGTATTCTGGAAGGCCCGAAGTAATTTTTAAAACAAGAAAAAAAAATCGATTCTTTAAAATCTAATTCAGTGAATTCGTGAAGAATGTAATGAAGAATAAAATAAGCTCTAGAAACAAAAAATTAATTGAAAATTGAAAAATTTTCATTATTTTTTACATTTCTTCAATTTTTTCATGATTTAAAAGAATGTAAAAAATAATGGAAATTTTTCAATTTTCAATTAATTTTTTGTCTTTAGAGCTTATTTTATTTCTCATTACATTCTTTACAGACTCACTGAATCAGATTCGAGAATTTCATCTTGTATAAATTGTTATTAACAATTTTATACCGAATTTTATCATCCTTAATTATTCTTCAAGTCTAATTCGACAGCGCGGAAAAAAAATGTTTTGAAAAGAAGCGCGATTCTCTAAGTTGTAAATGAATTTTCAAAGCAAAAAAAAAAAAGTTGAAACTTCTGGCGGGTCTTCCCCCTTTAAATGGAGAGAAGTCTCAAATTTCCTTGAGTCTTTAAACTTCTAATCTATTCAGTTTATAGGAGTTGAAACTCATATTATCGAGTAAAGATGGAAATTAAAGAATTAAATAAATCAATTAAATTGAAGAATTGAATAAATCAATTAAATTAAAGGATTAAATCAATCAATTAAATTGAAGAATAAAATTAATCAATCAAATTAAAGGATAAAATAAATCAATTAAATTGAAGAATGAAATCAATAGAATTAATTAAAATGCACAAGTTTCTGAATTTTTTTTTGGAGATGCTCAGGATTGATCTCAAATGAGTATCAAAGCTCACATCTTTCCACTTTTCACTTGTTTAGTTTAGAATTATCTGTTGGCCTAATGTGTCTATTGCCTGTTAGTTACGTATTAGATTGTGATTGGAGATTAGCAAATGCTTGATTTTACGTTCAATAACACGTATGGCCTCAATTGTAAATGTGTTGGTGCTTGATGATGCCCCCCCCCCTCTCCTCCCCCCTCTCGAGGGGGCAATTAATTGCCACTTGAACTGATCGTTTTAATCCATTATTTCTCCCTCATCAGAATCTATTACCATTAGTGCAATTATTCAATCAAGTGCATGTAATTGTTAAACTCGAAAAATCAATGTAATTTGATGTTTTATTGAATTAATTAATTCAATGGAAATAATTTTGGTTGGTGATAATATTAATTAGGTGAAGGGGTAATTGGGAGAATGTATTCATTAACATTGTTTCTATCAACGAGAATTATTTTACGGATAATTAAAATTGTTGGGAAAAAAAATACAATTTTTGTTAATGGAAAAATTAATTCGTGTTGTTTTTTTTTGTTATTTTGATGGAAATTCGGTTTTGGAGGCCTGGATAAATCTCATTTGCTGCAATATCGAATGTAATGGACGTAAAATCATTGGATTTTTGGGGATAGTCGTTTGTGAAAGAGAAATTTCAATAGAAAAAATGAAAATTCAGGAAATTTTTCATTATATTAAAGAGATTCCTGAAATGAGTGGATTTAAAGGAAAATGCCAGGAGACCTTTATTGTAGAGAATTAAATTCTCTTCAAAAAAGGTTTCTTGACATTTTTCTCTCAACCCAGAGGTTTCTGAGATAATCTCAAAATAATTAACATGAAAAATATCTCGTTAATGTGAGCGTTAATTGGTGTAATTTTTCTGTTATTTTGGAAGAATTAATGAGGAGGGATGAAAAGTTGGTTCTGGAGGGTTGGATTTACCCTCATTTGCTGTAATATCAAATGTAATGTACGTGAAATCATTAAATTTCGATGGGAGAGTAATTTTTACATGAGAAATTCCAATGAAAGAAATAGAAATTCGGAAAATTTTGTAATTTGTAATTTGAAATTTCTAATTATATTAAGAATATTTCCGAAATGAATAGATTTAGAAGAAAATGTCAAGAACCCTTTTTTGTGGAGAATTAAATTTCCCTCAAAAAAGGGTTCTTAACATTTTTCCCTAAACCCACTAATTTCCGAGATCCTCTTAAAATAATCCACATTTTCTATAAACTCAATTTTCACAATTTTCTCATTTATTGCAGTGACACTTTTCTGCATTACGTATTCCCTCTTTATAATGGAAATAGGGACGTCAACGTAACAAGTGTTGCCCATAAAAAACCATGTCACCCAAAATTCAAATGTCCCCAATGTATCTGTCAGCCTGTGATTACCCTCTACTCTGTTTTCCCCATTCTTTTTTTTCTGGTCATCCACCGAAAATTATGTTGAAGGTGGAGGGGCGTTGGTAGTGGGCACAAATCTATCCATTCTACATATATTCCCCCTCCTGCAAAATGCCACGGTTGGCTATTTCATGGGGCAATCATTTGCACTGCAACGGTCTGTGCACAATTATCACAGGAATAATCAAAACCGTCAATCATCGTTAATTAATGTGAATGTTTAATTTGGAAAGCTCTGCGTGTACAATTATCCAACTCAATTGTCCAGTCCACAAAAAAAAAAAAAAAAAAAAGCAGAACAAATTAAAATTCGTTAATTTATCATGATTTAATGACAATGAACCAAACCAATTAATTTAATTATTGCAGAATTAAATATATTTTTTTTTCCATTTTTTTTAATTAAAAATTTTTCTTTTTCTGCAAGTAATTTTCACGCGAGTGGGTTTAGAGAAAAATCTCAAGAAACCTTTTTTGTAGAGAATTCAATTCCCCTCAAAAAAGGTCTCCTGACATTTTCCTCTAAACCCACTATTTTCTGAGAGCCTATCAAAATAGAGAAAAAAAAATCAGAAAATTAAAAAAAAAATCCTTTTTTTCATTTCAGAGTAATTCAACGAAATTGCTGACATGGGAGAGTAACAGTGGTGTTGCTGAAATTATGAGTAAAAAATCAAAGCCAATTGTCAAGAGATTCACTGTTCAAGTTGCTGGTGATTTTGATGCACAAGTACGATTATTGATACCACCAGGCGCCGATTTGACCGGTACAACAAAGTATCCAATGCTAGTTTACGTGTAAGTATTTGGAGAGACTAGTGATAAATCACTCTAGACATTTACCAGTGGTTTTCCTACCAACTTTTCCTTGATACATACGATCTGCCTCTTTTTCCTTATTTCCCCTCCTTTTTTTCCCTTTTTTTCCCTTTTCTTTTTTTGTGCTGTACCTTCGTGCCAAGTTATTCTGGTGGAAATGTCTCGCAAAAGGGAGGAGGGAGGATTGGAGAGAAGAGTATCGAGGAGTTTTCAGTTAAGAGGAAGGAAATCGTTGGATGTGAATAATAATATTTCAATGAGTTTTCCCATTGTGCTTGCACACACACACACACACACATACGATATTTTATCGGGCCCTGCAAGAACAAGTTCCCATCTCCGATGGGAGCACTTAGCTACTGAGTTACGCTCTGCCTCGACATTTTTACCTTTTTTTTTCATTTTTTTCTTTTTTCTTTCCATTTCCCTCTCTTCTCGGCTTTCCTACACGTACACAAGCCAACTGGAGAGAGTAGCAGCCTCCAAGTACCCGGAGAATCCATTACAGCGTGACGATCAATCAGCTTTTAGAGCACGACATCGACCTGTATATCGTCGTGTATACGAGAAGCATTAAAGTATAAATATCACGGACTCTTGGAGTACCGATGATGGAAATAAACTCCTTGGGAACGGGGTAATGTGGAGTATCGTCAATTCGAGCATTTTTATTAACGTGGGATGCATTAGGATTAATGGGAAATTATTGCGTTATTGATAAGTTAATTGGAAGGAAAAAAAATCAGTTTTTTTTTGGGTTTCGAATATTTTTGGGAACATTCTAAGTTGGAATGCGGATATCTTTTAGGCGAGGGGAGCTAGAGAAAAATGGGAAGAGACCTTTTTGGTGGGGAATTTAATTCTCTTGAAAAAAGGGGTCTTGATAAATTTCGGTAGATCTTACGGTTTTCGAGATATTTTTAATAATATTAAAATTCAATTTTTCAATTTTTGATTTTTAAAATTTTTTTAATGGAATTCAATGAACTTTTTTTGCTAATATCTTTGGAACGAGTGGGTTTGGGGGGAAATGTCAACATATTTTTTTCTGCAGGGAATTCAATTTCCTTAAAAAAAGGTGAATTTTTGTAGACCTCATGGTTTTCGAAATATAGTCGAAATTTGTGATTTTTGATTTTTTTTTAAACTTTTATAGGTCCACTGGGTTCAATAAAGCTTTTTCTCAATGCTTCAATTTAAAGCTTTTTTTGAAGCTTTCAATGAAAATATCAAGAGACATTTTTTAAAAAGGCTGTAATTCTCTGAAAAAACGGTCTCCTCATGTTTTTCTCTAAATCCACTCGTTTCAGAGAGATTTATAGATCAATTCACTAGAAATTCTACGAACTCTTTTTTTTCTTCACCACTTCACATTGATTCTCTTATTCACAAAATAATCCCCCCTCTTATTTCCAATAATTTATTCAACTGGATAAATATGGAAATTTCAATTTATCGAAGAATCAAATAAGTTTGAATCAAACCGTCCGTAAATGTCATTTAGAATATAAATTTTCCTCGTATTATTCGTCGCAAACGTTCGAAATGATTGTAAAGTACTGCAGTAATATAATTTTCACTAGGAAAATTGAAAAAATAAAGTTATTTCTCAATTCGCTAGTAAATTCACAGAGTGCTTTTCCACTTTAACCGTGAAAATTTCCTTTTCATTTCAATTACATAGAAAATATTCGTCTCTTTAACTTCTCCAAAAAAAAATCCACTCGAATTTCTTCTTCTATCTAAAATTATGTAAATTTCTTCACTCATAAAATAAGAAAATATACAATTTTACGTACACGCTATTCTCACTCTCACCTTGGGAATTTCATTCTTGGAATAACAAAAGAATATTGTATTCAATGAATTCTTAAAAAAGAAAATGAAGAAAAGAAAAAAGGGGAAAGAAGAGAAAATGAAGAAAAAAAAAGGTAAAAAAAAAAGAAGAAAACTGAAGAGTCTCGAGAAAGAAAGCAAATGATATCCAGAACTGAGAGAAAAAAACATCTGGAGTAAAATTTTCTACATTCAGAGAAATCAGGGGAATGGGAAAAATGCGCACGTAACACACGGCAAATGAAATTCAAATTCAACTGTAAAAAAAAAAATAAGCGGTAAATGAGAGAGAGAGGGAAGAAAAATTCATGAGAAGTTGAAGAAAATTAAGTGAAAATTTAAGAATTCTGAGTAGAGGAGAAATCATGAAAAATTGATGAACTCAAATGGATTATGTGCATGAAATTCTTGGAAAAAATTAAGTAAATTTCTTTGAGAGACCACAAACTTCTTTTCTAAGAGAAAATTGATGAAAAAAAATAATTTTAATTAGAATATTTTCATCTTTTTTTTGTGAATATATTTGAGGCGAGTGGGTTTAAAGGAAAATGTCAAGAGACCTTTTTCGAAGAGAATTTCAAGAACTACAAAAAAAGACTCTTGACTTTTTTCGCCAAACCCACTCGTTTCCGAGATATCTGCAAAAATCTGAATATCTTCAAAATATTTCAAATTTATAAAAAAAAAGTCATAATTAGAATTCTTTTAGCTCCTCTCGCGAATATCTTTGAAGCAAGTGGGTTTAGAGAAAAATGTCAAGAGAGTTTTTTTTTTAATAATTAAATTTTCTACAAAAAAGCTCTCCAGACTTTTTTCCTTAAACCCCCTCGTTTCCAAGATATCTACAAAAAAAAACTAAATATCCTCAACATATTTTAAATTTACAAAATTTCCCATCTCCGACTAAAATCCTGAAATTTTAATGGTAAAAATTTAATGCAACACTAAGTACACAAGTAAATCTTAATAACGCGTAATTTGTAGTCGACACGATGGCCCGAAAAACTTTTCTGCACTTTCGCGAAACAGAAAGCGAGAGAGAGAGAGAGCGAAAATAAAGTTTTTCCGTAAACTCCATGCTCTCTTTGAAAAGTCTTAAGACACTAGACTTCACAAAAGACACAACATAGAATGCGTAACTGTCGTACCTTTTACTTCTTCAGTCTGAAGAACCCCAGAGGAATTAAATACACTCGTTCCGGCTGTTGCTTGGGCATTTCTCAACATCACCGCAAACGAGGGCTGAAAAAAAAGAAAACGAGTGAATAAAGAATTTAAAATAAAATAAAATGTAAAGAAGTAGTAAAAAAAAAGAGGGGAAGTAGTAGGAAAAACTTCTAAGTACTCTCCACGATTCCAGTGTACTTTAGGGGGAGGGGGGGTGGAGAGAAAAAAATATAGAGGGAGAAAAAATTTAATCATAAAAATAAATATTTATGCAGTGGAAAATGGCTGAATGCTTTTGAAGTAAATTTTTTTGTTTTTATTGGAAAAAAAGAGCCTTGATATTTATTAAAGTTAAGCGCAAAAAGAACTTGACAATTTTTTTTTACATCAAAAAGCTGTTCTTCGAAAGGAAGCTGTCCCCTGGTGCTTCTCTCTGCAAGTTTTATGAATTTTTGAAAATTCCAGGCGTATCGGTACCATAAATTTACTGAAATATGCATATTTCGTCAATAATGCCACTCTCATGCTCGTTAAAATGTGATCGTGAGTACGTAAAAAAAAAAAAAAAAAAAAAAAAATGAGGCAAATTTATGATTATGAGAATATTTGCATCCGTTTCATAGAGAGTACCTATTCATGATGGAGAGACGTGAGAGGAAAAAACATGGAAGTAGATGATGGTGAGGGATTTCCTGCGTTGTGCTTCTGGGACATCATAGCCCACTGAGAAACTTTCTTCTTCTTTTTTCTACTGAAAGAATCGTGCGCAAGATTATTCATGGAATAGGATAGAAGGGGAAAAAAAAGACACACAGGGGGGGTAGAGGATTCCCTCGTGTACTAAAATTTTCAGAGAGTGGCTTTCAAATCGATGACAATAAAACTCACCAGTTTCCTCCATTTTTCATTTATCGTGAAATCTTCTAGAAGTCATTGAAACTCTCTCTAAAATTTGTTGAAAATCATGTGGAGATTGTTTTAAAAGGGATCTTGGGAATTATGGAGTTTAGGAGAATTTATCAAGAAAGCTTTTTTGTGGGGAATTTAATTCTCTACAAAAAAGGTCTCTTGACATTTTTCGCTAAATCTACTCGCCTCTAAGATATCCGCGAAAGAATAGGCGAGTGAATTTTTTTTAGCTGATTTTTTTTCTTTACTTCACTCCTGAATTATTTTATAAGGATCTTCGAAATTATTGCATTTACGAGAAATGATCAAGAGACCTTTTTTGTAGATCTCCAAATTCTCTACAAAAAAGTTTTCTTGACATTTTCCCCTAAGTCCACTTGCTTCAAGAATATCCATAAAATAACGTAAAAGATATTTCTCCAATTCTTTTTATCCTCAAAATTACGAAATAAAATTTCTCTCATTACTCCTAACAAAGGCTTAATCAACTCCAAACGTCCAATATTCACCGAGTAGAAAAAATTTAAAATTCAAAGTGATAATAATTCTTTTCCTCTCCATCTCAAATTCCCAGTTAAAAAAAAAAATTTCCCAATGCATTAACAATTTGTGATATTAATGATTCTGGCATATATCCAAATTTCCATTTTCTTCCATCACAATTAATTGAGTTTCTCCAATTTTCTTTTTCTCTTCATTTTCAATTCCATTTGAAAAAGAACAAAAAAAAAACTAAACGAGTTCATTTGGATAATTTTTCACTGACGAAAAATTTCCAACTAAATTCATTGATAAACTTGGCTCAATGGAATTTAATCCGATTGGGAAATAAATTAGTTCGAGCAAATGAATCATAACGTATAAATTACACGAAGTGCATTAATTCAATGAAAAACTAATTCCAATAATTTTTCGTGAATTGTGAAACGTCATTTGGCACTGACAAATATTTATTGGGGGGTACTTTTGATGATTGGTTAAATCAGGTCAGAGGTGCCATTTACCTTGTGGTTGAATCACGATATTCGGCTATGGTTTATGACATAGTATATGCATATGTACCGTCATTTATCGATTGACCCAGGGGGACGATTGTTGCGCGGTATGCTTTACAAAGCCCCTTGATGTCTCTCCCTCATCGCTCTGGCTCGTTCTGGGTATCATACCATCATAATAGACCGATGAGATCAAAGGTCAGTGGATTGATGGATCCTTACACATTGCTATTTGGCTAATATTACATGCAGTTTCCCCCGAGTTTGCTCATTATTTCGATTACTCAATCTATATGAAATTGCAAATTGATTACTAGTCCAGGTCATTTCATCATCTCCAATTCAATGAATAGCAATTAAAAGCGCGTTATGCGTGAATTATTTATCCCTTCTAAAAAAAAGCATGAAACGTTTTTTGTCACCGTTTTATTTTCCCTAAACCTAGCTATACCATATCATATTATATTAGTATAGTATAGCTAGAATAGCTAGTATAGTATAGAATAGTATAGGGAAATTTTTTTGGAGTACTAGTTTACACTGGTTTAGGGAACTTTCTTTGTCACCTTCAAAAATCCACAGCCATTATGACATTATGTTATGGTATAGATAATGCATAGATTCAAGTACTATGGAACTAAATTTCAACTTCTCCATCTATACAATAAATAATGATAAAATAGATAATATAGATATAATTAAAAAATCATATTCTATTTTATTGGATCGTTACAGCATTTCTGTTTCCAAAAATCATCCCAGTATACACGACCTTTAAGGGCAATTGAAATAAATTTTGAAACCAAAAGCTATTTCAATTATCTGGGGCCCTTAACCCTTATTCTTTCTGAAAACCCAGACGGAAAATTACAGAGAAAGAATAGGTTTCGACTCTAAATAATGTCACTATGGTTAATCGGTAATCGGTGATAACAATGATATTTTAACGTCATCCGTGGATTCAACATCAGTTCATCTCTTAGATAGTGCAAAAAATCGCATCTCCATTAATTTATACAAGATAAAATATCGGTAAAAAAAATGATGTCGCTGAAGATTTGTCAGAGAAATGAATAAAAATGACAGATTGAATAAATGAATGTCAAAAAACATGACGAATAACTGAATAAAAAAATAAAAAAATATAAATGAATTGAACAAACTTCACACTCTTATATAGATAAAAAAATTAAAATTGAATAAATTGCAATCAATACTTCTTAGAAATTATTTCTAAAAAAATTAAAATTGAATTGCAATTATAAAAGGTTGCGATTGGGAAGATATAGCGATTATTTACATAAAAAAATCCATTTCTTCAGAAGAAAAATCCATTTTAGCAAAAAATGTATTTCTTTATAGAAAAAATCCATTTTTTCATAGTTTTATTATAAACATATTCATACTTGACCACTGACACCCAATATAGCTCAACACGCGCGCGCAAGTGCGCGTCCCAATTCTAGTTAATTAAAAAAAGCAATCATATTTTGATTCGTCCATCATTTATCAATTATTAACGTTTAATGAGAATTATGGACAACAATTAATGTGTAGAACTTTTCATTTTTTTGCCAACGTTTCGTACAGTAAAAGAAACAATTACGAAATTTAACAAAAAATTTAACTTTTAACTTTGATTGAGTTGTTTAAGTAATTTTATCAAATTTTTTCATCTATGCTTAAAATTTTTGATATTCATTTTATATTTGACTCATCTGTAAAACGCGAGATTTTGGTAACTATAATTCAATCGTTCATTATTTATTCATGAATCTACATTTAAAGACTTAATTTGTCGAAGAGGAAAAATGAATTTTTTTAAATTTTGTAATTGTTTCAATAATTGTTGTCCATAATTCCCATTAAACGTTAATAATTCATATTTTTACTTTTAATGTAATTCTTTTAAACTGTAATTGGTGGAACGAAATTATCGAATGAGATGCGATATTTGGGATTCAATGCGAGATTTACAATCAATTAATCGAAATTTTGGAAAATATCGATTGAAAGCTCATGTAATATTGATTTTTCTTCCCTTGAATAAAGACAGGCAAAACAGAATCGAATTATCGATTAATCTGAAATTCAATTAATCGAGTTTTTATATCGATTGATCGATATATTGAAATTGAAATCGATCAATCAAAAATTGATTCTTCTTTCCTCTTTTTTTTCGGAGTAAAACTGGTCTATTTTGCTTAATTTCCGAGATATCTTCAAAAAAAACTGTCGATAATGTGAAAAAATGCATTATTTCCATTCGGAAAAATCAAAACATTTTTTCTCCCTCCAATTCCGAAAATATTTCCCTTCATTCACTCCAATTAATTCCATCCAAACAAAACAATTCAGATTACCCAATGCAACTTCAACATTTACCAACGAAATTGGAATGAAAAAAAAAAGAAAAAAGAAGAAAAAAAAATAATCTGTATAAATAATCAATGGATTTTATTTATTTTCCACAGATACGGTGGACCAGATACGTATCAAGTGACGGAAAAATTCAACATAGACTGGGGAACGTATCTCGTAACTAACAAAAACATTATTTACGCAGCGATCGATGGTCGTGGATCCGGATTAAAGGGCAATGGAATGCTATTTGCTGGATACAGAAATTTAGGAACCGTTGAAATTTACGACCAGATAAATGTCACAAGGTAAGCTTTATTTTTTTTTTTTATTCTTTATTTTTCATTTGAATTGTTAGTTTTTTAGGTTGAATAATCAGTGGCTTGTATCACTGCAAAACTTTTCTTTTCACTTGCGGCAGGGAAAAAAAAAGGAGGCATGGCAAAAGTAGTAGTAGTAACAAAAAGTCAGACAAATGCGAAACGGTGACGACGTAATCCTCTGATAACCCAGCCATGCTACTAACTTCCGACTTCTAATCCGGACTTCCAGATCCGTTAAATTAACTTCTTTTTTCTGAAAGCCAAGGGGGAGACCTAAAATAACTTTTCCCGTTTTTACTATTTCTCTTTTTTTTTTTTTTTTTTTTTGCAATTTATTTTTCCCTTTCGCATCTAACTTGGGACAAATTAATCGCTCGACTCCTCTCTTCACTGAATTATTTCCTTCTTTTTTTTTCTCCCACTTCAATTTTTTTTATTTCTCCTTTAGCACCTGCATTTCCGGGAGGACTTCTCGGATCCATTAATTAACTTCCTTTCTGGTCGTCCAGTTAACCTTTCTCCTCAACTGCTCGCCGCGTCTTTAGGAGTTTTAAAAAAAAATGGAATTATTTAACGGGAGTTTGAAGATAAGGTCAGCTTTAAGGTAGTAAAGTGAGTACGGTTGATAAAGTAGAAAAAAAAATGGGGATTTGTAGGTGATTTTGTAATTAATTGCTGATAATTCGAGAAAATTTGCTTTAATTTACCCGGAAAAAGTGATTAAACTATTCGAAAGTCATATCTTCAGCTTGCGAATATAATTTTTTTATCCATACCTCGGCCGAAAGTACGTACTTCCTGCATCGATTTCGAAGCAGAAAGTCTAACTTTCATGCACTGCACGCGCGCCCTCTACCACAGCGGGAAGAGAAATTCACAGTTGTCCCAGCCAAGAAGGATCTTCGGAAATATTCGGCTCCTATGCTACAATATGTAAATTTTAGCTTCGGGTGGACTTCGGAAAATCCTTTTTTGGCTGGGACGACTGTACACGCATAACCTCAGAGCTCACTTGAAATTAATTTTGTCACTCAATATTTCTCCTCTGTGTTTCTCAATTTTTTCACTCAAACTGATATGAAACGATTGAAAGAACTTCTAGCCAACGATGTGTCACATATGTTGGGTCAATTATAATTACGCCGTTGTATGGCGCAGTGCTTTAGTATATCTTAAAACGCCAATGTGAAAAAGGCACTTGAATTTAAAAAAAAACGAGGATATCAAGTTTCCAGACAAATTGATTTATTTTGAAAATTGATGGTTGTATTTATTTTTTTAGATGTATATTGCAAGTATTGATGCCTGCCCCCGACCAGCAGCACTCGCTTCGCTCGTGCTGCAAATGTCGGGGCAGGCATCCATACATACTGAAACATGATTATATTACTTAGAAAAATTTAATTAGCCGACGTACTTTCGGCCGGGCATGGATAAAAATCGTATACACCACACGGGCAGAATGTTGAATGCCCTGCACTGCGTACATGATGCCCTCGGCTTCGCCTCGGGCATCATATCACGCAGTGCAGGAAATTCAACTTTCTGCCCTTGTGGTGTAATATACTATTTTTCTCGAATTTTTTTTACATTAATCTCCTATCATATGCATGAGATAGAGAGAGAGGCAAATAGTTACGACTACCTTCTAATTAAAATTTCTCAATAACTATACGGTGAACTGAATATTTTTTTCTTCTATTATTTAGTTAAAATGCTGTTCTCTTCGTCAATAGTTTTTAAATAATGGGTCAACCCTGTGGTTTTTTCAGTAATTTCGTTATTTCTGTCCGATTTAGGGCGTTTCATCTCCATCACCGCTATTTTCAGTAACTTTGATAATTCATATCTCATAAACTGCACGAACAAAAATTATGAAGAAATTCAGAAAAATGTAAAAAAATATCATCTTTGATACGGCATCAATAAAATAAGGGGTAATACTATCGCAATACTCATTTCTGCAGGAAATATGACGAAATATGAAACTTGCACGATTTTTCACCAATTTTCTTCAGAAATAGGTGAATTTTTAATGTCAAAATCAGCAAAAATGTCGATTTATGTGTAGCATAATTTATGAGAGAATATCTCGGAAATTAAGCGAGATAACGTGATTTTTGTAAGAACCTTTTTCGTTGCTCTTATTCTTCTCTTCAAAAAAGGGTTTTTACTAATTTTTCTTCATCTCGCTCAATTTCCAAAATGTTCATAGAAAAACGACAAAAAATCTCAACAAATTCGTGCAATTTTCGACAATTATTGAACAGCTTTGCACCAGATAACATCAGTCAGTCCTCGACTCTCCCTCTTTTTTCATCTCTCTCTCACACACAAACACATAGATATCTTCCGTCTCTCCTCATTCCAGGGATTTAGATCCGCAGTAATTCATCCCGCGGTGACGCTCGGGTTAATCGTCAGACGAGCTGAACGCAGGTTTGTGGTAAACGAATTATAGGAGCGGTCTCGTTTATATCCTGTATAGCAATGGACGTATTTTCATCTCCAGATAATATTAAATTTTCATGAAAATTAACATTCTACATTATGCGGTTTTAGAATAATTCTGAATAACGATTGAGTATTGCTCAAAAGGATTTTAAGCCACAAAGGATACAGACGAGATAACGAGTTAATAAATCTGTTGGCAATTATGAGAGACAGGAAAACATCAACCTCCCCCCCCCCCCCCTCCCCAAAAAAAAACAATTTTCTGCATTTAAACGAAGAAAAAAAATAGTGAAATTATGAAAATGGAAAATTTTACGAAATGCTCGTGGATTTATTTAGGAATATCTCTGAAACTAGTAGAGTTAAGGAAAAATGCCAGGAGACCTTTTTTGTGGGGAATTTAATTCTCTACAAAAAAGGTATCTTGTCATTTTTCTCTAAACTCAATAGTTTTCAAGATATCTTTTGAAAGAAAAAAGATATCACGAAAAATGGAGAAATTAAGGACGTAAATCACTTAAGCCTTTTTTAAAATTAGAATTTCCATCAAAGACTCAACAAGAAACTCAGTCATTCATGGGAGAAACGATGAGTACTACAAGAACACGAGCTTCCATTTTCCCCAGGAAATTACATAAATTTCATGATAATTTACGTGTCATTGTGGAGGATTTTTATCACGTGTTTCCGAAACATGAAAAGCTACTTCTCTCAAGCTGAACGGTTCTCCACGCATGTACTTGCTGGACAGTTGAGTGACGAGCTTACGTGTTTGTATTTCTAGACTCCAGGAAAATGAGAATAAACAAGAAGTTCCGCCATTTTATCTGTATTTCCATGAAAAAAACGATATTTCGAAAATAATTTAACGAAATTCTGGCAAATCTCAAATTAGGAAATACAACTGATTTTTAAGAAAGGATATGAGTAAAGAAAGGTTTTCAGAGTTCAATTTGAGGAAATTAAAAAGAAAAAAACATTTTTAAAAAATCGAAAATAATTTTGAAAAACATTTTTAAAAAATCGAAAAAATTTTTTAAAACATTAAAAAAAAATTGAAAATAATTTTCGAAACATAAAAAGAAAAATCGAAAAAAATTTCCAAAACATTTTTGAAAAATCGAAAATGATTTTCAAAATATTTTGAAAATTCTGGAAAATCTCAAATAGGCGAATATAATTTATTTCTAAGAAAGCACATGGGCAAAGGAAGGCTCCAGGAGATTAATTTAAGGACATTCCGAAAGAGAAAATTCGAAAAAAAATTCTAAACTATTTCGAAAATAATTTTTTTTCACAGCATTATTTTTTGAAACATTTTTCAAAACAATATGACTCCAAAAATTGTGAAAAATCTCAAATAGAGGAATACAACTGATTTTCAAGAAAATATATGGGCAAAAAAAATGCTAAAATTTAATTTGAAAAAATTTTGAAAAAAAAATAATTATAATTTTCAAAATATTTCGAAAATCCTCGAAAATCTCATATAGACCTATATAACTGTCTTTTTTTGTCAGCATAAAAATTAAAAAATTCCAACGAATAAATTAGAATATTCATAAAAAATTCTCGAATAATTCTTTAAAATCAGAGAGAATATTCTCACAAAATCCACGACATTTTTATGAATATACAGGGAATAATATGAATCCGAAGAACTTACGAGTGTACGTGAAAATTCTCTGGATACACAAACGGCTTTCATCTTGTTTCCGTATCAAATCCTTGGGGTTACACGGACTTTTCACGTTTTTCCCTTTGTTTGTATTGGAAATTGACGTTATATAAGAGGCACATTGACGACCCTATTTTTCTCAATTCTTTATCCATACATAAACTGGCTACTGATAAAGAATTCCTCTGTTCTCTGCACGTTTGAGAGAGAAAATAAAACCATTGGAAAATAAAATAAAGGAAAAAAAAAAAGAAAAAATAACTGGAATGTTACAAGGGCGCTCGTTTTCCTAATTCACTCAGCTTACGTGTCGAGTAGGGTAGTACAGTGGATATAGAAATGCTGAGGAGTGTCGGGTTGACAATTTTACCATGGGATTTGCTCGAGAATAGTCTTTATCTGTTCGTGGCTAATTCCTTTCGAGGGTTGATTTTTTTTTTGTTTTTTTTTTCCTCACGAGCATTTTTCCTCCGCTTTTCTCGTCTCTCTTATCTTCTGGAGAGCTTCCAGGGAGTAATTACAGAGAGGAAATTAATTCTTTTTGTTTGAGTATTTCTGGAAGTGAAGAATCTTCAATTCTCTGGGCTTATGAAGCAGTAGAGGGGAATCAGAATTATTTTAAGAGTATCTCCGAAACGAGTGGGTTTAGAGAAAAATGTGTGGAGTGCTTTTTTGTGGAGAATTTAATTCTTCACAGAACAGGTCTCTTGACATTTTTTGATAAAGATGCTTGTTTTGGAGATAATCGCAAGAGAATTTAAGAAGGGGGAATTGGGGTGAAAAGGGGACTTTTTTGTTTTTATATTTTGTATTAGGGAAATTAGGGGAAATAAGTGGAAATATTGGGGATAGGCTTTTTTTTATGATTCTAGGAGAAAGCTGATGAAATTTGTGATGGAAAACATTTGTCAGAATTTATTTTTGAGAATTTTTTGGAATCGACTTTTTTAGGGAGGAAAAAGAGAAAATTGAAAATTTTTTCTTTTTTGGGGATATTTCGGGTTCTATTTGTTTTAGCGATTTGGGGTTGATCTCAAATGAAAGGCGAGATTATTTGGCATAGATTTATATGGTTTTGAGAAGAAAATGATCGATTTTTGAGGTACTTATAGAGCTAAAACTGATTTTCGTCATAATGGCGCATAAATATCTCAAAAATCGATTTAAAAAAATGAGAACCACATAAATCGATGGCAAATGATCTCACCTTCCATTCAAGACAGACCCAGATCGCTACCACTGATAGAAACAGATATATTTAAAAAAAAAAAAAATTTCCCAAGAATGAAAAAAATCTCAAAATATGAAAAAATTTTAATGAATTAAAAAAAAATTTTTAAACATCTTTTTTACTGGAAATTCCTTCAACTTTCCAATGAAAACATTTTTAAAAAATTTCACCTTAAATCATTTCATCATTATCCCCATTTGATCCCACTTCCCCTATAATTTACAAATCCATAGGGAAAAATGGTCGAAAGACATGAATTAGTACTTCCCTTTGGACTTTTTTTTACAAATATCTTTGAAGTGGATTTGAAGAAAACTGTCAAGAGTCTTTTCCTTTAGAAAATTAAATTTCCCACAAAAAATGTCACTTGCAAAATTTCCCTAAACCTCATCATTCCCGAGATATTCCCAAAACAATCTCCACATGATCCTATTTTACTACCGAAATGATCTCTCTCGACAGCTTTAATACTTTCGTGACTCAAACCACAAAAAAAAAGTAAAATTCTCCCATCAAAAATCAATGTTTCGATGCGTCACATCGCCCGAGGACTCTCCCCTTCAATTTAATATTGCATAAAACCTCAATTATTTCGCAATAAATCGGTTCACTGGCTCCTCGCACATTCCTGCCTCTCTCCGTTTTAAAAAACGAGGTAGAAAATAAAAAATATCATAAACATGTAACGCAATGGAACGAAAATTGAAGTTCAAAGATGCTTTTAACCGGTAGATCGAATAAAAAACAGTGCTTTTAACGGAAAACTTTTTAAAAAAATCGATATGCGTGTCTTTTTGTTAGTGAAAAACACTATACAGCCTGTTAAAAGCATCGTTTACTCAGTGCAGATGTGCGGAAACAATAACTTCACTAAATTCGATGGGTGGACGAACTTTTAAAGGGAAATATACCGAAAATAAACTATAAAGTTTCATTTCGTAGAGAACTTCTTTTTCTTTTTTTTTTTTATGAACTCAACTTTTTAATCAGTTTTTACGGAACATCTCGAAAAACGTTGGAGATACAGGATTTTTTGTGATTGCCTTTTTTTTGTAGCACTTTTTCCCCTACAAAAAAGGTTATTATGAAAAATTCCCTATCTCGCACAGATTCCGAGAATTTTCATCAGAACTGATTACAATGGGGAATTGTGTCTCGCGGGGAATTTTCCCTTTTCTGAGTAACAATGAAGTTGATGGATTTTTGATGCTCCACTGAATAAAATACGCTAATATAATCTATCTTGGTCCAGTAGTTTTGGAGATTCAAAAAAAAATAGGCATCATCGAAAAAAATGGGTTTGAAGTGACTGGAAAGCTGTTGGACCGAAATAAATTGTATTATAGGATTTTCCGGGAGAAATTTTCCTGGTTCTCCACTAGAATGATCGAAATTTTGAAATACTGTTAAATTTTTGGTTATTCCGAATTGAAATTCTCTCAATGCACTTTGGCTTACCATGTCGCAATGGAATTAGCGGATAAATGTTGGGAGAATACTAGAGTATGCATGCGCATTGATGAAACATTATTTTTTATAGGAGCAAAATCAATCTTTTTGTGCTACAATCCGCAAACAATTGGTAAAAAAAAGATCATTTGGGTGTCATTCTATCGCGATTATCTCTGAAACGAAGAGGCTTAGAGAAAAATATCAAAAATTTTTTTTTTTGTAGAAAATTAAATATCTCTACAAAAAGGGTTTCTTTAGATTTTCCTCTAATCCTACCCACTTCAAAGATATTCACAACTGAATACATCACAAATTTTTTGACTAGCTTCATGCTGCCAATCCACTGATACTGACATTCATATTGATATTTATATCTATTGCATCAAGACCTTAGGCAAATCTCCATCGGAGCCAGATAACATACTGTACCTCTTCTTTAAATAATAACAAACTCCAATAAAATAATGGGCGATTCATTCAAAAGAGTGCTTTTGATGTTCATAGGTTGATTTTTTTTATTAAAGGTGAAGTCCCTTCTAATTAAAATAAAAGAAATTCATTGCTACGGCACATCTTCTATCTTCTTTTTATAAATTTGTAAATTCACAGCGAGATATTAAATTAATATCTTGCTGTGAATTTAGAAATTAATATCATTTATTAATATTATTAATAATAGAATTCCAATATTAGTTAACAATTGACAACAATCATCCAATCCAACTCTCTCATGAAATTAGCAATGAGATACATAATAATTATAATCACAGATAGCTTGATATGGAATAGTTTCTTTCGTCAAAATTTGTAAAAGTCACTACGGAAGATCGATGATAAATATCAAGTCTAGCCTACGGGACGTTAAAAACATCAGACTGATCGACACTGTAATTCTAACTTTAATTTAATTCTTTAATTTAAAAAAAAAACTCCAGGCTAATAAGCCCATCGGAGCTAATACATACATGTTTATCACATATTAGAATGACGTACTTGCAATATTTCCTCATTAATTAATCATCTCATTCAATATTATATTATTCTAATTTGTTATCTCACTAAAATTGCAGGTATATTTTTGATTCGATAATTTTCAATATTTAATATTTTCTGTTATTTTCAATTGCAACAATCCTATCAATATATTGACAGTAAAAATAATAATTCGTAAGTCGGTATGACAGAATGGTTGATTTAAAAATTACAATAATGACTATTACGTTAACAACACATCACAAGTATCACAAACATTCCATTTATAAAATTTTTATGTATTTTTCAGTTCATTTCTAAATTAGTTGCTTATCTCATTGATTTCCTTAATCATCAATAACTGTGATTAGATCGCGAGTATCTCCGAAACTAGTTGGTCTAGACAAAAATATCAGGAGACTTTTTTTGTGGAGGGTAAAATTTCCCACAAGGAAGGTTCCTCGACATTTTCCACTAATCCCAATATTTTCCGGGATATTCTCTAGACAATCATCACTCTATTCTCAAACTTTTCCATCACCTGCATTCATTCCAACGTTCATCTTCATTTCAATCTCTCTCAAATTTATTCATCATTATTCGATGACATTGATTCACTAGCCGTGACCACTGGCACGTTGACTATTACCTCAAGTGAGACAATATTCTGAGGGCAACTGGTCATCAGAGACAGCTATGCATTAGTTAGGGTTTGCTGAGTTGGCCATCAGTGTCAAATGTCGTGAGATGTAGTTGGAAGGATTGGTTAGCACCTGGGGACTCAGTCAAGTGAATACATATAGCCCATGTAGTGTCACTTGGTCACCGCCCAAATTTCATACGTCCAGGCAATTCACGTGGGACTATTCTCTCCAGCATCAACACTAAGTCTAAGATGAATTTTTACCAGACGAAAAAAAGAAACTGTGAGATCCGCAATCACTTGGACAGCTTCCAATATTCTAGTGACTTTTCCACATGGAACGCGACGCGCCAACAAAACACTCTACATCCTGTGTATCCCTCAAATAACCAACGAATTTTGCTGCACTTCCACGCAGTAGATTCAACCGTGTGTATGTGTATCTATATATATGTGTATAGAACATTTGCTTCCTACTCTCTGGACAAAACTCTGGAAATACGAACGGAGAATTGGAAAGCAGAAATTCACCTCAAATTTCTATCCCTGCTTCATAAAATGAATTATTCATTGATTTTTACCGAATTTTTTGAAAACATGAAGCAGCAGTTCAATAACTTGGAAATTGTATCGAGCTTTTTCTAAGAGGATCTAGAAAACGATGAGGTTTTAGAGAATTTAACAAGATACTTTTTTTTTGAGAATTTTATGGGTTACAAAAAAGGTATCTTGTGATTTTTTTTCTAGATCCACTCGTTTCAAAAATATTCGCGAAAAAATGTAGATCCTCTACTTTTTTACTCCTGAATGTGCGGATTACTGAAACAACTTGACAAAACTCAGAAAATACATACTGAGAATTGGAGATCAGAATTTCACCTCGAATTTCTATCCCTGCTTCATAAAATGAATTATTCATTGATTTTTATCGAATTTTTTGGGAGCATGAAGAGCAGCAGTTCAATAACGTGGAAATTGTGTCAAACTTCTTCTAAGAGGATCTCGAAAACGATGAGGTTTTAGAGAATTCAATGAGACATTTTTTTTTTGAAAATTTCATGAACTACGAAAGAAGTATCTTGTGATTTCTTTCGAAATCCACTAATCTTCAAGATATTTGGAAAGAAATGAAGAATCTGAAGTATTCACACGAATCTAATTTCATTCCATCATCAATCTTTTGAGAATATCTCGAAAACTAAGCGAAATAGAGCGATTTTGCCTTGATTCTTCATACAGAACTTTTCTACAAAAAAGGATCAATGCAAAATCGCTCGATCTCGTTTAGTTTCCAGGATTATTGTCAAAAAACTGATGATATAATAGAATCGATTTGTCCAAAAACTTCATATTAAATCATGAAAAATATAGGTCTTCTACTCTTTCCTTCACCACTGAATGTGCTGATCACTGAAACAACTTGACTCATAAATTACGAAAATCTCCCAGAAACAATAGAATTTAGCAGAATTCATCAAGAGACCTTTTCCCGTACAGTATTCTATCCCAGAAAAAAGATCCCTCGAGCATCTCCTTTAAATATTCTCCAAACAATCCCCAAGATACACTCCTTATCTCTCTCCACCACTTCATTCCCTCAATTCCCGTTTAACCCAAATTTCCCGCAACATTTTCCCAGAACACACAAGCCTGGCAAAAAAAAATTCACGCAGTCCCCAACCCCATGTCGCAATATACCAAACGATTCTTCCAGTATCACATAAAAATGGGATCCCAAGAATTGAAATTCAGAAAGGGGTCAAAGGGGAATGGACAGATAGCAAAGCAGTATCGATAGGATGAACTTCCAATGCTATGGAAAAGGTTTCCTTCTCCAGAACTCGTAGAATCCACGTTGAGTCGTGACCAAAATAAATTGTCAGTTCTTTGACGACTTACCTTTGCTCATCCCCTATATATCCACATATATATATATCTATATATCTATAATTTAGGATATGAAAAATGTAGCAGCAAAGGTATTGGCCCATATCACCGGTGACAATGGCCGTATGAGTGAGCGACAAAAGACGTAAATTTTATGTCTGCACATTCTCTTTATGACATTCAAAATGTCATACTTTTAAATCGCTGAAAATTTTTACAATCATAAAAAAAAAAGAATAAAATCCTAACCTTTAAAAACTTTTCTTCTTTTCTTCCAGGCACTTGCAGGAAAATTTTCCATTCATCGATAAAATGAGAACTGCTATATGGGGCTGGAGTTACGGAGGTTATGCAGCTGGTATGAGCCTGGCTATGGATCACGAGGCTGTATTTAAATGCGGCATGTCGGTTGCTCCAGTGACCGATTGGGCTCTCTACGGTGAGTTATAAATTTACTTTTAAAGAGGTTAGTGGTAAATCAAAAAGTTCCTTCTTCTTCTTTTTTTTTTACCTTTGTTTGTACTGCAGTTTGAAAGTAACAGTATTGCTCTCGAGAGGCCCCACGTATTTACGTGCTGCACTGGAATGAGGGGGGTGGGCGCCATCTTATATTCGGTGTGGGAGACGGGGTGGGGGGAGCTCGTAAGCCAGTCACGTGTGGACCGGCGAAAGGGAGAGTTGTTTTACTCTTGAGAGTTTAATAATTCAGTGTTTGCTGGTGGAGATATGAAGAATTGGGATTATGAAAGAGTATTGGGGGCATTTTTCATTCTCACGATGTGGGAGACTCGTGGGCTGGTGGTAGTAGGGGGAGGGGGGGGGGTGAAATGGAGGTCAATAGAATTGGGAATTGGGTTCCTATGTTTTTGATGATTTTATTGATGAAAATGAGGAATTATCGAGGTGAAAAATATGGGCTTAACTCGATTTTTGAATTTTTTTGCGATAATTTGATGCTTTTGGGTAACATTTAAAGGCTGTAGCTCTTTCAGATCTTTCGGGCGATTTTTATTGAATACAATATTCAATTTACGAATGAAATTATACTGTTATTGATGGGCGATTTCCGAAAAAATAGATTGATTCGCGAAGAATCGATCTTCAGAGAATACGATTTTATAAGAATCGAGTTCTTCAAGAGAAAAAAACGAAATGAGAAAATTGATGGATCGATTTGATAGATAAAGAGAATTTCGAAAAACTATATTACCTCAACTTCTGATCGATCAATGTTCAAATATTCAATTAATCGATGCGATATCTCGCATTAAATTCGAGAAATCTTTTATCATTCGATAGTTCCGTTTCACTAATTTTACTTCAAGGAGATTCAAAGAGATTTCTCTTCCACGAACAAGAATTTTCGATCAATCATCTTCAAAATCAATTAATCGATGTGATATTTCGCATTGATTTCGAGATATCGCATAGCATTCGATAGTTCCGCAACACCCGTTTCAATTTAAGGAAAAATCCTATTTTTTAATGAATAAAAAAAGCGATACTTTTCCAAAAGAAAAAAATATCGGAGAATCGATTAATCGAGTTACTTAAAATCGCCCAAAAAAATAGACCTTCAGGAAAAAAGAAGAATCGATTTTGCAAAACTGAATTCAAAACCACCCATCACTATAGACTATATTGCGGATATCTCCGGATCGGGTAGATTGAGAAGAAAATGTTAAGAACCTTTTTTTTTGTAGAGAATTGAATTCTCTACAAAAAATTTCATAACCCTCATCGTTCCATCGATATTCACAAAAAAACAAAAAAAAATACAAAACTCTCTATTGATTTTCACTTTGAACTCAGCATCAAAAAACGTTCCGATTTCCATTGAAAATATTAAAACACACATTTTACAAAAGGAAAAAAGATGAAAAGCATAACGCAGATGAGTAATACCGCTATAAATTTAAATTGAATCGATGGTTTTATAGTTATTGGAAGAAGCGAAAAAAGGTTTCGTTTATAGCTCTCCCCAGTCTGATGGGTGATACGCTATTTCTACTTGTTTCTTTTTACCCAGACGAATATAACCCACGAATATATTACAAAACGATGGATATAAAAATCGTATTTTTTTATATTTTTTTTTTTTATCTTAACCGAAGTTTTGAAAGCAACAAAGGCAGAATGCCATGAATGCTCTGCTGATATAATGAGAAAAGTAAAATCGTTGCCAAATTTTTTTTATTTTCGCCCAAACTTTTCCAACGCAATTTTTATTTTTCATGTAATGTCAAAATAAGACTTTTTCCTCCACTTTGCCTTTCATATTCTTTCTCACTATGTAACTTTTTTTTTTTTTCTTCTTTTTTCTCTCACAAACAGATTCAATCTATACGGAGCGCTTCATGGGCCTACCGACAGTCTCTGACAATCTAAATGGTTACGAGCAGGGACAACTTTTGAACAAAGTAGACAACATTAAATCTAATAGCTACTATCTTATTCACGGAACACTTGACGACAATGTGCATTATCAGCAGTCACTTTTACTTGCCAAAGTCCTTGAACAGAAGGATATACTCTTCAGACAACAGGTACTATAATTTTTTTTTTTTTTTTCATTTTTAATGGTAATTTTTTTGAAATTATTCAGGAAACTTGTTATTAAATTGGAGACAAAATTTCGAGTCAATTTATGATTATGAAGTTTTCGGAAAAATTCGATTTCATCAGTTTTTTTTGATAATATGAAAAATCCATAATTGGAAAGTAAGCGAGATCGGGAGATTTTGTTGGCACAATCGCTCGATCTCGCTTAGTTACCGAAATATTCTTTAAAAAACTATCCAAATAACAACAAGTATGAAATTTGCAGAAAAATAGATTTTTTTCCATTATCAGCTTTTTAAGAATATGCCAGAAACTAAACGAGATAAAGCAATTGTGCCCTAATCTCGTTCTATAGCTCTTGAAATTTACCTCAAAGAAACAATTCACGTAAATTCGCTTTATCCCGCTTAGTTTCCGAGATATTAAAAAAAAAACAAATTGGTAGCGAAAAAGTAAAACAATTAAATCATTTTTTTCTTTCAATGATTTTTTGGAAATATCTTGGAAACTAAGTGAGATAGAGCGATTTTGCCCCAGTCTTGTTTTGTAGCTCTTGAAATTGTTTACTAAAAAGCATTCGAGCAAAACCGCTCTATCTCGCTTATTTTCCCGAATATTTCAGAATAACTGATTACAAAATAAAATCAGTTTTTCTAAAAATTTCATATTTTTCTCAATTTTTATCATTTTCTGGAATAAATTTTCTGGGAATATCTTGGAAAATGATAGAGATATGTCTTTTTTCATTTCGCACTTTTTTTGTAAAAAAAAAAGAATGTAAACTACAAAAAAAGAATTTATGAAATTTCTGTAAAAATAAAAAAATCCTCGTTTTTTTCCACTTTATAATAAATTATAATTCTATTTTTCCAGACATACACAGATGAGGACCATGGAATCGTCCAATCACGCTCACATCTCTACCACTCTCTCGAAAATTTCCTGGACGATTGCCTAACAAAATCATGATCAACAAGCATTTTTTAACGTTGATAAGAACAATTAAAAGAAGAAGGAAGAAAAAAAAACAAATTAATTTAATCTCACACGATCAATTTTTTTTTGTCTGTAAATAAATTGTGAAAGGATAATGACATTTTGTACATAGTTTATGTACGATATTGTAATATGAGTGTTCATGTAAATATCGACTGCAAGATTTAGTGGAAAATAACAATGATGATGTGATTTGCGAAAGAGTTTTTAATTCAAAAAAACTATGAAGAAAAATATTAAATCAGTAGTGAAGAGAAAAAAAATACGATGTAACTCGTGAAATAATGAAGATGCGAAAATTTTAATGGAGACCTTTTTTTGTACAGTTTTAAAAAGCCCAAAAAAAAAGTTCTTCACATAATTTTCCATATCTCCATTATTTCCTGAGATATTTACAAAAAAAAACTGGAAATATCTTGTCCCACTTCTTTTCTACTGAAATTCAAATTTGACGAAGTGTGATTCGGATTTTATTAAACTAATGAAAAATAATAATAATAATAATAATAATACAATTTTTTAACGATGAAAAATTATTGAAAAAAGAGAGAATGAAATTTGTTATCAATGAAAAAAGAGCTTAATAATGTTGAATGGTCAATGGCCACATTTTATCTTCTCAAATTGTCATTAAAAAAAAAAAAAGTAAAGAAATTTAATGAATTCAGTTTTTATGTACTTACAGACAATTTGGAAGCACATAAGCACTTGTGCACATTAATTTTAATCATTTCAATGAATATTCTCTTTGTATGTTTGAAGAAAAATGCATTTTGTGTTATCAAAAAAAGGAAAAACAATCGTTTTTTAATTGTTCTATTTTTAATTAAGATAATAAATGATAAATATAGTTAATTGTTTATTGAAGAAAAATTTTATAAATTAGAGTTAAATGAAATAAGGAAATGAATGAAATAATATTGCCATTGAAATTAATTATTTCAATTTTATGTGAGAAAATTTAGTGTTCGATTGATGATAATGATGATAATGTAAATTAACATTTTTAATAATTAAATCAAAATGTCATTTCCTTATTGTATTTAACCAGTGATGTTTTAATAATTAAGATAGCATATCTATCACCACTGAGGTTGTTAAGATTTACAAGTTCAAGGTACTAATAATGTTCTTTATAAAAAAAAATGATCATAAAATTAGCATAGATCTGACAATTTTTCGCATTTTTTTAAACAAATAAATTATGGTAAAAAAAAAATTTCAAAAATTCGCAGTCATAGTTTTTTGAATTTTCTACATGTCCGTATTTTTTATTTTTCTAGAAATAATTTATTTGTTGGAATAAAAAAAATACTGAGAATTGTCAGATTTCTGCTAATTTTAGTGTTCATATAAAAAGAGAGAAAGAGAGAAATAATGAAAGAATATTCTCGATAGTGTAAATATTTCTGGACTATCATAGTTTTATCGTAATGAGGTAATTCCTTTTTTTTTTTGCAAAAAGAACACGGACCACCAGAAGAAAAAAAATCTTTCACAGAAGAAAAATTAAGAAGAAAAAAAAAACGAGTGGATAGTTAGAGTAAAATAAATTAAAATTAATATGAAAATCAAATAAATTTAATCTCTCATCTCTACTTCGTGTACATAAAACGAACTTTTTTGGAAAATCTCGAGATAAAATTATGGGCAGATATTATTTGTTGAGAGTGAAGTAAAAAAAATCTTGGAGAGGCTTGTACACCGATTACTTATTTGTTGAGTGTAAAGAAAAAAATATAAAAGCTCTATGTTTTATTAAAAAAAAAAGTTTTTTTAATTCTCATTTCATACTTTGATCTTTGAGAATGTTGAGCGAGTAGAGAATTTCGGAATTTTCTCACGAAGATAATCAGTGAATTAAATTGTGTAATTTAATGAGCAATGCCTCAAAATTTCCTGAATTTAGTAAATTAATGTCTAAAAAATAATAATAAAAGATGATAATTTGGGGAATTGTGTTTATTATTTCACGAATATCTCCAAAATTCGTGGGTTTAGACAAAAAAAATAATTAATAGACCTTTTTTGTGGGAAATTAAATTTTCTACAAAAAAGCTTTCCTCAAATTTTCCTTAAAAAAATAGAAAATCATTTTTTAATGAATAAAGTTACCAGAAGAGACGCAGTAGACTCTGGTCGACCTTTACCCGCTCAACATCCTTAATTATGGAACTATGAATTTAATAAAAACACACTGGAATCACGAGTTTTCAGTCTCTTTGAATCTGAAAATGAAAAAAGAAAAAAAAACAATTATATCAATTTAATCAATAATTATTGTCAAAGATAAAGAACATTTGGAGAATTTCGAATTGTTGTCCTTACTTGCACTTGGTGCACGTGTAGAATACAGTTTGTCCTTCATCAGCAGACCTCAGTTGTAGTGTTGCATAACTCATTTTGTCATTATTACATTGTGGGCATTTTCTATCGACAATTGGACCTTCTGCCTCTTCCTGCTCGTCTTCATCCTTGACTTTCGAGTCCGCATAAACGTCGTTGTCATTGAATTTTATCGTGTACGTCATCGCCATATCCCCAAAAACTGAAAAAAAAATATTTCCTCATAATTACCTCAATTTAAAAAAAAAAAAAAACTTAAATTTCATTAATTATAAAATCAAATTCTGTAAAAATTTGATTTTTTTTCTTTTAAATAATTAATAATCCTGATTGGCTTATTTAAATTTCCAGTATAATGAGCTTTGATCTCTTAAGTTCAACAAAAAATTATATAGACATATTGAAGTATTTACACTCTAATATTACAACTTTTTATGAACTTATGAAAACATAAATTTCGTTGCGGTGTTTTTTGCGAATATCTTTGGCGCGAGTAGGTTTATCAAAAAATCCCAAGAGACCTTTTTTATAGAAAATTAAATTTCCCACAAAAAAGGACTCTTGACATTTTCCCCTAAACCCAATATTAACCGAGATCCTTTTACAAATAACATAAAAAACAACAAAATCATCAAAACCACATCTTTCGTGACTACAAATCAAATTCAAATGAAATGTCATTGAGGAAAGTGGAATTGAACCATTCAACGATTACTGTTATTATTCTTTACCTTCAGCTCCCCAGCTTCTTCCGCAGGCGTAACAATTAACTGCCCCTCTGTCTCCAAGTAACGGTAAAATTGATCCACAGTCAGAGCAAAAGCCAGCTGGACTGTTGAAGCAAACTCTCTCTGCATCATTTGCCATAATCGCTTCAAGAAATCGTGAGTAATTAAGCACAAAAAAACGTGTAAAATTAAACCGCCTTATTCCTTCGCTATTTTGACTGCCGCCATATTGGATGGGTGCCCACGTGGTGTTTCCAAGGCTCCGGAACGCTGGAATGGAACTGCGCATGCGCAGCCCGCTATTAGCCGATCGATTCAAATGCCCGACAATTACGTTATCACCGGAAACTTTAATTATAACCATTAGAACATACAATTTCCTTGCAATGATTTATAATTATGATGATTAAACGATTTAACGCAGTTTAAAGTGATTTGTATGATTTGGAAGTAAACGATTATTTTAATTTTTTATTCTTATTTTTATTTGCAGTTTTGACGTGTGAGAGAAGTTGCGCAAGAAATTATAATTTATCTCTTTTTCTCTCTTTGGGAAAAAAGGAAACTGGGAGATTTAATTAATGTTCACATTGGTAAACAGAATTTGAAAGTGATAAGGACGTTTACTTGTGTATTAAACAATGAAATACGGTAAAATCCTCTCTAGTCTCATTATGGGAAGTATTCTAGCACAATCAACGACAAGGTAAGATCGTGCATTTTATTTTGCGGTGGTATCCCAGGGGAGTCGAGTGGAGTTAAACCCTTATTTTTTTGATGCCTTATAAAAGATGATGGTTTTTCACATATTTCTGAATTTTTTCATAATTTTTGAACGTGCAGTTTATGAGATATGAATTATCAAAGTTACTGAAAATAGTGGTGGTGGGGATGAAACGCCCTAAATCGGACAAAAATAACGAAATTACTAAAAACCACAGGGTTGACCCATTATTTAAAAACTATTGACGAAGAGAACAGCATTTTAACTAAATAATAGAAGAAAAAAATATTCAATTCACCACATAGTTATTGAGAAATTTTAATTAGAAGGTAGTCGTAACTATTTGCCTCTCTCTCTATCTCATGCATGTGATAGGAGATTAATGTAAAAAAAATTCGAGACAAAAAAATTATATTCACAAGCTGAAGATATGACATTCGAATAGTTTAATCACTTTTTCGGGTAAATTAAAGCACATTTTCCCGAATTAACAGCTATTAATTGGAAATTGACTTACAAATCCTCATTTTTTTCTGTTTTATCGACTGTACTCTGGGATACTACCTTAATTTATTAGATAGAGAGAAGAGGTGGAATGAGATTTCATTGTCTTAGTCGTTAAAAGATCTTTGAAGTCGGTTCTTTGAGAATATCTCGGAAGCTAAGCGAGATGGAGAATTTCTATCGAAACCTTTTTTGTAGCTCTTGAAATTCTCTATAAAACAGGATTCAAGCAAAGAGGCACTATCTCGCTTAATTTCCGAGATATTTTAAGAAAACGTGAAGAAATGGAATAAGAAGGAAAATCTCGAAAATTATGTTTAAAAAATCTTGGAAATGGAAATATCTCGAAATTGATGAGGTTTAGAAGAATTTATCAAGAGACCTTTTTTTAAGAAAATTTAATTCTCTCCAAAAAAGGTTTCCTGATGTTTTCCTCTAAATCTCTTCGCCTCAAAGATATTCCGCTTTATAGCGAGACATCTCCAAAAATAATGGAGATAAGACTTTTTCAAATCTCAGTAAAAACTCGAATAATTTCATTTCACCTCTTCCCGACTGTAATCCATTAAAATTAATGATGAATTTCGTTTTAAACAGATCAACTGCTCAAATGTCAACATTTATACTCTCAAATTTATGGGCACGGAACGTAATTAAATTATTTATTGATTACGCCACGTAATTGAATTTTTCTAATTTTCCACATTTACAAGCAAAACAAGAAAATCCTCATTAACAGGACGATTTTTTATGCAAGCGCACTTTGTACCTTCACTTTCAATTAATCCTCCCCTTTTTTTTTAATTTCCCTCTTTTTCCACGTTTCAGCGAGAATATAACACTATTTGATTTCACAAAAGTGGAGAACGTAAATGGATGGCACGAGATATCAGATACAGTTAGAGTACAGGGAATGTCGAAGGCTGCATTGACACTTCAAAAGACTCAATTATTTCAAAGAGGCGTATTTTTTACGCTAGTAAATCCACAGCCAAATGGAGCTGGCTTTGCTGGTGTTAGAATGCAAACGCAATGGAATTTAACGGATTATCTTAATATTGAGATCAAGTGTCGTGGACAGGGAGTCAATGATCATTATAAAGTTGTGCTGAGACATAAGGGAAAGAGTTCTAATGAAGATATATCTTATGAACAATTTTTTACGGTAAATAATTTGATGATACGCTTAAATATTCGCACGAAAGTGCTTTATAAAGAATACTTTTCATAAGGAATTGAGCCTTTTCTTTATAAAGAATTGGAACTTTTTTATGAAGACTTTATAAAGACGTTATAAAGTTTTTATGAAAAAAGTTCCAATTTTTTATAAAAAAAAGTTTCAATTCCTTATAAAAAAATTCTTTATAAAGAATTCGAACTTTTTTAAGAAGACTTTCCAACGTCTTTATAAAGTCTTTATGAAAAAATTCCAATTAAAAGACTTTATAAAGTATTTTTATATTTTAAAATTTCCATCAACAAAAATAACATGAATTAATTAATTATTGATTATATTAATTTATAATTGTGTTCGTGATAGGTTTTTTTGTCCATGAATATTTTATCGTTGTGGATATTTTGCCAGTGTTTTTTTTGTTGCGGATATTTTGTCTATCTAATAATTTAAAAAGGGGAAAATGGGGTAAAATGGACCTGTAACGGCATAAAGGAAACTGAGATTTTTTTTTAAAGTTAAGGGCTTTAGAAAAAAATTCAGAAAAAAATCACCGATAATGTAGAGATGCTGGACCATTTTCTCAAATTTTTTCGAATTTTCTTGCACAGTCTTTCCTTCTGAAAAAAAAATTCTGAATCATTTTGGAGCAAAGATCGATTTTGCGCCAGTTTTCTCTGGTATTACGAAATTCAGTAAAATATCTAGGAAACTAAGCGAGATAGAGTCATTTTTGTAGCAAACTTTAAGAGCTACAAAAAAGGATTGGGGGAACATTGCTCTATCTCGCTTAGTTTCCGAGATATTATTATTATTTTCTTGTCTCTTCTCCACTGAATTATTCCAAACAATTGATGATTTCTCGGAAATTAATGGAGATACGATTTTTTTATAGAAATCATTTTTGTAGCTTTTGTTTTGCTTCACAAAAAAGGTTTACAGAAAAAGATTTTCGTATTTCCCTCAGATTTCGAGATATTTTCAAAAGATCGACTGGAGGATAAGAACGAAGTGTTTTCAACTTTTTGATTTTCCATTTGTGATTCGATTAATTTATAATTTAAAAAAAAACGATTAATTGAAAAAACAAAGTTTTATTTCAAGTTTTATTTATGGGAAATGAGAAAATATGTATATAATACTACGTATCGCATAGAAAAGAAACCATATTTCCTAAGAATCTCAAAAAAAATGAGATTATATTGTTATTTTTCTTCTTTTTGCTAATGATGTAATTAGTTTTTTTCTACTAATAATATAATGATCCCCAGGTACCATTATCGACTGAAGAATTTTCAACAATAACTCTGCCCCTTGGAGAATTTAAAGCCTATTACAGAGGCCGTGAAATACCAGACGCTGAGCCTCTGGATACAGCAAATATAACAATGTTTGGATTACAAGTTTACGGTGGTGTTTACTCACCAATTAAGCAGAAAGGTGTGTCAGCATTGGAAGTCGAAACAATTGTTGCTTCTACATGAAGCAGCTAACTCAATTAATTTTATACATTTATTTACGTCAATCGGAACTATTTTTTCATTTTTGGTGAAAATCGAGTGGATCGAACAAATTTCTTCAGAATAATGTATATGAATGATTTCTTTTTAATTTTTTTTGGAGAATGAGAGATAAAATTGGAATTTGTTATGATAAATAATAAATAATGATGTAATTTTCATGGAAAAAGGGAAAAATCGTTTTTACTTTCTTGAATGTAAATAGTCAATAAGTCGTTATTTTTCGAATATCTTTGAAGCCATTGGGTTGAGAGAAAAAAGTCAAGAGACCTTTTTTGTAGGAAATTAATTTTCCCACAAAAAAGGTCTCTTGACAATTTTCTCTAAATTCAATAGTTTTCGAGATCCTTTTAAAATGAGAGAAATCGATAAAAATATTGAAAAAAATCAGATTTCCATGATTTACCAAATATCTTCAAAACCCTTGGGTTTAGAGAAAAAAGTGAAGAAACCTTTTTCTTAGAGAATTAAATTCTCTACAAAAAAGGTTCTCTAATATTTCACCTTAAACCCACTCGTTTCAGAGATATCATTTCTTTATTATTGTCTACAGATTAATGTAAAAAATCACTGTTTTTTTTGGGATAAACTCTTGTTGTGATCCAACGAATATAATTTTCAAATATCATTGTATCCTCCTATTTATTGAAATACATCGAGTTAGCAGCTGCATAAAAATAGAAACAAGTATCTCCATTACATCAAGAAAGTACTGGGTGACACGCGAGTAGACAGTTTGAAATCTCTACCTTCTTGTACCAAGGTACACACGTATTTATTCAGATACAAATCCTTGGAAATTCTGGGAGAAACGAAATAATCTGAATCGATCGATTCACAACGATGTCACTGGGTACAAAGTTATTCAGTTATTGTCTATCTTACAGTGAGGTATGGTAGCCTCGGCAACCGGGTGAGTCTCTTGCCCATTAAAAAATTGGCTATTTTCATTTTTTTTAATGTTTTTTTTTCTTCAAAATTTAGTGAAAAATTCAATTAAACTGAAAAAAAATATTTTTCTCGATTATTTATCATTATATCGGAATGTCTTGAGAATGAACAGGTGAAGGAATTACTGAAACTTGAATTTTCAAAAAAAAAAAAATGCATTTAACAGTAAAATCATTTAAAAAATTCATTTTTTTAAAGAACTCAAAATTTTTAGAAAAATTAATTTATTTCTTTCAAAAGTTTTTCATAAATATCTTGGAAACTAAGCGAGATAGAGCAATTCTGCAGGAATACTTTTTTGTAGAAAATTTTAAGAGCTACAAAAAAGAATTCCACCAAAATCGCTCTATCTCGCTTAGTTTCCAAGATATTAAGAAAAAACTGCAGAATTGAAAAAACTCATTTTCATTAATATTGAAATATCTCGGAATCTAAGCGAGATAGAGCGGCCATACAAAAACGTTTTTTGTTGCCCTGAAAAAGACCTACAAAAAACGTTTCTATAAAAAAGTGGTATCTCCTTTATTTTGCAAGATCCCTAGGAAAAACTCAATTTATAAAAAATCTATTTCTCTCATCTATCGAATTTTCATTTCAAAAAATCATGAAAAATATCAGAAATCAATTATCATTAACGCACTTCAATTACACGAATTCTAATTTCATTCAACCAACGATTATAGAACCGCTCAAACTCTGTTCGACTTTACGCGAACAGATCAATTGGGCAATTGGACAGAGTGCTCGGATACAATTAAAACAACTGGAATGTCAAAGGCAGTTCTCGTTATCCAAAAAACACAATTAGTACAAAGAGCTATATTCTTCACTCTATTCAATCCAAAACCAAACAGGACGGGCTATGCTGCTGTACGATGTGACACTAATTTCGATTTATCCGATTACAATTACATTTCAATTAAGTGTCGAGGTCAGGGAACTAATTACAAGTATAAAATGCTGTTGAGGCACAAAGGATTGGACAAGAATGCAGTCGTTTATGGTCAAATATTTACGGTAATTGCGGATGCTTCAATTTTTCGATAAATTGCAAAATGCTGGAATAGGATAAAAAAAATTTTCAATTTTTTTGTAATTTTTTTTTCGATAAAAATCGGTTTGAAAATCACTTGTACATAATTTTTGGAATATCTCATAAAGGAGTGAACTTAGAAGAAAATGTCACATGACCGTTTTTGTAGCTCTTGAAATTCTCTTAAAAAAAAGCCTCTTGATATTTTCCTCTCAACCCAATAGTTCCAGAGATATTTGAGGAAGAATTGACAAGATTTTTTTAGACTCTTTTATCACTTTTTTTGTCTATTCAATGCATCATTCCAACAGTTTTTGTTGATTATCTCCGCAACTAAGCGAGATAGAGGAATTTTGGAGGAAACCTTTTTTGTAGCCCTCAAAATTTTGTACGAAAAAGATCTCTTGCCATTTTCTTCTAAATCCACTCGTTTTGGAGATCCGTTTAAAATTCTTTTAATCTTCATTTGGATTCATAAATTCAAATGAATAAAAATTGAATATTAAATGAATAAATGAAAATTTCAATATTTTTAGGCACCAGCGAATGAATTTGTGACATTGAAGCTGCCACTGTCTGAATTCAGGCCTTACTACAGAGGCCAGGAAATGGCCTTGGAGCAAAATCCACTGGACACATCAGCCATCACGAACATTGGTCTAAAAGTGGACATGGGCCCTTATTTACCTGAGAACCAGGCTGGTGTTGCTGCTTTAGAAATTGATTGGATAAAAGCTACCAAATGACATGATATCACGAATAATTATTATGATTATGATTTGAATGAATGTGTTCTACTTGTATTTATCATCGATTATTGATTCACTATTTGGCAATAAACGATTTCTTTCCAAAAACGACTATTATAGGGGAAGGTGGGGCAAAATGGACACATTTAAGTTTTTATGCATATATTATGAAATTATCTTGAAATCAATGAAAATATTGGAGACATATCTTTTTTGATGATTCCATTGGAAAGCTGAGGAAATTTTAGGCGAGAAACAAGTGCCAGAATTAATTTTTTATCATTTTTTGAGAATTTGATTTTTTTTTTGCATTTAGGTTTTTGAGAAAATTCAGTGTTTTCGAAATATCTCTGGTTCTATCGGTCGTAGCGATCTGGGACCGATTTTAAATGAAAGGTGAGATCATTTCCCATCAATTTATGGGGTTTTGAATTCAAAAATATCGATTTTTCACATAGTTATAGGGCAAAATCTGATGATCATAATTTTTCACAAAAGTAGCCATAACTATCTGAAAAATCGATATTTTTGAATTCAAATCCACATAAATCGATAGGAAATGATCTCAGCTTTCATTTGAAATCGATCCCATGTCGCTACGACCAATAGAACCAGAGATATTCCGGAAAAACTGAATTTTTTCAAAAATCGAAAGGTTTTTACCCCTCAAAAATGCTCAGAAAAAATCAAATTCTCAAAAAATTCGAATAAAATTAATTTTGCAACTTGTTTTTCACCTCAAATTTCCTCAGCTTTTCAATAGAATCATCAAAAAAAATCTATTTGCCACTACTTCATTGCAATGTCCATTTTGCCCCACGTTCCCCTATAAAAATTTAAACCTTTCTTGATGACCTTCTGTCTGTTTTTTTTCTGTTTTTTCCCATATTAGTCCCCATATTAGTAGGTCTGATCGGCAAATTCTGACTTTCCGCTCTCTCAATATTTTCATAATGAAAATTAAATATGAGAGACCACTGAATAGTTAATGATTCGTGTTCAGGGACCCATCGAGGCAAATCAATTGATTTTTTTGCAAAATAATTGCGATGAGCAGTCAAAAATACGTGTATAAGTCCCATATTAGTCCCCAGATTAGTGGGCCTGATGGGGAAATTCTGACTTTTCGCTTTCTTGATATTCTCATTACGAAGATTGAATGTTTGGGACTATTGGATAGTGAATCATTAGTGTTTAGGGTCTCATGGAAGCAAATCCATCGATTTTTCGCAAAAAAAATGCGTTTTTCCACCCAAATTATGTATATAAGTCCCATTCTGGATTTTTCTCCGGCCAATTCTGAATTTTTGCCGAATTTTTTGAAGAATTCTGTCTAATTTTCATCATTGTAATTTTTTTAGGGAGAGGAGGAGGAGAAAGAGGATAAAATTGATTAATAGACATTATTCTCGTTGAATAAAATCTATTCATAAAAATGTTCCTTCGACCTATTCATTTTTTTTCAAGATTTTGTTGATTGTTTGATTTTTAATGACTTTCTCTTCTTCTTTCTGGCTCTGTCTATATTAGAACAATTAATTAGAACTATTAATGACAATTCACAACGTTTAAAAATTTGAAATTCCGCGCCCGATCAGCTCTCGCCAATTGGAGATCAGCCCTATGGTCCACCCCCCTTAACCCAACCTCACCTGACACTGACACTCGTTCAGTCCGAGCTCTTTACTCCTTCTGGTCATCAACAAGGCCGAAAGCTCCATAATAAACTCGAAATGTCACGACCAGGGACAAAATTGGACTCCAAAAAAGTGGTAAATCATCAAGCACTCTTTACTTTATCATAACAATAACTCTGTTTTTTTCTCCACTTTGCTGAAACTCCGTTCACAAACGTCACTCCTGTCAACATTCAGTGAAAAACTCAATTATTTCAATGTTTCCAACAATTTGATAGTGAAGTAAATGAGGATAAGATGATTTATTTTTTAAAGCACTCTGAAACGGTTGGGTTTAGGGGAAAATGTCAAGAGACCTTTTTTGTAGCTCTTGAAATTCTCTACAAAAAAGGTTTCCTGACATTTTCCCGTAATTTCACTCGTTTCCGAGATATTCTTCAGACAATCACTGCCTAAAGTTTCAAGAAAATAAAAATATGAAATTTTTAGACAAATTTATTTAATTCTGTTACCAGTTTTTCAAAAATATCTTGGAAAATAAGTGAGATAGGGCAATTTTGCCTTAATCCTTTTTTGTAGAGAATTTCAACAGCTACAAAAAAGGATTCCAGCTAAATCGCCCTATCTCGCTTAATTTCCCAGATATCCTAAAAAAACCCATGAAAAAATCGATTTTTCCAACAAAAAAAGTTGTCAATAATTCAATAATCTATTAAATTAATTTATTAATCTTTATTCCAGAATTCCGAGTTATTTACCTTGACTTACGGTGCACTAGTTGCCCAGTTGTTAAAAGACTATGAAAACGTCGATGACGTCAACAAGCAGCTGGAGAGAATGGGTTACAACATGGGAATCCGTTTAATCGAAGATTTTTTAGCACGAACTGGTTCAGGTCGTTGCTACGATTTTCGTGACACAGCTGAGAAGATCCAGACTGGTTTCAAGATATTCCTGGGCATAACACCGACAATAACGAATTGGAGTGCAGGTGGTGATGAATTTTCTCTTTGCTTCGAGTCGAATCCACTGACTGAATTCGTTGAACTTCCTGATAATTGCCTGCATCTTAAGTACTGCAATATATTGACTGGTGTTCTGAGAGGAGCCTGTGAAATGGTCCAGATGGAGGTCTCCTCGTGGTTCGTGCAGGACCAATTAAAGAACGACAGTATAACAGAACTGAGAGTCAAATTCATTAAAAGACTGGAAGATGCAATTCCTGCGGGCGAGGATTAGAACTTAGGATCATTCGTAATTGTATCTGTGATGTGATTTTCATCTTTCACGTTTCCAACTTTTTTAGATACAGATAATAATTAATAATAATGATAAATTGATGAAATTAACAGACATCTGACACTTTTTAAAGATTTTTTTAAGCAAATAAATTATTGGAGGAAGAATATTTGAAAAATTTGCACTTGTAGTTTTTTTCAGTTATTTACAAGTGCATATTTTCTATTTTTTTGAAAATTATTTATTTATTGAGAAAAAAGAAGAGTCAAAATTGGCGGATGTCTGATATTTTTAGCATCATATAATTATGATGACGGAATTAGCAGACATGTGACACTTTTTTGGGATTTTTTTGGACAAATAAGCTATTAGACTACGAATACTTATGAAAAATTTGCACTTGTAGTTAGTTTGAATTTTCTACGTGTGCATTTTTTCTTTAAATTAAATAATTTATTTGTTATGGAAAAAGAAGAATAGGAAATGGCAGATGTCTGATATTTTTGGAATCGTTAATAATTCCATGATAAATCAATGATTTTGTAAGTAATTAATGGGAGTGTATGATGAGAATGACTAAAATATTTGAAATTTTTGTTTATTTTCAATTGTTGAGGGAGTGGAAGAGGATTAATCTGAAAATTTGTAGCTTAATTTGTAAATATCTCTTAAATTACATGATGAGGCTCAGGAGAATTTGTCAAGAAATCTTTTTTTCATGATAATTATGAAATGAACCGATATTTGACAATCGTATGCATTTTTTGAAAGCAATGAATCATTATAAAAAAAATATTGCAGCAATTTGCACTTGCTGTTTTCTAAATTTTCTACATGTGCACATTTTTTTATATAATTCATCTGTTGAAGGAAAGAAAAATCTGAAAATTGTCAGATGTCTGCTATTTTCTGTATCAATTCCTTTCAGCTCATCAAGTTTTTTACAAAAAATATTTCTTCTCTTTTTTTGATAAATTGACTTCATTCAGAGATTCTTCCAAAAAAAAGCTACAAGTGGTTTTTTTCTGAATAATCCTATTTTATCACTTCCTTGATGAATCAATCTTTTAAAATTATTATTATGAAAAATTGGAAGACATCGGTGATGAGAAAATATCCGGATGCACGAATGCATTTATATAAATTATATTTATGAATAATTGATCAGAATGTAATAAAGTATTTATCAGATTATTTTGTAGTAATTTTCAATTCAGCAGTGAGGTAGTGGAAGAAGGTGAATTTAAAAATATGAAAATGAAATTAACAATCCTGCAGATAACAGACATCTGACAATTCTTATTATTCTCATTTTCTGAGTAAATGAATTATTTGAACAAAAAAATTATGCATATGTAGAAAATTCGGAAAACTACAAGTGCATAATTGTTGAACTTTTTTTGTTTATAATAATTTATTCGTTCAAAAAATGGTGAAATGTGTGCTAATTTCATTATCATCTAAATGAGCACCCATCTGATAATTTTTTTAACAAATAAATTATTACTAAAAAGATATTTTGAAAATTTACACTTATAATTCTTCAAATTTTCTACATATGCATATTTTTAATTTTTTTTTTAAATAATTTAATTGTTAAGAAAAAGGAACTAAAAATTGTCAGATGTCACCTATCATCAGTATCATTTGAAAATCACACGATTTTTTGAGAATATCGCAGAATCTATGAAGTTTAGGAGAATTTATCAAGAAAGCATCTTTGTTATTCGGGAAATTCCCAATAAAAAAGGTCTCTTGTGATTTTCGTGCTGCAACAAATTTTCGACTTATTTTCATCACTTCATTTTCGTTAAAAAAAAAGAAGGAATTTCTCTTTCGATAATAATTGAACACATCATAATACAGTGCACAGTGTTTATTGACTCAATTCATTGTTCTTTTATAAAAAAATAATATTCAATTCAAATGAGTTCAGGATGAGAAGATGTTACGAAGTAATGCATTTAAAATTGTAAATTTATTGAAATACTTTACTGCTTGTTATTAATTTTGTATTCACAATTTTAAACTCGCAGAATGTCCCATCATCTCCATTTCACGTCAGGAGTGAAGTGATAAGAAGGTAGAAGATTTTAATTATTACATTTTTTTTTCATAATTTGATGATAAATGGAGTGGCGAATGAGGATGAGTCAAATTTTTGCACTTTCTTTAAAAAATATCTCAAAGGCAATGAGGCTGAGGAGAATTTCCCAAGAAACCTTTCTCGTAGAGAATTTCATCCCCGAAAAAAAAGGTCTCCTGACATTTTCCCCTAAGCCCACTCCTTCCAAAGATATTTACAAAAACAAGTGCCACCACTCCTCGATGAATTGTCAATCATTAAAAAATTTCAGAAAAATCGATTTTATTCCATTCTTAACTTTTTGAAAAAATCTCAGAAACTAAGCGAGATAGAGAAATTTGCAAAGAAAACTTTTTTGTAACTTTTGAAATTCTCTACAATAAAGTCTCCAGACAAAATCGCTCTATCTCTCTTAGTTTCCTAGAAATCACAAAAAAAACTGATAAAAAAAAGAAATTAATTTTTCAGAAAATTTCAATTTTTCAAAATATCCTTCAACCCCCTCTCCCTCCAAAAAAAGCAGTTATATCAAATCCTCCCCCTAAACTCCCGTAACATCTACACAATATTACCCTGTACTGCCTCGAATCTCCCAATTATTCCAAAACTCCACAGGTAATAAAAAACAATAATTAAAAGAAAAAAACCTAAATGAATTGAAAAATTACACATTAATATTTCCACCTAAGAATCACGGATTCCAGTACATAATTCGCGGAAACATCAGAAAAAAAAAAGTAATCAAAGAAAAATTAGAGCAAAGAAAAAGAAAAATTACAAAATAAAAATTATCAAATGTGTGTGTGTGTCTGTCACAAATAGTTTTTCAAATTAAAAATAAACAAAGCCTCATCAAACCTACATCAGAACTCCTACAAATTGGCATATAATACAATGGGGCAGTGATCGCTGCCATAAACATTACTCCTCATGACATTATCGCAAATGTTGTCCTTGATTCTATCCGAGACAATGAAGTAATCCAGCCTCCATCCAACATTCTTGCTCCTCGAGTCTCTCATATTGGACCAGAATGTGTAAGCGCCTGTTTTTTCCGGATAAAGCTGTCTGAATGTATCAATAAACCCAGTACCAAGGAACTCCGTCATTCCATCTCTTTCTTCCTTGGTGAAACCTGCATTTTTTGTGTTGGTTTTGGGATTAGCGAGATCGATCTCCTGATGAGCGACATTCATATCACCACATATGATAACAGGTTTCTTATCATCCAGCTCCTTCAAGTACTTCTTAAAAGCCTCATTCCACTCCATCCTCTTCTCCATATTCACCAAGCCTCGTCCAGTATTGGGCACATAGACATTAAGAACATAAAATCCTTCAAATTCTACTGTAATGAGCCTTCCTTCATGATCGAACTCCTCTTCCAACCCATATTTGACATCAATTGGCTCCTTCTTGCTGTAAAGTGCGACTCCAGCATACCCAGACTTGCTGCTTTCAACGTAGAACCGCTTGTACCCAGGCAACTCCCAAGCCTTTGGGATCTTATCTTCATCGCACTTGGTCTCCTGCAAAACAACAACATCAGCATCCTCCTTAAGAATATACTCGATTCCCTGTTTATTCTGCATTGCTCTGATCCCCGCAACGTTCCAGGAGCAGATTTTGAAATTGTGCTTGTCGCCTTTGGCATTTGGCTTATCACAGGTAAAGTCGATTTCATCGAGATTAGTGTCCACTTTATTGGCAGGCTTCTTCTCCTCAGGTTTAGCCTCCTTCTTTTTAGTGGGAGGAGGCTCAGTCTCCTCTTCGTTGGCACGTTTGCCTCTAGCGTTGGCCTTTGGCTTGGGTTTTTCTTCTTGCTTTGGCTCCTCTGGTTTAGCATCCTTTGGCTTTCTGCCCCTTTTTTGGGGGGGTTTCTCCTCCTTCTCCTCCTCTTCATCAGCATCCTCATCAGCATCTTGCGCCTCTTTTGCGGCTTTCCTTCCGCGTTTTGGGGGAAGCTTTTCCTCCTTTTCCTCTTTTTCGTTGGCTTCTTCAACGCCATTCTCATCAGCAACAGCAGCTTCAGCCTCTTCCTCTGCCTCTGCCTTTCCCTTCCTTCCACGTTTAGCTGCCTTTTCCGGTTTAGCTGCTTCTTCCACCTTTTTGCGTCCTTTTGTCGGTTTACTCGGCTCTTCAGGCTCGTCTCCATTTTCTACAGCTTCTGCCTTCTTTCTGCCCCTTGCGACCTTTTTTGGGGGTTCATCCTCTTCAATGGCTTCTTCCTTTGGCGCCTCTTTCTTCTTAGCCCTCCCCGATTTCCTCAACTCAGGCTCTTCCTGTCCCTCCTCTCTGCCCTTTTTCTTACCTCTTCCTGAAGCTTTTGGCGCATCTTCTGTAGCTTCTTCCTCTTGATCTGCCTTTTTTCTTCCACGTGCTTTTGGCTTGTCGTCGTGTCCATTTTCCTTCTTCTTACCTCGTGCCGATTGCTTCTTCATGTCAACCGCCATTTCCTCGTCTCCCTCAACATCGCTTTCTTCATTTTTTTCCTGCTTGGATTTACCGGCAATTGAATTCGCCGCAGCTGTCTATTGAGAAAGAAAAAATTGAAAAAAATATGAGAATTTGGGAATTAAAAAAAAAAATTGGCTCCATGCGCTTTTTTGGGAAAACTAACCTTTGCTGCTCGTCCTCGATTTGGTGGCATTATTGGCACCAATGCAGTTACACGATTGTACAAAATAAGCTGACTTGGAATCAAAGGTTTATTAATTTTTTGGATTAATGGAGATGATTGTGAAGGTGGGAACTTACTTTTTAACAAATTTAATGCACGAGTTAGGGACGAATTATTACCCATACACACAATTTTGTGAAAACCTACCGGTGGATACTTTCAACCGCCAGAGCCCGGTGAATACACACACACACAAAAAGGCGGGAAAATGCTTTTTTTTTTGGTAACTCACGAGATATCATGGATGTGGGGATTTTTAATGTAGTTGTACACACACACATGCACGCACCTGGGTTTGTGGGGAATATAGGGGATAATTTGAATTTTTGAAGAATGGGGGGGGGGGATGGCTTTGATCGTGGCGAGACGGTTTGGGGAGGTTTTTTTTTTTTTTTTGACTTTATTGGCTAGACACACACTTATGTGTCATGTTCTGAGACTTTTATTATTTGTATGTATATCACTCGTTTGGGGAGGTTTTGGGGGGCTTCTGAGGGTGGTGAGCGGTGGAATGAGACTGGGGGGGATGGGGGTGGGGTCGTGGGGATGCAACAGGCGATTGGGGGAGTCACATGCGCGATTGGTCGGAATTATTGGGGATTTTTCTAAGAAGGAGGTTTAAAAGGGAATTGAAGATTGGGGATGATTTTTTGGGGTTTTGGGGGAAATGATGGGCGGGGGGAGGGGGGAGGGATATGTTGGGGTATGGGTGGAGAGGGAAAGAACAACTGAAGAACGTGGAATTGGAGTTCAACGGTTTGGGGAGGAGGGGTTCCAGTTCTACGTTCCTTGAAACAGAGCTAGAATCGACGAAATTTTGCGCAGAAGGGAAAGGAGATTTTGGGGGATTTATTGATAGATATCTCTGGAAGTAATGGGTCTGGGAGAAAAATGCAAGATACCTTTTTTCTGGGGAATTTTATGAGTTACGAAAAAGGTCTCTTGAAGTTTTTTGATAAATCCAGTGGTTTTCGGGATATTTGAAGAATAAGGGAAATGGAGAAAAATAACTAGAAGTCGCTTATTTTGCGAATATTCCAGAAATTAATGGGTTTAGTGAAAAAGATCAGGAGAGCTTTTTTTGAAGAAAACTTCGTGGGTTAAAAAACAAGGTCTCCTGACAAATTCCCTCAAACCTGATGGCTTAAGAAATATTTTTAAAATTCAGTTTTCCAATTATTTAACGAAGAAATCGTTTATTAAAATCATTATAATAATTCTCGTTTTTTGCGAATATCTTTGAAGCGAGTGGATTTAAAAGGAATTTACAGGAGATCTTTTTCGTAGAGAACTAAATTCTCTTCAAAAAAGGTCTCTTCAACAATTCTCATAAACCTCACCATTTCTGAGATATTCTCAAACTAATTAACACCTGATTTTAATTAATTAATTAAAATTTTTACTCTTTTCAATATTTAAAAAAAAATATTTCAAATATCCCGCGCTTTATCTCCAGAAATTCCAGTCCATTGTGGCATCCCCTTTAATTTTTCTCCAAAATAAACTCCCCCTCCCCTCCCATATTCAAACTTCCCCCCACCCCATCACCCATGTGTGTATATATTTTTACGAGCCTTTGAAATTCCTCAGGTGGAGGTTATAATCGTTCACGCTTAGAAATTCAGGCCAAAGGTGAAAGTTTTTTCGAAACGCTGAATTTCTTTGAATATATCACGATGTAACCAGTCACACACGTACGTCATTCATTCATTATACTACATTAAAATATATTTTTTTTATTTCAACACGACCTTGTGAAATTTCAGAGCAGAAGATTCTTCTTCATTGAGTGGAAAAAAAGTGGAGAAAATTTGTTTTATTATTAAAATTAAATTAAAAAATGTCAGTCAATAATTCAGTGATGACAATTGTGAGGAGAATAAATGCATTGTCCAAGTTTTTTAACGAAAATTCATTGCTCAGAGGATCACAGAGGGGTTATCTTTTAATTCGAGATGAGGATAATACGTATTCACGACGTTACGTTACCAAAGTGTCAGCTAATCAAAAACCTGATTGGAACAGAGCTGTTTCGGAGGCTGAAAAAATCGTGGGATATCCAACATCATTTTTGAGTCTACGATGGCTACTCAGCGATGAAATTGCCAATGTTGCACTGCACTTGAGGAAACTCGTTGGATCCAATCATCCACTGCTGAAAACAGCAAAGTAATTGGTTTCTTTTTGTTTTTTTTTTCAAAATACTAGTGTAATTATCATATTTTAGTTGAATCATGAGTATCTCAGGAGCGAGTGGGTCTAGAGAAAAATTTTTGGAGACCTTTTTTGAAGGAAATTTAATTCTCTACGAAAAAGGTCTCTCGAGCTTTTTCTCTAGATTCACTTGTTCCGCAGATATTTACAAAAGAATGAAAATTATGTTTTTTTCATAGATTTCTCTTCATTTTTTGATTAAAAAAAAATTCTCTTCATTTTCATCATTTTAAAAGGATTTCGAAAACTATTGGGTTTACAAGGATTTATCAGGAGACCTTTTTTGTGGGAAATTAAATTGTCTTCAAAAAAGGGTTCTTGAGAATTTTCTCTAAGTCCACTCGTTTCAAAGATATTTACAAGAGAATGAAAATTAGATTTTTTTCATAGATTTTCCTTCATTTTCCTTATTTTAAAAGGATTTTGGAAACTATTGGATTGACGAGGATTTATCAAGAAACCTTTTTTGAAGGAAATTAAATTTTCTACAAAAAAGGTTTCCTGGAAATTTCCTTTAAATCTAATGGTTTTAGAGATATTTGTTAAAGAAAATGATTTCACGAATTTTCATACTGAATTCTTGTTTTTCTTTTGTAGGAGTTTGATTTACAATGGAAGAAATAATATGCAGGCATGGGGTTTGATTGTTCTCCTGATATCTAAAGCAGCAGGACACCACAATGTCGATGATATGGAGGAGGACAAGGCTGCTGGTGTGCTCCACAGCCAGAGAGCACTTGCTGAAGTTACGGAGATGATACGTACAAGTCATTTGGTGCACAAGGGACTCGTTAATATACAGCCTGGAGTTTATCCAGAGGCTTCAGAAATGAATGATATGACTTTTGGTAATAAAATTGCGTTGCTCAGTGGTGATTATCTGCTGGGCAACAGCTCAGCGGAATTAGCAGCATTGAGGAATCAAGAGGCAAGTTAAAAATACGAGGAAACATGAAAAAAACGAGAAAAAATGAATAAAAATACGAGAAAAAATAAATGAAAATGCGAAATTACTCTGCGAATATATTTGAAATCAGTGAATTTAGAGGAAAATATCTAGAAAATTTAATTATCCACAAAAAAAAGGATTTCTACATTTTTCTCTGAACTCAATAGGTTCCAAGATTTTCTTAGAATAATGCTCTGATTAAAAATGGATTTAAATAAAATAACGACAATAATGTTTCTAGTTGGTTGAATTGATGTCAGGAGCAGTTCGTGACTTGGCAGAGGCTGAGTTCATTGGTCGCAGAGACAGCCAAAATAATCCACTGCCAGCAGTACCACCAGAGGACAGAACTGGTTATGCTGTTAGAGAATGGACTCTTCAGAATGTTGCAAGTGCTGGTTCACTTCTTGGGAAGTCTTGCAAGGGTACGTTGAAACTTGCTGGACACAATCAGGAAGTGCAGACACAGGGATACAACTTTGGAAAGCATTTGGCACTTGCGTGGCAGGTAAGGTCCTTTTTTTGGTGTGATTTTGATCAATTTTAAAGATTTTAGATAGGAAATAATAGAAATTTAATGTTTTTCAGGCTTGTCTCGATCTCAGTCCATTCATCAACAAGGATCCAACGACTCCATTCAATCTCTGTTCTGCTCCGGTCATGTTTCATATAGAACACGATCCATCGATTTTAATCGAAATCGATAAGGGCTTGGAATCCGTCCAAAATGTTGATTACGCAAAGGTACAAAAAAATTCCACTGGAATAAGACGAATTTCGCGTTATTTTTGGAATATCTGGGAAATCAAAGAGTTTATGAGAAATTATCAAGAATTCTTTTTTGTAGAGAATTAAATTCTCCACAAGAAATAATACTGAAAACAACAGATATCTGACCATTTTTAGATTTTTTCTTTTTCTATTAACACATTTAAATTATTTAGAAACTTAAAAATATGCACATTTAGAAAATTTAAAGATCTAAAAGTGCGGATTTTTTAAATAATTTTTTTTTAATAATTTCTTTTTTTCAAAAAAAATCCAAAGAATTCTGAAATGTCTGTTAATTTCATTCTCTTTATAAAAGAGTATATATTCAAAAATAAATTGACTTGTTTTAGAAATATTTACAAGAGAATTAGCACAAAAATTTCAGATTCCTCATGACTCATTCATTAATTTGCAAAAAATCGTGTTCAGGTTTTCGATATCGTCACTACAGGCCCAGGAATTGAATTAACAAAGCAACTGCAGAAGGATCAGTCGCAGAAAGCAATGGAAGTCTTGAATATATTTGAAGAGAGCGATGCGAGAACCGCATTGTCAAATATTATTGCAGCAATGGGCGATTTCTAGCGAATGGCTCATTTTTTTGACCCGAGTTCAATGAGAACATTGAACTTGATCCCAATCGTCCATTCTGAGTGTTCAAGTTTAATTCTAATTCGTTGAGTTTATTACACATTTTAATATGGCAAAGGAATGAAGTGAAAGCCTGTTTTCATCGCACAAACGTTACATTTTTTTTTATCTTTGTCAATTCAAGTGATAATATCTATGAAGCGAATGAGTTTAGGGGGAAAAATCAAGAAACCTTTTTTGTAGAGAATTTAATTCTCTATAGAAAAGGTCTCCTGATATTTTCCTCTAAATTCACTCGTTTCACGAGGCTTTTCTTATAGAGAATTTCATTGGCTACAAAAAAGGTTTTCTGATTAGTTTCTTCTAAATTTTGTAATTTTCTATACATTTTCGAAGAAAATGACCGGTGATTATCAGTAAAATCAGTCGAATTATCGAATTTTTCATATTTATCACGAAAAAAATGCGTTGCACTTCTTTTTTACTCTTTATACATTGAATATAACAATTGTTATCCGATTTTTGCTAATATTGTTTTGCGATTTTGAGGATTTTTTTTGTAAAGACATTTCATATATATAGTATTGTTACAATATCTCAATCAAAATGTATTATACAGAGATTAAATTTGGATGAACTATTTTTAACAAATTTTATATATTTATAGAAAAATGAGGAGAGAAATAAAAAAAGAGGATATTTAATACAGATAAAGGTGATGTAACTTATTTCCACGTTTTTTTTTATCTTTCAATACGAAATTATGATTTTTTTATTTTCTCCAGAATTCAAACATTTCATCAAACACTCTTATACTGTCATTATTCCTATAATAATCATAATTATCCACAGAATTACAGTTATTTGTACACGTAATTTTCATACCTCCATTTTAAGATGAGAAATTTCAGTGAAAAAATAATGATAAAATTATTGATTCACAGCACAATTTCAATGGATTATTTATTCAATTGAATTAAATTAAATATGTATTCCTTTTCCCCTAAAAAAAAAAGACAATTTCCATTGATTTCCTAATTCCATTGATCCCCTACAATAAATTCAATCCGATGTTACTCTCGTTGCAGCTACAAATGAAAAAATATACAATCAATCCTCGGAAAATGAGGAATTAATGAATTTGGGAGAATGTGGGATAAAATGGACTTTTCAAGAATTAAAAAAGATCGATCATTAGAATTAATCCCCCCCCCCCCCCCTCACGCCCCAGGGAATCCCCTGAAAATAAATCCCTTTAATAAAATTCAAAAAAATTCGCTAGAGGAAAAATTCCCAATTTCTTTGGTTTTTCAATTTTTTCTTCTTTCCTTCAGATTTGGTGTCTCGCTTTATTTTAAATAATAATAATAATAATAATAATAATAATGATAATAATATTGCCCGAGTCGAGAAAATATTCAAAAATGAAAAAATATAACTTATTTCCCCTTTTTGTTTTTTTTTTTGCAATAAAAAAAGGATTTTTTTTTCTTTGGTTTCGATTTTTTCAAGGGTCTGAACGATTGTAAACGAATGTAAACGATTTTTGAAGGGATTTTCCTGGGGGATTTATCCTTAGAACCGCGAAAATCAACTCTAATCTCTTTTCCACCTAAAATTTTACCATAAACTCAAAATTTTTGTACTAAAAATCCATTTTACCCCATCCTCCCCCATACATAAATTCATCCAGTGCTTTATTAAATTTCGTGTCTGTAAATCATCAATGCAACTTACTACATCCACTTCTCACTTTATTATCAACTCTACTATCACTAAATATATCTTTAATAATATCATCACGTCTCTTAGTCTGCGTTGGTAATCCCCTATAAAGATTTTCCGTCACCTGTGATCTCGGATTATTCAACCGATTTAGTTTCTTATCAGAAAGATACTCGATATTTTCATTGTCATCAATGGCTTTCATAGCAGCGAGTAGTTTGTCCTTGCTGAAATTAACTTTTTCCTCATTAATCTTATCACTTTTACTATTTCTCCCGATTTTCTTGTGTCTTCTCGGATCAGCAACAATGTTCGCTTCAACGACCCCGTCACTGCTTTTCCTCCTGTTTAAAAAAGGCGCGTCACACTCCATCGACGAACTCTCGCCATTCGTCAGCGAATCACTTCGAATCGGCGAATCCTCTGTAAAATCCCCAGAATTTACCGCGAAATTCGATGTCTCGAGGCCGAAAGTTCCTCTCCGCGACTTTTCATGCGACTCCAAAAATTCGCGCTCTTCCCCTTCAATTTTCTCGAAATAATTCAGCAAATTCTCCTCTTTATCATCATCATCATCTCCATTCAATGCCTTCAGCTGCTGTTCCGACACTTCTCGATCTCTGCTTATTTTTCCCTGAAGCTCCGTCCAAGACTTCGTCATGCTCATCAACCGCTCCTGATTATTTTCACATTTTTCCGAATCGATTTCCGATGAATTTACGTAATCAGATTCCGGATTTTTAATAGGCGCGTCTTCTTCTTTAACTTCTGACTGACTCGAAGAGCTTAAGGACTCAATATCCCTCATTTCTGATGTCTGCAGCCTCTTGTAGACGAGTTTGCCTTCAATTGACGTCTCTTTCAACGATTTTATGAAATTTTCGTGACTCTCTATGTGCAAACTTTCATCATCAATTACGCCGTTTATCAACTTTGAGTGCAAATCTCTAGACTTACTTGTTGGGAGTACTTGATAATTTTCTGTGTCACTGTCGCTTGAGTAACCGTATTCTCTTCGGAGATCTCTGGGCATGTTGCTTCTTTGGTGCTTTATTTTCTTCTCGAAGGACTCGACTATGCTCTTTATCTCCTCGTCAGCAAGATCCTGGGAGTCTGAGTTGTCAGATAGCTTGTTGATGTCTGTTGGGAGAGAGGTGTTGAGGGGGAGATCGCGGATTTTTAGGACCTCGGGGGAGATTTGGAGTCTGTCGGTTAGTGGTCGGGTTGATGACTTTTCACGATTGTGGGACTTTTGCAGACGAAATTTACGAATCTGCTGGAGACTTGCCATTGTTTCGGTTTTTGGGAGGGGCTCGTGGGGCTCGGTTTTTGAGGAGGACGGCTTTGATTCTCCGGAATCGGTTGTTGGCAATTTTGGCTGTTGGAGAAGAAAAAATTAGTTAATTTGATTAATTAATTAGATAATTAGAAAAGAGGAGGGTTTCGTAGGCTTATTTTGGAAATATCTCAGGAATTGTGAGGTTTAGGGGAAAAATGCAGGAGACCTCTTTTTCAGAGAATTCAATTTTCTACAAAAAACGTTTCTTGAGATTTTCTCGTACTGCTATTGGTTCTCGAGATATTTCTAAATTACTTTGAATTGATTTTTTTCGCAGTTTTTTAGATCGAAAGATTCGATGAACTATTTTGAAGATATCTTCGAAAATATCGCGTTTAAGGAAAAATGTTAAGAGACCTTTTTTGTAGAGAATTTAATTTCCTACAGAAAAGGTTTCCTGATATTTTTTCTCAAGGCCACTCCTTCCTGAGATATTAATGATTCACAAAAAGAATCTACAACTCACCAAACTTTTGTTTTTGAAATCATTCTGGGAGTCTCTAATTTTACTGGAAGATTTAACGAGATGAGAAAGTCCTAAATTTGTTAACGATTGACTTGTCAATGCTTTGCGTTTGTTGAACGCTGGCAATTGGCCACTATGATACAACCGTTTTTCTCTATTATCCAAGAGTTCCTCTAAACTCTTTAATTTGTCGAGTGCATCTGTTAATTGCTTCTGCGTTTCTTTGTGTTTCACTATTTCCACGTGCAATTGATGCTTCAGGCTTTTACTTTCCAGTGTTAACTTCCTGTTTAACGTCTGAAAAATTAAATTATTAACTTTTATTTATTGTTGTACACATTAAATAAATAAATAAATAAAATTCTTTTCCTTTAGAACATAAGAAAAATCTAGAGAAAAAAAAACTCGAATCCTTTTCTTTTTCCTTTAAGACTAGAAATTATAGAACAAAAGGAGATAAACTCGAATCCTTTTCCTTTTTTTTTCAAGATCAAAAATTATAAAAATCACCTGAATAGTTTCCTGCTGCTGTTCAATTCTATGATTCAAATCAGACACTTGGACCTGCAATTTTTCACGTTCCAGCAAATGTTTATTCCTATTCAATTGTAATAAATGCTTATTTTGCGTCTGAAAATGATTTAAAAAAAAAACAATAATTAGTTGAGGACAATAAAACCGCGGAGTATATAAAAATTAATTCATTTTTTAAATTTGATAGTCATGTCTGGTGAAAACCTGAAGTGAATGAATTTCATTTTCCTTCTCCTTCATTAAATCACACGTCTGCTTGTGCTGTGACTTGAGTCTCTTGTATTTAATTTGTAATACTTTCAATTCCTCGTGATGTGAATTTATTATTCTCGGTAATTCAGCATTTGTACCCTCGTATCTCTTCAATGCACAGTCTTGCCTCTTTTGGAGAGCTTTCAACAGTCTATTTTCATTCGCCAATTCCTGAAAGAAGAAATTAATTACAATTTCGCATTAACTATTTTAAAAATATCTCCTAAACCATTAGGATTAAGAAAATTTCTCAAGAGACCTTTTTCGTAGGGAATTTAATTCTCTAAAAAAAAGGTCTCCTGTAAATTTCGTCTAACTTCACTCGCGTCAAAGATATGCATAAAAAACAAAATATTCCCTCATAATTTCACCAAACCTGTTTTTTGATTAAAAGAATAATTCAACAACTGAATTTTAAAAATATCTCCTAAACCATCAGGTTTACGAGAATTCACCAAGAGACCTTTTTTGTAGCTCACAAAATTTTTCACAAAAAAGGTCTCTTGATATTTTCCTCTAAACTCACTCGCTCCAAAGTTACTCCCAAAAAACCACAAAAAAACCTCTAATTTACTCACATTTAAATGATAATGTGCATCAGTCAATTGATTTTGCAATTCCTTAACTCTCAGAGTTTTCGCTGAGATGATTCTCTGACCAACTGGATTCTTAATCGAGCCCTTGACAGGCTCCGAAACGCAGTGCAGCCTCATGCTGTTTTTATACGGTGCTCCTATCAAATAAAAAAAATCCCCAAAAATTACCAAAAACGTCAAATAATTAAATGATAATTACAAACCAAGTATTGGATTCAAATGCTTGCGACTTGAAATGAGAAACTGAGCACTCTTGCATTGTGTATGATTCTTACTTTCTATTGCTGTTTCCCGATTATCGCCATTAGTATTTCTAAAATAAACCATTAAATACTTCACAACTTTTTTTTGTACCACAAATTCACTGAATCAATTGAATTTAATCTAAAAAAACTGAAATAAATCAACATTTCACTACTATTTTATTACCTATTAGAGCGTTTTTGCCCATCCGAACACACTACTGGCAGTACAGGCACTTCAGTTTGCATTTTCTGCTCAAAACAAATTTATTTAAAAAAAATTCCTTCTTCGAAATCTAAAAAATAAACATTTTTTCCTATTATTTATACCAATTTTGGCAGTAATTGTTTTTAGTCATTTGAATTGTCTCGTTGAAAAATTGAATTGAAGCATTTCCTGTGCCTGAATTACATCCATTATTGTTTCAGTATTGGTAACTATGACAACAATTTGTCATAACATATAGACAATCAATCGATAGCTCAACGATTTCGTTGAATCATCTATCTCATCACTTTTTTCCTCAATTTAAATTAATTAAATGAATTAAATTAATTAATCAATCGAATTTAATAGATTAACTGTAGTGATGATTTTATTTACATTACGAAAATACTGTCACTCGCAGTCATTTTCGTAATTTTGAAATATTTACATTAATATCTTTTTTCTTCGGTTTTAATAAAACACACAGGCGATGATGAGCCATTGTCACTAAAATGATTGGCTTTTAATGGGCACCCTCGCCTCTTTGCTTTTCCTTTGATTTCAAGACTCCTGCGTGCTGCGCATCCCACAGCCTGTTGTACATAGAATTTGGCCTTGAAACTAGTTCCTGGTGGGTTCCTCTGTCTACTAGTTTTCCGTTGTCGAGGACTAAGATCTCGTCTGCGTCCATCACTGTCGAGAGACGATGGGCTATCACTATAGATGTGCGGCCTGTTGTTGCTCGTCTTAAGGCCTCCAGGATATTCTAAAAAAAATAGGTGAATTAGTTAAAGAAAGAAAAAGGGTAAAAGGCGAATTTATCAGGTTCTTGGGGATTTTTTTGAGAATATTTAGAGAACGAGTGGGTTTGGGGAAAATTGTTAAGGAGCCTTTTTTGTAGGGTATTCTAAGAGGTACAAAAAAGGTTTCTTGATAAATTTTCCTAAATCTGTCGTTTTCGAGATACTGTTAATGATAAATGATAATCATGATAAAACATGACTGAAATTTTCAGAAAAATCGATTTTATTCTATCAGGTTTTTGAGAATGTCTTAGGAAGTAATGGAGATACGCAGTTTCTGCCCTAATCCTTTTTAGTAATTGTTGAAATTCTCGAGAAAAAAAAGGATGAGGGAAAAACCGCCCTATCTCACTTATCTTCCGAGATATTTGATTAAAACTGGAGACAAAATGAAATTATTTTTTCTGAAAACTTCATATTTTTATGATAATGGAATTAGCACACATCTAAAGAATTTTTGGATTTTTTCTTTTAACGAAGTGATTATTATAAAAGAAATATTTAAAAAATTGGCACTTATAATTTTTAAATTTTTCTACATGTGCATATTTTTCATATTACAAAATTAATTTATTTGTTGCAATTTTTTGTTTAAATTCAAATTTCCAGAGGTTTGCTATTATTAGTGTAATATCGTCACCTCAGAAACAAAGTGGCGTAAGTGCTAAGCTTATCCATAGCACTTACGCCACTCTGTTTCCAAGGCAACGAGATATTCTTCATAATTTATCCTTTTCCACCACTTCTTAATTAATTTAGCTTTTGAAGAATATCTCCAAATTCAAGGGAGATACGAAATGTTTTTGTAAAAAAAAAACTTTTTTTTAGACCGGGAAAAGACCATCGAAAAAAGCTTCTTACAACAATTTTCATATCTCCATCAGATTCTGAGATATAAGGCCTGAAAATGGGCTTCTAAAGCTTAATAAAAAAAAAAAAAAAAAAGATTCTGAGATATTCAAAGAAAATTGTAAATTCTCTCCACTCACGCTTTCAGTGATTGAGTCCAACGAAGACGTGGCCTCGTCAAATACCAGGATTGGGCTGCCCTTCAGAATAGCACGAGCAATTGCTACCCGTTGCTTCTCACCTCCGCTCAATTTAAGGCCTCTTTCTCCAACAGGTGTTTCATAAGCCTGCGGCCACTTCAAGATAGCCTCATGCAAATTGGCCATTCTCGCTGCTTCATAAACATCCTCGTCGCTTTTATTCAAGTTTCCATAGTGCAGATTGTAGAAGATTGATTCGTGGAAGAGTACAGAGTCCTGTGGAACTATGGCGATTGTTCTTCTGAGATGATCCAGATCAACATCGTTGATGTTGTGGCCGTTTATCGAGATAGATCCACTCTGGGGCTCGAAAAACCTATACAATAGCCTTACGATCGTAGTTTTACCGGAACCAGAGCCTCCGACAATCGCCACTTTTTTCCCACTCGGTATCGAAAAGCTCATGTCATTCAATATCGTTTTTCCCTCGATATACTGGAAATTGACTTTGTCGAAAATGATTTCCGAGGCATTTGGAGTCACGTAGAAAGGAACGGCGTTGTACTTGTTCTTGATCGCAGGATCACGGGACAAAAGTGCGAACATTGTCTGCATGTCGATGAGGGCTTGCCTCACCTCACGATAAACTGATCCCAAAAATCCCAGGGGAACTGATAGTTGGAAGAGCAATCCGTTGACCATGACCAAATCACCAACCGTCATAGTTCCTTAAAAACAAAAATTAATTAGATATTTCGAAAATTAATGGAGATGCGACATTTTTTGTGAGGATCCCTTTTTTTAGTGCAGGAGATGAGATCTACAAGAAAAAGTCTCTACAAAAAATTAGCTACCTCATTTAGTTTCCAAGATATTCTCCAAAAACTTCAAAATAAAATGAGATAAAATACGTTTTTGTAGTTTTTTTGGTGAATATCTCCAAAACGATTCGGTTTAGAAGAAAAGCTCAAGAAACTTTTTTTGCAGGAAATTTCAAGGGCTACAAAAAAGATCAGCACTAAACCTTCGCTATCTCGTTTAGTTTCTGAGATAATCTCCACAAACGGAAAGAAAATGATTTTTATTTACCATTCACAATATTTTTCGCTGCCATCACCATTATCAGACTCAATGCAGCACTGAAGATGAAGTTTTGCCCAAAATTGAGCATCGCCAAGCTCGTGCTTGTCTTCAAAGAGGCATCCTGGTACTTCTTCAGGGACTCGTCATACCTTTGGGCCTCAAATTTCTCATTATTGAAATATTTAACTGTTTCGTAATTAATCAGTGAATCAACTGCTTTATTTCCTGCTTCATTCTCAGCTTTGTTCATGTAAACCCGAAATTTTGTCCTCCACTGGGTAACAGCGAGGGTGAATGCTGCGTAGATACCAACACAGCCCATAGCAACTCCAGCATACTCTGGACCACAATTAATTCCTAGGATCGTGCTAACTAATGCCAATTCGAATATCGTGGGGACTACGTTGAACACCATTGCTGAAAGGACGAAATTAATCCCTCGACTTCCTCTATCGATCATTTTTGATAACGAGCCTGTTTGTTTTCCCAGATGAAAAGCCATGTCGAGATTATGCAGATGTAAAAAAACATTCTTTGCTATTTTACGAATGGAGTTTTGAGCAACTTTGGCGAATACTGCGTTTCTGAGCTCGTTGAATCCAGCTGCTCCGCAACGGGCAATTCCATCTATGGAAAATCAAGAAAAAGCGTTTAGGAAAATTGAGTTAGTTTTTCGAAAATATTTCGAAAATAACGCGAGTAACGAAAAATTTAGAAGATACTTTTTTTTAATAATTAAATGAAATTTGAGGAAGAATCTGAAAAAATTTCAAATTTTTTTTTGAAGATAAGATAAATTCTCTGAATTTTCAAAATCATTTCGAAAAATCTGAAGAAATATCAAAAAATAATTTCGAAAATAAGATAAATTCTCTGAATTTTCGAAATAATTTCGAAAATTCAGAAAAATCTCAGAAAGAGAAATATAACTGATTTTTTTTTCGTGCAATAGTTACGAAAATGGTCCTTACAAAGAAAAAAACCCTATCTCCACTAGTTTACGAGATATTTCCAAGAAAAGCCTCTCCTTCCCACATAAAAAACACGTGTATCTAATTCTCCGATTATCTCCTAAATAATGAGGTCTTCAAGAATTTATCAAGAGATCTTTTTTTAGCTCTTAAAATTCTCTATAAAAAAAGGCTCTTGACATTTTCCTCCAAACCTGATAATTTCGAAGATAGACGGAAAATTCAAGAAAAAAGTACCACACGATTTTTCGAGTTTGAAAATTCAACTTTTTTTCCAACTTACATCCAATAAGAAGAGATGTTGCGACAGTGCCGATGACTTCCGGTGCTGTACCAATCCCCAGAACCGCTTCACCACCAGCAGCTATCGAAGCTTCATTCAGCCTATCAATAGCGTGTTTCAATATAAAAGGTACACCGACATTCAGAATTTTAGCACCAGCCAATAATCCGAGAGCCAATTTCACGCGATTCCTGATATCAGGATCGTCCTTGGGCCATATATAACTGAACATTGCCTTCACCATATCTGTACTGGAGATGGGCGGATTGTCCATCAGGTTCAGGTCCTCTCTGCTCAGGGTGGAAGCTCCTGGATGAAAGCAGTTTCTTTTCTGTTGTCCTGGTTTACTGCCAGTGACTCCATCGACAATGAGGGGATTTTTGACCGGGGTGATGACTGGTTTGGCTTGAGGAACATTTTTCTTCGTTTGGGCTCGATCAATCACGTTGCCACTGCAAGACTGGAAGAAAGTAGAAAAATCAGTTGTTGGAATAAGGAAATTTGGGAACTGAGTGCTCAGAATTTTTTCAATATCTTGAAATTTTCAGGAAATACGATTTTTTCCACGATTATTAAATTTTGAGAGAAAAAATTAACTTTATTTCATCATCAGATTTTTGAAAATATTCCGGAAATTAAACGAGATAGAGAGATCCTGCTAGAATCCTCTTTCGTAAAGACTTTCAAGAGCTACTCTCATAAAACTTGAGAAATATTCTCATAAAACTGATAATTAAATAAAATCCATTTGTCTGAACACTTCATAGTCATCTTTTCTTGCCACATTTTTGCAGCTCCAGCTCTTTAAGAAAAAAAGGACCTCCTCAAAATTCCCTTATTCCCCGAAAATTCCCTTATTTCGCCAAAATTCCAAGATAATCTCCAAAAAAATCGCAAAAAAAAGGAAATCCTTCTCTTTTAAACTCTCCATTCATTTATTTCTCTCCTCAAAAATTACAAAAATCAATTTTTAACATCCTAAACTCTCCAAACACCTATCAAGAACCCTCACATACTCCCTCACAAGACAAACCACTACTCCAAAACTGTCGCTCTTCCCCACAACTCTATCCATCTTCTCCAGACTCTCCACCAGCTCCAGCCTTTTGACCCCCACCAACCGACACCCCATTTCATTGATTCTCTCAACTTCCCCAGCATCAAAATCCCATCGATATATCCTCTCCTTCCACCTCTCCCTCTTCTCCCCTCCACCAACAACAAACAGCACAATTGTCCCATGATAATTCAAGCCTTCAGCAGTGAATCCAATGCTTCTATCAAACCCATTCATCTCAATAAATTCATTCGCAGTCTTCGGCACAGCCAAAACCTCCTGAACAACCGAATAATCGATGAAGACCTCATCCAGCGGATTATCAGGAACTACGAACCCATACTCCAGACACAATTTCCTACTATTGTGAGGTCCATAGTTGATGAAGACCTGATCCTTCCTCCCAAAAGGCTTTAACGTCCGAATCTCGTAAAATTCCTTTTCTTCATAATTTTTTAGTCCAACAGCAACCGAAGCCTCGTAAGAATGGTTGAAAAGATCAAGAAAAGGTGCCAGTGCTAAATTGTCATCTCCAAGTACATCAATGTCCCTATTTTTATTCTGTGAAGCGTCAATGTAGACTGCTCTCGTGTTGACAGTGTAAAACGCCCATTTAAATTCCTTAAATCCAATAATTTTATCCAAAAAAATTCCGCAATGATGGCAGAGGCTCTTTCCTCTGATTTTAGATGCCTCAATCGATGCTGCAACTTTTTTCCAGAGACTCACGACCTTCTGCCTCTGTTTCTGGAGGTCCTGCAGCAAAAATAAAGGCAGCAGAGGAGTCTCCTCCTTTTTGCAGTAGTCTGGAACTGTGTAAGAGTGGGGAAGAGTCCTGACGTAGCTTTTCCAGGAAGATTCACCTCCCAAGTGCTTCTCAAAGCACAGAAATACCGCGAGAATACTCTGACCATCGTGATGCTCGTTTCTAGAGAAGATTTCCAGGATTTGACTCGAAGAAATTGAAGAAGTCGTTATTAGCAAGTTCCTCGGGATCCTCATGATGATTTCGTTGGATGCTATCGCTTTTAGGCATCTCAGGCCTCTTCCAGTGTTCTTGAAGACGTGGGGGGTTAATGAACATGTTGGAGACCAGCCCTGGGTCCTCATCCAGGTCTCCAGATCTTGGAAATCGTCAGAAATCGTTGGTTCCAACAGTTTTTTCCGGTTTTTTCGACGAATTCTTGAAGTTCTGCCCATTTTTCATTCACGCTTCCTAGAATATCTCGTAAAATAGAGGAGGATAGAGGTTTTTCCTTGTAGAATCCTCTTTTTTAGCTTTTATTCTCTTCTACAAAAAAAAAGGATTCCCAAAAATTTTCGTGTCTCGCTTTTTTAAGGAGATATTCCAGAAAAAATGAATTCCACTAAAATCCTTTTTTTATGGTTTTATCTGATTTTTTGGTTTTTTCAGTAGAAAATTACACAAATGAAGAGAATTAGTGCTCCAAAATCCAATAATTGAAAAATACAATCAAATCCATAAATAATCAGGAATTTACCCTAATTCCAGCAGCTGTTATTCCACCTCTACTTCTGGTGATAAAATTCCTTTTAATTAAACTCCTAGTAATTTGGTTTTTGGTACTCCAACCTCTGTCAATCCTCAAAAATCGACTGAACTGTCCACAAAAAACGAGTCCCAGCATTGTTCATCAAATTTTCCCGCCAGAAATCCAATAATCGACCTGAACCTAACTGACGGTCTCCAGGACGTCCCAATTCACTTCGTTCCCACCTGAAATTAAAAAAAATCCTCAATATGACAATTCTGAATTTTTCAGACGAAAAATCGACTTTATTCCATCATCACCATTTTTTAAAAATATCTCAGAAACTAAGCGAGATAGAAAATTTTTATATAATATATAAACTTTTTGTGTAGCTCTCAAAATTCTCTAAAAAATGATTTTAGTAACAAAATCGCTCTATCTCTCTTAAATTCCGAGATATAAAAGAAAAACACTGGTCACAAAATGAATTAAATTTTTCAAAAATCTGATTTTTTTAATAATATTGAATTAATCCTTTGAAAAAATTAATTAAATTATTATTAATCAATAAAATTAAATAAAAAAGAGTCAAATCAACCTTCGTTCCCTGGGGTGCGTTCAGAAACGTTACCCCGAGGGAAAGGTAGGGTAACGTCACGTGATCCATTTTTCCGTACTTAGATGTGTAGATTTATGGACGTTTCTGAACGCGTCGGGGAGCCTCTTCCCGCTATTTCATTCGAAAATCGTTCATAACATATGTTTTCAATATGAGTGGGAGTATGAAACTTATTTCGTTTTTTCTAGGAGTAATTGATCGATTTTTGGGATTATCGATGGGTCATTGGAAAGATACAAAATTCAGCTGCGGAATTATAAAGAATTTAGTTTGCTTTAATGTTTTTTCTTGGTTGTTGAGGAGTAACGGGGTAAATAACAGGATACATTTTTAAGCAAGACTTATCTTCACAGCTCTAAGCTAGATAGCGCGATTTTCACTGTTACTTCTTTTGTAGAGAATTTCAAGAGCTGCAAAAACAATCTCTATGAAAATTTTGCTATCTCGTTTAGTGCTCGAAATCTTCGATGATAAATGAGTACAAAAGATAACTCGACTTGTTTTCTTTATTTAAAAACTTCTTTGCATCAATTCTTTCATTTGATTCTTTCGCAAAAGAACTACCTGGTGAATACAGTATCATCTAAGATTACCTGTTTGATTTCTTCTATTTTTTGTTCCTTCTGAGTTCTATTTGCGATCTTCCTGTATAATTTTTCAACTATTTTTTTCAATAACAAATGTGATTACAGAAAAAAATTCTCTATCGGGGATATCTTATTGAAACTGTTAACAATTTATCCATTTTCAAAAATCAATTTATTACTTAAATTCACCTTTTATTACAAAATTAACATGCAAAGTTTAATTTGATGCAATAATCAATCACAGAATCAAAAAAATGAAGAGTTCCTATGGAATGTTCACAAAATTTCAAATAAAAATTGATGCGAATGAATCCAAGGATTTTTCCAAAAGTTCAATCAATTTCAATTAGTTAATTAATTTAATTTCTTAATTATCCTCAACTTGGTTATCACCATAAGCATCAATTTCATACTCATATGAGGTCATAAAACCATTTAATCTTCATCGTGGAGGTTTTCAGCAGACTCATTTCCTCCCAAGAAATAATTGCGCAGCGGAAAGAATCGACAGAGAGAGATTCAGCGCTGATTGATCCCATAATAGGTAGTTCTGAGAATCCATCTGCCTAAACCAACTGATTTGTGAATTGACGTAAAAATGGCAGTTCTAATGATACTTCTTGAGAACCATCTGAGGTAGAGGATTCATTAGATTTTAGTTATCAGCATTTGTCCACGGCATGCCCTTGAAATGCACATATTGAAGCAGATATTAAAATGAATTATTCAACTGAAAAATTGAAAAATTCACTCTTATTACTATTATTATCCTACTTTCTTGAGGATTTCTCGAAAATTAAACGAGATAGAATAATTTTGCGTCAATCGTATCTTGAAACTCACCAAAGTCTGCACAAAGAGAATCAAGGTAAAACAGGCGTATCTTCATTCACTTCCAATATATTCTATAGAGAATCATCACAAAAATGAGTGGATCTGTTCTGTTTATCTCTTCTGTACGGAATTGGTCAGATGTTGGAGATGTTGATGCTGCTAACTGTAATAGAAAGAAGGAAAATTAGTTACATTCGATTTTTTCGGAGAGGAGAATATCTTGGAAACTGAGCAAGATAGGATGATTTTGCTCCAATATTTTTTTATAGATATTGGGATTCTCTACAAAAGAGGATGAGAATAAGAAAAGGCGTCTCTATTAGTTTCAGCGATATTTGAGCAAAATAAATAGCAGCAGTTACACTTCATTGAAATATTTCTTTCAAATGAGCATCATCAAGTAAAGAAGAATGAGGAATATCAACATTCCATTAGGAAACAACGAATATACTGTGGTGGCTCTGGTTTCTGACAACGCCCCGGTGATTGACAGTTTTTGCGAATATCTCAGTTATATCTAAATGTACAATATATTGTTTAATACTTGATTACTGAACGAGTTCAGCGCAACAAATAATATTTGTTCACGAGTTCGCTGAACTCGTTCAGTAATTTAATTATTTTTATACATATTATGTATTATAATAATTAAATTATATTGAATGACCAATCAATTGTTGCCTCCGATTTATGCTGTTAGAAACAGGCTTCAAAGTGTCAGAAACCGGAGCAACCACGGTATTTCTACAAATTTTTAAAAATTACGTTCTGAATATTTCTGATCTTGTTGAGCTAAGTGAAATTTATCAGATTTTCCACCCTTTCTCTGATTGATAAAGAGGAATATATTGTTTATACAAGTGAACATTAATAATAGGTTGAGTGATCCAGTGGTCGAACGGATAAGACTCGTCAGACACCAGTGATGGAACATAAGGAATTCCATAATTGCTGAAATATTCAACAGTTTCATAGGCTCTTTTTTGAGTTGATAAACAATATTGTGTTCTGAAGATTAGAGAAATGATATTTTTTTGGATTACTAATTTGCTCCAGAATGAAGACCTTCAATAGTTCGATCACTGGACGAGTTCGAACACTGGTCAACTCACCCTAATTGTGTAGTGGAGAGGTGAAAGAAGATGAGTCAATTTTTTTCATTCTGTTTTTGAGAATATCTCGGAGACTAAGGGAGACAGCGAATTTCTCGTAGAGATCTTTTTCTTAACTCTCAGAATTTAGAACAGGAAAGGATAACAGCAGAATGGCCCTATCTCATTTAGTTTCCGAAACATTTGTGAAAAACAAATTGCCAACACAAATGAGTTATTCTGTTTTATCTCTTACCTACTGAATCATAGAATTTGCCTCCATTCCTTACAACCACCAGGTATTCACATCAGAGAGAGCCATAGAACAACTACTAACTCTTGCTACAAGTACCATAATGATATAAATAAATATCATTATGGAACTCAGGAGATATACATCACTTGGAACTGCATAAAGTGACTTTGAAGAGCAAATCAGACCAGCTTCCATGTGCCAGTGGTACTATCTTATACCAGACTGCAATGTGTTCATTAATAATTTCTGAAAAACATATCATGAGAATCAATGAAAATTAATTCATTCCAAACTGCTTTACATAATTTTTTCTAGTGAAGAGGGAAACCGAAATAAATGAATTTTTTGAGAATATTCAGGAGCTAAGCAAGTTCAGGTTATTTTGTTCGACTCCTTTTTTGTAACTCTTGGAATTCTTTACAAAAATTGATTGAGGTGGAATTGCTTATCTCGTTTAGTCTCTGAGATATTCAACTGAAACCAAAATACTCAAGGCAGAATATTTTCATGGAATTTTTTCTGGAAATATCTCGAAAAGTGAGTGAGATAGGGCAGCTTTGACCTCATCTTTTTTTGTTCAAAATCTTAGGGGCTATAAAAAACTTGGAATGCGAAATTTCTCTCAAAATTCCTCTCCAATCATCTCTCCTCATCCAAATCCTGACAATCCCGTCATTATTCTAGTCATCATAAAATTAGAGCACTTGGTTTCATATTTTTCTTAGAATTACTACCTTTTGAGGTTATTCGGTGCTCTTCAATAATAATAACACATTGAAAAAAAATATGAAATGATTACGCACTTACCCTTGAAAATACAAAAAATGATTAGCCATCATCTCAAGTAATCAACCAACGAAAAACATTTAATAATGAAATTAAAACCACCAGTCACTTGTTAATCCTCTGTTTTGATTTTTGAACGAGTAAGCTTCTGCGCATGTCGGGTAATTTCTCACCCACTTTTTAGTCGGGGAGACTGGGGGACACTCTGGGTAAAATCTCCCGAGTTTCTGAACGTTCGTGGGTGGCGCTCAAGTACCAATTTCCGGTCTTTCTGAACGGATTTGGGTAAACTTTACCTACCCGGGGACATTTCTGAACGGACCCCTGTTCTCGTCTCATCTGCCACTTCTTTCCAAAGAACTCTTTCAATAACCACCTCGATAACAGCTGATCTGCCAAAAAGATAGGTTATATAACCCACGTGACCTCCAAACAGACTCTCTCTCCAAACTTATTCCATTTATCAACAAAAACCGTATCTCAAAACACAGTTGGAACGTCATGAAGTGGCCTGAAATCAGGCACTAGTGCTTCATCAGCATCCCAAAGGTAACTCCCCTAAATTAACAAAAAAGTAAACAAATTAATCAGATTAATTAATTAAATATTGTAAAGGTAACTTCACTAAATCAACAAAAATTAATAAAATTAATCAATTAAATATCCTAAAGGTAACTTCACTAAATTAACAAAAAAGTAATCGAATTAATTAATCAATTAAATGAGACTCTACCAGAATGACTTAATGGTCATAGCCATAATTTAAAGAAAAAGGAAAGAATTAATTAAATATGGAAAGTTCCTCAAATTTACGAAAACGTAAATTGTCACCGCAAATGGAGCCAAACAAGCAAGAAAAATCCTCCATAATATCAGACGAAGAAGATAATTACATATCACAGGAACAACAAGAATTCTGGGAGATGACTGACCTCCTGAACAAGCGATTCGAGTTTACCAATGAGAACTACGACCTCCCAAAGCCTGATCACATGTTTCCAGATGACAATTGGAGTATCCCCAAGCTGCAGGACCTGAAAACCCATCTAAATGAAACAAAAAGCAGACTCAATGATTTTAGTCTCAAAGAATGGCAAAAACATACTCGCCACAGGAACAGAGCAGGTCTCGTCCAGTCCCATCTGAAGAGAGAGGTCAATCCTGAGTTCTTGACCCAAGCCTGGTGCAAGTTCTACGAGAACGTCTCGTCTTTTCCTTTGGTACCTCCTCATTGTCTCGAGAAGAAGTGCCTGAATTCTGTTCATCTCTGCGAGGCCCCAGGCGCTTTTGTCACCTCCCTAAATCACTATCTGCAGCTTCATGCCCCTGACGTCACGTGGCAGTGGCTCGCAACAAGTCTGAACCCCCATTACGAGGGAAACAGCCTGGACACCATGATCAATGACGACAGGTTCATCCTGCACACGCAGGAGCACTGGTTCTTTGGGCGAGACTGTACTGGAGACATTATGCAGCTGGAAAACCTGCAGGACCTTGTTTTTAAGGCACAGGAAATGGGGAGAATTGGACTTGTCACTGCTGATGGTAGTATCAGCTGCATTGATGCACCGGACGAGCAGGAGTCCATTGTTGCGAGGCTGCATCTGTGTGAGGCACTTGTGGCTATGAGCATCCTGGAGGAGGGGGGGAGTCTCCTGATCAAGGTCTTCACGGTTTTTGAGGCCCAGACGGTTTGCCTGATGTTCCTGTTGACCTGCAGTTTTGAGAAGGTCGTCATGAACAAGCCGGGGACGAGCAAAGAGGGAAATTCTGAGGTCTACGTTGTTTGCTTGGGGTTCAAGGGGAGGGAGAGGGTGGAGGGGCAGTTGGAGGTGTTGAGGGGGAGGTATGAGGGGGATGTGGAGGCACCCATGTTCAGGAGGTGCGATGTTCCTGATGGGTTTGTTGAACAGGTTTACAGGGCGGGGGAGTTCTTCATGAGGAGGCAGTGCGAGGTCATTGAGGACAATGTAGACAAGTTTTTGGAGGGGGGCATGGATGTGGAGAGGGGGAGGGTGAAGGCAATGGTGGCTGAGGAGTTTTTGGAGAGGTATGGGGTGTGGAAGCTGGGGGAGGGGAAGGAGATCGTGGGGAAGAGGAGGCTGGGGATGATCGGGTGCGAAATCATGGAGTCAAGGTTTTCCGAGGATTCTTATAATGACAGGAAGAGGAAGGAGGAGTTGGGGAGCTTGGAGAAATTGAGGATCGTGGGAGAGGAGGTGGAGATGATCGTGGAGAAGGAGGCAAAGAGGATCTGCAGGGGGGGAGAGCCAGACGTTTTTAGGGTGAGGATTAGGGGTTTTTAAGAAAGGGGTCCTGATTATTTTCGGGGGAGGGGGAGAGGGGCAAAATGGGTTGATGTGGAAAGATGATTCAGGATTTTTTTTTTTTGGAAGGATTTGATGAAAAAATATGGAAAATTTTGAGATGATGGTCCAATATGTGGAGCTTGTTATTGAATTTTTTCAAATGTTTTTGGAAACTCCTTGACTAACAAAAAAAATTCTGAATCATTTCAAAATGCAGGTCCATTTTGTCCTGTCACTTCTAATGCTATTGATTTTGAGAAAATTTGCAGGAGAATTGAGGAGAATTTGCAGGAGATTTTGAAGAATATGAAGTTTTCAGAAAAATTGATTCCATTTCGTTCCAAGTTTTTTTCTTTTAAATATTCCTGTAAATAATGAAGATACGTCTTTTTTTGCTCCAAGATGGGTTTGTAGAGAATTTCTAGAGTTATATAAAAGGAGCGGGGCAAAATTGCCCTATCTCGCTTAGTTTTCGAGATTTTTTCAAAAAACTAATGATTGAACAAAATCGATTTGTCGATTTGGAAAATTCCTAGTCATTTATTTTGAGAATATCTCGAAAATTATGAGACTTAGACGATTTTATCAGGAGACCTTTCTTGTAGCCCGCAAAATTCTCTACAAAAATAGTCTCCCGACTTTTTTTCTCTCGCATTCGCAAAAAAAACTCCAGCAAATTCGTTAACTCATCTTTTTTTATCTTTTCAGCATCGAATCAAGCGTTCACCTTGGTTTTCATTGATTTTCATCGATTTTTATAATTTCAGTTCTCCGATGATCCAGGACCACTGAAAATAACTCTTGGAAAACCGTACGAAAGCGTCAAAAGCTCAAGATTCTGTGTCGCGAAGATCCTGAAGAACTTCAACTTAGTTCTCCAAATCCAAAAGGAACTCGACTTGAACGTTCAATTTCCGAATGTGGAGATCAAAGAAAAACTGGCATTGATGAGCATAGAGAAGAAAAAAGTGCATTGCTTCGAGTATTCGGCGAGGGTCGATATTCGAATTATTCACGAATTAATGAAGAATATTGAAGAAGGGGAAAGTATTATTTTTGTTGGATATTGTCTGCTGACGCAGTGGAACATTGGCATTTTATATGTTCTCGCACACGCATTCGAAGCACTCGAATTACAGTTACAAGATGATGTCGGCTGTCTTTTAACTCTGAGTAATTACAAAAAAGGGACAAGAGTCATAGGAATTATCGGGGAAATTCTTGAAGCCTCGGAGAAAGCCAAAGAAAATAATCAAATTGTCATTTCGATATTTCCGATGATTAAATTATGTGGTAAGAGAATTTATCAATTTTAATTTAATTAATTAAAATAAAAGAAAATGAATTAATTGCCATGGAAAATATCCCTAAATGCATAAATAATTAACACACTTTTTTTATTTTCAGCCAGTGAGATGTATCATGCGATTCTCAACATGAATCATGGGACAATAAAAGAATTTATTCGTCAAGTCGTGAAAAAAGTGAATTCTTGAAGTCTCTCCCATTTAAAGTGACATATTTTTTCCTGATAAATAACTATTTTTTTGTAAAATTGTGTCATGCGTTTTTTATGGAGCGAATAAATCTCAAATTCGGGGATTGTAATCAATGATTTTGTTTAAGTTAATTGGGATTATTTAATACAAGGCGAAACGATAAAAAAACTGATTTGGAGATATGATTGTATCTAGGATACTCATGAATTGAGCATTGACCCGATTTACCGTATTTGATATTTCGCTCAGTTGAGGTGCTATAGCACTCGCTGCTTGTTGCTCTGAAGCGAATAGAATATAGGAAAAAAGAATGTAATGATAAAGAATTCAGTGGTACAATGGTGATGAAGAATGAGTGAATTTTCATTATGATAATGTTTTTTCTGCACACATCTGACAATTTTTTAAATCTTTCTAAACAGATAGATTAATATTTTAAAAAAATATATTTGAAAAATTTGCACTTATAGGTTTTTTTTTTAATTTCCTATGAGTGCATATTTTTTTTTTTTTTTAATAATTTGTCTATTAAAAATAGACTAAAAATAGTTACATATCTGCTATTTTCAGCATTATGAATTTTTTAATATTCAATTTTTCTGAATGTAGTATTTTGTTCCGAGAATATCTTTGAAACAAATCGGTTTGAGGGAAAATGTGAAGAAATTCATTTTGTAATGAACTTTATGAGCTCTTGATCAATTTTCTTGAACCTCCTTGGTTTCGAAATATTCTCTAAATAAAGTTCACTTGTTTTCTTCATGTTCATCAATTAATATATTGGTGAAACTCGGAATTCTCCTTCTTCACCACTATTCACTGAATTCCCAGATTTTTTTCAATTATTTATAATTACATTTTTACCTTTCGAATGTTGCAGATTTCAAGAGTTGAAGAATGAGAGCAGTGAGGACAATTCAGTGCATTCGGAGGTACTCCAGTAAATCAGCAGTATCACGAGTTTGCATTGTTGGAGCTGGCCCAGCTGGTTTCTATGCTGCACAGCAATTATTGAAAGTGCGTTTTTCGAGTGTTATGATAATGATTTAATCTTCAAATTTTAAATTTAATCAATAAATTGTGATTGTACATTCTTTTGCAGATATCTTCGAAGTGAGTGGGTTTATCAAAAAATGTCAAGTGAGCTTTTTTTGCAGAGAATTGAATTCTCTTTGAAAAAGGTTTCTTGTTAAATTCTCCTAAACTTTACCGTTTCCAAGATTTTCTAATAAACTGCATCAAAATCAGAATCAATTGAAAAAAAAAATTACATTCTTTTGCAGATATCTTTGAAGCGAGTGGGTTTATCAAAAAATGTCAATCGACCTTTTCTGTAGAGAATTAATTTCTCTTCAAAAAAGGTTCCCGGTTAAATTCACCTAAATCTCATCGTTTCTGAGATATTCTTAATCAACTAAATCAAAATCAGAATGAACTTATGAAAAATAAAAATTACAGGTGTCTAACGACGTGGAGGTTGATATTCTTGAACGTCTGCCTGTGCCTTTTGGTTTGGTACGTTTTGGAGTAGCTCCTGATCATCCAGAAGTCAAGAATGTCATCAATACATTCAACAAAACAGCGAAAAATCCGAGAGTCAAATTCTTGGGGAATATCAACGTGGGAAGAGACGTGACTGTAGAGGAACTGAAAAGGAATTATCATGCAGTGTTATTAGTAAGTAAATTAATCTCTAAAAAAATAATAAGTTTAATTAATTACTCGAATCTTTACAGACGTATGGAGCCGAGCAGGACAGAGTTTTGGGAATTCCTGGAGAAAACTTGAGCAACGTAATTTCCGGACGTCAATTCGTGGGTTGGTACAATGGATTACCAGCCAATAAAGACTTAAAAATTGACTTAGACACTGAAGAAGCTGTTATTCTTGGTCAGGGAAATGTAGCAGTGGACATTGCGAGAATCCTGCTAACTCCTATCGATGAATTAAAGGTAAAAATGAAGTGTAAAAAACCCTTTTCAACAAATTTTGTGAGATAAACTCCTAAAGCAGTAGATTCAGCAGAAAAAAAATCCAGAGACCTTTTTTGTAGAGAATCAAATTCTCCAAAAAAGAAAGATCTTTTGAGGTAAATTTACCTAAATCCAACAGTTCGACAAACTGATGGTTTTAGGGAATCCAAGCTTCTGCTAGTTCGACAAAGCAATTCAAAAGACCATGCTTTTAATATTGACTGAATCAAGGGACTATTATTAGTGCTGTGATAGATTGATTAATCAATTTTATTGATCAATTTTGTTTTATTCTCAATTTCTCAAACTATAATTACCACTCATTTCTAAATTGAATTTTAGTAGATGTGTCCATTAATAATGATAATTATATTTCATCTCATAATGTAATGATTATTTCTCCATATTTAAATTTTAACCCGCAATTTAATGCGGTTACTTCTTGTAATTATATCAGTCTTATCGGCTCCGATGGGAATTTCAGTCTGAAGCCTTTCAAATAACTAAACATTAAACATTAAACATTGAACATTAATTCCTCCAATTCCAGAAAACGGATATAACTTCATACGCCCTGGACCAGCTTTCCCACAGCAAGATCCGTCGTGTTTCAATGGTAGGTCGAAGAGGACCTCTTCAAGCAGCCTTCACAATAGCTGAGCTCCGCGAAATGACGAAGTTAAAGGACTGTAGTACCTGTTGGAGACCCGAGGACTTCACAGGAGTTTCTGACATTGTTCCATCTCTTCCGAGACCAAGAAAGCGGCTGACTGAGTTGATGCTGAAGAACATGAGCGAAACAGAGGCAAAAGTGGATAAAACCAACAGGATTTTCGCGCCGATCTTCCTGCGAGGTCCAGAAGCGATAATCGGTTCGAGTTCACCTGAGAAAATCGTATTATCGGTGAATAAATTGGAGGGTAACGATTATCAGACCCAAAAGGCAGTAGCCACCGGTTCAACCGAAGAAATCCCATGCGGCCTGATCCTGAGGAGCATTGGATACAAATCAGTGCAGATTGATCCATCAGTTCCCTTCGACGATCGCCTCGGAAGAGTCGCGAATTCATCCGGAAAGATCGGTGAGAACCTTTACGCAGCTGGCTGGGTGGCGACTGGTCCAGTTGGTGTCATCCTATCAACAATGACAAATGCCTTCAATGTCGCATCACTAATCTCCAAGGAACTGGACCCAACTGCGGTTAAACCAGGAACTGAGGAGACCCTCAGAATCCTCGATAGCAAAAACGTTCGTCCAGTTACGTTCTCCGAGTGGGAAAAAATCGACAAAGCTGAGCTGGAACGAGGGAAGGAAGTGGGAAAATCACGTGAAAAAATCGTTGACGTAGAAGAAATGTTGAGGATAGCATTCAGCTAGACCCAATAACTTTATTAGCAAGAAAAACAAATAAAGTGGATAATTGGATGGTAATAACCAATAACGTCTCAACTAACATTTTTTTTCGAAATTTTGTAGATGGCATATTTGGGTTCAGAAATGCTTGTTTACTGAAAATACACTGTCAAGAAATGTTTTTTTGTAATACTGGTGAAGACGTTATTGTTTATTACTGTCCAATTGATCTTGCGGTTATTGATTCGCAAGGGCAAAGCCAATTATCCGCAAGACCAATTGGTCCACGTCATTATTAATTAACAATTTTATTGATAAAAACAAATTCATCATCAGGGAAAATAAAGGTTTTTATAAGTTTTCATCTCTTCGTTACTTCACATTCAAATAGATCCTTAATGAGAACCTCGTCACGATCACGATCGCCATCAGATCGCGATCCTGCATCATCTCCAAGCATGTACCACCTCAATCTAGTCTTAAGATCCAGCTGCCGATTTTTGCCCTCTCTCCCAGAGTTCAAGTACGAGAATAACTGCTTTAAGGGGTCCAGACCCAGTCTCTTCGGGTCGAAGGACTCCACGCTGCACGTCTCCTTCAGGTGTTCGAGCATTTGCTGCAGCAAACGGTTGTTCATCATCACGAGATCCTGTACTCCCAGAATGTCTTTGGACCCCTGTTCCTCCATGATCTTCGTCATCCTCTCGAGTCTCTTCATCTCATCCTCACCCGCTCCAAAATCTCCAGACGAATTGAACAAGTCCAACCAATCGTTGATAATAACAATGAACTCTGTCGTTTCCTCCCAATTGTGGCCTTCAAGATCCCCAGCACCTCCCGCTATCGCCACTTCTTTCGCGACTTCTCTCGAAAGATCAACCTTTGACCTCTGCCCTTTCAAACACTCCTTCGTAATACTCTTTCCATCAAAAATGAGTCCAGACTCCAGGAAAGAACTTTTGAGGGCTTTGAATAGGCAAGATGCATCGGCAAAGACGAAGATCTTTCTCTCCCCATGATCAAAGTAGTTCTTCCCCTCCTCTTCCACCCCCAACTCCCTCAAAATCCTTAGATTTCGCTGCTGAACTCCACTAACAACTGCAACGACTTTAAACCCGACCCTCTCAACTTCAGCAATTAGCTCCAATAGGACCTTTTTCCCAAATCCTTTTCCATCGCAGTAAACAGGTTGTTTCCACTTCTTCATCAATCCCCGCAGCATCACGCAGTGGACCCTGCTCTTCTTCACGTCCCCATCCCCAAAACTCAGGACCGCCAGCTTCTCTCCCTCTTCCATACTTCCGCTCTTCTGCTCCATCAGTCGAAGAACTGAGGATAAAACTCCTCTTTCCAGTTTCATCCTCCCCAGCCACTTCCGGAGGGTCGATTGTCCCGGAAGTGGCACGTTTCGCTTTGATTTCAGGTAGTCGTAAGCTCGCGCGCTTACTCCTCTCAAGGCCAATGCCGAGGAGATGTCTTCTGCTGACCAGAGGACCTTGCGCCTGTGTGGGAGAAGGATGGCTCTGATCTGGCCTGGACTGAACATCTTTCTTAAGAGCTTTACGACTTCGGATTTAGGCACGCACGTTTTTAGCCTTTCTGAAAGTTTGAGGCACTCATCTTCCAGAAGCTCGTACTGCTTTTTGCTCTTTGACCTCGCGAGTTCTGCTCGCAGCTTCGTGTTTTCCTGGGTCAAGCGCTTGACCTCTTGTTGAAGGGTCAAGAGGGAAGAGGTCAAGCGCTCGTCTTGAGACGAAATTTGAGGATTTTGGACCTGATCAGGTTCCATGGGCGTGGGAGTCTCCGTTGGATCAGGTTCTGGAGGTTTTGGAGGTTTTGGAGATTTTTGAGAATTTGGAGATTTTGGAGATTTTTGAAGATTTGAAGATTTTTGAGGATTTGGAGTTTTTAGAGATTTTGGAGAGTTGCTGGGTTTTTTGGATGTTTTGGAAGCTGGAAGCAAGTTGAGAAGTGGTACTGCGTCTGGAAGAAGCGCTCGGGCAGTTGACGGTCGGTAATTGTACATCTCTGTTCTCCAGTCCTTTTTATATGATTTTTCTTCGAAGTGACGAGAACAGACGCGCGCGTGTTTCATGTTTATGTTCTCGCGGTTTATAGCGAGGAGCCACTTCTTCTGCATCTTTTCGTCACGAGGAAATGAGAAGAAACGAAGGTTTTCCTTTTTTTCTTTGCGTTTTTTGGAGGTCGACATTCCGCATTTGTACACGATGCAGGAAGGCATTTTTATTATTTTTTAATAAATTATTTTTAATTATTATTTTAAAAAATGAAATGGATGCACTTTCAGTACTTCTTCAAAAAAAGTTTGTCATGTTTACATAATACTGATACTAAAAATTTACAAAAAGATGTAAACATCCTTTTTTCTGTTTTTTTTTTTTTGAATGAACGTGAAATTTTTTTATTTGAATTTCGTAATTTTGGCGCCAAGCGACTTTTTGATTTTTATTTTTATTTTTAATAGATAATTATTGAATAACAATTGAAAATGTTTAGAGAGCACATGAAAATAACTGCATTGTTGACAGTTTTCACAACAAACATGGAAAAACCTTAAGGTGCTACTACAATGAAAGGAGAAAACTCCGAGACCCGCGTGCGTTTTTGTCTCGTTTTTGGAGCGAGTGTGACATTTGAAGAGGAAAAGAGACTTGGAAGATGGGGAAAAAACGTCCACGAATTAATAAAGAGGATGATGATGAGTTCGATCCTGCACCAAAGCATTTGCAAGTTGCTCACATTAAAAATCAGGAGAAACGTTTGATTGTGGTACTTGAAGGTGCACAGTTGGAGTCTGTTAAGGTTAGGATACCATGTGTTTTTGTTTTGGAGTGAAAGTGGTACATTATTTTGAGAATTCCTGTGAAACTGTAGGATTTAGAGAAAAACACCAAGATAGCTTTTTTGAGGAAAATTAAATTCTGTACGAAAAAGGTCTTCTCACATTTTCCTCGAAAGTTATTGGTACTCGAGATATTCTTGAATTACTGCAAATTTAATTTTCTTTATTTTCTCAATTGAACGATTCGATGAACTAATTTTAAAGATATCTCCGAGAATATAAAATTTAGGGAAACATGACAGGAAACCTATTTCGTAGAGAATTAAATTATCTACAAAAAATGTTTTTTTACATTTTCCTCTAATTCTGTTGGTTCTCAAGATATACTTCAATTTCTTCGGAAATTTATTTTTTCCTTGTTCCTGAGTTTGAAAGAGTCAATGAACTAATTTTGAAGATATCTTCGTAAATATCGCATTTGAGGGAAAATGTCAAGATGCTTTTTTGCGAGAAAATTGAATTCTCTACAAAAAAGGTTTTTTGATATTTTTCTCTAACTCCACTTCCTCCAAAGATATCAGAAAAATAATCTGTAAATCTGTTTCAGATCGGTAATAACTTTGAATTGTTGAATTGCGATGATCACGTGGGAATGCTGAAGAAAAATAACAGAGAACCTGGAAGCTGTAGACCTGATATTACTCACCAGTGTCTCCTCATGCTGTTGGACAGTCCTCTCAATCGAGCAGGTCTTCTTCAGGTTTATATTCACACCGAGAAAAATGTTCTCATCGAAGTTAATCCACAAACGAGGATACCAAGAACTTTTAAACGTTTTGCTGGTCTCATTGGTATGAAAAATGAAACTAAAAAAGGCATATACCTGCCCATTTTCAGATTTTTCTCTCCTTTAAACAAATAAATTATTTTTAAAAAATGAGAAAATATGCACATACAGAGAATTTGAAAAACTATAAGTGCAAATTTCATAAATATTTAATTTATGATTTCTTTATTTTCAAAAAAAAAAACATAAAAATTGTCTGATTTGTGTTAATTTCATCATCATTATAAAATATCATTATTCCCTTGCTACTGAAAATAGCAGACATCTGACAATTTTAATAATTAAAAAAAAATTATTTCAAAAAATGAAAAATATGCACATGTAGAAAATTGAAGGAACTATAAGTGCGATTTTTTTAGACATTTTTTTGAAAATAATTTGTTTATTTGAAAAAAAAAAATCAAAAAAATTATTACGTGTGTTAACTTCATTATCATTCATTTCTAATGTTTCTAATCCTCTGCAGTAAAAAATTAAGATTATTCATGATCGTTTCAGTGCAATTGCTCCATAAATACAGTGTCCGAGCGTCAGATGGTCACATGAAACTTCTCAAAGTCATCAAAAATCCAGTTACTGATCATCTTCCTGTTGGATGCAGGAAAATAGCCATGTCTTTTAGCTCGAAAGTCGTTAAAACCCCAAGAGACCTCGTTCCTGAGGATGAACCCATTGCTATTCTGGTCGGGGCAATGGCACATGGACAGGTAAATGAGAAAAAAAAATATTTTCCCACTAATTTTCTCCTTTTTTCATAAATTGAAATGAAGGGTGAAAAATCACAGAGTAGATTTTTTGAAGGATATCTCAAAAACCATTGAGTTTAGAGGAAAATATAAAGAAATCTTTTTTGTAGAAAATTTCAAGAACTCCAAGAAAGGTTTTTCAACATTTTCCTCTAAACCCACTCATTTCGATGATATTTTAAATTTTCAAAGCGCTTTTATCATGAAACTAAAATTTAACCAATTTCATCTTGAATTCCATTTTTGAAGATTATCTCGGAAACTAAGCGAGATAGAAAATTTTTGGAAGAAACCTTTTTTGTGGGTCTCGATTCGCTCTACAAAAAAGGTTCCTGCGAAAACTTCTTATCTCATTTAGTTTTCGAGATCCTCTAACAAAACCTGAATTCTCATAAGAATAACTCCAATTTTTCCCGCATTTTTTTTTGAATTTCGCTCATTTTAATCTCTTCTATAATAATTTTTTTAATTCAACAGGTGAAAGCAGATTATATAGAGGACACATTTTCAATCAGCAATTATCCCCTTTCAGGAGCATTGACATGCAGCAAATTGTGTTCAGCTTTTGAGGAAGTGTGGGGAATAAATTAATTTAATTAATTATTAATCGTAAGACTCTTGTAAAATAATTTTATCAATAAATCCAGAAAAAAATACGAAAAGGCTTTTTTTTCTAAATTGATCACGTGACCTGCTGCGAGCCTGTGGATGCGCAGTTCAGTTTAGGTTAGGTTCGCCACACTCAAAACACAAAGTGCAACAAAAAGGAGAAATTGAATAACCGGTGTCTCACATTATTCGTCAAATTACGACAAGAAAGCTTAATTATTTAATTAATTCGAGTGAAATTAATTGCTGTCACTGTCATGGTGCTTTTGGGTGAACAATTTCCGAATTTTGAGGCAGAGACAAATGTTGGAAAAATTAATTTCCACGAGTGGCTCGGAAATTCGTAAGTAAATTTTTTATGAAAAAATGGAGATTAGGAGAAAAAATAAGTGGAAGTACTTGCAAAATGATATTTTTAATGATTTCATCGAAAAGTTGAAGAAATTTGCAGTGGAGAACGATGGACAATTGTTCCCATTGTTGAATTTTCCTGTCTTCTGATTGGTTGAAAACGTTTCCTTCAATTATTTCAATAAAAAATTAAAAAAAATTGGTTCCACGTGACTTATTTCACAAATATCTCAGAAACCATTGAGTTTAACAGAATTTATTCGAAGACCTTTTTTGTGGGAAATCAGAATCTCTACAAAAAAGGTCTTATGAAATTTTCCGATAAACCCATTATTTTCGGAAATATTCATGATAATGTGAAAACGTGAAGAATGTAAGCAGAAAAGTTTCTCGCCGATTTTTTTATAAGTATCTCAGAAGCTATCAGATGTATCGAAAAATGTCAGGGAACCTTTTTTGTAGCCCTCAAAATTCTCTACAAAAAAGGTTTCTTGATATTTTCTCCTAAACCCACTCGTTCCATCGATATCTCCAATGTAATCACAGAAATCTTGTCTAAATCTTCTTTTTTCATCATTTTCCTACTTATTCAAGCAACAAAACATCAATTAAACCAATTTTCCATAGATGGGGCATCTTATTCTCTCACCCAAACGATTTTACGCCAGTCTGCACAACTGAATTGGCACGAGTCGTCAAATTAATGCCAAAATTCCAGGAACTCGGTGTTAAAGTCATCGCCTTGTCCTGCAACACTGTCGATTCGCACGTGGAATGGATCAAGGTAAATCGATTGCTACTCGACCCATATCCTCAAGTACTTGTTCCTCAATGACTACAGATGAATAATCAACTTACCTCATTTCAGGACATCAAGAGCTATGCTAATGTCTCAATGGACGGATTTCCGTATCCAATTATCGAGGACGAATCAAGGAAACTCGCCACACTGCTGGGAATGATTGATCCTGATGAATTGGACACAAAGGGTGTTCCAGTTGCTGCCAGAGCGGTCTTCATCATCGATCCATCAAAAAAAATGAGACTCTCCATTCTTTATCCAGCTACGACTGGACGAAACTTTAAGTAGGTTCAATTTCATCAGGAAAATAACCAAAATTGGAGAAAATTATCCTTTTCGATTGTTTTGGAAATATCTTAGGAAGTTGTAGATTCAAAGGAAAATTGCAGGAGACCTTTTTTTTGGGGAATTGAATGCTCTACAAAAAAGGTCTCTTCATAAATTCTTCTAAACCTCATCGTTTCTGAGATATTTATGAAATGATTTTTTTTTATTTTTTTAAATTAAAATAATGATTTCATTTCTAGATTTATTTATGAAATCGTTAATTTTATTCACTCTTTTCTTATTATTTTCAGTGAGATCATCAGAGTTATCGAGTCTCTGCAGTTGACGGATAAATATAAAGTTGCAACTCCAGTTGATTGGATGGTTCGTATCGAAACTCCAAAAATCGTAAAATGAGTGGAAAAATCCTCTCAACACTCTTTCAAAAATATCTTCAAAGCGAGCGTTTTTACAAGAATTTCTCAGGAGACCTTTTTTGAAGCCCATGAAATTCTCTAAAAAAAAGGTCTCTTGACAAATTCTCCTAAACCCAGTATTTTCCACGATATTTATCATATTTGAATTATTTTTATCCAAAACCCCAAAAAACGTGTAACGAAAAAAAAACCTTTCAACACTTTTTTGCAAATATCTCTGAAACAAGAGGTTCTACGAGAATTTCCCAAGAGACCTTTTTGGAGCCCACGAAATTCTCCACAAAAAAAAGGTCTCTTGAGAAATTCTCCTAAACCCAATCCTTTCCGAAATATTTACAGAAATCAAAATTCCACCAATTAATTTACTTTTTTTTTCTCTCAGAAAGGAGATGATGTGATGGTCCAGCCGACAGTTTCTGACGCGGTCGCCAAGGAAATTTACCAGGACACAATGCAAACGATTCCATTACCCTCAGGAAAGCCGTATATTCGCATTGTGCCTCAGCCAACAGATTCAATCGCCGATTCATAAAATAATCCAAAAAAAAATAAAAATTCCATTCCATTGAAAAATAAACTGTAATAAAAAGGAATTATAATATTTTAATTAAACCGACATTAACATTGATATTTTTGAATAAAAAGAAATTAATATTTCATTAATTTGTTTTTTCTTTTTAATATTTAATCACGTTCTTGCAAACAACAAAAGAAGCCATTTATTATTTCACCTAGTTTTTTTTTTTTTCATTTTTTTTTTCTGTTTTCATTTTCATAATTAAAAGTACACTGCATTATATACACTTGTCCAAGTACACGATTTTTTCTTGTTTTTTTTTCTTCAATGTTTTCATTAATCGCTTATAATAACTAGGCAGATTGTTGTTTATTTTTTTCATTTTTTCCACTTGAATTTATCTGTAAATATGTACACGTTTCTTTTTTTTTTTTCATCTTAAATCTTAAATTCATTCATCTTCAAAACGTTTTTCTTTTCTGTTTTTCGTTTTCATTGTCTTATTATTTAAATTGTTTTCTTTTTTCTTCTTTATAATCAATTAAGTTATTATTATAATTTTAATTATTAATTTTTTTTTCATCGTACGGGTTATATTATTATGCATAATAATATATAATCATGTTTATAGCAGTATATAAAACAGTCCCTGGTCGAATAAACCAATAAGATCAAAAAAAAAAAAAAAGGGGAAAAAAAGAGAAAAAAAAAAAGAAAAAAGAAGAATTAGTTAATTGAATCAATAATAAATTTTAACAAAAATTATATCCTCAGTTTTTTCTTTTTCCTCATTTTTCATCAAAAACTGTTAATAATTAATTCATCATTAAACGTTAGGAGTTTACCACACACACACACAAAGTATTATACCACAAAATACTATTGCGTTGTATTTTCGTTCATTAATTTATTTCATTTTTCAATCAATCTCTCGCATTTTCACACATTGTTTATTTTTCATCTCACTGTAAAATCACGTGTGTCAGCGTTTTATTTTTATTTTTTTAATAATGCATTAAATTTTTTTGTTAAAAAAATTTCATTCTCACTACATGAACACCGTAGTCTCTAATGTTTCTGTTTTTTTTTTTTTCACTTAAAAATTCATTTCACTTTTTTAAATTAAATTAAATCATAATTCTTTTTAATTATCTCTCGTTTTAATCCAGGATTTTTCGTTTTTTTTAGTAGTGTGACGTCAAAAGATTTGATTGATTTAAAAGTGTTCATCAGCCAATTCTTTTGCGTCTTGAAGACCTTCCTCACTCATTTGTATGTGATTCTTCAGCTGCCTGTTGTGCAAGCTGTTGTTGTTCACCCTCCATTCGTGCTTGTCTTTCAGCAGCAGCACGTGCCTGTCTTCCTGCACTTGAGCGCAAATTTTTCCTCTCAACTGGTGGCTCAATACTGAGTCTTTTTGCACCACGTGATTTTTTCGAAGCAGTCTTTACCTTGTTTTCTTCTTCGTGTTCGGAATTTGGTTTTGCCTCTGTTTTTGGTGGCTCCTTTGCCTCGTCTGATTGCGAGTCAATGGAGTCCTTGTTGCTGTTGCTGGACGTGTTGAGAGAAGTGTTTGCCTCTTCGTGAGGCTGTGGAGTCGTTTGGGGAGGCGCTGGGGTCGTTGGGGTGGGGGTGGAGGCGGGGGTGGGCTGGGGGGTTGATGCTGGTGTTGACGTTGGGGTGTGGGACTTTGTCGTTTTCACCGGAGACTCTTCGGGGGTAATCTCGCTGAAGGAGAGGGGGGGTTTATTGGCTTCAGGCTCTGCTCGGCTCTTTTTCATCACCGGCTCGAGCGTCACCTCCAACGATGCAGGCATGGGCGTCTCCATGACTTCCATCGTTCTGCTCCTTTTTTGGGGTCTTTGAAGGTCCTCCATGTTCCTCGTTAAGAGCTCCGCACTAGTTCTGCTCAATTGTTCAAGTGCCTCTTTCATCTCCTGCTCTTTGCTCTTGCGCTCCATTCGCGCGGTTAAATCTGCGATTTCCGCCATCTCCATCGCCTCTTTTTTCTCGGCTTCGGCAGTTCTCCGCCTTTCTTCCGCGTGAAGAGCGTCTGTGTAAGCCTGGAGGGTCAAGGATGGGTCCATCTGGTACCTGGATGAAGAGCTTTGTTTTTTTTCGGGTTCTTTACGCTTCATTACGTCGGAATTTGACTCGCGCTGTCGCGAATTACTGCTGGATGATGATGTTGATTTTCGAGAGGTTGATGCTGTTGATGTAGGAGGATTGAGCAGGCCACATTGGGCTAAACTCTCGTAGGCCGATGATACACCACCTGGTTGCATGGAAAATGGATTCAAGCCACCCAAACCAAGTGGTGTATAAAGCAAACTTGGATTTGGAAAAAAGAATGGAAAGGGCGTTGTTGTTGGTAATGATGCTGACGATGATGCTGATTGAGCTGATGATTTTGATGATGGTGGATCCATTGATTGCTTTGATCTTGATTTACTAGTTGAACTACTGCTACTAGTACTATTAGTTGTTGTTGTTTTACAAGATGAATTAACAACATTAGTTTCAGCTGAGCTTGTAGCAGCTGCTGATGCACTAAGTGCTGCTTCCATACCAGCCAATGATGGTAAACCAAGGCCAGCAAGATTTGCAAACAATGAATTTGTTAAACTCATATTACTGAGATTACCAAGATTACCAAGACCCCCAAGTGCACCCAAATTTGGTAGTCCCCCAAATGGCATTAATAGTGGATTATTTTTTGGATCAAAATTACCCAATGATAAACCAGATAGTAATGAATTATTAAGATTACCCAAACCAGGGAAATTTAGCTGTGATGCCATTGATGTTGCTGCTAAATTTTGACTTGTTGACTGCTGTGATGATGCTGCTGTTGGACTTGGCATCATTGGTGGCCTACCTGGTGTTTTACCTTTACTACTGCTACTACTTCTCTCTTGTCCAGGCAATCTCTTCTGCAAGTCATGGGGCAAATTTCCACGTTCCTTCACCAATTCAGCCCACTTTGGATCTACATCGAACATTGGATTCTCCATTAACCACTGGCCAAGACGTTTCAATTGTGGTGCTTTACTGCCAGTTACTTTCTTACCAGTTATTCTGTTAATTACAGCTACGTTCTCTTCACCAGTTAGCTTCTTCCAGTCAAGCAAGGATGGATCAACTCTTGGCCTTCGTCTTCTCGGTGCATTTAAATATTCAGCTGACAATTGCTCGGACATTGCTGTTTGTTCGGCAAGCCATTTATTAACTTTTGCCTCGTGTGAGTATGAGCTTATTTTTGATGAGTACTCAGCAACTTTGTTAATGTCAGCTATCATTGCCTCGTAGCTCTTGCGATGGCTACTTGATGACATGTGCGCCGAGTTGGCGAAGGCCTGCTGTTGCTGCTGCAACTGCTGCTGGAGTTGCTGCTGCGCCTGGGACTGACTCGTATGGGCCTGATGTATCTGCTGCTTCTTCAAATCACGATTTTGCTGCTCTGCCTGAGCAAGAAGTGCTGAGAAACTGTCTTTGTGCGAGTGCAACGAGGGCGGAGGTGGCAAATTCGAGGAGCTTGATGCTCTTGATGATGGAATTGACGTGACTGTTATGGAGAATGGCTTTTGGGCTGGTGCTGGAGGTGTTGGAAGACCAATTGGTGCTGATGTTGGTGTTACTGTTACATTTGGTGTTATTGTACTCTTTTTGTTGTGCTCGGGGAAATGTGAGCTGCCTTGTTGCTCCTTCGCAGCACTCAGGCCCAGGACAATTTCATCGAGTTTCCGGCGTTTTTTCTCTTTACCGACTACTGGTTCATCTATCGGCACGTTCTTTCGCTTCATCAATTTATCTAACATACTGTCGAGTTTGCCCTTGTTGCTGCTGACCTGCTTGTTTTTACTGGGCATCGAGAAGTCCTGGACTTCGTTCATCATGTCTTTGTTGACTTCGGGAGTCGAGGTCTTCATGTACCCAGCAGACAAATCGATTGGTGTCAAAGTACTTGAGGTACCAGGAATTATCGTTGTTTTACCAGGTACTGTGTACTTCAGGTCAAAAGGAACTGCTGGTGTTCGTGCCTGTTGATGAGCTGGTGGCGGCTGAAGTGGAGTTGATCGTCTGGATTCTTCGGACTGGGTCTCTTCACTCATTTCCCAATTACTACTTAGCGATGGTTTAGTGAGTGTTGGCGGTGGCTGCTGTTGTTGCTGCTGCTGTTGCTGGGGTGCCATGTGGCTACTGTTCAACAGTGCATGAAGCTTTGCCCTTTCAGTCTCCACGTCAATAGCTATGTGTCTCTTACGTTTCTTCGATGCTGCCATATTATTGTTATTGTTGTTGTTATTGTTATTTGGTGTTGCAGTAGCAGCAAGTGCCCTGGAGACTCCGTGATCGGTTGTTATGGTGATGACCTCGGAATTGTCCTTTTCATTCGGTAGAATTTCGACCTCATCACCAGCTGTGAAGTGAATAGCAACTGGCCACTCTTTGTGCTCAATTGCATGAACAATGTGCATCAATCGAGCCTCAATAGCATGCTCCTTTGGCCACTTCACCGATGACTGATAACTATGAGCCAAGAGTTGGGCAACTGTCGGCTCAGAATAATCAGTTGATTTGTCACGCAGTACAAATGTATCGATTTGTGTTAATCTAGAGAGTGGCTGGATCACCTCGAGATCTGGAAACATTGCCTTGAGCTCAGCTGCTTGAATGCTGTTCTTGTCCTCGAGTTTTGGGACTTTTGGTATCTCTTTCTCGATCTTCTCCTCACGGATCTCTTCAACCTCCTCTTTGACAATAGGAGCTTCGGGTTTTTCTTCGGGTTTTGGCTCTTCTGTTGGGGGTAATTTCTCGTCAGCTTCGGTTGCCTTTTCGGCGACACTTGGTTTGTCTTCGGGTGTTGGTTCTGATGGTTCAGCCTCAGAGGATTTTGGCTCTTCGGGTTTGTCAGCTTCAGGCTTGGCTGGCACCTCTTCAACCTCCATTTTCTCCTCTTCCTTCTCTTCCTCCGGCTTTTCTGGAATCTTCTCGGGCTCTTCCTCGGGTTTTGGTGGAACCTCCGGTTCTTTTTCCGAAGAGTCAACTTCCATTTTCGCCGACTCTTCCTCTGGTTTCTTCTCCTCCTCTACCTCCATCTCGTCTTTTTCAGATTTCTCTTCAATGGGAGGCTTCTCAGACGATTCCGCCTCTTCCTCGGGATCCTTTTTAGCCTCTGCCTCTAATTTGTCTTCATTCACCTCTTTCTCCCCATCAGATTCCACCGCCTCTTTTTCCGTTTCTTTCTCCTTCTCAACTTCTTCAACCTCTTCATCATTCTTCTTTTCCTCCTCGTCCTCAGGCTTCTCTTCAACCACCTCAACCTCTTCACTAGACTTCTGGACCCCAGCATCAACTGCCTTGACCTCAGGCTCCTTCTCTTCACTCTCCTTCTCAGGCTCTGTCTCTTTCTCACTCTCTTCAGGCTCAACCGCCTTTTCAGGTGTCTTCTCAGCCTCGGGAGTATCCGGAGGCTTATCAGAATCCGTCTTCGCCAACAAACTTGTGATTGTCAAGCCGCTTTTTGGGAGTTGCTCTTCAGGTTTAGCCTCAGACTTTACAATCGTCAGCTCCACCTGTCCCTTTTCAACAGTCTCCACCTTCTTCTCAGGTAAAGGCGAAACCTCCTTGTCCCTTTTTATCCCCACCTTTTCAATCTTCAAAGTACCCTCGCCTTTTTCCAACTTTACCAGGATCTCGTCCTTGTCAAATTTAAGAATATCATCTCTGTTCTCGATTTTAATAGCCTTCTCTGATTTATCATAGACAGCTGCTTTGGCTTGTGGTAAATTGCCGAAAATACTTTTACCAAGGATCTTGTGGAACGAGAAATCAGGATCATTTAGGATCGATATGTCAGTACGTCCAAGGCCATGTTTAGCAGCACCCAGCAACAATTCTTTGTCGTGTCTACCAGGTACCCACCAATCTGGTGTATCTCCAGACGGTTGGCACAAGGACAGTCTCTCTTCGAGATGCGGATGCGACAGAATCTCTTCACGTATTTTACTCAACAAATCAACACGATCAAGTATCTGCCTTGCTCTGCTTGGAGTCAATTGATCAATTGGAATGTCTGGAATGAAAAAAAAAAATACTTCGTAATTTCAAGGAACTTTGGTTCAAGGTAATTGACGCGCAGCAACAAAAGAAAATAACGGGGAAACTAAACAAAAACTAATAAGCACTTACGGAACACACCTTCTTCCTCATTGCCCTTCGAGTTGCATGCTTTCTTGCACATGGCACGGAAAGACATGTAGTAGTCAGTTAAATCAGCGTCTGATTTTTTATCGAATCTCGCTATACTCTTGAATTTTGTCCAGTCATACTGCGCTTTTTTTCTGTCATAATTTACACCGTACGTTGAGACTACACGGAGAAATTCGTTTTCTTCTCTACGTGTCCATTTAGATTTTTGCTCTTCTACGCGTGTACGCTCACGTTCTTTAACCATTGCCTCCATCTTTTCTCTCCTCTCCATTTTCTGAAAAATTAAGAATTCGTTAGGATTTAAAATTACTTTTCTAGTAAAAATTGGATTTAGGGGGGAGTAGGGGAAATGGAGTTTCTGATGAAACAGCTTGAGATGGAATTTTTTTAATGATTTTATTGGAAAGTTGGGAAATTTTCGGTGAAAAACATGTGTTAAAATGGATTTTTTTTTCCATTTTTTGGAAATTGTACTTTTTTGATGTCATTTGGGAGTCAAAAATTTTCTCTTTTGAAAATTTCTCAGGTTTTATTGGTAACGGCGACCTGGAGCCCATCTTGAACGAAAAATGAGATGATTAGCCATCGATTTTGCAGTTAAAAAAAAAAATTATCGATTTTCAAGGTACTTGTGGATCATTTTGTGAAAAACAGTAATTACCCTATAAATACCTCATAAATCGATAATTTTTCCCTCAAAAACCACATAAATTAATGGCAAATGTTCTCACCTTTCATTCAAGATCAGCCCCAAGTCGCTACGACCAGCAAACTCCGACATATCTTCGAAAAATTGAAATTTTTTCGATTTCCTAAAGATTTTAGAGCCCTGATTTTCCCCTAGATAAGTAAAATTTCCCGAAAATTCCCAAAAATGAATTTTTACACATGTTTTTCAACGAGAATTTCCACAGCTTTTCAACGAAATCATCAAAAAAAAAACCTATCATAGATGTTTTTACTAATTTCAAATGATGTCTGATGAAGAACATGGATCAGAATTTATTTCTGATCCTCTGCACAAAAATCCCCATCAAACATACCAGAAGATACATAGCAAGTTGCTGAAGATCCCATCCTTGCATGTTGAGTGGTGGATCGCCAGTAGTATTCGTTCCAACTTGATTGGTCATCTCAATCTCCATCGGCGGTTTTACCCCCTTCATCAGATTCTTATTGACCTCCTCCTTCTTCCCAACAGTTCTCTGATAAGACGATATGACCCTGCGCAATCTCGTATTAAGATCAACGACTGACGGCCAAGTTTTCTCGTCGTCAAGGAGCACCTCAGGTATGCCATCATGACTGCCCCCAGCCTCTGGCACTGGTGTATCAGCTTTGCTCGAAATTGACGGTGAATCAGCCGGTGTTTCCCGACCGAATTTGTCAGCATCCTTGCCATCTTTAGGAGCAGTCGATGCCTCGCCATCATCCACCTCTTGGTCCACACTGTCCTCCCTAAATTTCAAAAAAATCGAAAATTAATACGATAATTTTTTCAATTAAATGACGAGTCTCTGCTTTTTTGTCCTCAACAGTTTATCTAAAAAAAAATTAATTATTTTCAGAGGCAGCAGACGATGACGAAGGACGAGAATTTCACTTAATACGGTGGACATTTGATTTATTCAACCGTGCAATTGGCATTCTCGTCCGCACTTTGGTCCTTTTTGCTACGAAAGAAAATAGTAAAAAGTTATAATTTCTTAAAATTTTATAAAAATTCCCATAAAATTTCACTGTTCTCATGTTTCATGGTCTTTTTGCATTAACATAAACGTAAAGCGGATGTATTTAAGCGTGCAATTATGTGTTAAAATCATAGGAGGCAGTAAGGCATCCGAGGATAGTGGCTAGTATATACGATGTAAATCCTTTCGTTAAAATCATGAATTTTTGTTGAAAGAAAATTTAAAAAATAAAAAATTCTTTGAAAAAATTAAAAGAAACACTGACAAAAAATTTAGAGTTAATTGTGTGTACTCACTTTGGTTGTTCTGTTTGGTTGGTCTGTGTCTGGGAAGGGAGAGGGCAGCTTGAAATGAAAGAAAGCGTGGGATCGGCCCTCATCTGGTCGTAATTCTCGTATCCATGTTTGTAGCAGCCAACTATTAGTGACTTGTCTGCCATTGAGTCCCACCATTTCGTTGGTCGTTCCGGTAACTGAGGAGGATCTATCCGCAACGCACTGTAGGGCGGTTTCATTTACAAATTTTGCCAATTTTTAAAAAAGCCAATTTTTTTTCTTTTCTTGTCAAATTAATTTGTCACTTGGTTTTTTGGTTTTTTTTTTTGGTTTTTGAGGAAAAAAAATCAAAGGCCAAAAAAAATTTATTTCAAGACTTGACGATTTCAGTTTCAATTTTTTTTTTATCTATGATTTTCTTTTTTTCATCTAGATTCAGATTTTTATCATGTGAATCGTTAAATCTTCTTTTTATCTCTCAAAATAAAATAAATTAAAGAGCTCAAGATATGTCTATATATTCATAAAACAGAAATACTACACCCCCTTTTGAAATAGTAATTAAAAAAAAATATATATATAAATAAAAAAGTCTGCATGCAAACTGATAGGACCATTAGTTTATTCGCCCCAATTCTGATTCAGTAAAAAAAAAACCCTGTGTGTTACCTCTTTCATTGTTTTTACTTTTATTTTTTCATTTTTCTACATAAAAAAAAATAAAATAATAAACCTACGCATCAGACAATTAAAGTGCCACGACAAGAGGAAATTTAAACGTGCTCTAAATTATTTTGCAAATTAAAAAAAATTAAAAAATTGAAAAAAAGAAATTCCCATTGCACTTTGTATTTTCCAATAATCAATAATAATTATTTTTCTTCAAGATTTACAGCTTGAAAAAAAAAAAAAAAACCTCGGACCCAGTGATAACCGAGATCGTCAAATCTTATTTCCAAATTTTCTTTCACTCTCTTTTCTTTTTTGTTTTCGATTTTTTTTTTTTTGGACAAAAGAAAAAAAATATGAATTTGTTTAAATTTCATAGTTAAAAAATTTTGACTCTCAGAAAATAAAAAGTAAAAAAAAAAAATCACCATTGCCCTCTTTATACAGTGCACTGCTTCTCAAAGAATTTACCTTACCATCCTTTAAAGCGCTGGACACAGACACTGCTCGTCTCGTCTCGGAGTGTATTTATAATAATTTTTGCATAGTCAACAGTGCATTTTTAAAGTTTTTTTGTCAATTAAATAAAAATAAATGAATATAAGACACAGAGTACGAGGATTTTTCTTTCAATTAATTGGGGAGTAGATATTAGTAATGTTTGGAGAATTTGACCCCCCGAATTATTGAAAAGAGAATTTGAAAAAAAAAGAAAAAAAAATTAATGAGACACAGATACATAATAAAATTCGAGGACTAAGAAAAACGCATAATTGCGTACATACTATGCACTCCTCGTGATAAGTGAGGGCTCCCAATGACAGATGATACGGATACACTGCACATGCAACTATAAGCGATGTACAAGCACGTACGCAGGTGCACATTGTATTATGTAGAATTTTTAGTATGAATATAAATGATTAAAGATAGGAAAAAGATGAAGCATTTTTTATTTTTAAATTTAATTATTAGTCACTTATTAATTATTTAACTGACCTGACGTGAACTCCATCCGAGATGTGCTGTACCAGGTCACCAATTATCTCGTGTTTTATGTAATACAGCATACGGACTCGTAAAAGTACCCTATAAATCATAGGAAGAATCATTAAAAATTAGATATTACTAGAAATTTAAAATTTAATTAAAATTACGGAGTTCGTGATGTTTTCGCTATTTTTTTCAAGGAAGTATTATACTTAGAGGAATTTATCAAGAAACCTTTTTTTTTGAGAATTTAATTCTCTACAAAAAAGGTATCTTAACATCTTGCTCTAAATCCATTCGTTTTAGAGAGATTAAAGAAATAATGAAAAAGTTTTTTTTTTCTAGAAATAATTAACTCACTTCGTTGCATGTCTGCTAAGATGCTTTCTGTATGTACTCTCCAAGAAGATGTCCCCATCGTATTTTTCAGCATGACTCCAATGATTTGGATCACTTGGACCACCATTAACAGCAGTGCCTCTTGTCTCTCTCGCTCCCTCTCTAACACGACTATTTTTCTTCTTATTTCTGCTATTTCTATTAGACTGATTAATGGTAATTGTCTTGACTTTTTCACCATTTTCAAGTGGTGTTATCAAGTCCCATATGAATGAACGTATCTTTTCATCACCACGATAATAACGTAGACAGTACAATAGTATAACACGTGCACAATCCTCAATATCAATTTCACGCCATCCACGTCGTAATTGACTGTGCTGTAGTATTTCCTCCCATCTACCCCAGCCAAATGTTAATAAACCACGTTCAACTTTGAAGCACTCACTTCTTGCCCAGCTTCCATAAACAACTTCACCCTCTCTCGGTACATACTCGTCACAGAATTTCTTCTTCTTACCGAATTTATCGCGTCTTTTCTTTCCTAAAAAATGAAAAAAAAAAAAAAAACTCATTGTTAGAAACATTCAATATTTTAATTTCGTTTTTTATTTTCTAAAAAAGGAGTCAAGGGACAACAATTAAAGCTGATTTATGAACATGAACATGAACATGAAGATAAGATGTCTGATACCAAGTGGAGGAGACTCATTATTTTTTAATTCATACTTGTTCTTTTTTTTTTTAATAAAGGGGAATCAAGAAGAGGAGTTGTCAATGAAGAAGTTAAAAAAAAATGACCTTTTCCTACTGATATTTCTAAAACGAGAAGGTTTAGAGAAAAAGAGCAGGAAACCTTTATTGCAGAAAATTAGATTCTCTACAAAAAAGGTTTCCTGCAAATTTTCGATAAATCCACGCATTCCGGAGATATCTTCAAATAAAGTGTCTCCAGCCTCTCTTTTCCATCAACAAACTGCCTCCTCGTCCTAAGTGAAAGTGATAATGATAATGAATGTGCAGCATGCACATAAAAACATACCTCTACCTGATAATCCAGTTTCGTCATCGCTATCATCAGAGCTGTCCAGTTCCGACATATCAACAACAGATTCATCATGTCCATAGCGTTTGATCTGTGTGCGTCTTCTCGGTTCAGAGATAACGAGATCCTCCTCCTCTTTCTTCTCAGTCGTATCAATCTCCGCCTTTTTGGCCCACTTGTTCCAGAAATCGGGATCATCAATATTGATGTCAGACCTATTAGAAGCGCAGGCAAAACTGGCCTTAGAGAATGTGGACCCTTTTTCCGCCTCGATCGTGATGACCTGGGTTCTCCTCTCGAGGATCTGATCAATGTCCTCTTCACAAAATTTATCCCCAGCATTATCATCATCCATGATGGCTCCATACGCGCCTTTTTTCAGCAGATCCTCGATCTCCTTCTTCGTCAACTGCTTGTTATTCGGGTCCTTGCCCCCTTGAGCCGTGTTCATCGATTGGAGGATGGCCTTGTCGAGCCCCAGCTTCATCGAGGCTTTATCAAACATCTCTCGCTCATAAGTATTGCGACAAAGAAGCCTATAAACCTTCACCATCTTCTGCTGTCCAATCCTGTGACATCTCGCCTGTGCCTGCAGATCATTCTGCGGGTTCCAATCGCTGTCGTAAATGATGACAGTATCAGCGGCAGTCAGATTAATACCAAGACCACCAGCTTTGGTACAGAGCAAGAACACAAATCTGTCTGAATCGGGTTTACTATAACGATCAATAGCAGCTTGCCGCAGATTTCCTCGGATCCTCCCGTCAATTCTCTCGTAAGGATACTTTTTATAAACGAGATAGTCCTCCAACAGGTCCAGGCACTTGACCATCTGACTGAACACTAACACACGATGTCCTCCAGCCTTCAGCTTCGGCAGCAATTTATCAACGAGCACCATTTTTCCAGAACTGTTGACCAACGCGTGATAATACGCATCGGACTCCTCTTTTTCTCCGGTTTTATACTCCGACTGGATCTGGTCCTCGGCTCCATTTAGTAGGAACGGATGAATACAGCATTTTCTCAGCTCCATCATCGTGTTCATGAGATTCGGGATGTTCGCCGATGTTGTGCCCTTCGCGAGGAAGGAGAAATTTCGCTCTAGAATACCTCGATAATACTTTTTTTGAATATTCGTCAGTTCTACTTCGACAACAGTCTCTTCTTTCGGGGCCAATGATTTTTCTACGTCCTCCTTCAGACGCCGAAGCATCATAGGCTTCAGGAGTAGCTGAAGCTTGTTGACCTCGCTTTCGCAGCTCAAATTACCGAATTCCTTGAGGAATGCTTCGTTGCTGGAGAATTGATTGGGCTCGAGGAAGTTTAGAAGGGAGAATAATTCATTGACATTGTTCTGAAGTGGAGTACCGGATAATAGGACTCGGTGCTCGAGATTCAGTTGTCTTAAGCCCTCGAGAAGCTTGCAATTGCGGTTCTTCAGGCGATGGGCTTCGTCAATTACGCAAAGCCTCCAGTTGTAGCCTTTCAGCTCGTTGAAGTCGGTGATAATGATCTCGAAGGTCGTGATGAGGACGTTGAACTTGATTAGATCCTTTATCTGCGTGCCCTTGTCATTCTTGTAATAGACCTCGTACTCTTGCAGCATCGTGCGACTTGCTGCGGAGCCGTGGTACACGACGACATTCATCTCCGTCCAACCCTCGAACTCACGCTGCCAATTTGGAATCGTTGATAATGGTGCTATTATCAGGAATGGACCACGAATCCCGTACTTGTAGACCTCGTTGACGAAGGTCAAGGATTGGATCGTTTTACCGAGACCCATCTCGTCAGCAAGGATGCAGTTGTGGCCGTTGTACCAGGAGAAGAGAAGCCAGTTCAAGCCTTCAAGTTGATAAGGTCTCAGACCATTTGCGCCTTTGTAAGGCGGTGATTCGTCTAATTTCTGCCATTGTGACGCATTAGGCTTCTTCTTCGGCTTCCACTGGTCCTTCGGCGGTAATTTGTTGAATTTACGGAACTGCACTATTTTCTCAGGGTCAACGTCTTCTTCTAGCTCCCATGTTGAGTCTTCGTACTGCAGCGAACGCCACTTCACCAGATAGTGCCTCACTGTTTCACCAGTGGTTGGATCAGTGTGTGTTGCCTCGTCCAAAACCCTGTCAACTTCAACGAAATCTGGATTGAAGGGATCCTCTTCGGTATTCTCGAATATATTAGTATTCTGCGCGAGTTTCTGCTTGAATCTCTTTAATTTTGCTTGTATTCTTTTGTCTCCCTTGTAGAGTTCCTCTTCCGTGCGCCATTCACAATGCAAATATGAAAAATTCCTGTATTTCACTAGGTATTCCTCAACTTCAACAATCTGCGGCTTAACTTCAGTCTCAGTAACTTCGGTTTCTGTACTCTCAGGCTCTTGGGATTCACTTGGTTCTTCTTCTTTTTTCTTCTCTCCCTCCTCCTCTTCTTCATTAACATTATCCTCATTTTTCTCTTCATCCTCTGGCTTCTCGGGTTTCACTACTTCGTCTTTGTCAGCCACCTCTTTATCCTCTACCTCTTCCTCCTCCTCCTCCACCACTTCATCTACCTCCTCCGCGACTTTTGCCTCTTTTTCCTCCTCCTCATCCTCCTCTTTCTTCTCTTTGCCAGCAGTGTCTTCATCAGTTTCATCGGGTTTCTTTTCAGCTTCAGCCTCAGCATCAACTGATTTTTCATCTTTATTCTCATCCTCAATCTTCGGTTTATCACTGTCACCATCGGATTTAACTTCAGCTGGCACTTCTTCTGAGGGCAGAGGTGGAGGTGGAATTGGTGGTTTTATCTCACGTTTACCCATTCTCATGCATAAAATATGCTGGACCACCATTGAGTCCTCGTCAGTTGTATTTATATACACGAAATTTGGTTTATTTGGACCAACTTCACCACCTTCTTTGTCGCCTTTTGTTGACGTTGGCTTTGACGAACTGCCATCGGATTTTTTGGCACTTGACTCGGATGCTGGGAGCTCGTCATCGGAGAAACGAAGCATTACGTCGTCTACGTATTTTTTACGGTGAGTATTACGGGCTGATCTGCGTTTATTCGCGTCATCAGCTTCTGGTGATGGAGGTGGGGTTGTAGCGAGTTCTTCACCGTCTGAGTCAGGGGCTATTCTGCTCTTCCGCTTCTTCGCTGCTCTTGGAGTTCTACCTGAAGAGCCTTTGCCAGCTGACGAACGCTTCCTACTGCCCTTCTTTTTCGCTGGTGTCGCAGTTTCAACTGCTGCCGCTTCTCTCACCTCCTCTTTTTTCTCATCCTCTTCAGCTACTTCTTCATTCTCTCCCTTTTCATCACCCTCTTCCTTCGTGTCAGTCGTAATTGGCTCTGTCGTCGACGAGTCTACGTGCTCCTGATCGTCCTGAATCGGTGGCTCGCTCGATTTAACGTCAGCATCCTGAACAGCAACCGACTCAGATACATCTTCATTATCATGTACAGCTTCCTCATCAGCTGAATCCGAAAGTATCACCTTTTTCCTGCCACGTTTAGTGCTCTCACGACCCTCTTTATCCTTCTTCTTCCTTCCTTTCGGTGATTTCAACTCTTTCGGTGGTTTTTCCTTCTTAATCTTTGTCTCCTTCGGTTCTTTTGGCTCCTTCGGTTTCCGTGGTTTTCTCGGTACTCGTGATTTCCGCGTTTTATTCCACTCCTCCTCGTGATCACCAGACGATGGCTTATTGTCCTCTGAATCCGCTACACTGTCAGCAATAGTACTGTCTCCTGGAGTGACTAGATTCTCTGAAACTGGCTGCTCTGGTGCTGGTGTTGGTTGGCTTGTTATTGGGGCTGCTGCCTCTTTATCAGCTTTTTTACGACTCTTCTTCGTTCGAGGTGCACCTTTACTTCTGCCTCTTCCGGTTGTACTCGATACTTGGGGACTGTCAACTACTGTCGATTGGAACATCGGCGTTTGAAGAATACAGCCGGATCCACCTGTGCACTGTTCGGTCGTCTCGTGCTGTTGGAGCGCCTGTAGTTTTTCTTGAAGCGCCACGATTTTTTCCTGATTCTCCTGAGCTGGCGGCATGCAGAAGAGCTCTTGGAGCTGCTGCTGCAGTGCTGCACGCTCTTGCTGATGAGTCACAGGCGCGTGGGTGTTGTTGAAGTTACTACCAGCGTTTGCTACTGGTTGCACTGGCATTCCATACATATTCGGTATCGTACTGCCCTGAATCATGTCACCACCTGGATGGTACTGTTGCCCAGAACCAACTACGTCATTCTGGTACATGTTTGGCTTCTGAATATTCGTGTATTCGCCGTAAGCAGGTTGCAGAATTGTATGGGGTGGTGGTGGTTGGTTGTTGGGGAGAGGTGCTGGTGGTTGGTGAGGTGGAATTTGTCCAGGGATTTGCTGAGCCGGTATGTGAGGTGGTGCCGCATTTGTTGGAGCTATTGGTGGCATCTGTTGCGGCAACATTGAGTTACTCGTTGGTATCATGCTCACTTGAGTCATGTGCGGTGGTTGTGGTTGCACCGGTTGCATCAAAGGAGATTGCTGGCTCTGGGCAGGTTGTTGTGGCTGTTGAGGTATCATTGGCTGTGCCGGTTGTTGTGGAGCCATTGGTGCCTGCGTTTGGGCAGGCTGAGGCTGTTGGGGTGCCGGTTGCGGAAGAACAGACTGCTGTGGCGATTGACTCATTGGAGGATGGCTCAGTGGAGCCTGTTGCTGCGGTAATTGAGAAGCTTGGCTCATTGGTACTTGCTGCTGTTGTTGTTGTTGCTGCTGTTGAGGCATCTGAGGCATCGGCGACAGTTGCTGGCTCTGCGTTGGCGCAACCTGCGACTGTTGTGGCTGCTGAGCCTGACTCTGAGTCATCTGCTGCTGATTTAATTGCGGCTGGGATTGACTCAATGCCGGCGACTGATTGATCGATTGCAGTGGCTGGGATTGACTCACCGGTGGAGCTACTTGCTGAGACAAGTGATGCTGGCTCTGGTTGTCGTGAAATTGTTGTGGTGGATTTGATACCATTGGTATATGCTGAGAGGTATTGATCTCTGGTGATTGTTCATTGACTTGCATTTCTGATACTTCGTTGTCTGTTGATACTGCTGGTGCAACCTGTATCTGTGATTGCATTACGGGCGATGGTGTACTACACTCAACATTGCCACTTGTACTAGACGCTGGTAATGATTGTACTTGTTCAATTGACGGTTTAACTTGAGGCTGTGTTTGTTCGATTGGTATAGATAATTGAGAATTATTTAGCACCGTATTATTATCCTGATTGAGTAATTCTGTAGTTGATTGCTTTACAACTGTTGTTTCAGCAGTGTCAGGCTCTTGTAGTGATTGTGATGATTGATTTATACTTGTTGTTTCATCGTCACGTGTTGTTGTTTCAACGACACTGTGTATATTGTCATTGCCATTTACTGGAAACATTGAGTCTGATGTTGGTGGTTGAGATTCCATCATTGTTCTGTCATTCATTCCCATTGGTGGCCTTATTTGGGGAGGTTGAGGCGGTTGTTGCTGTTGTTGGGGAGGTGGCTGATGCTGCTGAGGGGGAGGAGGTACTGGTTGTTGTGGAGGAGGTTGAGATACTGGTTGTTGCTGGAGAGGAGGTTGCTGAGGAGGTGGTTGCTGCTGCTGCTGCTGGGGTGGTGGTTGCTGCTGCTGTTGTTGTTGTGGCTGTTGTTGGGGAGGTTGCTGCTGTTGAGGTGGCGGTACTGGCGACAGCTGGGTATGAGGCCACTGAGAGGGCATTGGCATTCGCGGACCCGTCACAGGTGGCATTGAATTTTGTGCGCTAGACTGCGGCATCATACTTGCTGGATGCTGCATATTGGATGGATGAGGTGGTCTAGATTGAAATTGATTGTATTCACCGCCTGGTACATTTGGATTAGCAACAACTGGTATGACCATTTGTTCCAATGCCTGGAGTGTCGTTTGTTGTGTCGACGTTGGCATTGGCATTGATGGTGGACAAGGTGATACAGAAACAGCATTTGGTGGTACAGGCTGTTGTTGGTGTGGCATTTGTACATGTGGATGTGGTGACAGTGTTGTTGGTTTAGCTGGTGACATTATTGGCCGAGGCGACATTTGCTGCTGTACAGCTGGCGGCCTGGGGGACATTTGTGGCCTTGGTGACATTTGTGGTGATAATTGGGGAAATGCTGCACGATACTGAGGACTTGTAGCGTGTTTCGTTGGTCCAAATTGTCCAGCCTGTCCTGCATGCTGTGGACCAGGATGCTGCTGTCCTGGGTGTGGCTGTCCTGGATGCTGGGGCGGATGTTGGCTACCAGGATGTGCACCAGGATGCTGATGCTGTGGTTGATTGAACATTGGGGCTGTGTGATGAGGATACTGTGAGTCCAGACTAGGTTGCTGACTAACTGGATGCTGTTGAGGATGCTGAGGATACTGTGGATGCGACGGATGACTTTGGAGTGTCGCATGGGACGGATGATGATGTGGCATTCGTTGTGGTTGTTGTTGTTGTTGTTGGGCTTGCTGTTGTGCCTGTTGCTGCTGGTGCATGGTAAAGCCACTGTAACCAGTTGCTGCTTGGTACAATGCAGGATTACCCTGTTGATAATGCTGCTGTTGTCCAACCATGTGTTGATAAACACCAGCATTGGCACCAGGCTGCATAGCTTGATGTGGTACACCCATGGAACTCAGCATTCCTTGCTGCGCACTGAAATGCTGCTGTTGCTGCTGCTGCTGTTGTTGTTGCTGCTGTTGCTGCTGCTGTATCTTCTGTGTTATATTTGCTTGATCCTGCTGATGTGAATACTGTGGCATGTGCTGCCTATAGGCCGTTGGCTGTGGTGCCATTTGATTGTAATGCCTCTGCATTTGTGAATAAGTACCAGCAGCACCTGGCCATCCCTGCATACTTGGATCTATATTAATATTACCACGTGACATTGGATGCTGTTGCTCCATTGAATACATGTTATCGGAATAACCAGGATACTGATTTGGATTACTTGGATGTGGCCCTCTGTGCTGTGGGGCCATTGCCCTAACTTGATTTGGAAAACCACCTGGTACCATTGCCCTTTGGGGCGCACCACCATCAAAATTACCTAAATTTTGATTAAACATGGCTCTTTGACCACTTGAATTCTGCAATTGTGTACCACTTCCAAATTGATCACCACCACCAAATGATGTTAATTTTTGTAATGGAGATTCTTGTGAAATACTGTAGGGCGGATTAATGTAACTCCCACCTCCGTTGGGTCCAGTGGTTGCTCCATCTCTTGTCACTACACCAGGATTTGTTGTACCTGAAGGATCAAAATGATCATTTCCCCCAAGATCAGGTAACGCATCGAGCATCGAGCCACTGACATCTTCTCCAAATAGATCGTACGAGTCCATGTCTCTATTACGCTTCACGACTCTTCGCCTCCATCTCAGGCTCAAGAGGGTATTTAACAATTCTTTCTATTATCATTGGCGTTCCCATCATTGATTTTGGATTATTATTTCTGAAACAAGTATGAAAAAAAATAATATATATTAATAATTTAGTATAAATTTTTTTTGTGAAATTGAATTTTTTTTTTAAAGAATTTCTATTTCAGATTAAGATGAAATTGAATTGCTAAAGTGGTCGTAGAGTTTTCCTGATCATTTTTCCAATATCAGGGAGGAATATTTTGTGGGGAAAAAAAAATAAACGACTTGGAGAGTTTTATCCATTTTTTCCCTTTTTTTTCTTCTTCAATTCAAAATGGAATAATTGAATTTTTCTTGAACTCTCAAGTTATCGAGATATTGGGAATTTTCATTTGCACTTGAATAAACTTATTTCCCTTTTTTTTTCTCTCATTTTTTTCAATGAGTTCTTCTATTCTTAAGAATAATATAAAGTTTTCAGACAAATGGATTTAATTTCGTTACCAGTTTTTATTGAATATCTCGGTAAATAATGGAGATACGTCTTTTTTGCCCGAAGGTGATTTTGTAGGGAATTGCAAGAGCTACAAAGAGGAATTTGGGAAATCGCTTTATCTCGCTTAGTTTCCGAGATATTCTCAAAAAAACCTGATGATGAAATAAAATTGATTTTTCTGAAAATTGCAGAATCGTTTTTTTTCGATTGAATTAAAAAGTTTTTGATGACGTTTTTTTGCGATTTCTCTGTTTTCTGTCTGTTCAAGACACAATTGGAGAATTTTAACACACGCCAAAGGGGAAAAGCTATACGCTTATGGTTTCAAATATTATCATAATCGCCATAACCTTTCCCCTCAAGAATGTATCATTTTCACTTTAAAAAAAAAAAGTTACCTACAATTTACGTTCTACGTATTCAACATCAACTTCCGCATTTATCATCTCTACCATTAAATACGAGAAAATAAATGTGCTTAAAAAAAAAAGTGGGTGATGAAACGATGAATAACGAATTTGTGCACTGAAAAAAGCCAAAATTTCACAATCATTTATGAGAAAAAAAAATAAAATAAAATAATAACCCAGTAAAAATCAATTGCCAAAGCCAAAGTGCAGATTTAAAAATTCAGGTCGTCTAGATATATATACGTCAAATCGACAATCGACAATAAAAAAAATCCGAATGTGTTTCATTAACGAGACCAGTGAAATCCTCAAAAAAAATATTAAAAGAAGAGAAAAAGAAGTGGAAAGCTTAAAAAAAAAATACAAGGAATACGAGAAATTACGAAATTTTCGGAGCAACAAAACGCACCTGTATTCCCCGAATTTTCAAATTTTCGTAGTCTTCCATTGACGAAGAAGAAAAAACCCACAATTATCACTGAACTAAACCAAATAAATAAAAATAAAAAGTTTTCGCATTATCCACAAAAGGTAAAAGTAGAATGATTTCACTATTTCATTGCAAAAAAAACGAACACACACACACACTCTCTCTCACACTCTTTCAATGATTCTTATTACTTTATTTCCACCGAGAATCAACGAAATTTTTCAAATTTTTCTTCTTTTCCCACTCATTCTACTAACTTTTAAACGATGAAAAAAATTCTTTATGGGCACATTTCAATGAGAGAATGAATTTTCAACGCCACAGTAATTCCTCGTGGCATCGTATCACATCGCGACACATTTAAATAACACTTAAACACACACGTACCACCGGCATACGCCATTGCTGTATAGAAATATCCGTTTTTTTCCTTCAATTAAAAAAAAAAAAAAAAAAAAAAAATTTTAGGGTTAAACCCACAGTCCCGCAAAAAAGTGCCAATGACAAACACAACAATGAAAAAAAAAAAAAAAAACTGCCTTTGCACAATTGAGATACGTGAAATGGGGTCAATCGGTGATGTCCAAAAAATTCATCATTCGCACCGAAATAAATAAATAAAAAAACGAGTAATCACAGAATTGCATTGTGTGTGTGTATGTGTGGACGCTCGATATCTTCCCGGTTTTGTATCGGCAACCCCGGTGTGTTAGCGTCACTGTACCTTCACGTCGTTTTATTTTTTCTCCCCTTCTACCCTCTCTCCCCCTCCCCCCTCTCCACTCCTTCTGTCTTATTATTTTATTTTTAAAACCCCCACACACAGACACACAACTGAAAATTTAATCGAACGAGCACCCTCCCCCCCCTTTTTTCCTCCTTCTCCTTCTCGCCGAGACAAATAGAAAGAGAGAAAAATTAATAATAATAATAATAACAATAAATTGAAAAATGTAAAAAAAAGAAAGCAGTAAAACTCATGCACATGCGGAGGGGCTCTCTCTCTCACTCCATACGCATGTGTGTGTGTGTGTATGTGAGTTTGTGTGTGTGTGTGCAGAAAGGAGAGAGGACTTTTTTCGTTTCTTTTTTCTTTTTTCTTTTAGTGCCTCGAGAAGGAGAGACGACGCGGCGCTATCGTGCTCCTCAAACTCTTGCTTTGCTTTACTGTTATACTATTGCCGAGGTGAAATGGGTTTAAAATGGTACGCGCTGTGAAGCACCACTGGCCTCTCAACTGCGATAGAGAGAGGGAGAGAGAGAGAAGTGCACACACAGCCCCCTCCCCCCCTTCCCCTCTTGCCCCTTTCTCTGTACAAAAACAGTGAAGGAACAGACAGAGAAAGACAGAATGAAACCCAGGAGAATGAGCCACCCTCTTACGGCGAAGCTGGGCAACACGCGCGCGCATACACAGACACACACACATATACACACAGACAATTTTCCTTCAACCAAACGTCGTCGGTCGTTTGGCCCCGCGGCACTCTATCCCCCCCTCCCCCCTCTCTCGCTCGCTCACTCGCTCGCACTTCCACCTGCCCTCTCTTCCTCTCGCTCTTCTCCTTTGGAGCACGAGTTGAAGGGAGGTGTGAGTGTCGTTCTCTCCTCCTTTTATACATCAAAAATGTTTTTGTCTCACTTGCTCTCATGCGAATACTAGTGTACTATTCATTTCTCGTATCCCGCCTCGGCCATTCCCTCTTTCTTCGTCTCCTTTGACTCGCCCCACCGTAATTTTTTTCTCCTTTTCAGTATCCATCAATTCAGTTTATCCTTCTTCCTCTATCCGACCCTTTCTCTCCTGTGCAGAAGCTATCTCTTCGGTTTTTCGTTCATCCCCCCCTCCCTCCCCTTCCCCCTAACCCTCCCTCCGGGCTCACGGGCGATCGACACCACCACGAATTCTATCATTATATACATATATATATATCTATATAGATATATATATATATACGTATTTCTCTCCGTAGTGTTCTAATACGCGTGTGTGTGTGTGTGTGTGTGTGTATTAAAACTTTTTTTTTTGCAGGGGATTCTTCGATGTGTGTGCCCTGCAGGGAGAGGAAGGGGGAGGAGCAGGGGAGGGGTAGTCGAGTGGGGAGGGGGAGACACCGGTGTGTGTACGGGCCGGCCACCAACACACAAATTTTCGCCGAAAAGTGAACCCCGTGCGGTTGAGTGTTGAAATATATATATATATATATATATATTTTATATATATATAATAGTATAAATATATGTGCGCAGGAGCGTGCCACACAGGGGCCACCGCGCACCCCTCGTTTCACCTCTTTTTTTGTTTTCTCTCTTTTTTTTTCCTTCGTTTCCTCTGCCCTTCTCTGTTCTCTCCGATTCTCTGCCTTTTATTTGAGAATCGTGGAAATAAAGGGGAACGGGGAGAGGGGAGTGGGAAGAGAAGAGGGGGAAGGAGAGAGGGGGATGTATACAGAAACGATTACTCTCGAGTTTGAGAGGCACTTTGGGGACGAGGAAGCCATGACGATTTTGGACGTTTGAGACGAAGTTTAAGACCCAAGGAAAAAACACGATTTTTTTTTAATCAAAGAGAAAAAAGAAGAGAAGAGAGAGAAGAGCAATTGGAACGTCTATCCGCACGCGCTTGTGTGTCGCCATTGTGTGTACGCTCGGGGTTTTCACAGAAGCAAAATCCTCTCGCGCTCCTCGGATCACCCATGGAGAACAGAGTAATTCTCCTCCTCCACCGTCACCTCTCTCCCTTCCCCCCTTCGCCCCTCCACCCCACCCCTTTCGCTGCCCCTCTCGAGAGATGCCAACTCTTTTCTGGATCTCTCCCTCTCGCGCCACGATTTTACCTCATGAGAGACTCTTTTCAACGATCCAATCATTTCTTTGTCGAATGTGGAATTTATTTTCGTTTAGAAATTGCGATTGGAATGAAGAAGAAAAAAAATTGTGGGCGAAAGAGAAGAACAGAGAGAGAAAGAGAGAGAGAGGGGGGGGGGGATACGAAGAGAAAAAGGAGAATTGGGAGGTTTTGATTATACTGCAGCATCAATCAATGGATATCGATTTTTCAAGGGGCCAAAAATAAGAGGAGGGGGGGGGAGGGGAGGGGAATTGTTTTCTCAGCGGTGTCAAAGGGCGTCTGTGTCTGGAAGAGAAACACTCCACACATTTTAGCTGAATATTCCCTCACTAATTAGGAATCACGAAGCTTCTGGAAGGAGGAAACGCATGTATGTGTATGTGTGTGTGTGTACGCGGTTTGAGAATGAAAGGTGGAGGAACACGTGCGGACATCTGCCGGTGGGGGAAAATTCTTCGTGCCGACACACGGTAACCTCTTCTCTCTCGTACTCCAAAACTTCATAATTCATTACTTCATTTCTCACTTGGAAATTCCATCGAATTGCCGGATGATAATTAGCCATTGAAGTAATTTGTATTTTATGCGTGAACACAAATTGAACATTCAGGTGTATATAATAAAATAAAATTAAATCCGGCAATTGCTCCGAATTTTCATTGTGTTCCCTAAAATTTCAGGAATTTCCCAGATTTTCAGGCATTTTTTTCGCAAAAACCGCGGAATTGTCCGCGGAAAAATCAACCCACAATCAAAATTTTTTTCATAGGGATATTGGAAAGTTATTAACATCAACTATTGTCAAATCATCAAAATTTCAACATTAATACCAAAAAAAAATGAAAATGATTCCCATAGTTAAAATTATGATATTCTTTAATTATCTTTTCCCGCATTTTTATTATTATTTTATTTCCGTTTTTTTTCTTCTTTTTTTAAGGTATTATAAAAGTTATATTGGATTTTCGCACAAGAGTAAAGACGAATCGAGCAATTGGCGGTGGCAAGGCGGGGCCCGAATTACACGAGAAAGAGAACCAATCAGATTTTACCTTATAAAGCAGCATTGAGCCGCAGGATACTTGATTAACCAATAGCGTCCTGTGATTCTCCCGTGCCCCCGATGTGTCCCTCGTCTCTTTCTTCTCGCTTTTCTCTTGCTCTCTCTCTCTCTCTCTCTTTTTCTCTCTTTCGCGCTCATTGCTCCTCATTTTTTTTGTGCTCTCCTTCACCCCCTCCCCCCCCCCCCCCTCCTGTATAATATCTCTCTCTATTCCTTTCTTTACACACACACACATACACACACACGAGTGTATGTCTCCCGGAGGCCTCTCTCCACTTTTCTCTCTCTCTCTCTCTCTCTGTTCTCTTCTTGTTGTATAAAATGCAAGTACAAAGACGTTTTTTTTTACTTCTTTTCCGAGAGTGTAAAAACTGAGAAGCCATGGTCACACAAAACTCACACGAAACTGCATTCGAAAAAAAAAAATATTGTAGTAGATTCTTTTTTTTTTAATATTCATCAATTTACGGGATTTATTTCATTTACATGGTCATTTTTAATTTATTCAATTTTCTTATTTATGAACTCATTGTTTCAGTGCAGATGTGCACGTGATTTTTTCGCGTGACTCATGTGACAAATTGTCTCACATGCGAAATTAGAATTTTTTTTTTTTCTATAGTTTGAATTTCTCAGAAAATTCGATTATTTTTTTTACTAGTTTTTATTTATATTTTTCGAAATATCTTGGAATCTAAGCGAGATAGAGCAATTTTCTAAGATACCTTTTTTGTAGCTCTTGAAATTCTCTACAAAAAAGGTTTGATGAAAATTGCTCTATCTCGCTTAGTTTCCGAGAGCTCTTTTAAAAAAACTGATAATAAACTTAAATCCTTCAAAAATGTTTTTTTTCCAACTTTAATTTTTTTAAATTTATAATTCCGAGAATCTGAAAATTATCTCGAGTTTTCGTACGCTCTAGATTTCCCAATGCGAATTAAAGAGATGAGGGGAGGGGGGAGGGGAGGAGAGAATGATGCAATCAATATTTTATTGTTCAATTAATTAAGTCTGAATGATGAATTAAAAAATTCCCATTTATCAATTTCGTGCGATTGTTTCATCAGTTTAATTCGCAAAGAGTTGAATTAAATTCGAGTGAAATAAAAATTTTAACTCGAAATTCAATTTATCCTCACAAATGAAACAATGATGAGTAATTTAACATTTTTCTCCTTTTTTTTCGGTTTAACGTACACATTTTTTTTTTCAACGTATTTTATCGTATTTTGAAAGCGGAAATTGAAGACAATGTAGCATAGCAGAATATATAATTACGCGTATGATGAAAAATAAATTTAAAATTATAATGAATAATGAATAAAAATGAAAATAAAAATAAAAAATTGACAGACTAATGATACAAAGTACCGTTAATAACGTAAAGAAGAAAATGATTCCCTAACAATCAAACGATATTGCGGTCACGAAGTGCAACAGAGATGGAAATACACAAATTTTTTATTGAAATTACGAAGAAAAAAAATGCAGATTAAATGCAAATTTTTATTTGCATTAAAAAAAATCAATTTTTACATTAACTTCGCATTTTTAAATTGAAAAAAAAAAAACGAAAAATCCTCGACCCCTCAAAAAATTCCCTAAATCTGCTCCAATAACTCCGAAAAAAACCTCGAAATTTGAAAAAATTTAAAAAAAGGAGCAAACTTTAGATTTTAACAAATTTTCATTTACATTAAAAAAATCAATTTTTTTACATTAAATTCGCATTTTTAAACAAAAAAAAATCCCCAAAAAATCTTCAATCCCTCGAAAAATTCCCTAAATTCGCTCCAGTAACTCCGAAAAAAACCTCGAATTTTAAATAAATTCAAAAAAAAAGTTTAAAAAAGGAACAAAACTTTACGTTTTAACAAATTTTCATTTACATTTAAAAAAATCTATTTTTGCATCAAATTCGCATTTTTAAATAACAAAAAACCCCAAAAAATCCTCGACCCCTCAAAAAATTTCCTAAAATCGCTCCAATAACCCCAAAAAAAAAACGAAATTTAAATAAATTTAAGAAAAAGGAGCAAACTTCAAATTTTAACGTATTTTTTTTTCTCGATTTCCTGAGACTCGTCGAAAAATGCGAGGCGTCCGGCAAAAAATATGGGTCTCTCATTTTGTCCTTTTTTTTTTCCTTCATCATGAGTTGTAACCCAACACCTGGTAGGGGGAGATGCTGCTACATTTTTTAATACACACACACACATACACATAACAAGTAGAGCCCCCAAAAAGTGAATTTTTCGTTGAAAAAAAGGCGAAAAACACAAAAATATTGAGAAAAAATCCTAATTACCTAAATTCATTAAAAAAAAAAAATCCAAAAAATTTCAAGAAAATTCATTAAAAAAACAATTTGAACTTACGTTTAAAATTATTGTGAATCCATTTTGTGTCTTGTATATTCCCATTTAAAACAATCTCACGGGCATTCGTTTAATCGTTATCTTGGTGTCCATTTTGTTTGGTTAATTACTAAAGAGGCGGCAGTGCTGCCGCAGGTTACGTTGACATAACACACACACACACACTTTTGCACACACACACACACCGTTGAAACACAGAAGGGAAAACTGTGGAGTGAGAGAAAGAGAGAGAAAGAGAGTGTGTTCCCCGAGGCGAGAGAGCCCACAAACACACACGAGTGCTCAAAAAAAAGAGGAAAAAAAAAAAATTCGATCGATTATGGTTTTTTTCTTGTGACTTTCTTCTCTCACTCCTTTCTCCACCTTTTTTTATTTCTCTCTTCTCGCACTAATTACGGTGAATGAGATTTTTTCTTGAAGAAATAAATAATTAAACTCACTCACTGTGTGTGTGTGTGATACTTTAATATTTTATTTATTAATTAAATAACAATATTATAAACACACTTGGTTTAACCGTTAATTATTGACGTTTTTTTTTAAATTTCTAAATTTTAAGATTTTCCGTTTATTTAACCATGAAAAAACGTACTTTACCCGTCACACATACACACACACGCACACACACACACATACATACACAGTGAGAGATTCGGCACTCGATTTTTCCCCTTTTTTTTGCTCCAAAACTTTTTGGAGTGGATTTAATTCTTGGCACTTTACGTTTCTTTTTTTTTTTTTTTACTTAAATTCTACCGTGAAAACTCGCTTTTTTTGTGTTATTCTAACTTTTCTTATTCGTTGAATATTTTTTAGTTATTTCATAAATTAAATTCTCCGTTTTTCTTTATTATTATTTTTTACTTCCTTTTTTTTTTTCTCTTTTACTTCGCGTATTAAATAATATAAACGTTTTTTTTATTATTCCGGCCGTCTACCCTTCTTGTGCGTCTAAAGATAACGGAAATGGAGTGACCGCTGTTGTATCAGTGTTGCACTTGTCTGACGCCATTTTGTTAAAATTTCTTTGTGGCCAATGGTGCCACTACACGCTTTAAAAAAAATGGAAAACAATATTTTTCCTTTTTTTCACTCAATTATTCAATTTTAAAAAAAATTGTGAAAAAAATGATTCAAATTTTTTAAAAATTTTATCAATCATTTTTTTTTCTAAATTTTCCCGCCTTTTTTAATTTAAAAAAACGTGAATTTTCCTTTTTTTCAAATTTGAATTTCCCGCCTAAATTCTCGAAGGATCATTTAAAAACTGTGAAAATATTAAAATCACAATTTTTGCAACTTCAACCACAATTTAAAAATTAATAATCAATTAATTTGTTTGTTTGAATGGCGGGAATTACAAATTTGTAATTTTTAATTGACAAATGTTTAATTGACAGGTGGTTTGACGTTTATATGTCGGCCATAGTTGTTAGACACACTGTGAACTGCCATATTGCGTGTGTGTCGATACACAAGAAAATACATTAGTTTCAATATAAAATTAAAAATAAAATAATTAATTATTGTATATTGCGAGTGTTATTTTTCCTTGAATTTAAAGAGACATCTTGATTCCATGGAATTGTGAATAAATTAATATTTGTAGGACAAACTGCGGCAAATTTTTCCAACGAGTTATTTGCCGAAGAGTTTGAGTAAAACGATTTAATCAATCTTAAGTAATACCTCCTGAATCACAAAAAAGAAGAAAAAAAAGGTAAGGACAAAATTTTTAATTTCTCGTGGCACTTTCTCTTCGACATTTTTTTATTGACATTTGAATTTAAGATTATTGAGATTTATGACGAAATGTGAATTTCATGAAAAAACTACTTTTTTCAGGAAAAAATACAAATTTAGTTTGGAATTTTTGGGGATTCTGCGTGTGTGTGTGTGTGTGGGTGACGCATCCTGTGACAGGCTTTATTCTGTGTGTCATGTTGTTGTTATGTGATATATGAAGCTCGTGGGTTGTATATGTATGTGTATGTGTATGTGTGTGTGTGGAAATTATTAACTCGCATTGAAAGAAATGAAGAAAAAATGATTTATTGTGACTCGCGATTACTCGATTACTGGCTTCTCACTGCAATCTGCCTTTTTCCTCCTCTTCCTCTGAATAATTAGAATAATTTTATGACAGATAAAATTTTGAGAAAAAAAAACTAAAGGAAATTCTCAGGAATTTTTTAGAAAAACAAAAAAAAAAGAGTTTTTTAGACTAACTTTTAGTGTTTTAGTTCTTTGAAGATATCTTTGGAGTGAGTGGGTTTAGGGAAAAATGTGAAGAGACCTTTTTTGTAGAAAATTTAATTATCTACAAAAAAGGTATCTTGGTAAATTTTTGTAAACTCAAAATTTTTGGATATATTGCTGAATGAGTGAATGGAAGAGTTTTGCTTGACTTTTATGACTCAACTACTGATTTTTGTTTTGTTCTGAGGATATCTTGCAAATGGTGAGGTTTAGGAAAATTTGTCAAGAGTTTTTTTTTTAGAGAATTGAATTTTCTACAAAAAAGGTATCTTGTAAATTTTCGATGAAACTACTCGCTCCAAAGATATTCGCAAAATAAATGATAATTTTTTAACTTATCTCTTTTTATCATTTTAGTAGTAAACTTTTTAAGTTTCTGATATTAAATTTACTTTTTTTCGGAATTTTTGCGTGCAGAGACTGATTAATCATCGAGTGAGTGATAGTGTGAAGCTATCGTGCATGGGGCGAGTGAATAATTCTCTGGAGAATAAATATTTAGAATTGAGAAATACGAGATCAATAACTATCGGTAAATTAATGTAGAAAAATGATCCTGTACTCATTTTATGAAGATATCTTGGGAACAAAAATTTCATAAAAATTTCGAGAAGTCTGAAAACTTCAAATAATAGAATAAAACTGATTTTTGAAATGTATATGGGCAAAGGAAGTTTGTCGGAGTTTAAATTGAGAAATTATCAGAAAAAATTACAAAAAAAATTTATAAAAATTTCATAAAAATTCAAAAAATTCTAAAAAATCTCAAATAGAATGAAAATGAGATTTTTTTGTTTTTTATTAAATTTTTTTGAGAGGTCTTTTTTGTGGAGAATTAAATTCTCTACAAAGAAGGTTTCTTCACATTTTTCGCTAAATCCTCTCGTTTCAGAGATATCTATAGAAGAATGCAAAATTTATCGACTCGTTTTTGACCTCACCGCAAAAATATTCAGGTCAAATTCATTAATTTTCTTATTTTCAGGTTGAAAAATGTCGACGGGTCCTTATAATTATTCCTACATATTTAAGTACATCATCATCGGTGATATGGGAGTGGGTAAATCGTGTCTGCTCCATCAATTCACCGAAAAAAAATGTGAGTATTCAATTTTTTTTTATTTACAATTTTTGAAAAATTAAATTAAAATAACAAAATTGGGGAATTAAATTTTTTGAAAGAAAAATTGAATAATTTAATTTTCTAAAAGAAAATTAAATAATCGAATTTTCTAAAAGAAAACTAAATAATCGAATTTTCTGAAAAAATCAAATAATTGAATTTTCTGAAAAAAATTGAATAATTGAATTTTCTGAAAAAAACTTGAATAATTGAATTTCCTGAAGAGAAAAAATTTAATAATTAAATTTTCGAAAAAAAAAATAGAAAATCAAATTTTTTAATTTAAATATTTTTTCTCCGCAGTTATGGCAGACTGTCCACACACGATTGGAGTCGAGTTCGGTACGAGAATTATCGAAGTTAATGGACAAAAAATTAAACTACAAATATGGGACACAGCTGGACAGGAGAGATTCAGAGCTGTCACGAGGTATTTTCGATGAATTCACGTGTTTCGCGAGTATCTTTTAAATGAAGGAAAATACAGAAATTTTTGTAGATACCTTTTTTGTAGCTCTCGCTTTGCTCTTCAAAAGAGGGTTCCACAAAAATTTTCCTACCTCTTTTATTTCTCAAGATATCTTCAAAAAACTAAAAAAAAATCGAGATGCACCGAATTTTCTTAAAATTTTCTTAACTTTTTTTTTGTATTTCAATGACCAGGTCTTATTATCGTGGGGCAGCAGGTGCTTTAATGGTGTATGATATCACTCGACGTTCCACTTACAATCACCTGAGCAGCTGGCTCACAGACACAAGGAATTTGACGAATCCAAGCACTGTGAGTTCCTTAAACTCCAAAAACTCCAAAAAAATAAATGATTTAATTAAACGAAAAAAAATGCGAATTTCAGGTGATATTCTTGATTGGCAATAAAAGTGATTTGGAGGCTCAGAGAGATGTTACGTATGAGGAAGCAAAGCAATTTGCTGACGAGAATGGTTTAATGTTCGTTGAAGCAAGTGCAAAGACGTAAGTACTTGTCTAAAACCCTTATAATTAGAACTAGAACAATATATCGCTAATATTTCGGAAACTATCAATTTTTCGAGAATTTTTGAGGAGACCATTTTTTTAGCCACTAAAATTCTCTACAAAAAAGGTCTCGACAAGTTTTTCGTACCTCTTTCCGTTTCCGAGATATCTAAAAAAATGAAAAAAGATTCAATTTATTTGCTTAAAAAATTGCAATAATTTAAATTCTTCAATTTAATCTCATTTTATCTGATTGTATAATTTCAAATATCATTAACAGAGGCCACAACGTAGAAGAAGCCTTTTTAGACACGGCTAAGAAAATATTCCAGAGCATAAGAGACGGCCGGTGAGTTATTTCATTATCGATTTGCCATTATCTCATTAAAATTATTATAAATTAATCATTATTATTGATTAATCGTTTTATTCTCATATTTAATAATTAACAGCTTGGATTTGAATGCTGCTGAGTCTGGCGTTCAGCATAATCCCAGTCAGCCAGGTCGTACCAATCTACAAGGTGTTACAAGTGAGCAACAAGGAGGCAAAGACTCCTGCTCCTGTTAGAGACACTTATTATTATTTCTTTCTCCTGTATATAGGCCCACGAATAAGCAAAGATGCAAAAAAAATAAGAGAATTTGTCATTTAATCAGCAGATATTATTTACACAGACTATCAATAATTAAACTTGACGTCCCAACTTTACACGAAACACAATGAATAAATACACTCGTCCTTTGTCTGTTGAGGAAAAATCAGAGATTTACTCTCTTTTCCACTTTTTTTTTCGTTTAAATTAATTGATAAAATAGAAAAAGGTGCAGATTTTTATGCCATTCAGTAAAAAATGAGTAAAACGAGAATTTGATTTTTTTTTAATCTGCAGCTTCTTTTGCAAATATTTTTGAATTTAGTAGGCTTAGGGAAGAATGTTGACCTTTTTTGTAGAGAATTTCAAGAGCTACAGAAAAAGTCTTCAAAATTTTCTCTATCCCTCTTAAAGATAATTGAAGGGTACAATGGGGAAAAAAGTTAATTTTTTGTATGACATTGTAAATAACAACGTATACAAGATAAATGTCTCAAAATTGATTCAGCAAGTATTTAAAGAATATAATAAGAAAGAGAACAAGCTATAGAAACAAGAAAATTAATTGAAAAAATGAAAAATTATTACCATTTTTTACATTTTTTTAAATCTTGGAAAATTTAGGAATGTAAAAAATAATGCAAATTTTCCCATTTTCAACTAATTTTGTGTTTCCAGGGCTCATTTTATTCCTCATTATATTTTTTACAGACTCACTGAATTGAATTACCGGATTTCTTCTTGTATGAATTGTTATTAATGATTCTGCCCAAAAAATTAACTGTTTTTCCGATTAAACCTCCCAAACATCATTAAATCACGAAATATTCATGATAATGAAATTAGTACATATTTGACAATATTCCAGAATTTTTTTAAATAAATGAATCATTATAAAAATAAATATTTGAAAAATTTGCACTTATAGTTTTTTAAATTTTCTGTTTTTGCATATTTTTCATTTTTTTAAATAATTTATTTGTCAAGGAAAATAGTAAAAATAATAATAATAATTGTCAGACATCTGTTATTTTCAGTATCATAAATATTCAGCAAAAAACGAGAAAATCAAGATCTCGATTCACTCTTTTTCCGCGAATTTTTTCCCTCCCAATCAATCATATTAATGAAAAAAAAATATTGGAAATCAATAATTCTATTCATAAAAAAAATTGAAGAAACAAAGTGCTGGAAAATGTGAAACTCAGAGGACAGTAGATATAATTATTTGAATTAATAGTTAAAGCCCGACTAAGAGTTTTTATTATTGGGCCTAAATAGTTTCTGGATAAATGCGCTTTGAACAAGGCATTTCATTTGAGGATTATCATTGAAGAGTAAAAAATAATATGCATTGAAAAAAAAAAAAGAAATAAAAAAATTAAACATGCCTTTACGTTTATTCATGGAAGTTTGAGATAATTTTATTTCTTTAATAAAACAAACTCTTGTCTCTTCACTTCCATGAACAATTGATGTCTGTTAAGTCACGTGTATGTGTTTATGGAAGGCAATTTTTGATGTCTAAGAAAAAAAAAGAGGAATGAGATAAGAAAATTTTAATGCTGTCTGAGATTTCATCTAATGAATGATTTTAAAAAAATAAAAAAAAATTCCATGAAATCACAGACACCAGTGAATTATTCTCAATAAAATCAATAAATTTCGCACCTTATTTTCTAAACTGCGATGAAAAAAAAAGAAACGTTTATAAATCGACAATTATTAAAATTAAGATGAAAAAAAAAGAAATAAAAAAACAAGCCGCCCTTTGGTAATTAATTAATAATTATTTTTCAACTCCATCTACTTAAAACTAATCGAGCATAAACGTTACTTGTAGTTTAGAATATTAGGAGCGTTTAAAAAAAAACAAATTGATTTTGCAAAAGAATTTTGCGCGAGAAAAAAAACGGAGTTTAAACAATAGTGTAACAAATTTAAATGATTAAAGATTTATATAATTATGAGAAAAGAAAAAAAATTTATTTAAGTGAGGCTGTAGCTTATTGTCCATTAATTGCATAGATGTTTTATTTCTTTCCTTTATTATTATTATTATTATTATTATAATTATTATTTTTCTTTTTTTAATTTTGAAAATTTTAATTATTAAGAAATTGTTTGTATTAAAACCTTCAAAACCAATATATAAGTGATAATTGTTGAAATAAATTGAAAAAAAATGAAAATCTGCCTCAGATATTAATAATCTTTTGTCCTCGAAGCATTTAATTGAGAGAAGTTTTTAATCAGAAAGAAGAAAAAAATACTATTATTATTATTATTATTAATATTAATGAATTGGGATAATGGTTGGATATGATTAGCACAGTCATTATTGAACGATCAAACATAATTAATTATACACACATTTAATGTAAATAAATAACGTGACACAAAAGAAAAAAAGGAATTTGCAATGTTTTATTCAAATTTGAATTTTTTTTGGAACTAACCTTTTTTACGTGGTCTAACCTTACCTGGGAAGTTGAGGTTAGGGGTGAGTTGTGTGTGAGACGTCACGTGCGAGTGACAACACGAGTGGAGGGAATTGTTGTTGAATTTAATTGAAAATATAAAATAATGGGGGGAGGTTTTTATGATTTGTGCGTTAATTTTGATGGGGGAGATAAGGAAAATCTGCGGAGGTTGTTGGCGAGATTGCATGAAAGTATGTGGAATTGAGCGAATTTTTGGAGTTGAAGGGGGTTTTGGAGGGAGGATTTTCTTGGAGGGAGGTGCAATAAAAATGATGATTTTGGGGAGCGATTTTTTGAGTTGATGTGCAAAAGGAAAAAAAATTCGAAAATAGAAAAGGGTTTTGAATTTTTATTTGTGCTTAAAAAAGTAGAATTTCTGAAAAATCGATGAAAAATCGAGTATAATAAATGTTTTCCATCGAGAATTTCCGCAGTTTTCCAATAGAATTATTACAGAAAATCTATTTCAAACTGTTTTTTTGCAATATCCATTTTACCCCACTTTTCCTTATCTAAAGCCTCGAATTTCAATTAAAATACTATCCTACATTTTTTAGTGTATATTCCAAAAATTAGTGGGTTTAGGGAAAAATTTCAATAAGTTGAAAATGGAAATGAAAATTTCAATAAAACCCTTTTTTTTATAGAGAATTAAATTCCGTTAAAAGAAGGTTTTTCAACATTTTTCTCGGAATGCAGAATTTTTTGAGATATTCGAAAAATAATGTCAATTGGAGTAATTGATGATTTTTTCAAACCAATTATTTCACAAACTAATTTCAAAAATATCTCAGGAACGAATGGATTTAGGAAAAAAATGTTAAGACACCTTTTTTGTAGGTTTGTAAATTCTCTACAAAAAAGATCTCTTTACATTTTCCCCTAAACCCAACAGCTCCTGAAATATTCCCAAAATAAGAGTCACAAAATGCTTTTCCTTCTCCACTCGTTAACTTAAGGTGTTTCTATCTGTACAGTCAAAAAAAAAAGTTGAATTTTCGTATAAAATCGATAATAAAAATTTATACGAAATAAAATACTCAAATTTGATGAAGTGAATCTGTAAAGAATGTAATGAGGAATAAAATAAGTCTTAGAAACAAAAAATTAATTGAAAATTGAAAAATTTTTTGTGCTTTTTACATTTCTTCATTTTCTTAAATTTTGAAGGAATTTTCAAAACCACAGAAAATTTTAGTTTTCAACCAATTTCTTCTTTCTATGGCTTATTTTATTTCTTATTACATTTTTTACAGATTCACTTAATCAAATTTGAGAATTTTATCTCGTATAAATTGTTATTACCAATTTTATACAAAAATTTAACTTTTTTTTTGATTGTACAGATAGAAAAATGTTAATAAAAACTGAATTCTTTTGATTTATTTTCAGTGGGATACAGAACAATAGCAATCAATCAAGCCCTAGATGAGAGTGCTCTGGAGATCGAAAAGAAGAAGAAGAAGAAAGGAGAAAAGGCAGAAAACAATGATCCCCTAAAAACAATTATTGCTCCAGTAGAAATAGATGAAATTAAAAATGAATTCAAAGATAAACTCACAATCCTGAGTAGACTTACGTTCGCATTTTCAGACATCACGAAGACTCACACAATGGCCCAATCTAGTGGACTCAAGAAATTCGATATTTATGGGGTAATACCGAAGAATCATGCGGCTCTTCAGTTCTCATGCTCTCAAATGAGTGTCGATATTGTAACACTAAATCCATCTCACGATGGCCTCAAGTTCTCCAGGAAATTGTACATGCAAGCTGTTGAAAGAGGAGTTCACTTTGAAATTAGATACATCAATGCTATCAATCGTAGCAGCCGACAAACGGCAATCCAGCATGCACATGCCTTTTTTATTTATGGAAAAAGCAAAGTTTGTATATTTATTAAAACATATTTTTTTAATCCTAAAAATAGCAGAAATTTGCCCATTTTTTTTTTGCTTTTTTTCTTAATAAATAAATTATTTTAAGAAAAACTCAAAAAATTATAAGTGAAAATTTTTTTTTATAATAATTTATTTATTTAAAAAAATGCAGAAAATTGTCAGATGTGTGCTAATTTTATTATCATCATTTTTTCCCTTTTTTAATGAGGCTGACAATTAATTATTCTCTTTTTCAGAGCGTCATAGTGTCGAGTGGTGCCATTGATCACACGATGATCAGAAATCCTTACGACATAATGAATCTGTATCCTTTTTCATCAATATCATTGAAAAAATCACAATTGTGTAGTTTTCAGGCAAATTTATTTGATTCCATCATCAGTTGTTTGAGAATATCTCGGAAATTAATGGACATACGCCCTTTTTACTCAAATATTAATTTTGTAGCTCTTGAAATTCCCTAAAAACAAGGATTATGACGAAATCGCCCTGTTTCCCTCTGTTTTCGAGATATTCTCAAAAAACAAAACTCGTGATAAAATTAAATAAATTCAGGAAATTTCATATTTTTTAAATAAATTCCTAAACTGAAGATATTAAATCAGTGGTGCTCTTTTCGGTCTCAGTGAAGTAAAAGCACGTGCTGCAATTTCTGAACAGTGCAAGCACCTCATTCTCAAAGCTGAGGGCAGGCGTTTTGGCAAGGCTATATTTGCAATTGAAATAATGGATAAATCCCCGGATATCAGCGAATGTGATTCAGACGAAGATCCTCCAAAAAAAAAGAAAACTGTAAATGAATAAAAAAAATCGATTAATAAGGAATCAAGCAGAAAACAAACAGACACTTTAATTTTTCTTTGGTATTTGATGTATTTGCGGGAGTAAGTATAATTGCTTCCACACAATTCTATTGAATTCTTTTCTCACAAGAGAAGAATATTATTAATCGAGTTACATTGGATTTTTTACTTTTTTTTTTTCATAATTAATTATTTATTCAAAAAATAATTCTTTCTTTTCTACGTGCATTCCTGAAGAGGAAAAATTCATCGAGGACCTATGCCTCATTTTTATTGTAATTTCAACAATCCACAGATCTTTATTTATTCATCGATCTCATTCAAAAGCGAACAATATTTTTTTTCTACTCAATTTTTTTTGTTTCCTCTTTCAATATTCATTATCTATTCAATTAATTGTCCTATTGAGAAGAGAAAAATAATAATTTACAATGTTTTTTTTATGTTATTCTTCGCAATTCTCATTTATTATACATGCGAGGTGACCTCGATCGGCCCCAAACTACTATAATACACCTACGATAATATTGATTTTTTTTTTCGTCGATTTTTCTTTTATTAATCAAATTCGTGTAATGATTTCAGGAAAGAAAATTTGTACTTAATCTACTGAATATTTATAACTCTCTTCGCAGAGTAGAGAAAAAAAATCCACAAGTTAATTATCAGATCGTCTTATTAAATATTAGGTAGATCTGATGACTCGATGGAAGTTATGAATTTAATAGAAAAAAGGTAAAACGAGATGATTTTGAAATTTTTCAACAAATCAATTTTTTTCCATCAGTTTTTTAAAATTATATCTCGGAAACTAAGCGAGATAGAACGATTTTGCTTTGATCATTTTTTGTAGCTCTTGAAATTCTTTACAAAACTGCCCTAGAGCAAGAAAGACGTATCTCCATTATTTACCGAGATATTAAAAAAAACTGGTAATAAAATAGAATTAATTTGTCTGAAATCTCAATATTCTCAAAATGAGTTCTGTTTTTTGAGAATTTCTCGGAAACTATGGGAGATAGAGAAATTTTGGTAGACACCTTTTTTATAGGTTTTTTTCTCCTCTACAAAAAAGGTTTCTATAAAATTTCTCTATCTCTTTTATTTTCCAAGTTATTTACACTCGTTTCACCTTTTTACTCATTATCCTGAATTTAGAAGATGCCTTTATTACTTTTTTTTAAGTCAAAAAAGAGAGGAAAAAATATTTCGAATTTTGTATTTCAGTCTTAGAAGTAGGAAGCATAATTTTATTATCTCGAGGAGTGGAAATTAATGCCATCCTAATTACCATAATTCCTCTAAATTCTAATTGCATCATTCCTTTACTCACGAAATTAGAAAAAGAAAAACAGTTTCAAGAAAATTTCTAGAAAAACAAATTGACGTTTCCTATTAAATATACACAATCGTGATGACATCCCAAAGCTTCCTTAGCATTAATAATATAAGTGTCTTATTTGTTCGAGAGCGAAGAGATGAAGAAAATTTGGGACAATCCCATTTTCGATTCGATTTTTGTGAAAATCTCGGAAATTAAGCGAGATACGATATTATCATAGAAACCTTTTTTGAAGCTCTCATTTTTCTCTACAAAAAAAGTTTCTAAAATTTTTCTCGTATTTTCATTATTTTCTGAGATAATCTCAAAATACAGTTTCATCTCTTCTCTCCCTGAATTTACCACTTCTTAATTCCATTTCAAAATCACAATCTTCAATTTAATTAAATTTTCTTTTCACCTAGCGGAGCAGTATTACCTTCATAATAAGGTACTATTTACAAAATTACAAAACTAAGCATCATAAATCATCGAATTTTGATCGAATTCAATTCAGAATTAATTTATAAAAAAAAGTCTTATTATGACACTTAGTTTTGATGAAATAATAATAAATCAAGCTACGTCCTAGTTTCGTGACGTGTAATTTTTCCCATTCAATAAGAAACAGGATTGTACATTAACGAAAAAGACTAGCTGTAAGTACAGGCCTCAAAAAATTCAGTGAAATTCATGAAAAATTCGAGAAAAAAAAGCGATTTAAAGTTTTGAGGTAAAAGGGAAGAAGTTAAAAATTTCAATATTTTTCTTGTTTTTTTTTTTTTTTTTGAGGCCACTGTATCGACTGGATGCGCCAACACTCTTGCCAATACACCCTTCCAACACAGTCAGGTAAATGGAGTTTTTTCATTTTAAAAAATATATAACTATACATATATTATTGTTGTGATGAAGATTCACGCTTTGCAAAAATTCACTCGAAAAAAAAAAACGGAATTTAAATCACTAAATAACTATTCATTAGTTCATTCCACGTTCTATAAAAACAATGATAATTTTTAAGGAAAAAATTGCATTTCAATAGTGGCACCTTTGGGCAAGTAGCAATCAGCTATTAATTGATTGTTTTCAAATATTTTCTTAAAACAGCTAAAGTCATTTCATTAATTTTTTTTTTTTCTTTTAAATTCGGAAATATCAATTGGGTAACGAATGAAATTTCAAATTTAACTGCTCAATTAAAACAGATGATTCACCTGTGATTGCACTGGCCAACTTGTTCAGTTTGAATTTGTCCAGTTGATTTAATTAAATCACTTGTTTCATTCATTGGCTCATCGCCGTTTGTCATCACTCTACTTGGCGATGGACTGTCTACTGGTCTGAAGGAAAATCCTGGTGAATCAACACTCGAGAGAGACTCGGGAGTGCCAACTGAACTTATTGTTCCTGGAAGAGGACTGGATAGTCTAGAAAAAAAAGGGAAATCATTAAAATTTATTAAAATAATTGTTTTCTTTTTTGAAATATGTTGGAAATGGAGGGAGATAGCGAAAATTTTGTGGAGACCTTTTTTGTAGAGTGGATCAAGAGCTACAAAAAAAAGATTTCAATGGAAATCCTCGTCTTTCCAGTGAATTTTGAAATGTTTTCAAAATTCATTAAAAAAATGAGATATTCTCAAAAAATTAGAATTATCTGCTAATCAAATTCAGCAGTGCAACAGTAACACGAAAGGATCTCAGAAATTAAGGGGCTTACGAGATTTTATTAAGAGACCTTTTTTGTAGAGAATTGAATTTGCTACAAAAAAGTGGTCTTACAAAATTCGCTTCAACCCACTAGTTTCAGAGATATTTTCATCAAACTCTCAAAAATTGAAATTTTCTTGATTTTCGTCGGATAGGGAAGACTAGAACAAATGGTGTCCTGCAAGTCAAAATGATTTGGTATTTTTTTTCAAGTAAAGGAGTCTCAAATTTTTTTTGAAAAAAATTCAACAACAATGTTCACATTTCCGAGCATCTTTTCAAATATTTTCAGATTTTTTCATCAACTCCTTTACATCAAAAAAAAATTCTCGTATCATGTTGCTCCGGAGTTCCATTTTGCTCCACTCTCCCCTATAATCGCAAATATCTCGAAAGCTGAGGGAGATACCAAGAAATTTTGTAGAAAACTTCTTTGTAGAGCTGAAAAAGCTCCAAAAAGGTCTAAAATCAAAAGTTTTCCAATCTCCACTAGATTCAAAGATATTTCCAGAAAGAAAGGATTTATTGACTAAAAACTCATTCTTCTCACCTCGGAGAACTCGATAAAACTAGTGTCGACGTGCGTTTAACTGGTGGTTGAAGATGCTGATCTCCATTGCTATCATCCAGTTCAAATTTACGTTTAACAGGACCAAGACAACTTGGTCTTATGGCAATGGGGCTCAAGCTGCGTCTAGTAGCAAAAGCTTTTCTCGTTGGACTCGGTGATAAATTATTTTTCCAATTAACCATATGTAGACCAGGCGAGTAACACTGACGTCCCAGTGTTGATCTAGTTGGCGATGGTGACGAGCACAGCGGTGGACCATTACCAACTGGTAAATTTAAATTTAACGGATCAAACACACGTTTCGTTATGTGTCTCTCCAGTTTATTCAACTGTTGTGTCGGTGATTCAGAATCCTTGAATGATAAACCCTCAGCTTCGAGCGTTAAATCCTCCCATGATTGTGATATTTGCATTGCACTGTGAATCTCCCTCTCGTGTGCAGCCTCACGACCAGCCACATCCAGGCACTCCTCCTGCTTCAATTGATTCACACGTGGTGTCAGTCTTGATGCACTTCCTGGACTCTGTAATTTACATTAATCAAGTGATGATTATGATGCTGACAATAGCAGACATCTGACGATTTTTTGATTTTTCTTTTCACCAAATGAATTATTTTAGAAAAATAAAAATATTCACATTTAGAAAATTTAAAAATGTATAGGTGCAAATTTTTCAAAAAAAATTTGATAATAATTCCTGCCTTTAAAAGAGTGTACAAGAGTGTCAGATGTCTGCTAATTCCATTATCATTGAATTAAAGTGATGATTTCCCTCAGTGCAATAGAAAAAAGTGAAGCACTCCGAAACGAGAGGCTTCATCGAAAAGTGTGAAGAGAACTTTTTTGTAGAGAATTTAATTCCCCACAAAAAAGGTCTTCTCACAATTACCTCTAAACCCAATAGTTTCCGAGATACTTCTAAAACAATAGAAAATTTTGAAAATCATGAAAAAAAAGTCCTTTTTTCATTATTCAGTAGATATCTTTAAAACCTGTAGGTTTAGAAGAAAATATCAGGAGTCCTTTTTTGTAGGAAATCAAACTCTCCCTAAAAAAGGGCTCTTCGAAAATCCCCCTAAACCCAAGGGTTCCCAAGTTATCCCCAAAAAAACTCCCAACAACCCATCAAAACCCCCAAAAAAATTCTTAAAAAACAGTTTAATTACACTTGTACTAAAACGTCTCGTCCTGGGTGTATTCGAGAATATATTGAAGCTCGCCACAGCGTCCCTGAAACAAAAAAAATCTCATAAACCACAAAAAAAAAGTTCAAAAAAAGGTTTTATCAATTCAAAGCTCCTAAAACATTTGTGTGTTTACGCTATTTCTGCGTCTCCACAATTTCCGTTTCTCCGACAGAAAAAAGCCGCAATCGTAGCAATTACTTACATAATAATGCCACAATCCTCACTTCACAAAAATCATCAATTTCCTCAAACATTGATGAAAAATTGGGGATTTCGAGTGGTCAATAAAAACTCATCCACTCGTTCTTCCCCAAAAAATTCAATTTTCCAATGAAAAAAAAAGTTTCATGCACTTCAATCTCTTCAATAAAATTCCACATTATCATTAAATTAATATCAAATTAAGTGGAATAATTAAAGGAAGCTTATTACCTGGGTGCTGCTGATGTTGAGGGCGATGTTACTGACATAGTTGCACTGATTTCATTAATCATAGGAGCACTGCTTGAACGTTTTAAACTAACAATTGGACAGTCAATATCCATGGCTGTCGTTTTTTTTTTGACACTCATCGATAATTATTTTACGATGATTAAATACAAGAGTCAGGCACATTTGGTAATGTGATCAATTAATTTGTCAATTATTTGAAATTCTTAATTTCCTTAATTTTTTTGCCCTTTTGATTGAAATAATGAATTTTTTCTGAAGAGTTTTTGGAGTGAGTGAGGCGTATGCTTTACTTGGTGTACTATATGTTCAGCACACACAACACACACGTCCCACAACACGTTCGATTCGATATTTTTCAGTGAATAAATTCTTTCATCAACTCAAACACATAGAATTATGGATTTTTTTACTTATAACTAATTTAATAGACAAATTATTGGGAAATATTGGCTGGCAAAGTGACAATATTTTTGCCACTAACATATGTGTTTACACTTTGTATATTCGATAATTCATTTAAAGATCCAATGTGTAATTTATGGCACAAGTCAGATGAGTTTGTATAAAATTTATTGGCTATTTTCTTTTTATTTAATTTCATTTGATTAATTTTTTTTTTAAATGTAAACTATTTGGCTGTTTCTATTTCTATTTAGTGTAGTTGAAGCATTGATTTTTTCTTTCTCTCTCTTTTCTTGCCAAAGGTGATTAAAATTTATTAACCCACCGGGTATCCAACATTCGTGCCTCTTATATTTTGTGTCACACACAAAAATGCAACCTACACCTTTCGAGTTTTATTCTCTATTCGGCTCGGCTCGGCTCTCTGCGTGAATTCTAGGAGAGACACACAGAGCAGCACACACCGGCCTGTGTAACCACTCACACACACACACACACATACGCAAACGCACGCACACATGAAAGTGTACATATACATGGAAATGCACACACATACATAAAAGTACACACACACATACATAAAAGTGCACACACACACACACGCACATCCACACCTACATACGCAGAGCACACACACACATGAGAGTGCACACACACACACACATACACACACAGGAAAGTGCACACAACACACACATTCACATCTACATACACAGAATTGCACACACACACATGTTCACACCTCCATAAATGCACACACACACACACACACACAGGGAAATGTACACACACACACATTTTTAGGGATTGTGAGAGGGGAGGGGTGTGAGCGTAGTGGGAGTGTGTATGTGTGTGTGTGTGTGTGTGAAGTGTAGAGTACAGTCGATGAGGAAATGTTGGATGGAGGCAATGGGGGAATTTTTCTTGCTTTTGGAGGGGAGTGTGAATTTAGTAGGGAGATGATTGGCCAATGGGAGAGAGTTTATCAAATAAGAGCGGGCTGGAGATTCGTGCGTGTTTTTCAATTGGATTTTGTTGCCTTGATTATGGGAAGTGTAATTAGGAAAACTGGTAGTATTTCGGCAGTCTTTGTGAAATGAGGAAACGCAAGAGTTCGAGGAAGGTAAAGTGAATTTTCGGGTTTTTTTTCTGAGGAATGAGGGTTTTAGATTTAGACGAATTAATTGCATTTTGTGAGCTTTTTTTGAATATCTTGTCTTGGAAGCTAAGCAAGATAGGATGATTTTTAAAGAATATTTTTTTGGAGGGAATTTTGAAAGTTAGAAAAATACTTTAGAAAGAAATCGCTGTATCTCTCTCAGTTTTCAAGATATTCTGGAAAAATTGGTGATGCATTTTTTTTTTTTACTGATGGAATTAAATTAATTTTTCTGGAAATTGCAGTAGTGTTCTCGGATGAATTTATTCAATTTTTGATTTACTTGAGGTTTAGGAGAATTTTTAAGAGACCTTTTTTTTGTAGAGAATTTGCTTTCCAAAAAAAAATTTCTGACATTTTCTCCTAAATCTATTTGTTTCGGAGATAATATGCATATAATACGATATATCGCATAGAAAAAATCAAGATTTCTCAAAAATTTCATAATTTGAGATCAAATTGTCTTTTTCTTGTGGGGGGGGGGGGGGGGGGGAGGGAGGGAAATTCGAAATGTTTTCATAAAAATATATTGGAATCTAAGCGAGATAGAATAATTTGCACATTTCCTGCTTTTTAGAGAATTCCAAGAGCTATAAAAACAGATTAGGACGAAATCGCTTTATCTCGTTTAATCCCCAAGATAGAGGAAACCGGGGTAAAATGGACCTCTAGGACGAAAGAATCTGTGATTTTTTCTAAGAGTTGAAGGCTTCTACGAAAAAAGTTGGGAAAATTCACCAACAATGTCGACAAGTTGGAGCATCTCCTCGATTTTTTTTAGATTTTTTTCCAAAGTCCTTCACTCCGAAAAAAAAATCGCGAATCATTTTAACTTGGAGGTCCATTTTGCCCCGATCATCCCTATTTTGGAAACTAATGATGGACCTAAATGGATTTTTATGATAACTAAATGTTTTTTTTTTTTCAGCTTTTTGGGGATATCTCGGTAACGATAGAGTTCAGGGAAATTTTGCAAAAAAAAAACTTTTTCTATAGGGAATTCAGTAGCAGAGAGGTAAAACAAGATAAGTTCATTGATTTTTCACTTAGTTTTTTGTCAACAAGCTTAAAAAATAAGCAAGATGGGCAATTTTGCCCTGAATTCCTTTTGTAAATCTTGAAATTCTCTGCTAAGAAAGATGGGTAATATTGCTCTATCTCACTTAATTTCCAAGATATTTCCTTCAAAATGATCACAAAGTTTAGTCGATTTATCCTGTTTTACCTCTTCACTACTGAATTTAATTTTCTACAAAAAAGCTCTCCTGAAGATTTTTTCTCTAGTCGAGTGGCTTCTAGTGCAATAAAATTAGATGTGTCACATGAAGTTGGCTTGCAGGGGATGAAAAATATATCAATGTGTAGGAAAAAATCCCCTGATTATCATATCGAAATGTTTAGACTGGAGGTGGATCGGAAAAATTATAGGGGAAGGTGGGGCAAAATGGACATCAGGGGTAAAATGGACACATTTAAATTTTTCGGCAAATATTATGGAAAACTCTTGAAATTGATAGAAATATTGGCGGTAGATTGTTTTTGAAGATTTCATTGGAAAGCTGAGGAAATTTTTGGCGGGAAAGAAGCGCCGGAATTAATTTTTTTGAATTTTCGGTGATTTTGGCTTTTCTGAGCATTTTAGAGGGGAAAATCTTCTTTTTTTGAAAATTTTCAGTTCTTTGAGAATATCTTCGGTTCTATTTGTCGTAGCGTGAAAATTCCGATTGGAGGTGAAAGATGAGATCATTTGCCATCGATTCATAGGGTTTTCAATTCAAAAATATCTATTTTTGAGGTATTTATGGGCATTTCTATGGAACAGTTTTGTGAAACAGTTTTTGGCCTATAACTATCCCAAAAATTGATATTTTTTAATTCAAAATCCCATAAATCGATGGGAAATGAGCTCACCTTTCATTTGAGACCAACCCCGAATTGCTGCGACCAATAGAACCAGAGATATTTGCAAAAAACTGAAAATTTTCAAAAAAGGAAAGGTTTCTACCCCTCAAAAATGCCGAAAAATATCCAATTTTCAAAAAAATCGAAAAAAATACATCTGACACTGGTTTTCCGGTTAAAATTTCCTCAGCTTTTCAATAGAATCATCAAAAAAAATACATCTCTAACCGTTTCATTACAGTGTCCATTTTGCCCCACTCTTCCCTAATTAATTAAAAACGATTCGCAGAGGAATAAATTTTTTTTTTTTTTTGAAACTGATTTTCTGAGATATTTTTGTGGTTCTAATAAATGTTGTTGTGTTTATTGTTTTTTAAAGGCGGAGACGAGTCCGGCTGAGCCAGGGCCAAGTGTCAGTACTCCGGCTATCCCCAATGCCTCCAGGAGACACCTCCCGTCCTCGATCAGCCCTGTTGTGGGCAGTGTTCCACTTTACAAGAGGTAATTTGTTCTTTAGATATTTGAATCAAGAGTTCTTTTTCATTATTGGGTATTAATTTTTCAGCAAGATTAGCGAATGGGAGACTGACGAGGAACGTGATACTGAGTCTCCGGACCCATTCGCCTCTGGTAAGATGAGCTCTGGCAGCTATTAAATACTTTAAAAATTATTGAAGTTTTTTCTCCGACCATTGTTCAAATTATTAGTAGGTAAAGTATCGACCATCATTGTCACTTCCGAAAAAATGAAAAAAAGTTAACTTTGGAATTTAATTCAGTAGTGAAGAGGTAAAACAGGATAAATCGACTTATCCTTGTGATCAGTTTGAAGGAAATAACTCGGAAACTAAGCGAGATAAGGCGATACACTCATCTTTTTTGGTAGAAAATTTCAAGGGTTTCGAAAGAGATTCGAGGCAAAATCGTCCTATCTCGCTTATTTTCTAAGGTATTTCCAAAAAAGTGAATGAGAAAGAAATAGACTTATCTCGTTCTACCTCTTCACTACTGAATTTTAATTATTAAAGGCACTACTACTATTGCCGATACTTTACCTACTAATACCTTAAAAATTCACTTTTAAACCTTTCAAACGAGTAGGAAAGTGATGGAGATGTGTATCATCGTCAATATTTCTGGAGCAAGTAAGTTTAGAGGAAAATGTCAAGAAACCTTTTTTATGGAAAATCAAATTCTCTACAAAAAAAGTCTCTTAATATTTTCTCCTAAACCCATTACTTTCTGAGATCTCTTCGAAAGAGCGTGCGGCACCAAATTTTCCACTTTTCATCACTCAACTACTAATGTCAGCTCTATTTTGAAAATATCTCAAGAACGATAGATTCTAGAAAAATCCTTCAAGAAACCTTTTCTGTAGAAAATTTAATTCTCTACAAAAGAAGATTTCTTGACATTTCTCTCAAATCCTATTCGCTTCAGAGATATTTGCAGAAAAATGAACTAATTCAGTATACTCATAGATTTTAGATTCAAGAGAAATTCGAGAAAAATTTGGGAAAATATCAAATTGACCAAAAATCTCGTAATTTCCAGATTTCTCGTTAATCTTAATTTTTTAGAAATAAAAATGATTTTTTTTGTTTTTTTAATTCCACTTGTAAAAAATTGTAGATGAGAATCCAGAATCGGTTCGCGAGGCTCCAGCATTGTCCGAGGATGTCCGACCAATTGGCAGAGCCTACGCTCTCGACGATGATTTTCCTCATTTCGAGGAAGAGAAGACTCCAGCACCCCCAGCATCATCAGAATCACCCCCTCCCCCAAAAGCCGGTCCACCCCCACCCTCTTCACCCCCATCTTCACTCCCAGAAACTGAATCACAGCCAACACCATCACCAACTCCAGAACCAACGCCTTCTTGGTTTACTGAGCAAATAGCTGCGATCGAAGATGAGATGAAACGCCGCAAGGAAGCTGGACCACAACCTGAACCTGAACCTGAACCCTCACGTCCCATTCCAGTGCCTCTAAAGCGCGGTTACAGCAGATTTAGCTCCCGTTTGCTCCAAGAGTCATCAAAATACCAGAGGCTGCGTTATGGTCCAGAACCGATGGAGCACCGGGTGTGGAGGCAGTTTCCTCTGCTGAAGCGAACGCCTGAAGAGGAAAAGAGAAGACGAGAGCTCTTTGCTTCGCCTCTTGTCGGCGAGTACATCGGCTTCGGTGTTTTCTTCGGCCTCAGGCGACATCCCTGCTTCGAGGAGGCTCCGAGCTCTGAAGATGGTGATGAAGCGTCGATGGAGCGAGAAGCTGCTGAGTCTTCCGATGAAGAGAGGGAAGAACTCCCTCCGAGGAGGTCCAAGAGAGTGAGATTCAGATGTTGAATCGATTTTTTGTAATTTTTGTTTTTTTGTTGTTCATTGAGAGAATCTAGGACACGATGAAGTTTAGGGGAAATTGATAGGAAATGTTTTTTGTAGGGAATTAAATTTTGCACAAAAAAGGTTTCTTGAAGATTTTCTCTGAATCTTTTCGGTTTCGAGATATTGAGGGAGGAATCCCAAAGAAAGTTTTGTTTTTTTTTTTTTTATTATTTCGTTGGTAAGTGAAGTTTTTGGAAATATCTCAGAATGTGGGAAAGATGCGAAAAAAATGTAGAAACCTTTTTTTTGCAAAAAAGAAAAAAAAAGTATGAAAAAATTTTTTTTTCAAAAAAAAATACGCTTTACGATTTTTTGAGATATTCACAGAAACACGAATAAATCGCTGATCAATTTGGAAAATCACGTATTATTTTGAAAATATTTCGGAAACGATGTGATTTAGAAAAATTTAATAAGACACCTTTTTTGAAGAGAATTCAATTATCTACAAAAAAGATTCCTTGAAGATATCTTTTAAATTCATTCGTTCTCGAGATATTGAGGAAAGAATCTGCAAAATCATTTTGAGTTTTTTTTTCTATTATTTTTGTTGATTGGGAATTTTTCAAAATATCTCAGAAAATAGGGAAAGTATGAGATTTTTTTTGTAGGAACCTTTTTTTGTAGAACTCATTCTGTTCTACAGAAAGAGGTATCTACAAAATTTTCTGTATCTCCTCAAAATTCCGACATATTCGCAAAAAACTCCTAAAAAAAAGCGATTTTTTATTTATTTTCATTTCTAATTCATAATTAATTTTGTTATCTAATTACTATAATTACAGAAAGATTAAAATATTATTGTTAATCATTACCACAGTTTAGTTAACCATATTCAGGAAAATATGGTTGTCCTATATTATTTGTTATAATCGTGTGAAGAAGAGTTAAATAAATAATTAACAAAAATTATCACTTTTACTAATTCAATTGAATTTCAAATACCGAAGAAAAAGGCGCCAACTCTAGCATCTGTATGTGTCGCTCGTAGTGGGAGACCGAGCACGTTGTTGTTTTGGTTAATTTATAGACACAAGAACTGTCACATTTAATTTTTATAATTGATAATTAATAATTCGTTCAAACGTAAATAGTAAAAAATGTTGGAGGAAGAAGTTAATGGAAAAGGAAATGAAGAATCGACTGATGATTTGGGACCAAATTTATTTTATTCTGATGCTGCCAAGTACTGGGACAATATACCAGCAACTGTCGATGGCATGCTTGGTGGCTTTGGATTCATCTCACACACTGACATCGATGGATCTCAGGCATTTTTGAAATCTCTCTTCAAGGTGAAATGAAATTCAAATTTCAATTACGTAAAAAAATGTTAAATTAGTGTCAATATCTATTTTTGTGGAAATCTTGGGAACTAAGCGAGATACGAAAAAAATTGTAGAGACCTTTTTTGTAGAAGAGAAAAAGAGCTACAACAAAGGTTCTCTTCGAAAAAGGCGTATCTCTATTATTTTCCGAAATATTGACAAAAAACGAAGAAATCATAGATCAAGTCAAAAAAATCACGTGAAGATCATTTCAAAAGGATCTCGGAAACCGTTGGATTTAGGGAAATTTATGAAGAGACCTTTTTTGTGGGAAATTGAATTCTCTATGGAAAAGGTCTCTTCATATTTTCCTCTAAATCAACTCGTTTCGGAGATATGCGAATATCGCAGAAGAACCTAAAAGAATTTAAAAAATTTAGATTTTTGATTTGATTTTTAGACTTTTCTCTTCTTCCAAAAAATGAATTATCAAAAAAGTAAAAAATATGTGAATGTAGAAAATTTAGAGAACTTTAAGCGCGAATTTTTTTGAATATTTTTTTTTTAATCATTAGTACGTTTAAAAAAATCTGGAAAATTGTCAAATGTATGCTAATTTTATTATGATTTTATGATTGTTTTTTTACAGTTGAAAAATCCACCGGACAAGGATTACGCTGTTGATTGCGGCAGTGGTATTGGAAGGATAACGAAAAACCTGTTGATAAAGCATTTCAAACGAGTTGATCTTGTTGAGCAGAACAGCAAATTCTTGGAGACTGCTGAAAAGGATTTATCGAGTCATACAGACAGAATTGGGGAATTTTATCCTCTAGGTAAATAGAGTTGGCGTTTTTTCACGCTTGAAATAGAAAATGAAATGAATAATGGAACTGAAAAAAGCAAGAATATGACAATTGTTTTAACAAATAAAAAATAAATTATTCAAGAAATGGAAAATCTGCACATGTAGAAAATTCAAAAAACTATGAGTGCAAATTTCTTCAATATTTTTGATAGAATTTAATTGTTCCAGAAATCCAAAAAAATTGTCATATGTGTGCTAATCTTATTATTATAATAATTATTGAGTTAATTATTGAAAACTTCTGAATTAATTCAGGACTTCAAGATTTTAATCCTGAACAAAAGAAATATGACGTCATCTGGGCTCAATGGGTTCTTGGACATCTTCCCGATGACGATCTAGTTGAATTCTTCAAGAAATGCACGTGAGTTAAAGAGGAATTAATTAATTTCCTGAGAAATCATTTTTATCTGAATTTGAAAAAAAATTAAGTTTTCAGACAAATCGATTTGGTCAACAGTTTTTCTTTTGAAAATCTCGGAATCTAAGCGAGATAGAGCGATTTCGTAAAAACTCTTTTTTGTAGAGAATTTTAAGAGTTACAAAGAAGGATTAAGGTGAAATCGCTCTATCTCGCTTAGTTTCCCAGATCTTCTCAAAAAACAGATAATAAAATAAAATCGATTTTTGTGAAAAAATTAGAATCGTCTGAATTTTTATTCTTTTTTTTGAATTTCAGAAATGGATTAAGAGAGAATGGGATTCTAGTCGTCAAAGAGAACATAACGAGCTCAAATAACGTAGAAGTTGATACTGAAGACTCTTCTATAACAAGACCTTACAAGAATCTCACTTCATTGTTCGAAAAAGCGGATCTCATGTGCATCAAAGAGCAGAAACAACTCCACATGCCTAGAGGACTCTACCCAGTCTACATGTTTGCCCTGAGACGAAGAGAACCCCCACCTGCCCAAACAGTTTGATCTTCCACTAATTAATTAATTTCATTAAGAAAAAAAAGTAATGAAGTGAAAGAGAAATCGAAGAATTTCGCTTACATTCTTTGCAAAAAGGATAACTCCGAAAAAACTGAACTTAGAGAAAAATCACTCGAGACCTTTTTTTTGGAGAATTAAATTCTCTACAAAAAAGGAATTCTGATATTTTCCTCTAAAGTTACTAGTTTCGGAGATATCCTACGTTTCGGAAATAAACTGCATGGAACTTTCGGACTGTCGAATTTGCTCAAAAACTATATTAAAACGTCCAATCACTGATAATTATTATAAAAACAAATAATTAATTTATTCATTTTGGTCGTATTTTTTCGTACATAAAATGTTGATTCAAGTCTTGTGGGGAAGCATTGATCAGTCGCTTTTTCACAGCATGGAAGTGTGCGAGGGCGAATTTGTAGAGTTCATTTTCCATTTTCCATACAGTTGAATTTTTGATTTTTTCAACTGTCTCGGGAAGTGGATTCATCTTTTGAGTTGTTTGCCGCAGATGTGACTTATTGCCTGTAATTAAGAGATCATCATTGACAATTATACATAATCATTTACATTTATTTATTTCGTTTTTCGTCATTTTGAGTGAAATACATGAAAATGAAATTAGTAGACTTCCCACAATTTTTTGGATTTTTTTTTAAAAAGATAAAATATCATTAAAAAAATATTTAAGAAATTTGCACTTATAGCAGTCTAAATTTTCTACGTGTGCACATATATATATATATTTTTTAAATAATTTATTTGACAGAGAGAAAAAACTAAAAATTGTCAGATGTCTGCTTTTCTTAGCATTATTGAAATATTAGCCCACATGTCACAATTTTTCAATGTTTTTTAAACAGATAAATTATTATAAAAAAAAGATTTAAAAAATTTGCACTCATAGTTGTTTGAATTTTCTACAGGTACATATTTTTTATTGTTTTAAAACTGATTTATTCGGTAAAGAAAAAAACTAGAAATTGTCAGATGTCTTCTATTTTCAATATAATTGAAATTAAATACTTACTATGAAGAAAATAATCATAAGCTCCTCTAAAAAAACGTGGAAGTACTGCTTGAAGGGTCTCAATAAATTCATCTAATTCTTCAGTAACACCAACGAGTAAATAATGTTTTTCTAAATTTCTTTTGGCTTCCTCCAGAGCCCATTTGTTCCCAACTTCCCTGAAATTAATTAATGAATTAATGTCCACTGAGAAATTTATTAGAAAATGAGAACATCTTCAAAGCCGTGAGGTTTAGGAGAATTCATCAGGAGACTTTTTTTTTAAAGAATTCAATTCTCTACAAAAAAAGTTTCCTGATATTTTCTCCTAAACCTACTCATTTCCGGGATATTCGCGATATAATCACTTCACCACTTCCCCTTTTAATTTTTTTTTCTTTTTTATTTTTCTCAATTACTCAAGTGCTTTTCAATGACTCACCAACAAGCAGGGCTGTGACCACACAAAAAAGGAATTTGAAGCCACATGTTGTTGGGATCACAGTCAATTTGTGATTCTCTAACACACTCATCAAATGTCTTAGTATCACCATGCTTTTTTCTAATGAGATGAGGTCGAAAGTTGTCGCCATATCGAAGAAAGTAGTAGTAGGACACAAATCTGTCGAGTGGCTTTCGGAGGAGGTTTATGTACAGGGGAGTTTGTTCAACACCGAATCTAGAAAATGTGAAGAAAAAATGTTTATTTTGGAATATCATTCAATAATGTTTAATGTTTAATGTTCATTTACTTAAGAATGAAAAATAATAAAAAATAATGAACAATAAACAATAAAACACAAATTTTGGAGTTTCTTTGAAGCGATTGGGTTCAGAAAAAAAAGTAAAGGTACCTTTTATGTGGAGAATTAAATTCTCTATAAAAAAAGGGCTCTTGACATTTTTTTCCTAAACTCAATGGCTTCCGAAATATTTAAGAAATGAAGAAGTCATAATTTTTTAGCGTAAATAAAAAACTCACTTGTTAAAATTTAAAAAAGCCATATGGCCATGGTAAAAAGCAGGTTTCATGGAATCCCATTGTGTAATATTATTTACAAATTGCACCTGAAAAAAACGCACTTATAAATAATTCTCAATTACTCAATTGAAAACAGTTCTTTAACCAAATATAAATTTTTTAGAAAAATCGATTTTATTTCATAAAGTTGATTTTTTATCAGTTTTTTGAGGATATCTCAGAAACTAAGCAAGATAGAGCAATTTTGCTCGAATCCTTTTTCACAGCTTTTAAAATTCTCTATAAGAAAGTATTCAACTAAAATTGCTCTATCTCGCTTAGTTTCCGAGATATCCTCAAAAAACCACTCGAATAATTTTTTTAATGAATTTTTCTGAACAAATCGATTCCAATCCATCATCAGTTTTTGTTTGAATATCTTGGAAATTAAGCGAGATAGAGCGATTTTGCCCGAATCTGTTTTTGTAGCTCTCAACATTCGCTAAAAAAAAGGATTCTGCAAAAATCACCCTATCTCGCTTAGTTTCCACGACATTAAAAAAAAACTAGTGATACCACCTTCTTTTACCCCTCAAATTAATTAATTATTATTATTATAATTTAAATATCACCTGATTGGGAAGAGTCAGTGTGTGCATATTATTAGTAACATTGATATGAAGTGTATGAAATTTGTTTTGCTTGCAAATATCATAGACAACGCCAACAAAACTAGTTGATCCAGTTTTAGGAACCCTATTGTATATCACGACAACATTATTATTTTTTGTAAATTTTTTATCACTATTAACTCCATTCTTCAATTGATTCTGCACTCTCGTAACTGAATCGACTGTAAACAAGAAAGAAAAAACAAAAAATTAAATCACATCATAGTGTTATTGTTGTCAACCGCACCCGAGAGATGAGGTTATTTTTTTTTAACATAAATTTCACTTGCCCAAGAATTTATTCTGCTCCTCTAACGAATGTATCTTCAATTTAAAATATATTATAACAATAACTAGTAGTATTCCCAGAATCCATTGACTTGGGAAATTTCTCAGTATCATTTTCTTCGATAATGTTTGAAGAAAAACATAACCACCTGACGTTTTTATACTGTCAATTTGACAACGACTTCATCGCAACGTGGAATTCTGATATCTATAGTCGGTAAAGAAGGATCAATAATTCGTGTTATTGGTGATTCCCCTTTCTCCTTGCGCTTATGGAAAAACTGGCGCGAAATTTGAAGTTCACCTCATGGAAATCTGTTCTCTTTTCAATATGGCGTCGGTATATACGAGAAGGGCGGGAAAAATCATATCAATATAGATGGAAAAATTTTCAATTTTGGAAATTTTTTCATTTTTTATGCTGGCCTATAAAATTATCGAAATGAAAATGTTTAAAAATGGACTTTTTTTTCTACAAAAGTGAAATTTTTTTTTCACAATCTTTCAAGTAGTATCGTTATTTTATCCTTGCAAATGGCAGATATTTTTTATTAAATGTTTATATTCAAATTTTCTTTGATGTATGATGATTGAAGGTTCATCTCGAAATTTGGTCACACCTTCACCGATGATTCCTATTAAATTAAACCGCAATGAAAGGTGATAAACTGTTAAAATACCTCTGAATAGTGTAAGTCGTCCAGTGTTCGAACTATTTAACGTAATTATCCGGAAACAGTTCGTAATAGAACTTTTCAAATCTTCAAATCATAATATGATGTTCATTACTTGAATGAGTGCCTATGAAACTGTTCAATATATCAGTAATTATTAAATTTCATTTGTTTGATCACTGGTGTCTGACGATTATCATCCGATCGAACATGAGACGAATTACCCTATTTCCCTATTGATTACACGAATGTGATTATTTGATAATCTAAGTGGAGATGCTGTAAATCCAATTGGATACAACAATTGGATGATCGTCGACTATGATCTGATTTCCATGTGAATTCAAATGCAGATCGATTCATGTTGTGTTTAATCTTTTATTATTGAACTTTTTAAAAATTAACGACATTTCCATATGATATCAAACATTGTGAATATTGATGTACTGTATTGGATTTATTCTGAAAATATTATTTTGTTCCTTTTTTGTATCATAAAAAAACTTTCTCAAAAACTGCCTTAATTAGCATGATTTATCATTAAATGAATTATTGTAATCGTCATAAATTGTAGCATTCACATGCGTCGTGGTCTCTTAGCTGCTGCACGAACCAACTCCACCAGAAGATAAGGATGATTCTTTGTCAAATCGGTGTAACCAGGTGTTTCAATGATTTCCTCCAGATTATCATCAATATATGCAACAGCGTCAGCTCTTAAAGTCATCGCATTCTCACGATCAGCAAGAAGCAGAATCTCAGCAGCATTATCATTGTTGATAGAACGAACAATAAAATGACCACATTTCAATTTCAAGTTCTCCAATCCATATTTATTAGCAGCTACCAAAAGATCACGTACAGTTCCTTCAGAGATATCAACTTGATCAGTGTAGATGTATCTTAGTAGTTCCTTGATAACCTCGGGTGTGAAGTCGTTGATATTAATCTGATTATCTTGATTGCCCAATGTTCCTGGATCTTCAAACATCGCTGAAAATACTGGACTACGAGCAGCGAGAATTATCCTGTGTACAGGATAATGTACATCACCAACATTGACGGTTACGTCAGTCAGCTTTGGATTGTCATGGAGAAATGATAGATCATGAATCAAACAATTTGCTGGAATATCTGAATCTGTATTTCGTGATGGAGGCGGTAGTTCTGTATGTAGCTTGGTGCGTATTGCGAAAGTTATCATACATGAGCCACTTGGTGAATGATTACGTGAATTCACTACTATTGTTCTTCTGAAAAATGGTCTCACCACATGAACTTGACCATTCAGAAATGTCTGAGAGAATGATAGTATAGGATGTGGGAGATAACTGGTGGGTGGCCTCCGAAACACAATGGAACCTTCTACAATAAATTGTTTATTTTCACTTGATATGAATTCAATTGATAACTCGGCTTCATTTGAATTCCCTTGTGAACCTTTTGGATACAAGCTTATATACCATCCATTGTGTTTGTTGTGATCAGAATAAAATCTTGCTGTAATGGGCTCAGCACTCTTGTAACGCTTTATGATATTTTCAATCGGCCAGACATAATTCGTTGTTCCAAAGATTTCTTTTTCCGTTTCTCTTCTTAGTTGACTTTGACTATCGAAAATCCTCCGGCTGTTCATTGCTCCAGTTGAGTGCTGTTCAAATCAAATGAAATAAAATGGAATCAATGAATAATATAATCTTTTTGACGAGTGATGATTTCTCTTACTCAAAGACCTTGAATATAGAGGCTGCAACAAAATGGATGCGGCCATTTGCAACGCCAACTTCAAGCAATCAAATCTTTCGGCAGATTTCCAATGCAAGCGACAAAGGAAAAATATTACATGAAAAATGTTTTTTTTTTTTTTTCAAATTTCAAACGTTTATATTCAATGATGATTCTCGAAAGATGAAAGAGAATTTGGAAGGAAATGTTCTTCTCTACTTTAGTCAATTACATGAGATACTGATATAAATAAATATGGCAATTATATGCGAGGATCCTAAGAATTGAAGGGGGGGGGGGGGCATTATATAGCCCTTTCTATAATTTTTGGAGCGAAAATGAAAATGTTTAAAAATGGACCTTCCTTCTATCTATATCCACAGCATTTCTCAGCGTTAACTTTTTTTATCTACAAAAAATTCATTGAATTTATTGAAAAATTTATTTAAACATCTTTCATGTCATCTCATTATTTCATTCTTGAATCTGGAGGCGAAATTTACTCATGATTTGTGATACTCCTGGCAGATATTTCTTTCTTAATGCTCCTAGTCAAATTTCCTTCGGTGTATAATGATTAATTCTTCAGAAGCTTAATCTCAATATTTGGGTACACTTTTATCGATAATTCTTATTAATTTATACCGAAAATAAAAGTAATAAACTCATAGAATACCTTTGAATGATTCCGTATTGATCACATGAATGCAATTATTCGATTATCAAAGGAAAGTTATCCTAGATCCGTTGAATACACCAGTTGGATGATCGTCTACTATGATCTGAATCTTATGTAAATTAAAATACAAATCAACTCATGTAATGTTTAATATTTTATTACTAAACTCTTAAGAATTAACGACATTTTCATTTGATATTAATCATTGTGAATATTGATGTACTGAATAAAAAAAAACATTTGTGAAAGCTGCCTCAATTAATTAATTAATTAATTAGCATGATTCATCAGTAGATGAATCATTGTAATCGTCCCAAGTTGAAGCATTTACACAAGTCGTGGTCTCTTAGCTGATGCCCGAAGCAGCTTTCCCAGAAGATATGGATGATTCTCCTCCAAATCAGTGTAACCAGCTGTTTCAATGATTTTCTCGAGATTATCATTGATATATGCAACTACATCATCTCTCAATGTCACTGCATCCTCACGATCAGCAAAAATCAGAATTTCAGCAGCATTATCCTTGTTGATAGAACCAAAGATAAAACGGCTACATTTTAATTTCAAGTTCTCCAATCCATATTTATTAGCAGCTACCAAAAGATCACGTACAATTTCATCAAAGATATTAACTCGATCAGTGTAGATGTATCTCAGCAGTTCCTTGACAATCTTGGGTGTGAAATCCTTGATATCAATTTGATAATCTGGACTTTTTTTTGTTCTTTTTTTTCTAGTATTTTGATTGCTCGATGTTCCTGGATTTTCAAACATCGCTGAAAATACTGGACTACGAGCAGCGAGAATTGTCTTGTGTGCTGGATAATGTTCATCACCAACATTGATAGCTACATCAGTCAACTTTGGATCATCATGGAGTAATGATAAATCATTAATCAAACAATTTTCTGGAAAACTTGAACTTGTATGTTGTGATGAAGATATTGAGTCTGGACGTATTCTGAAGTGCATTAAAAACTGTATGGTACATGATCCTCCTCTTTTCAATTTAGTCAGATTTGATAACATTGTTTTCGTGAGAAATGGTTCTATGTCATGAATTTGACCATTCTCGAATGTACGAGTAAATGATCGTGAATTCATGAGATAAGTCGGCAATTCGTGAATTGTAATGGAGCATGTCACAGTGATTCGATTATTATTATGTGATGTAAATTGCATTAACAACTCAAGGTCATCTGAATCGCCTTTAGCACCCTTTGGGTACAGTTCAACGTACCATCCATCGTTTTTGGAGTCATCAAAATAAAACCTTGCTATTATGGGCTCAACCTTCTGGAAATGACGTCGGTAATTTTCAATGGGCCAAACAAAGGTGATTTGTCTCGATGTTCCGAAGATTTCTGCACAATTGTTAGACTGCATTGTGTTAGTCTTTGTTGATTTTACGGTGAGTCTTCCAAAGATTCCGGTTGAATGCTGTTTAAATTTAATAAAATTGAATAAAGATGAATGGATAAATAATTAGAATTATTTAGATGAATGATAATTGTCTTACTCGACAATGCTGCGTCTGCACAGCTTTCGAATGACGGTTGCAATACAAAAATAAATGTAAATAGTCCTTTGCAATGCCAACTTCAGGCAATCAAAACTTTTGAGCAGATTTTCAATGCAAGCGACAAATTCAAAAAATTGCAGGGAAAGATGCCATTTTGTTTATTTCAAAAACTTTTATATTCAAAATTCAATGATGATGATCGAAAAATTAAAGGAAATTTTAAAGGAAATGTTCTTTTCTTCAATTTTTAATCTCCTGGATGCGATGTCTATATAAATGCTATTGGCTGCGATGATCTTAAGAATTGGGAAAAGAAGGGGATTCCCCGTTCTTTAAGAGTCATATAGATTCTGAACATCGGAAAGGGATTTAAAAACCATTTTTCCATATTTACACATTTATTTTTCATTTTTTAATGGAATTTACTGTTTTTATAGGGTATTAACAACTGCTAGTATTACAAATTCGTTTAATATGAAAAATTCTAGAGTATCGATTGGTGATTTTTATTGCATTTAGAGATAGATTTCTAATCACTCATCACTCAATTTTTACCAGAATTTGAATTTTATGAACAGGGAAAAGGGAAGCACAAATGAAAAAAATCGTTGAATTCATTCATAAATTGTCTTTATTCAATTTACAATTTATCAACAGTTTCGGATGTTACAATACAATGTTTAAATTAGGCACAATAAATTCATTGAAAAATCTGCCGACTGAACACGTTCAACGTGCTATTCCACTCCTACACGCAGTCAAAATTTGTTAATATATGGTACTTTATATGACAAATGTTTATAACTGGCAATGTTACTTTTTGTTTCTTTTCATTAAGTCATAAGTGGTTTATTTTAAGAGTATCTTGGGAACGGCGAGGTTTGGGAGATTTTGGCAAGAGACTTTTTTTGTAGAAAATTTAATTCTCTACAAAAAAGGTCTCTTGTTAATTTTCTCCAAACATACCAGTTTCAAAGATATTTACAAAAGAAAGCTGCAACAAAACTCAGCAGTGAAAATTTTAGAAAAAGACGAATTACGAAATTATTTGCTTATTTTAAAAATCTCTTGAAAACAGTGAAGTTCACGAGAATTTATCAAGAAACCTTTTTTGGAGCTCTTAAAGTGCTTGAAAGGAAAGGTCTCTTAACATTTTTCGATAAACCCACTCGTTTCAAAGATATTCGGTAAAGAATCTGGAATAAACTGTTTAACTTCATGATTTTATAAATAATTCAATGCTAAATTCAATTTTTCTTCAAAATACTAAAGCATATCACAATACTTAATCGAAAGAGTTTCAATCACAACGAAATTGTTCAATTTAAAATAAAATGCAAGCATAAATAACTCTACATTCAGGAATGATCAGTACAAAAACCGCGTTTTTCACAAAAATTCTCACATACGAAAAATTATATAAATTAATAATAACCCTAGAGATCTATTGGAATAAACTGACCTACAAAAATCTTCCGAATTCTCTTCCCTCATTCGTTTTTCCTCCATAATTTCGAGGGAAAAATGAATCGCGACAATCGCTCATTAATGGAATTATGATAACGAAGTTTTGTGGCACTTTGATCAATTAAAATTGACACTTCTCTCCATTAATGGAGACATCGTCTCACTATCAGCTAGGTGGAATGGCTTTTGCTGTTTGACCAAATCCTAAATTTGGACGTGTACCAAACCACGACATTTTCCATTCTAATGTCTCTTGGAGCAGTCTTTCTTCCTCGGGTGAAAAATGGAGCAGTGTTGCAACAGCACGTGTCAGGTGTAGAGCCTAGAAAAAAGAAGAAAAAAATGAGTCGAAAAAAAATTAGAAATTCTTCTGCAATGTCTCCGAAACGAGTGAATTTCATCTTCTAAATTCATTCGATTTTGAGATGAATTTTGAATTAAAAATATACAATTTGCAATTTTTTCTAATTTTATTGATAAATTCTCATTTTTTAAGAGCCTTTTCTTTCTGCAGATCATTCAATTCCCAAAAAAAAATCTCTTGACAAATTCTCGTAAAGCCAATAGTTTCTGAGATATTTGCAAAATAATGAGAATCGAGGGAAATGATCGAAAAATAATTTTTATTTTTTGCCAAATATCTCCGAAACGTGTGGATTTGGAAAAAAAATGTCAAAAAAACTTTTTTGAGAAGAATTAAATTCTCTACAAAAAGAATCTCTTGATAATTTTCCCTAAATTCAATAATTTTCGAGATATTCCCCCAAAAATCGAGGCTACATCATTACCTCGTATTCTCTACTAGTCAAAAACTTGATGAGCACGTGCTTCAGATACTTAAAGTTGACGTCTTCCTCTTGGCCATTTGAATTTTTGGCAGTGACGGTTTTCGATGAGCTCGGGCTAAGTATCGCTGCCGATTGTTCAGCATCACTGTCGAATGACGACGAGGGAACATGTAATTCTCGCTGGAGCGTTTTCTTCATGTCTGCTAATCTCTGCTGCAGAACTTTGATTGTCTGAAAAAAAGATGAATACGTGAAAAAAAGATAACTCAAAAATCATTGAGTTTAGGAGAATTTATCAAGAAATCTATTTTGTAGACAATTAAATTTCCTACAAAAAAGGTGTCTTCATATTTTTCTCTAAGCTCACTCGCTCCTGAGATACTCATAAAATAAACCACTTGTAATTTTTTAACTAATTCACCTTTAAAATAATTAAAAAAAAAAATCTACTCTAACTTTTTTCTATTAAATTAATTTATATTCCAAAATATCTTTGAAATTAATGGATTTAGAAAAAAATGTCAAGAAACCTTTTTTGTAGATAATCTAATCCTCTCCAAGAAAGGTCTCTTGGCATTTTTCCCTAACTTTGATCGTTAACGAGATCATCTTAATAATAACCATCGACTTACCTTAGTCTTATCACTCAGCTGCTCTTCCATATCCGATAAATTACTCTTCAACGTCTTCTCCATCTCCTCATTTTTCTTCCAATGACTCTCGATCTGCTCCAACACGATCAGTCTTTCCTTCGCCTCTTCAAACCCCTTCGCCGATTCCTCCGTCTCCTGCTTCATCTTCTTCACCAATTCCTCAAGGGAATCAATTTTATTCTGCAATTCCGCATTTTCGTTTTCCTGAAGTCTCTTCTCCTGCATCGCGATCTCGTAGTCCTGCGACACTTGGGCATTCCTGATCAGCGCAAAATCCTTGTCGTTACGTTCTTTTTCAAGAGTCAGCCTCAATTTCGCCGATGCTTCACGTTCATTCTCCAGATTTTCACGCAAACGCGCTAATTGCATGTGAAGAGATGAATTATTCGCCTTTTCTCCATCGCAATTCAATTTTAATTGCTCAATTTCCGTTTCAAGGGCTGATAATTTTTCCGTCTTCTCGTCAAACTCAGATTTCAACTTCTCGAATTCCTCCTTTGATGATTCCTAAGAAATAAAAAATATTTTTAATTAATTAATTAATTAAAAAATCGTGGGATCGAAGATTTTAGAAGTGAAATGTGCGAGTTTCAGAATTCTTTGGACAGTATCTTAAAAGGATCTCGAAAACGGTGGGGTTTAGGAGGAAAAGTCAAGAGACCTTTTTTGAAGACAATTAAATTTTCTACAAAAAAGGTTTCTTCATATTTTTTCCTAAACCTAATTGCTCCAAAGTTATCTGCCGAAGAATTCAAGATCTCACCACTTTATCATCAATTTCACTAAATAATTCATAAATTAATCACTTTAAAAATTGTTTATAAATGTGTACTGATGAAATTTCATAATTTATTTTGATGAACCAGAGTATGGATGTGGTTGGCGTGTGTTGAAATCCGTGCTAAATATCTAAATATATAATGTAACTACACTGTAAGTATAATTGAATTATCTAAAAATGTAAATATGGGTCATTTAATCCTGGAAATGTTACACTCGTTTCATTTCAACGATGAAAATATAGAAATTATGAGTGACATACGAAGGATATTTCGGAGCTGAAATTAAAACAAGGTTTTTAAAATTATAATTAACGTAGAAAGAAAAATAAATATCTTGTTTTTTATAAATTTTATTTCGGTAAATAAAATTTACATACAATATTGTGCGTACATGAATTTTCTTTGAATTCAGAGATTATGATCTATTTAATTAAACGTACAAATCAAAAAAATTGTGATTATTTTTTGGTTTTTTTACTATCTGGAAAGAAGTAATATTCCATTTGTGTATTGTTGTCATGTTTATTGTTTTTGCGAATGGCAACAGAATTTTTTAAACATTAGAAAAAAAAACATGCGGAGGAAAAACATTTTTTTTTGGTTTTTTAATGAAAAATTGTGCGATCAAGCGTTGAAGCTATACATGCATTGCTCTTTGTGAATATTATCTTTTTTAATTAATTAATAATTAAGCTACTCTTATGAAGGCACTTGTATAATTGTAAAAGCTGCAGAAATTATTAAAGATATAATTAATAAAAATGCTTATCGTTTGAGTTAATTATATATATCGAGTGGGAATTGACAAAATCATTGTTTCAATGATTTCATTAGATTTTCGGGAAATTTATGAGGGAAAACCATTTTTAAAAAAACAATTTTTCGATTTTTTTCTCATGAAAAAAATGAATCATTGCACGTTTTGTAAAAATATCTCGGAATCTATTGGAGATACAGAATTTTTCATGAATACCTTTTTTGTAGCTCTCTTATCGCTCTATAGAAAAGGTCACAACAAAATTTCCCCTATCTCACTTAGTTACCAAGATATACCCGAAAACGAAAACTTAAATAAAGTAATTCTCCATTATTGAAGAATATTAAATTTTTAGAGAAATCGATTCAATTTTATCAACGTTTTTTTTTAATATCCCGGTAAATAATGGAGATAAGCCTTTTTTGTCCTGAAACGATTTTGTAGAGAGTTTCAAGAGCTACAAAGAAGGATAAAGGTAAAATCGCTCTATCTCGCTTAATTTCCGAGATATCTTCAAAAACCTGATGATCAAATAAAATCGATTCATCTGAAAATTTCATAATCAATTTCATAATTTCTACAATTATTCCCATCAAAAATTTCCCCAGCTGCAAAAATCCATCTTAAAAATTCTATCTCAACAGGTTTTACACAGTCTCAACATAAAATTTAACATCAATAAAAAAAAAGGACGTATTCAGGCGCTTCAGCATAATAAAATCCATGCAAATAAACGAAAAAAAAAGAAAAAACTGTTTCAACTGTTTTAATTTACAAATCCCGGTAACTCACGATTTGTCGTTTAAACTCTTCAACTTCATCATCAACACTAGCACGTAGTTCTTTAAGTTCTGTGGCCATTTCATCGATATCCTCAGCCATTCTCAATAGTTTAGCATCTTTAGTAGCCATCACAACATTGTTCACTTCAATTTCTGCCTCCAGCTGTTTAACACGTTTATTGAGTTTAATTTTTTCCTCCTCGACTCTTCTCCTCTCGAGTCCCTCTTCACCAGCTTGTCTGCTCAGCCTCCCAACTTGGGTTTCTAAAGACGATATTTTTCCGGACCAACTCGTTTTAATGTCAGACAAGTGGAGATGCGCCTCTTCCAATTTTCGCTCTAATAATGTTCGTTCTCTCATCAAATCAGCGATTCTATCATCAACTGTTCCTGGATTATTTGATTCTAGTGCTAATCTCTGCTCGAGTACTGATAATTTCACTTTTAGGTGACGCACTTCCTCATTTGTTTGAGCTAATTCTCCGGATAATTGGGCTTTTTCTCGCTGAGTCGTGTGACGAAGTGTTTCCATCTCATCCTGAAATTATTTCGGTTATTTATTAATAAAAAAATGTGCAGAGGTTTTTCTAAGGCTTTCAGAGGATCGAGTTACATTGCACGTGTTGCGAAAAGCATTATTCGCAAATTTTACCCAATTATTTTGTGATTCATTAATTAAATTAATTAATTAATTAAAAAATCATATTTTAAGTGGATTACATATTTTTTTTAGTTTCAGTTTTTTGGGAATATCTTAAAGGCAGTTGGAGATACGAAAAAATTTATGGAGGCCTTTTTTGTAGAGCGGAAAGAGATGTACAAAAAAGGTAATGAGGAAAATTTTGATATCTCCAGTAGTTTTCGAGATATTCCGAAAAAACTGAAGGCGAAAATATTGACTCGAATTATTGAATTTTTTTTTGTTGTTTTTTTTATTTGATGGGTTTTTTTTCGAAAAAATCATAGGAAAAAATGGTGCATCAAAATATGATGGTTTTGGTGAGTGTCTAGCGTACCACACAAAAGCAATATTGGTAAAACTAAACGAGAATTGATAATTTGAAAAAAAAAGAGGAAAAAAATGAATGGAAAATTTAAATGAGATGATAAGATTATAATGTTTGGATTAAGATAGTTTAGAGGCAATAGAAGATTATTCGCGTAATATTCATTTTGTCAGTGGAACAGTGTTAGAGAGTACTGATAGTAACGAAAAATCCAAACATTGAAGCGGTAAAGAGAGAATTCAGTAATTAAGTGGTGAGATAATGGAGTAAAAAGTTTAAATTTGGGTTTTTTTTCCGAAGATATCTTTGGAAAAGTGGATTCATCGAAAAAAAATGTGAAGAGAACTTTTTTTGTAGCTCTTGAAACTCTCTACAAAAAAGGTCTCTTCATTTTTTCCCTTAAATCCATTAGTTTCAAAGATATTCACAAAAAAAATGTTTTTTTTTCTCAATTTTCTAAAGACATTTTCTCTCCACTTTCACTATTTCAGGAATATCTCAAAAATCATTAGGTTTACGAGAATTTGTCAGGAGACCTTTTTTGGAGCCCACAAAATTCTCTACAAAAAAGCTTTCTTGATATTTTTTTCGAAATCTGATAGTTTCCGAAATATCTTCAAGATTAATGACGATTCCATGTTTTCACCACTTGACTACAGAATTGAAAAAAGCTGTAATAGCAAAAAAAGCCATTTATTTTCTCGTTTTGGTTGACAAAAAAAACGTACCTCTAGCATTTATTTCAGCAGCAGCCAACAAATCAGCGGAAATTAACCGCCTAATCTGTTCATCCGGTGTTTCTTGTGTAGCAAACTCTTTCCAATTCCTCATGCGCATTGTTTTTTTTATTTATTTATTTATTCATTTAAAACGAATGGAAAGGCTCAAATTTGTCGGATTGACGATAGAACCATTCTCTCACTTATTCCGCGTTTATTTCTTTATGTTTTGTGAATTCATTAGCGTGAAATAGTGCAAAATAAAACCTCACAAAAATGCGTACTGCGGATAGAACACAAAGCACAAAATAAAAATCAATTTTATGAAATAAATAAATGGAAAAGGATTGGGGGAAAAAAAATGATTTTATAATGTAAATGAAGAGAAAAAATATCATCTGCAGAATTTAAATTTAAATAAATATAAATTCAAGAAAAAGCTAAAGAAAAAGGAATTTCATTTTTTTTCGAAAATATCTTTGGGTTTAGGAAAAAATTGCTAAAAGACTTTTTTTGTAGGGAATTTTAAATTACAAAAAAAATCTCTTGATAAATTTTGTCTAAACCTCATAGTTTCCAAGATATTCTTGAAATAATCGATAAATCCAGTGGAGAAATGGTAAAGAATGAATTGCATTTTTTGTGGTTTACTTTGAAAATATCTCGGAAACGGTGGGATTTATCAGAAGACCTTTTTTTGTAGATACTTAAGGATGATTTGGAGGTACAATCAGAACAAAAGTTAAATTTTTGTATAAAATCGTTGATAACAATTTAAACAAGAAGAAATTCTCAAATCTTATCCAGTGAATCTGTGAAGGATGTAATAGGGAATAAAATGAGCCTTAGAAACAAAAAATTAATTGAAAATTGAAAAATTTCCATTATTTTTTACATTTCTTCAAATTTTTTAAGATATAAAGAAATATAAAAATTAATGAAAATTTGTCAATTTTCAATTAATTTTTGGTTTCTAGGACTTATCTTATTCCTTATTACATTCTTTACAGATTCACTGAATCAGATTTGAGAATTTCATCTTATATAAATTGTTATTAACAATTTTATACAAAAATTGAACTTTTTTCCGATTGTACCTACCAATAATTCTTAAATTCTCCACAAGAAAGAGGTCTTGACTTTTTCTTATAAACCCACTCGCTTCAAAGATATTTGCAGACAAATCCACAAAAAAAAAATTGTTTACCTAATTTATCATATCGTCACTTTAGAAAAAAAAGTGGTATAAGTGCTGAAGTTGTCCATAGCACTTACGCCACTCTATTTCTAAGACGACCATATAATTATCAAATTTCTTAAGTCATTCTCCTTCACCACTTCGTTACTGAATCATCGAGCCCACTAATTGCAGTAGGAGTAGTACAAATTAAGAAAGGACAAAAGAAGCACAATTCATTATCTAATTTGCTGATAATTTATGCTAAGCAGTAATTCACCGTGTGTGTGTTTAATTTTAATCAAAAGACTTGGGGTTCCTTCATTTCAATTTTATCAGAGGACAACTGCCTAGAATACTAATGACCTCATCGTGTTATAATAATAATAATAATAATGATAATAAGTAGTAAAATCAGGGCAAAATGGACTTTTCGTTCAAGATGATTCGGGATTTCTTTTGAAAGTGAGAGCCTCTACAGAAAAATTTGAAAAAATTCAGCACCAATGGAGACATGTTGGAGCATTTTCTCGAATTTTTTCAGATTTTTTTACGAACTCCTTCACTTTGAAAAAAAATCCTGAGTCATATCACACCGGAGGTCCATTTTGTCCGACTTTTCCCTTGTACAGAAATAAAATGTTTCATTCCTTCTTCTTGTTTCACTGAATTAACATATCTGAGGATATTCTGATGAGCTAAATACGATGGGAATGAGTGAAATCGTGATTGAATGCGAAAAAGTTGAGTATTTCAAAACAAATACAAGAAAAATTTAAGCTCCCACAGTTGATCCTCGTGTAGTCAGGAATTTTTTGAAAAAATCATTGAAATTATTGATGTCTTTTCAAGGTAATCTCACCTGTACATTGTTCAGTTCCTCTTCGTATCTTCTCAGTCGTGAGACTTCGGCTTTCAGAGTATCCATTTCTGCGAGTGCTGTTTTTAGTTGATGAGATTTCTCGTCAACCTCTTGTTCCTTGGCCAATAGCTAAAAAATAATTATTAAATAAAGAAATTAGGATTTTTTCAAATTATTATAATCTTCTAAACCCTAAGAAGGGCTTGAAAGGGCTTAATTCAGAATAAAAGTTACAAATACATTAATTATTTTATACAGAAATTCTCTTTCCTTGAAATTATTCGGTTCCTTCCATAAATTTGAAGCTAAGATTTAGTGTTAAATCTAAATATTGCAATTATTTAAGATATCTCGTAATTTTTCCAATTATTTTTGTATCTAATTTAATTAAAATATTTTCTAAGCAATTAGAATTGAATCATTTTATCACAAATTCAGGAGTGAAGTGAATGCAAACATTAGAGGTTTATTTCCAAAAAAATATCTCTGGAGCCACAAAAATATTTGCAAAAGAATATTCAACCAATTTTATAATTCTTTTCTTCTTCCATCTTCTAGCTTTCCAGTTTTTCTGAAATATTTTCGAAAATAATGGAGATAGAGAGATTTTTGTAGACACTTTTTATAGCTTTTTCCTTCTCTACAAAAAAAAATCTCCACAAAAACTCCTCTATCTCCTATACATTCCAAAATATTCCCCAAAAAACCATTTATTTCTCCAACAAATGACTCACCAAATGTTTGATTTTTGCCATTTCTTGAGTTTGAAAGCCCTCCAATTGTTCAGCATCCTCCTGAAAGCTATAAAGCTTCTTTTTGTACTCTGCAATACATAGAAAAAAAAAACCTATTTAATCATGTCGTAACACCTGTGGCGCTTGTTATTACCATTATAAATTGAATAGTAATCATGCATGTGTTCAAATAAACTCTGCATTCATTATTGAGCACAAATGGAACATAAATCCTCACTTTAGAAACAAAAGGGCGTAAGTCCTGTGGATAAGCACAGTACTTACGCCCCTTTGCTTCTAAGATGATGATATAAATAATAAAAAAATTGAAAAAAAGGGGTAATACCTTCGGCGTCTCTAAGCGCAATTTCTAATGTCTTTCTCGCACTCTCAGCTTTTTGTTTCTCCTCCTCAACTTTTAATTTCTCTTTCATCTGTTTCTCCAATGTTTTCTTCCATTCTTTCTCCTTATCAAGTAGCTTAATTCTCCACTCCTCATCTTTCTTATCAATTTTTTTCTGTAACTCCGCCTCTTTTTTCATCAGTCGTCTTCTCCATTCCTCCTCTCTGCTCTCCAATTTTTTAACATCTTTTGGCGTTAATTGTGTACCATCGCTCAATTTAAAATCACAACTATTTTCACGTTTGTGATGGAGAATTGGAGATGGGGATACAGCATGAATATCACGTGAATCGTCCAGTGATAGCTGCGAGCCACTTATACTGCTTGATGAACCAGTCTGCGAATTAATTATTCATTAAATATTTTTTTTTTCCTTTTTTTAAAATTAAATATTCATGAAAATATTGAAGAAAATGAGATTATCGAATTCTTGCATTGTTTTATGGGAATATCTTGGAAATTAAGCGAGATAGCGAAATTTTTGTAGAGACCTTTTTTGTAGCTCTCGTTTCGCTTTAAAAAAAAGGTTCCGATGAAAAAGACGTATCTCCATTATTTTCCAAGAAATTCATCAAAAAATTGAATACTTGAACTTTTAGTGTTCAGTTTTTTGAGAATATCTCGGAAACTAAGCGAGATAGCAACATTTTTGTAGAAACCTCATTTTTAGCTCTAATTTTGCTCTGAAAAAAAGGTTTCTGTAAAAAAGTCGTATCTCCATTATTTTCTGAGATATTGAAAAAAGATTAAAAGCTCAAGTTTTTGGTCCTCGATTTTCTTTTGAAAAGATCTCGGAAACTAAGCGAGATAGCGAAATTTTACTAGAGACCTTTTTTGTAGAGGAGAAAAAAGGCTACAAAAAAGGTAATCACAAAAAATCCCCTATCTCCTCTCGTTCTTGAAATATCTTCAAAAAACTGAAGATTGATCCTGTTTTCTGAAATTTTATTAATTAATGAGGTTCTATTAAAATGTGTTAATCAATTAATTAATTAAAAATATAAAAAAGAAGTAAATAATGTTTAATACCTGTGAGACATGTCGAGAATTGATTCCCCTGACTGATCCAGCATTTCTAACCACAGTAGACACATCACTTCCAATTTCTTCTCTAATTTTATTTTTCAAGCCAGCAAACATTTTTTTTCAAATAAATTCAATTTATAAAAATGAAAATAAACCCACGAGATTGACAGAATTCCACCTGTCAACGTCACCCACAGGCTTTTCGTGAGTCACTTTTAATTATGAAAAGTTACTAATACAATTGTATCCAGTGGTTTTTATTGAATGGAAAACACACATTTTTAATTCTCGAGGTCATTTAGTTGTGTTTTTAGGCTTTTAATAATTGTTAGTTAATTTGTTGTATTTACAGGAACACTACCGGAATGTAATTACTACTAGTCGACACACAATACTGTCCAATACTGCCATAATGGCAAGATTGTGACGTAATTTTTGTGGAGAGGGTAGTCCAGAGCTGCCAACTGAAGAAAACGCAGTCTGTCATATGAATTCTCTAATTTTTCCCATTTTTTTCAACTTCATTTACTTTTTTTCAAATTTAACGCATTTTAAACTGATTTACTTTTTTAAGATTTTTTTTTTTGCATTTAAATGGTTATTTTCGTGGCGATATTTGCCACTGCAAGCACTACGAGGGCACAAATAATTACGTAGACTGAATTGTAAACGAGAATTGTTGTTAAACTGATAAATGCAGTGCCAACAAATAATTTTAGAAATGTTTGAACCAATTTCAACATTTTTGAGGAATAATAACCACTATTTAAATTTTTTAGGGGGGGATAAAGTCTTTTTGAAAGGGAAAAAATGAAGATTGTTGGTTTTTCAAATTTTTCCCCTAGAAAATGGGTGGGAGAGAGTTCCTAGAAAAGGGGGGGGGAGAATTCAAACGAATTGATTTACTTTTAGAGTTTTTTGAGAATATCTTGGAATCTAAGCGAGATAGGGCGATTTTGCTAGGATTCTTTTTTGTAGGGGATTTCGAGAACTACAAAAATGGATTCTGACGAAATCGCTCTATCTCGCTTAGTTTCTAAGATATTCTTGGTAAAAACTAATTATGAAATAAAATCGTTTGAATTCTGAAAATTTGATCATCGTTTCCCTTTAAAATTAATTATGTAATTTTTTGGAAGTATTTTGAGAAATAATAGATTTACGAAAAAAAGACAGGAAACCTTTTTTGTAGAGAAATAAATTCTCGACAAAACAGATCTCTACAGAAATTTCTCTATCTCGCTTAGTTTCTGAGATATCTTTAAAATTAACCAAGTGTCTTTACGACAAGGCGGAAAATTTTGAATTTTCCCTCTCAGAAGTCTCGGAAATTCCTTTAAAAAATGATGAGACTGAAAATAGCAAATATTTGACAATTTTGAGCCTTTTTTTTCTCAAAAAATAAATAAATTCAAGAAATGAAAAGTATGCACATGTAGAAAAATTAAAACACGATAAGTGCAAATTTTTCAAATATTTTTTTAGTAACAATTTATTTGTTTAAGAAAATGGCGAAATTTTTTTCAAATGTGTGATAATCTTATTATCATAAAAAATGATAGACTCGAGTTGATGTTTGGTTTAAAAAATAATTATCCATGTAGTTTTTCGAAAATATCTCGAAAAATAATGGATTTACGAAGAAAAAGTCAAGAAACCGTTTTTGTAGAAAATTAAATTCTCTACAAAAAATGTTCCCACCAAAATTTCCCTATTTCCCTTACTTTCCGAGATATTTTCAAAATCAACCAAGTATTTTTGCGGTGCAAAGAAAAGTTTTAAATTTCCCCCCAAAAATCTCAAAAAATCCCTAGAAAATGGGGGAATTCTCGACATCAGCGCTTCCAAGTGTTGGCATCGAGTACTAAAGTTCAAAAACTTTTGACGGTTTGTCCGAACGTTGTGTGTTTGTATATTTATTCGTGTGTGCTCGCATGTGCTATGCGAATTGTGTTGTTACAATTAAATTTAATTGAATAATAAAAAGTCTGAATGAAGTAACAGGAAGTAATCATGATGCGTGAATACACTGACGACACGGAGATGTCGATAAACTTTGACTTGTAAGTACTTGAAAATAAATTTATCTCAAATAATCTATTCTCCCCCCTCTTTTTGCGTCAATGGAACACAAGAATGCCTGAGATTCTCGTCTTTGTCGAGTTGATTTATTTTTGGAATTTCATTTTCCCTCTCTTTTCTCCACTTCTCACTGTTTTTTTAATCCCCATTTTCGTTACAATTTTCGTACTCGAAGCTTCGTCTGGACGAATAAACATGAATGGATCGTCTCAAAAGGCGAAGAAAAAGACATTTTTACGAGTGTAAAGAAAGAAATTTGTCACCGGAAATTGAATGATTTTTTTGATTCTCTTGGATATTCATTTTCTGGGAAATTTCGGGAATAATGTGCAAATATTTGACGGAGGATAAGATTGCACATGATTTTATTTTATTGTACATTTGTAGATAAATCATGAATCATTATTGCAATTTTGCAGAAATAAATGGAAATTATGAATCGAAAAATGTGAATGAGGAGAAAAATTCACATTTTACAATCACTGAACGATTTGTGCTTTTTTTTTTTTTAATGATTTCATTGAAAAACTGAGGAAATTTCGGAGAAAAAACATTTCATCTTAGAAACAAAAGGGCGTAAGTGTTATGCTCAAACACATAGCACCTACGCCCCTTTGTTTCTGAAGAGACGATGTGTGAAAATTGATTTTTTAAATTTTTTTTGAGGGTTCGACGATTTTTTTTGCTAAAAATTGAAGGTCACACCCTTATTTTTCTGAAATTAGACACTTTTTTTTGGAAATATCTCTGGTTCTAATTGTCGTAACACAAGATGATGACTAGTTAGAAAGATGAGATCATTTGCCATTAATTCATGTGGTTTTCAGATAATTTTTCGTTAATTTTGACGATTATGAAGTTTTCAGGCAAATCTATTCCATCCCATCATTGGTTTTTTAAGAATATTTAGGAAACTTAGTGAGATAGAGCGATGTTGCCTTAATTCTTTCTTTACAGCTCTTGAAATTCTCTACAACAAAGGATTCGAAAGAAAAGGGCGTATCTCCATTAATTTCCGAGATTGTTTGAGAAAAGCTGATGGAATAAAATGGATTTTTGTAAAAATTTCATATTCATAATTTTTGAGATAATTATGTAGGAAAGAGCGATTCTTATCATATGGCCTATAATTCTATTGAAAATCAATCAAAAAAATCATTGAAAATCATATAAATCGATGGCTAATCTGCTCATCTTACATCTTCTTTCGAAGATTTCGCTCTGCGACTACTAAAACCAGAAAAATCCCCCAAAAAATGAATTTTCCTTCAAAATAAAAGGATCAGACCCAAAATTTTTAATTAAAAAAAATCGAATTCCCCAAAAATTCTCAAAAAATGATGCGAAACATGATTTTTCTCCCAAATTTCCTCGGTTTTTCACTGAACCCTTTAAAAAAAGACTCATTTCCATCCCTCCCCCCTCCAATTTTCATCTTACAGAATCTCCAAATTCAAAATAACATTTAAATTTCCCATTATCTCCTCAAAATCTCCAAAAATACATGATTTACAGAAAAAAATGAAGAAATCTTATTTGTGAAGAATTAAATTCCCCACAAAAAACATCTCTCCCCCCTTTTCCCCCCAACCTCCTCTTTCCAAATGAATCCCCCACCAAAACCCCCAATCTCATCATTCTCCTCCCCCCCCCCCCCCCCCCCCTCCCTATCATTTAATTACCAACGAACTTTTCCATCGAGTCGCAACAATCGAAGCAACTTGCGGTTCCTACGTCGTTATCAGTTCCCACATGGGGTCAGAGGTCATCCGGCGTTTGTGTCAGCTCAAACACCCAACACTCATAACTAGCTGTAAACCCTCCCCTCACCCTCCCCCCTCCTCCCTATCAAACCCAAGCGAAACTGAAAATTACGTAAAAACAATTCACTCTGATTAATTTAACCGTCTAATTTCTCCCGTTATATGCACGTCAAGCTGCATGCAACATTTGACCTTGAACCAGACTCCCCCCTTCCGATCAATACCACCACCATTACCATTACCATTAACAATGCGGCTATTTCCTTCCCTTCCAACTCGCGAAAATGTCGCGAAAATATTTCGGATTTTCGTCAAAATTCCCCTCAAAAATTTCGGAGTTTTTAGAGAATGAGCACCACTGGTCCCCCTGATCGATGCAGTACATCCTCCTCCACCCCTCAGTATCACTCAATGCTATTTCATGCTGCTCCCCCCTCCCCTCCCCCCTGCGCTTTCATCCCTCGTGTGGAGAATCGCCAGTAGCAGGCAGCTTCCATGCTTTCGTGCGTCTCAGTTCACTACCGTCCGCACACGAGAACGCACGTATTAACGGAGACACAAGAGAGACAATACATTTCCCACTGATTTTTTAAATTAATTTAAATTGATGTTTAATTGAGGATAGAATAAGAAACGTTAATAATAAGAGATTGATGTTAATTTTGATGTTAAGTTCAGTTCAGTGTTAATAAGTGCATTTTTTCCATTGTGTTTTTTTTATTAATTGTTTAATTAATTTAAGATGCTTCTGGGAGATTGATTCAGTGAAAATGGAACAGTTAAGGCCGTTCGTTAAACGTAAATTGTTCTTAAAACGGATGATCGAGAGGGGAAAATAAATGTTTCATTCATTGTATTAATTAGGAGCAAAAGAGCTTTTTAAAAGCATTTATAACTTTTTTTAAAAATAATTTTATGCAATTGCAGTGGGGAAAGAAATTCTTTTGCGTTGTGTTTGTGAAAAATCTCCACTCGTGACAGACGAGAGAAACTTTTACGAGATTCGAATTGATCGGTCCAGAGAGGGCAGCAGAGCGTTTTAACCTCTGTGACACAGTTTGTGATAAGATTTTAACTGGGGGAGATAATTTTTTTTTTTTTGTGGATTGTGTGCGATTGTTTAAGGTCATTACCAGATACTGATAAACTCGGTGATAATTAAATCTGTGTTTATTAATTTTTGAGGGAGTAGTAGAGTTTTTTTGGGGGGGCAAGGATTTTTTGTTTGGGCGGGAAAGTTTGAACTGTTTGGGGGTAATTTTGAGGAAAAAATGTTCTTTGGAGGATACAATTATGGACCGAGCAGTCCTACATCACCGACTAGGAGCAGTGCTTGGGGCACTGTCTGCAGCCCCTTCAGGAAGTGAGTAAAAACTGGAACTGGAATCGATTGATCTAAATCATAGTTCGATTTTTTTCGCGCAATTTTTCTTTCTAAGGACTTGGGAAATGATGGAGATACAACTTTATGGAGATAAGGATCTCTCTTTCAGGTTTCGATTCGCGTTAGAAACAAGGATGATACTTAAAATAGCAGACGTCTGAAAATTTTTATTATTTTTAATTTTTTTATAAAATAAATTATTTAAAAAATCATGAAAAATATGCACATGTAGAAAATTAGAAAAACTAAAACTGCAATTTTTTTAAATATTTTTTTATAATGATTTATTTGTTTTAAAAAAATCCTAAAAATTGTCAGATGTATGATCTTATCATCATAGAAAAGAACAAAGGTCAGGAGTTGTTTAAATTTTTTGGGAATATTTCGGAAAAGAATGGAAGCATGTCTTTTTTTGTAAAAAAAAAATTTTGAAGTTTCGATCTGCTTCACAAAAGAGGTCGCTCCAAAAGAAATTGATATTTTTTTCATTTGAAAAATACTTTCAGAAAGACTGAAAACCAAAAAAAAAAAATTGAAACATTTGTCTCATTGCGTTCTATAAGAAAGCTCTCTACAAGATTTTCCGGATCTCGCTTATTTTCCCAAATATTCAATAAATAAGCTCAGGATCCTCATTCACTTGTTAAGAACATTTTTTCAAAAATATCTCGGAAACTAAGCAAGATAGAGCAATTTTCATGGAGATCTTCTTTATAGTTCTTGAAATTCCATATAAAGAAGGTTCCTAAGCAAATCGCTCTATCTCGCTTCAACTCCGAGATATTGAAGAAAAGCTGATCATGAAATGAAATCGATTTCGTCTAAAAAAAAATCGTTGTGAAGTCATTGGTTTCTGCTTCTCATCGAGTATCACTGAACGAACGCGGAAACATCGACAACACTATCGACAGTCGCATCCTATTGACCTGTATGGTAAACACAAACGTTATACTACACGTGAGAAAATCCACGATCGCCCACGCCACTAATCCACCTATGAAAAAGAATAATAAAAGAATTGAGAATAATAAAATAGGAGAATATCCCACGTGCTGCGTAATGTTTTTACTACGGGGCGATGACTTACTTTACGCAATATTGAGTCTAATTGTTTAAAATGGTTAACAAGTAGTTAATTGAGGAAATTTTTTTTTTACGTGGTTAATGATGTTGGGTTAATCGCATGTGTAATGCTGCTGCATTAATTACCATGTGAATTAAAGTGATAAACTGTTTCAGTTGTGAAATTGCTAATTTCATGCGCATTTTTATTCTATGATTATCTCGAAAAAGAATGAGCTTGAGAGAATTCGTAAGGAGACCTTTTTTATAGAGAATTTTAGGAGCTAAAAAAACGGTCTCTTGATGAATTCTTGTAAAGCCAATGGCTTCTAAGATATTTTCAAAATAATGGAAATGAAGAGAAAATCTTTAAAAAACCATAATTACATCCTATTGTAAATATCTCTGAAATTACTGAATCTAGGGGGAAATGTCAAATCATGAATTTTTTTTTTCGTGAAAAATCAAATTCTTTACAAAAAAAAAAGTCTCTACATTTTTCTCTAAACCCACTAGTTTCGGATATATTCTCAAATAAAGCGAAAAATTCTGATTCATCTCTTTGTCTCTCCCCTTCCAAATTTTTCACAGAAAACAATGAACACGTATTCTGGAGCAATTACTCCTCTTATTGTTCCGCAACAACTAGATAAATCACAATGATGAGAAATCCAATATTTCAAACGTTTTGCTTTCGCATTACGAATGAATTATTTGAATCCACGTGATAGCGGAGGCTGGGGATTGGTCCATTGCTCCCCTCATCCCAGTATTGATCAGCATCCGCGCATCTCCGTCGTGGCAGAGGTCGGTTTCATAATAAAATACTGCATAAACTCTAACACAAAGCCCTTGGAAATTGGAATCCATGATGAAAAAATTACTGAACATATGAAAATTTCTTGGATTTTGCTTCTGAATGGAAGCTTTACTATTGTCAAAATCTGAAATCCCAATTTTTCTGTTGGGAAATATTTTAAATGTTCCAAAAACACCAAAAACCATATTTAGAAGAAATGTTTGTGTATGTAGTTACTTATAATAATGCACAGAATTTTTCCTTTAGGACACTTTTCGAAAAAAAATGTATTTTGAAAAATGTAGTGTGTTCAGATTGAATTTGTCATTTATTCATTCGATCTTCTTTCGAGTTTCAACTGAAAGCTTTACCAGATTTAGAATCATTCATTCAATTCTTTCAAGAATTAGATTGAATATATTTGAAAGAACATAAATAATTATTCATAATTATCCATTCGGAAGCAAATTGTTAATACATTAGCTGATGAAGCTATCCCATATCATGTGCAATGCGATTCTTCATTTGTTTTTTAAACCAATAAATTATTAGAAAAATTTTTTTTGAAAAATTCGCACTTATAGTGTTTTGGATGTTCTACATGTGCATATTTTTAATTTTTTTTAATAATTTGTCTGCTGAAAGAAAACGAAAATTTGAAAATTATCAGATGTCTGCTATTTTCAGTGACATGAAAAACCTTATTTCCATTGTGTCAATTCAATCTATTCTTCCATCATAAACACTACATGAGTAATATAAGAAAAGAAAAAAAGGCATCACATTCTGTGAGCAGAGATTAAAAATTGTATTGTAAGTCATGCAAGCGTGTGTTTACACTGGATTATTCTTTTAAAAACGTATTAAATTCCCTACTATGACGTAAGCATGGCCTCTGAGTAATATTGTTTATACTTGGTCCAGCTGTTCGTATCTGGAGATCTCTTTTTTTTATTCTTTCTTGTACATGAAAAGATAATCATGAAAGCCTTCAAGTGTTTTGGCTGATGTTCGTGGAACGAGGGGATGAGAGAATTATTTTGAGATAATTCATGTAATTGAAGATGTATCGAGTGAATGCACTTGATTTACAGGCAATTGTAACATAATTTAGTGTATAATTTAGTTAATTTCATCTTGTACTTTGTTGTTTGAAGAATATTTCGAAAAAGATCAGATTTGCGAAGATTCTTCAAAGAACCTCTTTTTTGGAGCATTAAATGCTTTATGAAAGAGATTTCTTGCCATTTTTCTCTCAACCCATTCATTCCAAAGATATTTGCAAGTGAATTTAATGAAGTGTAATTTGTAATTTTGTCATTTATTTGCATTGCAATAGGGCATCTATTGCAATGCAAATAAAGATCGGAGTCTAATTGAATACATCTTGTACTACATCTTATGGCATATAGTGATGGTTGAATAGATTGAATATTGAATTTTCTCAAAAGTTCATGTGAGAAGGAAAGGATAAAACAAAAGAAAAGAAGAGAAAAATAAAACAGGAAACATTCCAATTTTAGCTAATCAGTGGTTCATTTCATAGATATTTTTGAAGCGACCGGATTTACAGAAAAATGTCAAGAAATCTTTTTTGTAGAGAATTTAATTTTCCATAATGAAGATTACTTGGTATTTTCCTCTAGACGCACTAGTTTCCAAGATATTCACAGAAGAATGAGTGAGATAAGGTTCAACTCCCCTTTTATCACTCCAGTAACTAAATTGATAAGAGCAGACCGGGTAGAGTTCCATGAACTGCCGCCCACACGAATTAAAACCACCGGAATATCATCGCAGGGGAGAGTCAATATTGAGTGCCTCCATATCTCATCCTGTTAATCATCTGCTGCAGAAAAAGAGAGCGCAAGCGCGTGTAAAATCTGGAGAATAAATAAGAAAACACACTGGGACTTGGATGAATTTCAAAGAATAACAATCGTTGTATTGATCGATTACAGATTCTATTGTGGTGCGGGTATTCAAAAACAAATCTGTTGGTCTTTCATTCTATTTCAGGCAGATCATCGTCCTCGTTTTTTTTTTCTTCTCTTCTTTTATCACTTTATAAAAGATCCCTCATTCGCATCCATTTGCAGCACCGAAGATTCCGAGAAGTCTGTATCTAGATTTACGTTTGAATTCAACAAATTTAGTCAGTCTAAGGTGTTTGAGAACATCGTGATATGCAACTGGAGATTTTCTCATGCGCCAGATGTTAATCTCAAAGCAGATGCAAGTTGTTGAATAATAAACGTGTTAGTACTCAGAGTTGTGTAAACTCTTTCATGTTAATTAATATTCGAAAATGTTTGAAGTATGACTGACACGCGTCTATTTTCTAATAGAAAATTTGGAATGATTAGGTGGATCAAAATGAAGCCTTTCATAATTTAAAGATTAATTTTTGGGTTTCTTTCGTGAATATCTCAGGAATTAGTGGATTCACGTAAAAATGTCAAAAGATCTTCTTTGTAGAGAATTCAATTCTCTACAAAAAAGGTTTCTTTGTAGCGACTGATGCATACAGACGAGGAGCCAAACAGTTGAGACGCAAACACGCCTTATCTTTCTTATTCTTTTTCGCTCTTTTCTATTGTCAAACGTATCTTCCTTTAATGCGAATTTATTATTGGATTCTGCAGTAGACGTGACATGCTTCACGTCGCGAACACACTCCGTACATAGGCCTATATCTTTCTACACTGCTTTCGTAAATATTTCTTCCAGCAAGACGCGGTTATTGCATTGATTTTAAATTAATACTCTAGTTGTTCATAGGCATATTGGAAAATCTTCAACAACATCAAATTATCAAGACAATAATTACATTTTTTAGTGATTCTTAATCATATCCCAAACATCTCAATCACTACATCTTCAGAAACTTTCGGAAATCTAAAAGTTTCCGAGATATTCATGAAATAATCTAAATGTTAACTTTAAGTTCATCAAATTCTTACAAGTTTGCTAATAAGTTCCAACTCACTTCAATTCTACAATATTTGCTAAAACCCAAATTTAGAATCAACTTTCATCCCTTCATTGATTTTTTAACATTTTTTAAGTTTTTTGATTCGGGTAAGCCCGGAAATTTTACTGTTCATTGAAACCGTTTAGTTTGTGAAGGAAGATAAACACTGAGATTTACATTGGTCCGTTGAACCATTCACAATCGATCAACTATTCCTGAAAACTTTGTATCTCATTGAATAAATATGGTTGAGTAAACGTTCAACCTGATAAATTCGGATTCTCCCAGCGATAAGACTACGGGGGTTTTGAAATAACAAAAATCTTCATTCTTTTGAATCATTTGAAAATTATTATTGAACTGAATTAGTGATAAAGATGAGTGACAAGTTTCTTCAATAAATGAGTTATGAGGGCTGTCGAATATTGTATGACTCAGTAGTGATGCACCCAGCCATTGCTATTGTGTACTTCGGCGTGAAAACCATTCTCGTCTGAGTAATATTTAACTGTTCTTATGTTGCCACCAGGTTCATGAACTGAGTACTCTCCAACAACCCCGTGTCCTATTTTGAATAGAGAAGAGAAGCATTAGAACGATTTTATTAATTGAATCGTTGAATAAAATGATTCAAAACACATTCTTCTGTGAATATCTCCGAAACGAATGGATCTACGAAAGAATATCGAGAAATCTTTTTTTTTCGTAGAGAATTTCGATTATTTAAAAAAAAGGCTCTTGTGAAATTCTCTTAAACTTCGTACTTTCGGAGATATTCTGAAAATAAACTACGAATTTCTAATGAAATGAAATTTGTAAAACAGGAAAAATTTTCAACTAAATCGACATTGTTGTATTATTAAATTTTTGAGAATATCTCGGAAAATAAGCCAGATAGACTAATTTTCCCTAAAACCTTTTTTTTTTGTAGTTGTTGAATTCTCTAAAAAAATGACTTGATAGGCTAACATCGCTCCATCTCGTTTAGTTTCCAAGATTTAGTTTTCACCATTTTTTCTTAAATATCTATTTAAGAGAAAATGGGGAAAAAATAACATTGATTTGTCTGAAAACTCCATGTTCTTCAAAGCAAATAGTCTGATATTCTTTCGCGAATATCTCTGAAACGACGAGGCTTAGAAAAAAATGTGCCAAGAAGCCTTTTTTGTAGAGAATCAAATTCTCCACAAAGAATATCTCTTGCAAAATTCTCCCAAACTTCATCTTTCAGAAGATATTCTTGAACTAGACTACAAACTCCTAACAAAATGAAATTTGCAAGAAAAAAGGTGAAGTTTCCCACAAATCGACTTTATTCCATCATCAATTTTTTGAGAATATTTCGGAAACTAAACGAGATAGGACGCTTCTACCCTAATTCTTTTTTGAGCTCTTGGAATTCTGTCCAAAAAAGTGTTAGGGCAAAATAACTTTTAAATTCCGAGATATCTCAAAAAAAATTGCCAACAAAATAACATCAATTTGTCTAAAAACTTCATGACCTTAAAAAAACGAATAGTCTAATATTCTTTCCTGAACGACTAGGTTCAGTGGAAAATGTCGAGATACTTTTTCTTGAAGAAAATTAAATTTCCCACAACAAAAAGTCTCTAGCAAAATTCTCCTAAACCTCTTGAACCTCACAATTTCCAAGATATTTCCAAAACAATAATTCCACAGAATTTCCAACAAAATTTACCATCTCCATGCTCCTTCTGACCATGCATGTCATGTGTATGATGATCCTCAACCCCGTAAGAGTATTTATAGTGTGGTTCAGCAACGTAATCATGCTGATGATGCCCGTGTTTATCCTTCCATGTTATTTTGTGGTGGGGACCCTTAACCGGACCATGATGATGTTGAAATGAGTATGCCTTGTGTCCGCACAAAGCCTCGTGAATCAGTACTAATAATACCAAAAGTGGTATTGCCTATTGATTATAAAATAGCATATAATTTTTCACTGAAACCCATTATTATATCCTCGCTTTAACGCTAGGAGTGTCAAGGATTTCTATTTGAAAAAATCCATCGCAATTCAAATTTATCAGATGAATAAAATGATAAATTTTCTCCACGAATGAATTATTACACAGAAATATATTATTACCTTGAGATACATCCTGGCTCCAACTGTGTCCAATTGCTTGTGCTCAAAGATGCAGAATGTACTGCCTAATCTGCAGCAATCCCTCCTTTATATATCCATCGATAACGATAGAAAAACGAAGACTTAAGCAATTCCCTTTTAAATTACCATAATGTTTTGTAAGTTTTTCAGCAGATTGCTCTATTTTTACGTGCAATTAGTTTTTCAATATTTGCCAAAAGATTTCATGAAGAAAAGACACTATCTAAAATAAGAAAAATTTATGATTCGAGACACAGTCTTTGTGTCCTTACAACACAAGTGCAAGAACTAAAGTAATATCAAATGAGACAAAAAAGTCAATCAGTCACGCGTGGTAACACGGTCGTGATGTAAATGTAAAATGAGAAAGAAAAGATAGGCAAAAAAGATGAGGAAAGTGGCTGGAACGAGGAGTGATTAACGCATCTTAGATTCAGTTATTTCTTCGTAATTACTCACTCCACATTTGACCACGTGAAATTCATGGGAAATTGAGATCTCAACCTTTTTTTAAGATTATTTTAAGAATATCTTGGAAAACATGAGGTTTGAGAGAATTTGGCAAGAAACCTTTTTTGGAGATAATTTAATCTTCTATGGAAAAGGTCTTCACGAAAATTTCACTATCTCGCTTAGTTTCCGAGAGCATCATGATGGAAGGAGAGAAAAAGAGGAGAAAAAAAGGGAGAGCTGCTGGAACGACGAGCGATTAGTGCATCTGCTACAGAAATTTTATTTATTTTTACTAATTATTCATTTCACATTTAACCATGCAAAATTCATGGGAACTGAGGGGATTTCGACGAGATCTATATTAGAGCTTACTGGAAAAGCTGTTACGTTTCCTTATTGCTGTGACTTGTGACTTATTACCCTATCTCCGGTCTTGTACTTAGAGTCTTGACGAATAATCACATTTTTAACGCCTCGAAAATAGGATTCACTCGAATGTTAATAGACTTGTGTATTAACAATTAATTGTGCTAATTGTCGATGAGTCTGAGGGGAAATTTGGATGGGAAATTGTTGGACAGCAATTTGAGAATCGATTGGAATCGGCGTGCGGTTAAAAATTAGGGGAACACTTCACGGAATCCTGTCAGCATCTTTCCGAGAATAGAACTCTCAAAGCATTTATGTTTTTTCCGAGGGAGAGTTCGTTGGCCTATTTCTGAAAGCCAATAAAATTTGGATACAATTTGGAGCGTTTACATGTTTAATTGGAGGATTAAGGGATTATTTTCTAAAGGGGGTGGAGAAAGAATGTTTTCGTCGGTTTTACATTATTCTGTGAATGTCTGAGAAGCTCTTGGGTCTAGGGAAATTCATCAAGAGATTTTTTTGTAGAGAATTCAATTTCAATTACAGATTTTGGAGCAATTCGCAATATAATAGAATAGGACAGAAAAATGGGAAGATATAATGATTTAAGGTAGTATCCCAGCGGACTCGAGTACAGTTAATCCCTCATTTTTTTGATGCCGTATCAAAGATGACACTTTTTCACGTTTTTCTGAATTTTTTCATAATTTTTGTCCGTGTAGTTTATGAGATATGAATTATCAAAGTTACTGAAAATACCGGTGGTGGGGATGAAACGCCCTAAATCGGACAGAAATAACGAAATTACTAAAAAACCACAGGGTTCACCCATTATTTGAGAACTATTGACGAGGAGAACATCATTTTGGGAGCCGGTCTATTTAACATTTGTAAATGTTGACATTCGGTTATTCCAACATGAAACTCAACATTTTATTTTTCAACATAGTTGATTTCAACATTTTATTCTTCAACATCATTTATTTCAACATTTTTTTCCTCAACATAATGTATTCTGACATGATTTTTTTTTTATGAAAAGCAAAAATCAGTGATTCATGAGTTTTACTCTGCCAAATATTATAAAAAATTTTAATGATTTTTCCCAATTTTTTTTAATTAAATTGATGTGTTCTGATGTAGCAGAGGTCAGTAGCAAGCTTTCGAAGCAGGCAGACAAAATCCTAATTGAATTTTTACCAAAAAACAACGAGCTTTTGTTGGAAGTCCCTAATCAATTGAACCAAAAAAACTATAAATAAAATGCCTTACCTCTCATCAAGTCCCCTCCCCTCTCACTCAATCAAAACAATTAACTCTACTCTCTATTGAAATTATTATTTTTCTATATTACTATGAAATAAAATTTATTAAAGTTTGAATATTGTATTCACTGAGCTGTTGAACATAATGAATAAATAAGTTTTTTGACTCGAAGTGAAAAACTCAACTCATTTTGCAAAAAAATTTAAAAATCAAAATCTTCAAAAACCGAACTCGATGCGAGCCTAGTAGTGGAGTCATTTAAGCAAATGAAATGCAAAAAAAAAGGGGAGTAATGAAAAATATATCAATCGATAGATAAAAATTCCCTCATTAACATATCAAAAGATCCCACGGATATTGTTATCCGTTTAGTTGTAATTAATTAAAAACAAATGAGAATTCTGACAAAATATACTTTGATCATTCATATCTTTTATTAAGTTGCAATTAATCAGTAAGCGAAGACGCCATTTTGTAGCTGATTAAATTTGCTACGAAAAGTGAGCGAGAACCACTGGTCAATAATGCTTCGCTAATTCAATATTGATTTTTTAATTATTTTTTCCCAATATTCACCAAGCCATCAGCTGAGTTTTTAGCTCCGCCCCTTCGCCACCATGATCGGGTCACGTGAAGCGCGCCGAACACCCGAAGTTCAAACATCTTTCGTTCGAATCCTTTCCTTTTTTCCTCTTAATTATTATTTATTTTAGATCACTTATTAATTAAATGATAATAAAGAAATAATTTATTAACTCAATCGGAAAACCAGTAGTTTTTTGGGTAATCCAAAATTATCTATCAAATGAATTGAATGAATAATTATTAATGTTTATTTTTCATGAATTTACACGGAGAGAAATAAATTTTTGTGGTAAGAAAATTTCTTCGCAGCAAACTTTTCCTTCGCAATTCTTAGATCTACATATATTGAACTAAGTTATTTTTTTTTTAACAAACACCTATTTTTTCTGTGTACTCTAGAAACGATTTTCATCAATAAAAAATGTGCAAATCAATTTTTTGAGAATCCCCGACGCATTTCTGTTCGAAATTTTGTTCTCAAGATGCTGTGGGAAATTCAGATGAAAATAATGAAAATTATTGGAGTTATGCTGCGTGCCAATTTGAAAAATCAGGTTTCCAGAAAAACGCGATTGAAGTTTCGACTAAGGCTATGAATATAAAAAAATGCCTTGGGGAAAATTCAAAATTTCATGAGAAAAAAAGGGTTTCAGGAGATAACTTTTCATGCCCGTATTCTGGGAGGCCCAAAGTAATTTTTAAAGCACCAAAAAAAAAGATTGATTATTTGAAATTTCGACAGTGGTGTTACCCCTTATTTAATTTATTTTTTTATTATTATTTGATTAATAAGTGATCAAAAATAAATAATGATTGAGAGGAAAAGAGGAAAGAATTCGAGCTCAAAAAACTACTCGTGTTCCCCATTCAATTAATAATTTATTTTTTTATTTATTATTTAATTAATAAGTGATTTAAAATAAGTAATAATTGAGAGAAAAATCGGAAAGGATTCGAGCGAAAGATATTTGAACTTCGGGTGTTCGGCGCGCTTTACGAGACCCGATCGTCGTGGCGAAGGGGCGGGGCTAAAACCTCAGCTGATGGCTTGGTAAATATAGGGAAAAAATAATTAAAAAATTAATATTGAATGAGCGAAGCATTATTGACTAGTGGTTCTCGCTTACTTTCCGTAGCAAATTTAATTAGCTACAGAATGGCGTCTTCGCTTACTGATTATTTGCTACTTAATAAAAGATACGAATGTTGAAAGTACATTTTGTCAGGATTCTCATTTGTTTTTAATTAATTTCAACTAAACGGATAACAATATCCGTGGGATCTTTTGATATGTTAATGAGGGAATTTTTATCTATCGATTGGTATATTTTTCATTGCTCCCCTTTTTTTTTGCATTTCATCAAGAAAAAATGCGTAGCCTGCTTGAACTATAGAATAGGCGCGCTGAGCACGGCAGACAAGAAAAATTCTGGAGAAAACACTCATTTTCAGTCGGCAGAGATGAACTGCGGAATCACCAAAAAATCTTAGGGAAAAATCTTTAAAATTCTTTTCAGATGATTGAAAAAAAAATATGACAATTTCATCTCAAATTTGGAAATTCTCGAGAAATCTTCATCTTTTCTATGCGATATATCGTATTATATGCATATTATATCAAATTCATCAAGTAATGGGTAAATTTTTTATGAAAAATACTTAGGGAAGAATCTTGTTACTTATTCTAATTCTGAGAGTGTTGACTTCATGTTGGATGTGTGAGTGTTGAATCCATCTTCGTTAAATTTGTCTGTGTTGAATTTTCCTGTGTTGAATTTGTATATGTTGAATTTTCCTGTGTTGAATTTGTATATGTTGAATTTTCCTGTGTTGAATTTGTATATGTTGAATTTGGAAATGTTGAGTATACGTGTTGAAATTGTTTTGTGTTAATTAGACATGTACCCATCATTTTAACTAAATAATAGAAGAAAAAAATATTCAATTCACCGTATAGTTATTGAGAAATTTTAATTAGAAGGTAGTTGGAACTATTTGCCTCTCTCTCTATCTCATGCATGTGATAGGAGATTAATGTAAAAAAAAATTGAGGAAAAGAAAATATATTCACAAGCTGAATATATGACTTTCGAATAGTTTAATCACTTTTTCGGGTAAATTGAAGCACTTTTTCGCGAATCATCAGCAATTGATTGGAAACTGACCTACAAATCCTCATTTTTTCTGTTTTATCAACCGTAGTCTGGGAAACTACCTTAATCTCAAAGTTTATTTTTCGAGTTCATCTTGAAATTCAAGCGAGATGCAGAAATTTTCCTAAAAACCTCTTTTTAAAGAGCTCATCCTGCTCTAAAAAAAAGATCTTATGAGAAATTTCGTATCCATCATCTTTAAAAATATTTAAAAAAAAAATTTTCTCTTCATTATGAAACATTTTTTGTTACAAAACGAATTAATCAATTTTTTTTTTTTGTTTTCAGCACTCACATGCCTCTGCAGGACATCACTATGAACCAGACGACGTTCATCGGCACTGGTAAGAGGAGACGTCTGTTTTTAAAACAAAAATTTACCGCCCCATTGAGTTTGAAGGCCAGGGACAATCGATATTTCAATAAAAGCAAGGGAAGAGTCGTGATTATCGAGAAAACCAAAACCGGATGCGGGTTTGATTCAGGCGCGCCCCACATGTCCGGAGAAATTGACCCGCAGGATTTAGTTACCAGATAAGAAATGAATCTTCCGGGCCACTTATTATTGTCCCTTTAATGGCTACTGTCGATAGTTTCATCGAGGGGAGGATCGGATGATCGAGCGATTGATTAAGTACCGATTGGTATAATTTTGGGATGAAACAATGGAGACACTCATTGCTCATTTCCTATGTAATTGACGTGGCAGTCGAGCGTGTCTTCAATTTAATTCCACTTGGATAATAATTCTTCTTTATTTTGTTTTAATTAAAAAAGAAAATTGTTCAATTGGAAAAATATTTTATTTTTATTTAATGAGTTTTTCGTGAATATCTCGGAAACTAAGAGAGATAGAGAAAAACTTGTAGAGACATTTTTTGGAGAGGAGAATGAGAGCTACAAAAAGTTATCATGAACATTGCTCTATCTCGCTTAGTTTCCAAAATATTCAGAAAAATCTGTATGATTCAATTTTAAAATAAAACAATTTTTATTAAATATCTCAGAAACTAAGCGAGATAGAAAAATTTTCGTCATTACTTTTTTTGAAGCACTCATTCTCTTCTCAAAAAAAAATTTATCAAATTCTCTCTATCTCGCTTAGTTTCCAAGATATTCAGGTAAAAATGAATTACCCAATTTTAGCATAAACAGTATTTATTGAATATCTTGGAAGCTAAGCGAGATAGAGCAATTTATGTAATGACCTTTTTATAGCTCTGATTCTTCTCCATGAAAAAGGCAATCACCAAAACTGCTCTATCTCGCTTAACTTCCAAAAAATTTCATGAAAACTTGATTACAAAAATTGATCAAATGAATTACGTAATTTAATTATTGTCGAGTTTCTCATTTTATTCATAAGTTCTTCTTCATTATTCATGCCCGTAGAATTCTTCGAGGTTGTACTAATTACAGAAGCTTTTGAAGAAATCTATTTTTCACCCAATTTCATCCAACAGTCCTATTAATCACTTGATTCTTGTGTCACGAAAATTCACGAGACTGTCCGACGCCTCTTCATATTACAAATTAAACAGTCCGCAAAAGCTCTCTCTCGAAATGGCACGTAAAATTCTAAGAAATCGCTTGTTTCTGCACATCTCTTTGGGGACACACAAGACTCGCTCAATCTTCCTCGTTGCCTTTTTTTTCTCCTTAATTTACATTTTTAGCTCGACAAAAATATCAAGAGAATTATCATTATCTTCTCTGATTTGTTTAAACAAAAATCACTCAAAAGTGAGCTCAAAAGTCGTTATGATGAGAAAAATAATTGCACAATTCTCGTAATGGAAGTGTGAAAATAAAATTTGTCCTCCAAAAATCTCCGGATCAATTGAGCTCGGAGATGGACCAGCTGATTGATGCTTTTCTAACTCCCACTAGCGAAATATTCTAAAAAAAAAATCGGGAAAATACATTAACGGAGTGACCTTGGATTGCCACACTCGTGCATGATATTGAGATGAATTAATTCAATGTTCATGTGTCTTTTCTTCGTGGATATTAGGGCGTTGCCATTACTTAAGGTAGTATCCCAGGGTACGGTCGATAAAACAGAAAAAATGAGCATTTGTAGGTGAGTTTCCAATTAATTGCTGATAATTCGGGAAAAAGTGCTTTAATTTAGCCGAAAAAGTGATTAAACTATTCGAAAGTCATATCTTCAGCTTGTGAATATAATTTTTTTTTCTCGAATTTTTTTTACATCAATCACCTATCACATGCATGAGATAGAGAGAGAGAGGCAAATAGTTACGACTACCTTCTAATTAAAATTTCTCAATAACTATACGGTGAATTGAATATTTTTTTCTTCTATTATTTAGTTAAAATGCTGTTCTCTTCGTCAATAGTTTTTAAATGATGGGTCAACCGTGTGGTTTTTTAGTAATTTCGTTATTTCTATCCGATTTAGGGCGTTTCATCCCCACCATCGTTATTTTCAGTAATTTTGATAATTCATATCTCATAAACTACACGGACAAAAATTACGAAGAAATCAGAAAAATGTGAGAAAATATCATCTTTGATATGGCATCAAAAAAATAAGGGGTCAACTGTACTCGAATTCTATGGGATACTACCTTAAAACATTAATTTCTTCGAAATATCCTTCAAAACAGAATAATTCCATTTTTTTCAATTCTTCTTCTTATTTTTAAAATTTTTCGGAAATTAAGCGAGACAGGCTGCGTTTATCTCAATCCTTCATTGCAGCTCTGGAAATCTTCTATAATACAAGCTTAAGACAAAATCGAGCTATCTCGCTTAATTTCCGAAATATTCTTTAACAAAGATCGATAAAAAAAAGACAATTTGTCCTTTTTTACTTCTTTACTGTTGAATATTTTTGAAGCAAGTGGATTTAGCAGAAAATGTCAAGATACCTTTTTTGTAGACAATTGTATTAGCTCTGAAAAAGGTTTCTTGATATTTTTCAAACCCACCATTTTTCAAACCCACTTGCCTTAAGAATATTCGCAAAAGAATGACGAATAAATGAATCGAGAGATTAATCTTCTGTCACTCCATTGAATTCAAACCTTCAATTGATTTAATTAATCAATTTAACGGTCGTTACACCATCAATTTGGCAGAGTAATGACGAGGTCCAAAGTGCAGGACACATATATACTACCAATAGAAACGTATCTTGGCTTAGAACAAAGTGGCAAAGCCTTCGATTTCCAAGAAGGATGTCACTGAAGGTCCGCGACATACGGCGCCTATTGTGAATTCCGTGTCTGACGATTTTCAGCTCGTGATTGAACCATCAGGTGTCTTTTCTACGACCTGAATGTGATGCATTTCCATTTTTATGATGTTCCTGAGCATCAGGTGATTTTTTGCGATTTTTTTCTGATTGATTAAAGATTTTTTTTCCGATAAAATTCTAGAAAATTGAAACGATCTCGGAAACTATTAGGGTTAGAGGAAAATGTGAAAAGTCCTTTTTTGTGGAGAATTCAATTCTCTACAAGAAAGGTCTCCCAATATTTCCCTCTAAACCCATTCATTTTGAAAATCCTTTTAAAATGACGTGAAAATTCACTTTTTCATTCATTTTCTTCGTTTTCTCCACTTTTTTTTGTTACTTTGAAAATATCTCGGAAATGGTGAGATTTAGGAGGATTTCCCAAGTGACCTTTTTTGTAGAGGATTTAATTCTCCACAAAAAAGGTCTCTTCACATTTTCCCCTAAACCCAACGGTTCCCAAGTGCCCATTAAGAATAACATGCACCCCCAATTTGTCAACTGAATTTCAAAAAAAAAAACTTGGAAAAATAACAAAAAAGCCGGAAAATTGAGGAAAAACTTCTAATAATACAGTCTCGGTATTCTGGATTGCGTCCCAAGTCTCGAATTACAGGAAGTTAGCCTCTATTTCTTGGTCCCTCGTTCCCCAAACATCATTCGTGGGGGCGTACAGTCTCCGACTCCAATTTATTTCTAGCGCATCCTCCCTGTATCCACCGTAAACCATCAAACAATCCCGTAAAATATTTTTAGAAAAGTGGAGAAAAAAAAGGAAACGAGTGACACTTGAAAGGAAGAAGAGGGGCTCATTTTCACGTCTAAACGCTCCTTCCCCCCCCCCCCTTCCCACGTGCGCCTATTTTTCTCCTAATTTACCAATCAAAAACAGGAGTTTATGGGATTGACTTTTTCACGTTCGGCTTCGAACTGTGTTCCGGCCTAAATGTGTCATCTATAAATACTGGCGAGCCCCCAGACATGCCCGAGAGTCGATAGACTCTTTCGGAGAGCGGTGGAGGGGCTCACAGATGCACACTGCAAAAGTGCAACTGTGAAAAAGTCGAGGGACTCCACTCCAGTGAGTCACGACATGCCACAACACTGCAAACTGACCTCTGAATTTCACCCCAATTTTACCTGTTTCCTCCCCTTGTGCCTCCTTGAAGAAGGTTTCAAGGCGCAAAAGAATTCTAGGGATTTTTTTTGCTTGAAGACAGAAATAATCAGGAAAATAATTCGATTCTTGAAAATTAAATTTTTTTTTTTAACAAATTGATTCCATTTTGTCATCGTTTTTTTGCAATATCTTGGTAAATAATAGAGATACGCCCTTTTTGTCCTGAGGTGGTTTTGTAGAAAATTTTGAGAGCTACAAAAAAGGATTCGGCTTGAATAGCTCTATCTCGCTTGGTTTCCGAGATATCCGCAAAAAACTCATGATGAGAGTAAAATTGACTTTTTTGAGTAAAAAAAGAACCTTTATCGGTTTTTGGAAAGGATCTCGGAAACTAAGCGAGATAGAGAAAAACTTGTAGATACATTTTTTGTAGAGAATTTCAAGGGCTACAAAAAAGGTCTCCACAAAAATTCTCCTATCTCGTTTAGTTTCCGAGATCCTTTCCAAAAAACTGATTGCTCGAATAATTCGACTTTTTTTTTCTTTTAGTTTCACTATTATACCTGTTCTCGGAAATTAAGCGAGATAGAGCGATCAAGGCCCAATTCTTTTTTGATGCCCTTTTGAAATTCTCTACAAGAAAGGATTAGGACTAAATCGCTTCATCTCGCTTATTGTCCGAAATATTTAAAAATTTTTGTCATAATTTTTTTTTTTTCATTAATGAAGAATTTTTTTTCCTTTTTTTTTTAAATTAATTTTCTTGCAAAATTAAATTTATCTTAAATCTTTCATTCTGTTAATAATTTTTCCTCATTAATCATGATGACTTCAGGATTCTCTAGACTTGAAAATTTAAATCATAACGATCTCTCCTCTGGCGCCTCCGTGGATTCCAATAAAATAAAATAAAATCCAAAGATCTTGGTAACATCGACTGCAATAACGTCGCAATATAGTATGAAAATTAATTTTAAACCATTAGATATATAATGCAGCGTTTTTAAACATTTGGCTGGGATCAGTTAGCTGCAGTACCCTTTCGTCTGTCGATGATGCTTGTCATTTTGACGGTTCCCTAGTTAAAGAGAGGGGAAGAGGGTATTTTTATTCTTTTTTTTAATTGTGAAAGAACTCTTTGTGCTATGGAGTAAAGAGGAGAAAAAGATTAGCAGCTGGATGAGGGTATTGCGTGTGTTATGGGATGTAGTAAATCACGGGTCGAAGCTTCGACTGTCAGTGAAGCGTCAGACGAAGAGGAGGAGGACAAACCAATTAGGATAGAAGTCATGTTTGGTAATGTAATTAAATTAAATAGATGACACTGCAAGTGTTGCAGTGGTTCTTTCATAGATATCTCGGGAATGAATGAGTGCAGGAAAAAATGTGAGGATACCTTTTTTGTAGAGAATTTCGAGAGCTACAAAAAAGGTGTCTTGACGTTTTCCTCTAAATCTACTCGTTTCCCAGATATCTATGACGTAAGGTACACGTGATTTATGCCCCTCTAAATTTGTCTTTTTTTTTTTTTTTGATTTTTGAGAAATATTTAATAGGCAGAGGAAGATAGAGAAAATTTCATAGAGACCTTTTTTGAAGAGCGGAATGAGAGCTACAAAAAAGGTCCTCTTAAAAAATCTCGTATCTCCAATAGTTTCTGAGTTATTCTTAAAAAAACGAAAAATCTTTGATTTTTATTTAAAAAATCATTTTTTTTTCTATTACTTTATTTGACAGTTCTCGTTTTGATCTTCTTCATTTCCCTGCCCAAATTTAACTCAATTGGCCACAGTTTGTGTGCCAAAAGAGAATTGAACTTTCACGTTGACTAAAGGGATGAAAACGAGAAAAAAAGAGAATAAAATCACTTACAAAAGGATTCGTGAGGGGGAAAAAAAGGACAAAATGTGAATACGTTCGTGAAAAAAACAAGAGGAATAATAATAGGTCGTACTGGCTACAATTGTCTTTGGTAGTCAGCCAAAAGGGTCAAAAAGTGTACATGCGTTGGGACGCCTCGACTGGTTTTTTGATGATCATTGCGAAGTTGGCACGTGAGCAATAGCGAATATCACACATACACACATTGCATCGAAGATTGCCATCGACCTGGTGATTAATTTCACGTTTTAACAGGTGGTTACGATGAATGTTTGGGCTTGAAATAAAGTCACGAGACGGTTAATCAGGTCACTAATTAAATTATATTTTTATTATGGTGGTGAACAGTAGGAGGATAGTTATTATCATGATTATTTATTTTTTATTGGGAAAATTCGCGATTTTTTGGGATAATTTCACTCGTTTCTAAAAAATATCTCAGGAACTAGTAGGTTTATGGGAATTTATGAAGAGACCTTTTTTGTAGAGAATTCAATTCTCGAAAGAAAATGTTTCCTGATAAATTCTCCTAAACCTCATCATTTCCGAGATCTCTTCAAAAACAGCTAAAAAGTTCTATTTTTCATTTATTTTCCTCTACTTCAAAACTTTTCGTTAATCTTAACAGGATCTCGAAAACGGAGGGATTTAGGAAAATGTACCAGGACACCTTTTTTGTAGAGAATTAAATTCTTCGCAAAAAAGGGCTCCTGACATTTTTCTCTAAACCTACTCGCCTCAAAGATATTCGCAAAAAATAGGAGAAAATGAGGAAGTTTTTTTTAAAGAAAAAAACATTAAGTGGGAAAATTGTAGAAAAAAAATTGCAAATTACAAGTTACACGTGGTATGAAATTTCTTTGCATTGGAGCAGTTCAAGACGTCTAATTCCTAATCATCCCCGAAAATCAATGAATAATCCTCACAAATTCCTTTACTCCTCGAAAATCTACAAATAAACATAAATTAAGCCATGATTTAACTTCCTTTTCTCTTTCACTTTAGAAAAGACAACAAATCTAATGTGAAGTATGCCATTTGTCAGTTTAAAATGTGCGTGAATTGTCGACAATTTAACATGGATAAAGTACACAATCGTGTCAATTAATTTAATCGTCCCAATCTCACCGACATGCTCGCGACGTGAATTTCAAAGTGTCCATCCTATTATTCCAACTAATTTTTTCATTTTTTGCCTCCGGAGCAATGCAGCTTGACACCAATTAAACCCGACATTTTTTTTAACCGAAGAAAAATGTCCAATTTCCGAGGTTACAGACGAAATTAAATAAAATTATTTGCCCTTTTTTTTGCAAGTATTTTATTTATCAAATATATTTTAATGGAATTCAATTGATTTCAGGCACAAATCCAAGATCACCGGGGAAAGCACCGAGTGGAACGTCATCAGGACACACGGGCAGGACTATGAAAGACTATGAGGATCAATTGAGTGTACTGCAGAAAGAAAATTTTAACTTAAAATTAAGGGTTTATTTTCTTGAAGAAAAAATGGGAATAAGTCCTGCTGATGAAGATACTATCAAGAAGAATATTGAGCTCAATGTAAGTGGTTTTGCTCTTTTAAGGTGTTTCTATTCGTAGAGTCAGAAAAAAAGTTAAATTTTTGTATAAAATCGTTAATAACAATTTATATGAGATAAATTCTCAAATTTGATGACTTGAATCTGTAGAGAATGTAAGGAGAAATAAAATAAGTCCTAGAAACAAGAAATTGGTTGAAAACTGTAAAATTTTCTGTGGTTTTGAAAATTTCTTCAAAACTTGAAAAAATGAAGGAATGTAAAAAGTACCGAAAATTTTTCAATTTTCAATTAATTTTTTGTCATTAAGACTTGTTTTATTCCTCATTACATTCTTTACAGATTCACTTCATCAAATTTGAGAATTTTATCTCGTATGAATTGTTATTAACGATTTTATTCATAAATTTCACTTTTTTTTGATTGTAGAGACAGAAACACGTTAAATGGGGAATTAGCTAGGAGAAGAAGAGAGATAACGAGATTTTATAGAGTGAAATGAGTCTCACAAAACTTCTTTTTATTAAGGACCTCTCCTTATGGAAATTTTCATATCTTCATTATTTTCTGAGAATATTTGAGAAAAAAGGGAGATAATAGAAGAAGCGATTCAGAATTTCGCTAATCTTGATTCTATTTTGTAGAATATCTCAGAGTCTATGGGAGATGGACAGAATTTCATGCAGACGTTAAAAAAAAAGAGTTTATTCAATTTTGGGATTTTTCAAAATTTTCCAGAATATTTCCGAATCTCCCAGAATATTCCCGAATTTTCAAAAAATAAACTCCAGTCAACTTCCTTCATCCAAATAGTTTCTAAAAAATCAATTTCTCCCATTTTTCAATTTTTCAAAATTATCCACAATTTTTGAGAATATTTTAAAATTTCCCAGCATTTTCTTCATTTCTCTATAAATTAACTCCAGTAACTTCACTTTATAGGAATAGTTTCTTAAAAATAAGTTCTTCTCATTCTAGTATTTTTCAAAAATTTTCAGAATATTTCAAAATTTTCCAGAAATGAATTCCAGCTATCTTCTTTTACCCAAATATTTCCCCAAAAATCAGTTTTTCCCATTTTTTAATTTTTCGAAATTTTCCTGAATATTTTCTAACATTCCAAAAATTTAATAGAAATAAAAGTGAAAAATTTTTTGCATACCAATCCTCCATTTCCTCCATCATCTCCCCACTTCTAAAAAATTCACTTAAAAAAAAATCTCGTATCTCCTTCATATCTCAACATATTTCTAAAAAAACAGTATAAAAAAATTTCTTTTAATTCAGGTTGAGCTTGAGACCCTGAGAAAAGAGTTGATTGAGAAGCAGGAACTCCTCAGTCAAGCAGCAAAAGCCTTTCAGCTCCACGAAGAACAAAAAGAAGCAGCCCTCCGTAACGAGCAACAATACCAGCAATCATTAGAGAACGAGCGTCAAAGAATAGAAGAACTCTCAAGAGGTAATAGAAAAAGCTCTATTTTCCCCACTTATTTAATTAACCCACTCAACTCCAATCCTCATTAACCAATTATCCAATTAAATTACAGAATTGTCAGATTGCAAGGAGAAATTGCTGGAGCCATCGATTTATTACAAGGAGGCATTTGGAATAACACCGGAGAGTGCAATTGAGAATAAGGAAAAATTGCTGCAGATGCAGGAAGTTTTGGAGAGTTTGGAGACTGAAGTTAAGCAATTAACAGCGAGTTTGGAGGATGAAAGGGGATGGGGACAGGAGTTGGAGGCTGAGAGAGATGCATTGAGGATTAGATTGGAAAATGAGATGAAAAATCGGGAGAAGCTTGCGTCTGCACGTGATAATGACTTGGAGATGCTGCGTGTGAGGATTAAGGAGCTGGAGGAAGATGCGCTTAAGCGAGAGGGCTTGGCTCAACAATACAAGAGCGAATTGGTTGAGAAAGAGCGATTAATAAGGGAAAAAGTAACAATGCTGGAGGAAAAGTGCCGCGTTTGCGATGAACTTGCTGAGGCAGCTGAGAAGAGGAAGAAGCAGATTGATCAACTTAGGGCGTCTATCAAGTCGCGGGATGATGCACTCACTGATCTCAATAATAAGCATCGTGCTCTGTTGAATCAATCGGAAAATAATCATTTAAGACGCATGTCACCACCTTGCAGTCCATCCACTTACGAGGATTCGGGCAGTGCAAGACTCGTACACAGGTCCAATAATTCCTCTGGCGTTGTTAGTCCCAATGTTTGCACGAGCCCATTCGATTGGGAGAGAGCGAGAATTGCGCAAATTAATTCGGTGGACGAGAAGGAAATTGAGGAGTTGAAGAAGGTTTGTGGTTTTTTAAAAATTGATTTGAGGGGTTTTTGGAGGATATTTTGAAAAGGATGGGGTTTACGGAAAAATTGGGAAAAACCGTTTTTGTAGAGAATTCAATTTTCTATAAAAAAGGTTCCTTGACAATTTCATTTAAACCTAGTAGTTTCTGAGATATTTTTAGAATTGGAAAAATTGGTGGATATTTTTTTTTTATTTTTTTACTTTAGAAACTCAATGATGGGTTTATTAGCACATTCACATAGTGGATCTTTTACAAAAATACTACAATGATTATTCTGAACTTTTATAACTCAATTTTTATGTCTCTGAAATATTTATCAAGGGCTTCCACAATTTTGGAGCGAAGTAAAATTGATGGATATAATGAAAAAAAATCATACTTTCATTATTTAGGGAATATCTTTAAAACCCAGAAGCTTAGGAAAAAATGGCAAGTGACCGTTTTTTTGTGAAGAATTGAATTTCCTACGAAAAAGGTATCTTCATATTTTTTTCTAATTGCAACCGCTTTAGAGATATTCAAGAAATAAACTTCTCAAAATTCAAAAATTTCGAGAAAAAAATTCTAAATAATTTCGAAAATTCTTAAAAATATCAAATATTGAAATACAACAGATTTTTAAAATATATTTGAGCATAGGAAAGTTGCTGCAGTTTAATTTGAGAACATTTCGAAAGAAATTTCGATAAAAATTTCGAAAAAAATTCTAAATAATTTCGAAAATTCTTGAAAATATCAAATATTGAAATAAAACAGATTTTTAAAATATATTTGAGTACAGGAAAGTCGCTGCAGTTTAATCTGAGAAAATTTCGATAAAAATTTCGAAATAATTTCAAATTTTTCAGAATTATGTCTTTTCATTATTTTCTAATAAAAAAATTAATTTTTTCAAGGAATTGGAGGACAGAGAACACAAATTGAAAGAGGAAGAGGAAGCCAAGAAGCAATTAATGCTAAAAGTATGTAATGTCCAAGCAACATCTGAAAAAATACAAAAAGAATTGTCAAAAGTAAAGGCTGATCATCTCAAAGCAATGCAAACAATTCAAGAATTTGTAGCACGTCAAGAGCGTCTGCAGCTCAAATTATCGAAGAAGGACAAAAGAATTGAGGATTTAAAAATTGAAACAAATAAAATGCGTGAAGCTGAACTGAGAAATAAAAAAATTGGACAAATTAGTAGGAGAAATTTAAAAACTGATGAAGATGAAAATTTGGAGAAAAAACAGTCGAATCAGGTCGGTAAAACATTTGTAAATGCATGCTTCACTGTATTCGCTTTTTTTCGAAAAGGAACGCCGCTATTATTAGTATTATGACATTAACAACAATTTCACTATTTTTATTAAAGCAAAAAAAGTAAAATTTAATTAAATTTTTAATTAATTATGAGTTAGATGATTCATTTTTGTACATTTCACAATTGAAATATGAATTATTAAAATTTGAAAAAAAAGGCAATTAATATTCTTGAGTTTTAATGTTTAGAAATTTTTTGAAAGTAGGTTTTTTTTTCTCTTTATTTCAGAAAAACACTTCTTCTTCTTCCTCTTTGCTTTGAAATGGCCATTATCACTGCATGATTGCTTCTCCTCATGGATGCTTCCAAAGACACTTTTTTTTCAAAAAATTATCAGTTACTTAAAAAAACACATTGAGTTTTTCCATCTTAAAAAAAGGCGAAACCTGTTGAGGAACGAATGGACGTTTAAATTGACACGATTGGCATTTTTTTCGGTAGGAAAGTGGTAAAAAAAAAAGTAAAAAAATCACAAGTACTTCATTTCGTGAATATCTAATCCGCGGTTGGGTTTAGAAGAATTTATCATGAGACCTTTTTTGTTGAAAATTAAATTCTCTGCAAAAAAGATCTCTTGACATTTTTCTCTAAACCCATTCCTTTCGGAGATTCCTTCGGAATTCGATTGATGCAAAGTATTTTCACTTTTTTTGCCAATTTACCACTGATTCTAAGACAAAATTCGACCATTTCTGCAAAGCACATGAAATCAAGAGTCAAATTAAAATTGCACGCACACACAAAAATTAAATGTTCATTTTATACCTATAACTCATCTCCAACGCTTTTTTTTTTTTTTTACCAAAAATAAAAATAAAGTAAAGAGAGAGAAAATGCTGAAGGCACTTAAAATCATTGGGTGTTAAAGATGCCTCCACTTGAAAATGCTAATAATAGGTGAGGGACTACTACAAGTCGACGTTCCTTTGGTTGCTTCAGTCTTGACGAAAATTCATTCCGACCAGTTTACTCTGAGTCTTGCACTTTTTTAACAAGTTTCTCATGAAAAAAATTCTCAAAAATTGAATCAAACACTTATTTCTTGTCATTCATAAATTTCAATTTGAAAGGAAAAAACAATGAAATTTTATTGGAGACACGATTAGAATTGAATTGAAAAAATTAAACAAAATATTTGTGATTAAATATTTCCGCTGTTAATTAATTGAATTCAAAATTTTTGAGAAAATAATGCTCTCGTGCCTGTGTGTCTCAATGCGAATGGAGGTAGGTACCAGTGTTTCGAAATTTTTTCAATGACAGAATGTGTATTTTTGATTCTCTGGTATCTCAAAACACACGACTCATCCACATGACAAATCATGAAGATAATATTGAATGAAAATAAAGCGAAGAAAAAGTTGAAATTCATTAGTAAAGTGAAAAAATCGAAAAATCGAAAAATTTACCAAAGTGTAATTTAAAAGGATCTTGGAAATGCTGAGGCTTAGAGAAAAAAGTCAAGATACCTTTTTTTCAGAGAATTAAATTCTCTACAAAAAAGGTATCTTGATATTTTCCTATAAATCCATTAACTTCCGAGATATTCGTAAAAGACTGCACTTCTTTCATTACTTCACTACTAAATTAATTATTAAAAAAAAAAACAATTTTAATTTAAATGACAGATTTATTGTGAAAAATCCCAAATTTTTGCTTGAAAATCCTTATGTAATCCGATTCCTCTGTAAACCAAAAAAAAAAAAAATATTGAAAATCCAATAAAACTGTTTATTTTTCATGTAACTATTCGAGTTTCATTGATTCTAGAATTCTGTTTGTTTTTATGTTATGCAGCAGCGTTTTGAGGAAATGGAAACAAAGATAAATGACCTGAGAGACGAGATTGAGAGTATTAAAGCTGAGAAAAATCGACTGGAAAAACAAATACACGAAGAGTCAGAGGTAAAAAAATTCAAATAATGTATATCAAATTAATTAAAAAAACAAATTCTAAAAAAAAAAATCCTATAAAATTCTCAATTTATTTCTCAAGTTCTCATTCAATCTCCCTTCAATTCAACTCGCCACGTGTGTTCCCTGATATTCTTCGCTCTCAACTCTTTTCTATTTATAAGTCAATAAAGAAGTGAAGTGGCAATAAAAAACGATTAAAAAAACATTCCCTGCATTCTTTTGCAAATATCTCCCAAATTATCAGATTTAGAGAAAAATCCAAAGAAACCTTTTTTGTAGAGAATTTAATTCTCTCAAAAAAAGGTCTCTTCCAAAAATCCCCAAAACCTCACCGCCTTTTAGATATCCTCAAAACAAGCTTCACATAATAATTTTTTTATTAAAATCATTAAAAATGTTGCAGGAATTGCGTGATCAAATCGAGTACAAACAACGCAGAATAGAGTGCCTGGAGCTCGAGCGAGATGCTATAAAACGCGAATTAGAAGAGAAGCACCTCGAAATAAAAAATCTCCTCGAGAACCCCCAGAAATCCGATGCTCTCCAAATCGAACAAGAATTAGCTATCAAAGACCGTCTAATAGCCGAAAAGAACCTCCGAATCGAGCAATTGTCCAAAGACCTCCAAGTAAAGACGCAGAACCTGCAAAAGCTCGTGAACACCGAATTATGGAGCAAGAACAAGGAAATAGCGAAGCTGCACAACCACATGACGAACCAATCGCAAGAGCGAATCCGCAACAAGTCAGAATCCGACTCTCCAACCCTCGAAAATTTGATAAAAGAGCTAAACATCATCGGCATCAACGTAAATTTCGTTGAAGACATGGTCCAGCTCTCGCATCCCGATGTCCCCGAGATGAAGAGCCTCAAAACCCTGGTCCAGCATCTCCAGCACCAGAGAAACGACCTCGAGAAGGAGATCGAGTACCTAAAATGGTTGAAATTGATCTCAAAACCGGAGACAGACAACGAAATCGACTCGACTTCTATTGGTTTCGAGTCGGAAAAGGCTCGCGAGTCCTGCGAACTATTGCGTACACACTTAAAGTCCCTCGTCAAGTTCATGAAAGAGATGCTGAAGACATCAAGCTACTCTTTCAACAGCGAGTACAAGAAGATGGTGCTGGACCTGTTGGTAGGCTCTCGAATTTTATCCGAGGATTTCGTTAGTGCACTTGGTGGAAACCGAGAGCTGACGCTCGAGGACCTCTGCACGTGCAAGGACCTAAAACGCAGCAGGTCCAACCTGATTGACGAAGTGGCCTCAGAAAAATCCGACTCCGAAGCCTTTTCCGAGCCCGACAGGAGTGTTTCCCTCGCAAGAATGGGCCTGGAAGTACCCCAAAAATCAGCAAATCGCTCCCGATTCTCCAAATACTCAAAGGACTTCAGTGACTCCGAGGACTCCATAGACTTCGTTCCCTACCACAAAACGTATCTCGACCTGAACGAAATCGACTCGACCCACAGTATCACCGAGCTAAAAGAAACCAACAGTCTTTTGTACTCCGAACTCCTAGAATTTAGAAACGATCTCCTAAAAACGTCGATCGTCAACGTCGACGAGAAGCTCAAGCCCATCATGATCAAGCTCGAAAAGTCCCAAACCTACTGCGAGAAGCTGCAGAACTTCTCTATGGAGAACAAGTCCCACGACCTGAAAAAAGAGAGCAAAAAGGAGACGACAAACGTGCGGAAGCTGCAATTGGAGAAGAAGATAACTGACGTTGAGAATATGGCGATGGAGATGGCGCGACAAAAGGCGGAGCTGTTGCAGTACAGAGAGAGCACGGAGAGGAGGACTGAGGAGGTGGTGATGGCCTTGAACAGGGAAAAAGACGCACTTCGCGGGAGAATTCAAAAGCTGGAGGAGGAAAATGCAATTGTTAGAGGAAATGTCTTGGGATTGACGAAGGACCTGGACAGGCTGACGTTATCGCACAGTCAGGTACTAGTGGAGAACACAAAGCTGACGAACGACAAGCTGCGTTTGGAGACGGAGATTCGAAAGGCGGAGGGAAGATATGAGGCGACAGTTCGGGCGCTTCAGGATAAATTTGATAAAGAAATTGCTGAGCTCAATCAGATCAATGGGGAGCATCGGACGAGGATGCAGGAGCTGGAGGCTGCGAATAAGGAGTTAAGGCAGGTTGTTGCAGAGACAAGCGACTCGGCACCGAGCTCCAGTGGCATTTCCTCCATTCAAAATGATGCGCATCTCAAGCAGACGTGCGATGATCTGCTTCAAGAGTTTCATTATAATGGCTCGCAGTACTGGCATCAGATGAATTATCCAGCCTCGACAGGCCGCAGCAAATCCAGCTGCTCACCAGATTTGGGAATTGAGAGTGATGCCGCTGTTTCTACAACGCGGCCGCTTAAAGACACGCTGAAAATCACGGAATCCATGACGAATTTGTTGAGTGATGATGAAAATTGCAACAGGGAACTGCGGGATCTGGACAGGGAAAGCCCGCTACACCTTGAAGGTAATGATTTTTATGGGTTTCTGGATGGGGTTTTTTCTATGGAGATTGTGTATTAATTCTTTCTGGTTTATTGATTTATAGGTGGGCATAATTATAGTATGTATCTCAAACAGTTGAGTTCTATTCGCTTTTTGGCACAAATTTGTATTTTTTTGGATAGATTTAACATGATTTGCACATGAGAATCATTGAAAATTTCATCATTCATGGTCATGGAACGTTTATTAATGTGTAACATATTTTTTTCATGTTCATTGTAGTGGGGGAGGGGGAAAATTAGGGGGTGGTGGGGTCAATGGGATACGAGGGGTGAAATGGATACATCTTGGTTTGATGCTTTATGTTATGAGAATTACTCGAAATCAATAGGAATATTGGAGAAAAAATTCTTTATAATGATTACATTGGAAAGCTGAGAAAATTTCCAATGGAAATCATATGCCAGAATTGATTGATTAGAATTTTTAAAAAAATTAGATTTTCTGGTCAGAATTTCAAGGTAAATCCTTTTCTTTTTTGAAAAATTCCACTTTTTGGGGATATTTCCGGTTGTATTGGACTTAGTGACATGGGATTGATCTTATATGAGAGGTGAACTCATTTCTATCGATTTATGGAGTTCTGCAACTAAAAATAGCGATTTTTTATAGAAATATCAAAGTCAAAACTGATTTTCTGAAAATGGGCTATGAATAATCGAAAAATTGATTTGAAAAAAGTTTGAACTACTTAAATTGATGGGAAATGAGCTCACCTTTCATTCAAGATCAACCTTAGGTTACTACAGCCAATAAAACCAGAGAAATGCTTGAAGAAGTGAATTTTTTCGATTTTAGAAATCTTGCAAAAAAAGTAGAATACTCAAAAAACTCAAAAAAATCAATTTCAACACATGTTTTTCACCCAAAATTTCCTCAGCTTTTCTATGAAATCATTATAAAATCCCTATCACGAACCATTTTATAAAAAATGTCCATTTTCCCCCCTTTTCCCTAATTTTATTTCAGAAATATCTCAAAAACTAAGAGAAATACAGCAATTTTCGTGGAGACTTTTTTTTTAAGCTCACCTTCTCTTCTAAAAAAAGGTCTCAACTCAAATTTTGCTTTTAAAAAGCGTAAACTAGCATCACCTTTCAACTCAAAAAATTCAATCATTTCATTATCACCATTGTAAATTCATAAAAAATTACTACTCAACATTAATCAAAAAAATCTTTTTCTAAAAAATTGTTAATCAAGCAAAAGCTAAGCAAAACCAAGTAACTCCAATAAATTACGTTAATCCTCGTTTCGTCAATGATAAAATTCAATTTTTTTTAATTAAATAAAATAATTTCAGGTCTGGACGAGGTAGAGGCACTCAAGCAGGAGAACGAGGCGTTAAAGAGACGATTAATGAAGACGAAGAGAGCCCTTGAGGACACATTTAAGCACTTATCAGCGTCAAACAAGAACAAGAAAAACGTTGAAAAAGCCATTACCAAACAGCTCATGATAACAAAGAGTATTTTACAGAAAACGAGAACGTACGAAGAACCATTTGATAACTCATAATTTTCTAAGAAAAACAAATGTAATTTGTTTAATTGAACAAAAAAAATTAGGGAAATATTAATCAAATTAATTGATTTATTCTCCGCAGAATTTACCAATCGGTATTATCGTTTGTCTTATTTTTCAATGATTTTTGTCTATTAATCGTGTTTCTACTTTGTAATCGTATTATTGAACGGTTCATTCATGATCCGATTGACTGAATTCTAACTAATTGGTACTTATATTTGATATGCAATTAAGAAAATCATCATCATTATAATCGAAAAAAAAAAAATATTTTCATATTGATAAAAACAATATTTTCTAAAAAAATGAGGAAAAATAAAAAAAATACGATTTGAAGGAGAATTTTCTTGGAGTTTGTGTGATGACGTCTAAATTTATGTGTACATTGGAGAATGTAAATAATAAAAAAAAATTGTGAAACGCGAAAATTTAATCTTTTGCCTTTTTTTATGTAGAAATTTTGTCTTTTTTCTTTAATGGTAAGATGAGTTGATGGAAATTATGGGAGTCATTATATACGTGTATATAATTTAACGTTATTCATTAGTTTAGACATCTGTAAATATATCCAGGAATAAAGTGCCATTGAACTTTGTCATTTAAATGAGATTTTTTCTTTGTAATTGATTAATTAATTTTTTTGGTGGGGGTAGATGGAGTAATTAATGTAATTAGTGATTATCTCGAAAATTGTTGAGTTTACGAGAATTTATCAAGAAACCTTTTTTGTAGAGAATTTTATGGGCTTAAAAAAAGGTCTCTTGAGACTTTTCGATAAATCTACTCGTTTCGGAGATATTCTCGAAATAATCAACAGATTTTTTTTTGATCATTTCTCTTTTTTCCATTATTTCGCAGATATCTTGGAAATTGTTGGGTTTAGGGCAATTTATGAAGAGACCTTTTTTTTAGCGATAGAAAATTGCTAGAAAAAAGGTCTCTTAACATTTTTCTCTAAATACATTCATTTCCAAGATACTCGCAAAACGCAATAAATCTGCATAATACTTAATAATTAATAGGAAATTAAATTTTTTTAAACCATTTAGATTATGATAAATTTTATTATCACTTGATGACTAGATAATAATATAAAGATTCGTAATAACTGATTTTGGTTAACTTGCGAACACGACGAAATCACGTCCAGGTGGTTTTTTTTTTCATTCCATCAAATTTATAATTTTGTTTTTAAACTTTTTACATTATTTTCGTCTCATTAATCTAATCTCTCTTCCACTTTCACAATTATCTCTCTCTCTCATTTTCTTTCTACAATTAGTGATTCGTTTCGCACAAGTGTGAAAATTAAAAAATTCACGGGAGGAATGTACAGTGATTTATATAACTCGAGACTATTTTTTTCCATTTTTTTTTACATTGCACGCACTTTTAAATGTGTCTTCTGTTTTATAAATAAATTATTTTTACCTAAATTAGTTACAATATCAAGAAGTCGACGTGACTTCAATCAGAAACACAAGCATAGGCATTTTATACAATTTTTAATCGAATTTTTCAGTCCGATGTTTTTTTTTTATGATCATGAAATTAGCAAACATTTGAAAATTATTTGAATTTTCTTTTAAACGAGTAAATTATTATAAAAAAAATACTTCAGGATGATTGGGAGGTACAATCGGAAAAAAGGTAAATTTTTGTATGAAATCGTTAATAACAATTTATACAAGATGAAATTATCAAATCTGATTCAGTGAATCCGTAAAGAATGTAATGAGGAATAAAATAAGCCCCAAAAACAGAAAATTAATTGAAAATTGAAAAATTTCCATTATTTTTTACATTTCTTCAAATTTTGCAAGATTTAGAGAAAATGTAAAAAATGATGAAAATTTTTCAATTTTCAATTAATTTTTTGTTTCTAAGGCTTATTTTATTTCTCATTACATTCTTCCCAGATTCACTGAATCAGAATTGAGAACTTCATCTTGTATAAATTGTTATTAACGATTTCATACAAAAATTTCACTTTTCTTCAGATTGTACCTCCCAATTATTTTTGAAAAAAATTGCAACTATATTTTTTTGAATTAATTTGAAGTACCATGCAAATTTGCGAATTGAAAATCTTTTAGTATTGTATTATGAAACCTTCCAATTTTTCATGATACTTTAAATTTATTATTATTAACATATGAAAATAAATTCGATTATTAATTAGTTTTCAAATTTTCTGCATGTGCATATTTTTAATTTTTTTCTTCAAATAATCTACTTTTTCTTTGTTAAAAAGAAAAAAAAAAAAAAATTTTCAGATTTCTGCTATTTTCAATTTCATTGTTTTTCAATTTAATCTTTTAAATTTAAATATAAATTGTAGACTCGATTGGACGACAATTATCCTTCAATCACAATAAATCCGCGCCTTTTTCTCAATTAAATTAACAAGTACGATTTTTCACACAAATTGTGAGAAAGTATTTTTTTCAGAAGAAAAAAAAAAAGATTTTCTTTTTCATTGGACAATTTTTCATTCGACTTTTTTTTCTCCACGACATTAAATTTATCGCGATACGCGATGATACACATGTACAATAGAATTTTTCCCTATAATCAAAATTCTTTAATTCGAAGTATTTACAATATGACACCTTTTTTGAAAAATTCTATTTAATTTATACAAGCTTCGGATGATAATTAATCAATCAAGTAGACGAAGAAGATAAATTCTGCGATTTTCTCGTAGTTTGGAGAAAAATTTTACGTTGAATAATAATTTTAAAAAAGTTTTTTTTTAAATCTTGATTTTTCGCAGAACTTTTTATCTCCTTTTCCTACTTGATGCATTGAGAAGCTTTCGTGAGAGGGAATTTTCAAGTTCACAATCAACTATTCATTCAATTTTATCCTCAATTTCTTTAGAGATTTAAAATTCAGCGAGAAAATGGTAAAATATGAAAAAAGAGAAATTTTCTGAACTTATTTATGTGAATATCTCCAGAAGTAGTGAATTTAAGGAAAAATATCAAGAGACATTTTTTGTGGAAAATTGAATTCTCTACAGAAAAGGTCTCCTGTCATTTTCCCCTAAACCTACGTGTTTTGGAGATATTTTTCTAAATATTGTAAAACGTGATTTTTTTTCATTATTTTCACTAATCTCTTTCATTTCATAAATTTTCGAAATATCTCGAAAACTATTTGGTTTCGCGGAAATTGTTAAGAGGCCTTTTTTGTGGGAAATTAAATTCTCTACAAGAAAGGTATCTTGACATTATCTCCCAAACTCATTAACTTCCGAGATATTCTTCAAAAATTGCAAAATTTTACGACTTCACTGTGAAATTCGAATTTTTTTAATAGAAAATTGTGAATAAAATTGAATAAATAAATTGAATAACTATTCGCAAACATTTTCATCACCAAATCTATCACCTAAACGAATCAATGTACTTAATTTTCATCTCTTTAAATCTATAATAATTGTAACGGGAAAACGAGGAACTTGTACATAAATATATATATATTTAAATATATATATCTATAATTAATAATATCGATGCGAATGTTACATGGTACAATTTATAAGTAATAGAGCCGTTTTCATTTTCTCTCTTTTTTTGGTGGAGGATTTTTCATTTATTTCTCTCTTCTTTTTTGTCTAGGGACGGTCACGAGTATCGTCTAGAAATTCACGTCAATTGTTTATTGAGATGATTTTCACTTTTTCTAGAGGATATTCGGTGTTTTCATTGGCTTGTGCTTTCTGCGGGGTTATGTGGAGTAGTGGGGGTGGTGGTGAGGGTGCTGGGGAGGTTCACCGAGCCAAGAGTCCGGTGATGGTGGAAAATCTGGATAACCGCCACCTCCTCCACCGCCACCACCGCCACCGCTCGATTCATTGCTCAGGTCGGATGCTGGTCCTGGTACCATTCCACCTGGTCCACCTGTTTGATGAGAAAAATGAAGAAATTATAATTTTATCATTTTTTTAAAATCAATTTTAAGGAAAAAAAAAATTTGAATTTTTTTTTTGCAAAAATTGAAAAAAAATGCGGAAATTATTTTAGAAATATCTTGGAAATCATGAGATTTAGGAGAATTTTGCAAGAAACCATTTTGGTAGAGTAGAATGAGAGCTACTGAAAAGGTATTGATGAAAAATGTCGTATCTCTCTTAGTTTCTGAGATATTCTTAAAAAGGAATTAAAATTATAATGAGTGATTGAGTTTTTTGATTTTTTTCTTGAATATCGTGGAAACGAATAGATTTAGCGGAAATCTTTGGGAAATCTCTTTTATAGGGAATTTCAAGAGCTGCAGAAAAGGTATCCACGAAGATTTTCGTATCTCGCTTAGTTTCCGGGATATTTTCAAAAAAAAACGATTGTAATTGTAATTGTAATGCAATAAATTACAATTACAATTACAATTGATTGCATGATGAATTGATAAAAAAGTGACAATTTTTCTTTTATATTCTTTCTTAAATATTTTCAAAATGAGTAGATTTAGCGAAAATCTTTCGAAAAATCTATTTTGTAGAGAATTTGACGAGCTACAAAAATTTCCGTATTTATTTATTTTGAAAATATTCCGAAAATAATTTAAAAATAATGTCGAAAATTTTGAGAAAATCTCAAATAAGGAAATATAACGGATTTTTGAGAAAAAATATGGGCAAAGGAAGCCCGCCGGAGTTTAATTTAAAAATGTTCTGAAAGAAAAACGAAATCGAAAATATTTTCGAAATATTTCGAAAATAATTTCGAAATATTTTGAAAATAATTTCGAAATATTTCGAAAATTCTGAAAATCTCAAATAGGAAACTCTAACGGAATTCCTGAGAAAGCACATGGGCAGAAGAAATTGCGGGAGTTTAATTTAAGAAAATTACGAGAAAAAAAGAAAGAAAATCTAAAATATTTTCCAAATATTTCGAAAATCATTTCGAAAATCATAAAAATCTCAAATAAGGAAATACATAACGGATTTCTAGTTTTTTAACAATATAAATAGGAAACGCGCTTATTTTCCAAGACATTCCGAGAAAAATATGGATTAAAAATAAAATCAACTGCACTCGTTCTACCCCTACATGACTTAATTAAGCTCATGCAATCATCTTTTAATAAAATTTTGCCTTAGAATTTACCAATGGTCGTATAAACAGAGAGTCCAGCATCCGGTGGATAAGGGAATTGTGGTGGTAAGGACGGTGATCTCGATGTTGATAAATAGGGTGGTGTCGTGGCCCCCAAATATCCACGAGGTGGTCCTCCACCCCCATTGCCACTGCCACCACCACCTGGACTTGAGCCATCACCTTCGAGTCCCATATTGACTACTGTTCCATAGCTGTCATTACTCAAATCTGCAAAAAGTCAAAAAGATTAATGCACGAAATTAAAAGCCAAAAAAAAATCAAGATTAATGGGCTTTTTCCTGCTTCATCATTACGAATAAATAACTGATGACGAAAAAAAAAAAAAAAACGGAGAGTCAACAGAAGCTACTCAAAGGCGTATCATCTGTTCCGATTTCTAACACTGATAACAACACCCCTGTACTGAGGGAAAAAAAATGAAAAATGTTATCTATCAGAGAGGGATTCACCCGTCTGTACTTCCGAGATCTGAACTACGTGATAATGAAAATAAAAAGAAAAAGTGGCGGTATCCGGGAATGAGTGTGTCATATGGTAGAGAATAATTACATATTTTATTGGTACAGTAATAAAACTGTTTTTAGAAAAAAATAAAGCACTTCCGTGAATTATTCTTTTATGAATATCAATAAATACAGGAAATTCATTATTTTTAAGATATCTTGGAAATGAAGAGATTTAGGAGAATTCATCAAGAGGCCTTTTTTGGTGAGAATTAATTTCTCTACAAAAAAGGTCACTTGACTTTTTTCGATCAATCTACTCGTTTCAAAGATATCAAATTAATGACAGAATTCACGAAAAATTTCTGATTTCTTTTAAATTATTATCGAATTTAAAAAAATTATTTGGATTATTTAAATAGTATCTCGGAAATAAAGGGATTTAGGAGAATTTATCAAGAAACCTTTTTTTGTAGAGAATTTAATTTTCCACGAAAAAAGTCTCTTTATGTTTTTCTCTAAACCTAATAATTTCTGAGATATTAAAAAAAAAACAATTCACAACCAATTTTTTTTACTTTTTTCTAATTAAAGGGAATCATTTAGTTTATTTGGTAAATATCTTCGAAATGAGTGTGTTTGAAGAAAAATGGCAAGACATCTTTTTTCAAGAAAATTTAATTCTCCACAAAAAAGGTTTCCTGTATTTTTTCTCTAAATCCCATGATTTCCCAGATATCTGCAGAATTGTCCACAGAATTCCATCAACTCTCTCCTGCTAAAATATTTACTGTAAAATTCCTGACCTGATGAATTTCGTGATGAAAATAACAAGAAAAAAAATTAATTTAATAAATGTACAGTGTAGAGCAATAAAAAGCCCCGTAGGCGTCGTGCACGTTGTACTACACTTTTCTCTACGCTCACTCGTTCTCTTCTACCCTTTTGCAATCTTCGTGAAATCTCGGACTACGGTTGGCTGGCAGTTAGCCGAGCAATCTCCTGAATATTTGAAGAGAACCAAAAACCTTTCCCGCCCACCCCTCCAGAGTCTGTACTACAAGAGAGAGAGAGAGAGAGAGAGAGAGAGAGAATCCCCATTGTGTACCTTGAATTCCGCGTCGTCTAGCCCGAGGGATAACTTCGAAATACATCATGAAGATTCTTTTATTATTTTTCTCAAGAAAAAGCTCTTATTCCTTCGTTCTTGCGGATGAATTTACTTACCGTGATGACCAAAGGACGAGTCAAGATCGACCTTGAGCTCATCCTTGTCGAGGAGTTTGTCGTGCCTTGGGGAATGTCCACCAGCACCATTGCCCTTCATATTTCGGAAGTATTGGGACCATCTCGTTCTTCCTGCATCTTTCTTCAGTCTCTTCTCTTTCGCCCTCCTTTAAAAAAAAAAAAAAATGAATTTAATTAGGGCAAGAGCATTTTTTTTGTGGGGGGGGGGGGGGGGGGAATTTTGGTAACTAAACGAGATAGAGAGATTTTTGTGGAAAGAAAAGGAGAGGTAGAAAAAAGGGAATTAATAAAATCGTACTATCTCGTTTAATTTCCGGCATTTTCGAGAAAAAAGGAAATTTGCTGAGTTTACCGATTTGAGTTTGTCTCGATTATCTCGGAAACTAAGAGAGATGAGAAATTTTTATAGAAACCTTTTTTGTAGAGCACAAAAAGACCTAGAAAAAAGGTTTCGACGAAAATTTCGCTATTTTGCTTAGTTTACGAAATATTTAATCCTGAAGAGATGAAAATAGCGGAATCAACTGATTTTTCAAATCAAGCTTTTGAGAGCATTTCTAAATTGAAGCGAGATATTAAAATTTCCATAGAAATTTTTTTTTGGATACTGCAAAAAGAGCTAGTTGAAATTCATTTCTAAACTGCCTCTATTTCCCCATAGTTTTCGAAATAATCGCAAGAAAATATGATAATGAAATTAGCATACATCTAAAATAGTTTTTGCAATTTTTTGTAAATGAATTAATTATTACAAAAAAAGGATTTTAAAAATATGCACTCATAGTTTTTTAAAGTTTTTATATGTGCATATTTTCCATTTTTTTTTTCAGATAATTTATTTACTAAGAAAAAGAAAAAAAGAAAAATTGTCTGATGTCTGCTATATCCAGTATTACAAGAAAATCAAAAAATGAAATAATTTTTACCTATTTTGAAACCAGACTTGAACAACACGCATATCTAGTCCAGTGTCCTGTGATAATTGTTCCCTAACGTGTCTCGCGGGTTTGGGACTATTATTGTAGGCAAGTTTGAGTGTTTCCAATTGTTTGGCAGTTATCGTTGTTCTCGGCCTCTTGTTTGGTTGATCACCGTCAATACTTCCACCGTCAGCCAACTCTGAAAACATTGAAAAATTTAGCAAAAAAATCCTTTGCATTCAATTCCCAAAGAATATCGTCCTCTGCAAATCAAAGAAGCGCGCAAGTCTTGCGCTTTTATCGTCACCTCAGAAACAAAGGGGCGTAAGTGCTGCACTTATGCCACTTTCCTTAGAAACAAAGGGGCGTAAGTGCTATGTATAAGCATAGCACTTATGCCTTTTTATTTCTAAAGCAAAGAGATATAGGACTTACGTCCTTTCATTTCTAAGGCAACGATATATATAGGACTTACGCCCCTTTATTTCTATGGCAACAATATTATGGGACTTACGCCCCTTTATTTCTAGGGCAACAATATATATAGGACTTACGCCCCTTTATTTCTATGGCAACAATATTATGGGACTTACGCCCCTTTATTTCTATGGCAACAATATATATAGGACTTACGCCCCTTTATTTCTAAGGCAACGATATATATAGGACTTACGCCCCTTTATTTTTAAGGCAACAATATTATGGGACTTACGCCTCTTTATTTCTAAGGCAACGATATATATAGGACTTACGCCCCTTTATTTCTATGGCAACAATATTATGGGACTTACGCCCCTTTATTTCTAAGGCAACTATATAAACATAAATTTTCCTTACCTTTCGCTTTCGCCTGTTCGTAATCGGGCTTGCAAACGAGCTTTCTGTCCTCCATAAGGTAATACTCATCGCCAGTATCAAGTTGTCTTGAGCACAATGCACACGAGAAACAGGTGAGATGATAAACGAATTCCTGGGCTCTTCTAACAACTTGTGAAGGTGCCAGTCCTTGGCCGCAGCCAGCGCACTTCGTCCCGAAACGCCTGACACACCAACAACACACAATATTTGACATTACATTCACAAATTTAAATGAGGCGATGAATCTCAAGGGGAAGAGGGGCGAAATTTACTTGGGAAGGGAAAAGGGCAAAATCAGAGGGATTTAAGTTTTTTTTTTTTTTTTTTTTGGAGGGCGAGAGAGTGAATTGAATTGATTGTCAGAGGGAATTGGAATTTGTTTCGGTGGAGAGGAAGTGGCAAATTGTCAGGGGTCTGACGTACAAATGGGGAAAAGTTTTCCTCTGGATAAGAAAAATGGCGCTCAAAGACATACCCTCATACTCTGATGGAGGATAAAGAGTGGAGATAGGAGAGGATGCCTGTCGCAATCGATAGAATTCACCCTTTGGCGTTTCTTTGGGAGAGTAGAGAAAGTGGAGATTTGGGAGGAAAGTGTTTGGTGTAGTTTGGAGATTTTTTGGGATTTTTTTGAAGATATCTTTTAATTGGAATGATAATAAAATTAGCACACATTTTATTAATTTTAGAATTTTTTTTGTGAACAACTAAATTATTATGACAAAAAATACTCCAAAAATTTGCAAAGACTTTTCTGAATTTTTCTACATGTGCATGTTTCTTTATTTTTTTTAAACCCGTTTATTTCAGTAGTGAAAAGGTAAAACAGAACGATTCGATTTTTTCTTCCAACAGGTTTTTGAGAATTCGTAAGACTGGGGCAAAATGGACCTCCAAGATAATATGATTCATGAATTTTTTTCAGAACGAAGGACTTTGTGGCAAAATTCCAAAAAATTTGAGAAGGTGCTCCAATATGTGGGCATTGTTAGTGAATTTTTTGAAATTACTTTGAAGAAGTCTTCACTCTCAAAAAAAAAATAAAAATCATTTTGAACTGCAGGTCCATTTGGTTCCGAATTCCTCTATCTCGAAAACTAATAGGAATAGACCTGTTTCGTCCTAGTCTTTTTTTGTAGCTCTTGAAATTCTCTACGAAAAAGTATTCAAGCAAAAATAGCTCTATCTCAATAGACAAAATTGATTAATTTTATTTCACCTTCTCACTATTGATTTTTCTAAAAAATTGATCAAGATTTAAAATTCTCGGTTTTCTCGTATTTTTAGAATCATCTTTCGATTGATTAGATATAGGAAAAATTAGTGAGAGAGTTTTTATAATGGGGACTGAAATTCTCTAAAAAAAGGACTCTCAAGGACTTTCTCTTAATATTTTATTAAGTATTTTATTTCAAGACATATTAAAAAGAAAATCTGCAGGAAATTTTTGGAATTTTCAGGATTTACTCATTTTTTATTTGGAGGAGTCCTGTTTGTGGAATAAAAATTGATGCTTACTTGAAAAAATCATCTTTGCAGAACACGTGACCATTTCTAGCGAAGCACTTGTTTGATAATCTCGCGCCACAGTCATGACAGGTTAGACAACGTGCATGCCAACATCTTTCCAGGACTCTCAGAACAAATCTGTCTAGTATCGCCTCCTGGCAACTGCTGCATTTTGGTATGGATGCTGTAACAAATAGGCAAAAACAGAAAATTAGTATTTAATTCTTTGAAAAATCCTTGCAAATTTTTTTTTCATCAAAGAAATCTCCGAAACCACGAGGTTTAGGAAAATTTTCCAAGTAACCTTTTTTGTAGCTCTTAAATTTCTCTACAAAAAAGGTTTCTTGTCTTTTTTCTCCAAACCCACTCGCTCCAAAGATATGCACAAAAGAATTCACCACAAATTTTCTAGATTTAAAAATTTACAAAAATAAAAAAAAAAATAACTCAATATTATTTTATGAATATCTCCGAAATGAGCGAGTTTAGAGAAAAATCTCAAGGACCTTTTTTGTAGAGAATTCAATTTTCCACAAAAAAGGTCTCTTGCAAAATCCCCCTCAACCCCACCGCCTTTGAGATATTCTCAAAATAATCCATCCAAAACTCCCAAACTCCACTTTTTCAAGTTTTTTCTCCTCAAAAAAACTTACACAACAAAATTTCCGGTATATTTCCAGGCAAAATAATTCCACTATTGTCCAAAGAATTAACTCCCCTGCCCGTATTAATATTACTGTGATGTGATTCTGGGCTGCTCTGTGGCGGTGTTAATACTTCTCCACGACCGCGATAAATCCCGCTGTCAAGTGTCAGCATCTCGCAGCCCAGCATATCGATCCCAATCATGACACAACCGTTAAAGTCCCGTATAAATTAAATATAAAAAAAAAATCACTCAATCATCACATGGACACACATTAATTTATCGATATCATTTCTTAACTGATTTCAAAGCTGAACGTCTTGTTACGCATTTCTCCTCATTCTATCTCTCGTATCCAGAGGCCTTAATAAAAAAAAAAAAAAAAAAAAAAAACCGTGTTACGTAAGAATCTCGGCCACGGGCATCGGCATCGGCTACTGCCTTTATCTAATCAACAATTCTCGTGTCGATCAATTTTCCCCCTCAATTCCCCGATTTTTTTAAAATCGATTTTCGTTCAATTTTTTTTTTTTCTTTCCATTTAATTCAGTTTTAATTTGAAAATGTGGAGCACATTTATATCGATTTGATAATCGATGAATCGAATTGATCTCTCGATCGATACATCGATCCTGAACTTTTTCCAATGATTTCCAAAAGAAAAAAAATCGATAAAATCAAATTGTCTTCAATTTTTTCCAAAAAAATCAATCACTTGGAAATTTTTTTTACAATTTGTTTTTTTTTTTTTTTTTGAAAAAAATAAACAAAAAAAAATACACAACACAAAAACTGTAGTGAACAGTGCGAGACCACGCGCACGACTGCCTGGGTTTATCTGCTGTGCTCTTGCGCACGTGTATCGCATGAAATTCCCCCTCCCCCCCCCTTTCGCCCCCATCATCTATTCACCCCTCTGACAGGATTTAGCTGGATAAAAAAAAGCACCAAGTAGTGGTGGAGGAACTGCTGGGTGTGGTCGCAACCCCTTTGCCACCCTCGCCTCTAGGGTGACGATTGGTTGGGGCTTCCACCCGCCTCCAGTATGGCGTGCGGTGTCCCTAGATGTGCGCGAGAAGATCATAAAGAAAGGTTGAATGAATTCAGTAGTGAAGAGGTAAAACAGGATAAATCAACTTATCTTTGTCATCATTTCAATGGAAATATCTCGGAAACTAAGCGAGATAAGGTGATATTATTTATCTTTTTTTTTGTAGAGAATTTCAGGAGTTACTAAAGATTTTCAGGACAAAATTGCTCGATTTCGCTTATTTTCTGAGGTTTTTTCAAAAAACTAAATGAGAAAAAAATAGACTTATCTTGTTCTACTTCTTCGCTACTGAATGCAAGATAAAAAAAAAATTGTTGAATTTTTGGAGTTTTTGGGAAAAATTGGTTGTTTCTAGAAACTTTCGAGGGAGTGGGGAGATAAAAAAAAGGGGGGGGGAGGGAGGAAAGCGCCATTTTATAATCTTACTCGCGGATTTCTTGTCGCAAGTCTTTATCCCTTTTTTCATTTATTTATTTTGTTGTCTTAGGGACAAAGGGGCGTAAGTGCGGTTTGTAAGCATGGCACTTACGCCCCTTTGTTTCTAAGATGATTTATTCTCCGGATCATCCACTTCGCCTCATCTTTTTCCCTTTCATTACGAAATACTAGAGAAATACCATCCCTCATTTCCTTTTCTTCTTCTCTGAGGTATATATATATATGGCTATATATAAGCATAGCCACTTACGCCACTTTGCTTCTAAGATTACGATATATATATGCAATTTCTTTCTCGGAGGTAGGAAATTTCTTTCTTTTGAATTATAACTCCTACGCTTCTCATTTTCACGGGTTTTTTCGTGCATTATTCGTTGGAGGAGTTCGATGCAAATTTTATCAGGCGAAGAGATGTGTTTTTTCATTGCTTACTTTTTTTTTGTGGAAACAAAAAAAATTGATTGATTTATGTGATTATTTTTTGTTGAATATCTCGGAAAGTAAAAGAGATAGGAAAATTTTTGTAGAGACTTTTTTTTTAGAGAAGAATTGGAGCTGCAAAAATGTGATTACTGAAATTTTCCTATCTCGCTTAGTTTCCGGGATTCTCTCCAAAATTTCAGATTTCCTACTTATCTTTGTTGCCGTTTTTTTTTTTTTTTAGATTTTATGACATTTTTGTGATTTTATATGTTCATTTTGTGTTATAAATATATTTTAAATTCGGATTTTCCTTTTTTTCCAAATTTTGATAATTTCCGTTTCGAGATTTCTGGTAAAATCTCAAATTATTTCAGATAAACTAATTTTTTTGTTTTTTGCTTTCGAATGGAAGCTATGAGATCATCAGAATTTTCGATTATAATTTTTTTTATAGAAGATACTTAAAAGGATCTGAATAGAGAGAAATCGATATTTTTAGCGCATGTTTATGTGTGTGTGTGTGCATAAAAGTCTCAGTTACAGCAAAACGGTTTTATAGAAAAATTTCATATTTTGTGGAAAATTTCCTCTCGAAGAACTCTATTTTTTAAGCTTCATTTGAAGAGAATCCGATCGGTACTTTTTGAGATATGTCCATTTTTCGAAAATCAGTTTTTAATGGAATTTCTGGAAACTATTGAACTGATGTTATTTATACTCATATGTTATCTCGTGAGTTGTATCAGTTAGATGCCTGTGAATTTTGAGCTTCTTTGCATGATTAGTTCTCGAGTTATTGGCGTTTTAATGAATTTTTCAAAATTTGATATTTTGATGATGGTTTGAGAAAAGTTGTATCACTTCCATTCGGAAGCATATTGCTAAAGTATCAGCAGAAAAAGCTATATCAGTTGGAAAGCAATACTATTATCCACTTGTTTTTATTCAAGCTTCTGAGCCCGTTCAAGGCGCATTCAGCATAGGAGAAAGAAAATTACTTTCGATTGAAAGTGTAATTATTTTTCTTATTCCTTTCATTTTATGAATTTTATGAATATCTCAGAAAATATTAGGCTTAGGAAAATTTCTCGGAAAACCTGTTTTATAGCTCTTGAAATTCTCTTTAAAAAAGGTTTCTTCAGATTTTCCCCTAAATTCACTCGCTTCAAAGATATTCGCAATATAAACCACTCAAAATCATCAATTTTCTTTAATTTCCATTTAAAAAATAAAAAAAAATCGAATTAATGTATTATCCACTTTTTTTTTTAATGCTCCTGCTGCACTTGTTCTGGAGTATAGTCTGAGTGTCGTAAGGTTGTTCTCCTTCTATCCTCTACTGAATTACCGATGAAATATTATTCATCGCGTCTATCTCGAGAAAAACATTGTCGCCTTTTGTCTGATTGAAACAATGAGAATTTTCCCTTTTTTTCATCGATAAATACGATTTTTTTACTGCGGTTCACCGCATTTTTTCTTTCCTTTCTCAAATACAATGAGACTGAGGGCAACGTCAATGACGCGTACGACAGATTTTTATGGGCTCGTTCTGCATGTATATGCAAGCGATATGCAAAATTATTGGCCATCTGTCGCACGCACGTCTTTTTTTTCATCGTTCGCTTACCCCCAAAAGGTCCAATGAATGTCGTCAGGTGGAAAATCGTAGTTCTTCACGGTGCATTACACAGAAACACGCTGAACACGCGCCTAACCGAGTAAGTGTCATCTGACGTTTTATTTTTTTTTTCTCCCCAATTGTGCATTACAGAAATTGGTAATAATTCAGAGAGAATCATGCAGATGTGTTTTCTACGATAAAAAAAATAAATCTTAATGAAAAAGATGAAAAAAATATGTCGAAAATTCTGCGGTTTGTTTTTGAAAAGGCTCTCGGAAAGTAAGCGAGATAGAGCAATTTTGCTCGAATACTTTTTTGTAGAGAATTTTGAGAGCTACAAAAAAGGATTCCAGTGAAATTGCGCTATCTCGTCTAGTTTCCGTGATAATTGAGGAAAATGCTTCGGAAAATGGGGATTACAAAATTATCGATTCATTCAGACATTCAAGAGTTTCGTGAAATTTTCCTCTTTTTCAATAATAATAAGAAAAATTATTTTTAGGGGTTGTGTAATGGATTATTCCTCTGTATATAGACATTGGAGAGAGGGGAGAACTGTAGAATGACAGGTTGAAAGTACGAGAGCGCGTCGACACGCCTCCAGGAGTCATCGCGTACATAAAAAGATATTCCACCGTAGGGATTTACATTGGGTATATACATATATACATATATATATATATATATAAAGTGCTTTGGCAACGGGTGAATTTTTTTCGTTTCTTTCTCGAGACTGGTAAGAAGTTTACGAGGGGTGGGACGGGGCGGACAGAAGCCTCAACAAATTATGACATTCATACATTTTTTTTTCACCACTCTTTTATTTTCAGTTGAATTAAAAAAAAGTCGGTTAAGGTATTAGATTGGTGGTAGAAGGGCGTATGTCACTGCAAACGTGTGAGAATAGATTTTTTTAATTTTTTGGGAATATCTCCTGGTTTAATGATTGTATCACGAAAATTCGATGATCTGTGGAAAGATGAGAATATTTGCCATCAATTCATATCGTTTTTCCATCGATTTTTCATGGCTTTCGAGGTCATTCAGTAGTGAAAATGTAAAAACAAGAGAACTCCAATTTTTTTCTCAATCTTTTTCTAAGGATATCTTGAAAATTAAGCGAGATAGTGCGATTTTTGTGGAAAAACCGTTTTTTGTAAAGAATATCAAGAGCAATGAAAAATAATTCCTGCAGAATCGCTCTATCTCGCTTAGTTTCCGAGGTATTCTCAAAAAAAGATGGGAAAGAAAAATCAATTTTTATTAAATGAGTTATAAATTTTTCAAAAAATTGATAAAATTCCCCTTCACATTTCCCCACCAAAATATCTGCTACACGTTTTCCTCCCGAAGTTTCTTTAGTTTTCCAATTAAATCATCAAAAAAAACTCATCCCCAATAGTTTTTCCATATTTCCATAATTAAATCCGTAAATATTCCCAAAAATTCCATTTTTTCTAGCAAAACTTTCGAATTTCTATAAAATTAAAAAAAAAATTCACTACACTTTTTTTTCTCTGGAATTTCCTCAGATTTTCAATAAAATCATCAGAACCTTCCCATTTCCAATGATTTTGCCAATTTCTATGACTAAAACCCGGAGATATTCTCAACAAACTGAAATTTTTTCACGAAATCGTCGAATTCTCATGGAAATTCCCCCCCCCCCCCCCCCCCACCAAAAATCTGCCACACGTTTTCGCCCTGAAATTTCCCTAGCTTTTTAATTAGAACATCAAAAATCTCTCATCTCCAATAATTCCACCAGTAGCTGTAATTAAAACCGAAGATTATACCCAAAAATCTAATTTTTTTCCCAAAAACATCGAATTTTGCATGGAATTCTCAAAAGAAGAAAAAAAAAGAAATCTGTCCTACATTTTCCCCTTAAATTTCCTCAGCTTTTCAATGAAATCATCGAAAAAATCCTATAGCCAAGAATTTCTCAAAATTTCATCGATTTTCCATGTTCCACATAATATCTTAACACACCAAAACAAAAAAAAAATTAATTGTGAATAACGTTTGCATTCAGATGACGATGATTATTTATTTTTCCGTGTAAATTGGGATCTGGGCGTAGATGCAGAGTGCGGCATTGAATTATAGACCCGGGACGACGATAAATTACCTTGGCCGCCCCTTTTACCATGAATACGTATCCAGAAATGCACGATAGAATCCATTTACGCATATGGTTAAAAGTTTTGCTCCTTTTACGATTACGTAATGCAGAATATGAGTTAACCCCATAAATAGGGATAATATCGAATAAAAAGGCAAATGTTCAATACAATTTGATTGTTGACTTTTTTTTTTTTTTTTTTTTTCCTTTAAAGGGCGGTGAATTTCTGGGGGATGACATTTGGCGCGTATTCAAAACCGAGATATGACTATGAATGTCAAAGTGAGGGATTTAATATGCGTAAATTTTCACATTTTTATTCACGAGTCATTTTGCGAATGATTTATTGCCCCGATTTATGCCGATTCAAATCGACTTGTGGTCTGACCCTTTTCCATCGATAGAAAATCAGTGTTTTTTTACATTATTTCTATATTTTTTTCTTTAATTAAGGTGGTATCCCAGAGTACAGTCGATAAAACAGAAAAAAATGAGGATTTGTAGGTTAGTTTCCAATTAATTACTGATAATTCGGGAAAAAGTGCCTTAATTTACCCGAAAAAGTGACTAAACTATGCGAAAGTCATATCTTCAGCTTGTGAATATAATTTTTTTTTGCTCGAATTTTTTTTACATTAATCTCCTATCATATGCAATGAGATAGAGAGAGAGGCAAATAGTTACGACTACCTTCTAATTAAAATTTCTCAATAACTATACGGAGAATTGAACATTTTTTTCTTCTATTATTTAGTTAAAATGCTGTTCTCTTCGTCAATTGTTTTAAAATAATGGGTCAACCCTGTGGTTTTTTAGTAATTTCGTTATTTCTGTCCGATTTAGGGCGTTTCATCTCCACCACCGCTATTTTCAGTAACTTTGATAATTCATATCTCATAAACTACACGGGCAAAAATTGTGAAAAAATTCAGAAAAATGTAAAAAAATATCATCTTTGATACGCCATTAAAGAAATAGGGGGTTAACTATACTAGTTCGCTGGAATACTACGGATCGACGTGATTTTCCGTCGTTTTCGTTGAATATCTCGAAAACTAAGCGAAATTTTTGTAGGAACCTTTTTTTGTAGAGGAAAATACAAGTTAAGGATGTTAGGGTGAGGTGGTCGGACATAACCTTAATTTTTTGTATGAAATTGTAAATAACTTCGTATACACAATAAAGTTCTAAAAAATCATTTTCTCCATGTTTGAAGAATGTAATGAGGAACAAAATAAGCCGTAGAAACAAAAAATTGATTGAAAATTGAAAAATTGGCTGCATTTTTTACATATCTTAAATTTCTCAAGATTCAAAAAATGTAAAAAATGCAGCCAATTTTTCAATTTTCAATCAATTTTTTGTTTCTATGGCTTATTTTGTTCCTCATTACATTCTTCAAACATGGAGAAAATGATTTTCAGAACTTTATTGTGTATACGAAGTTATTCACAATTCTATACAAAAAATTAAGGTTATGTCCGACCACCTCGCCCTAACATCCTTAAAAAAATGTAATTACCAAAATTGCTCTATCTTGCTTAGTTACCAAAATATCCAAGAAAAACCAAATGTATTGAATTTTCTGATTTCATTTTCTTGTTGATTATCTCCGAAACTAAGGAAGATAGAGAAATTTCCCTAAATACCTTTTTTGTACACCGCGAAAAATATTTCAAAATCAAAAAATATCTTAAAACTGCCAATCACTAACAACAGCATCCCCAAAGTATTTCAAAAGTGTCTACAAAAGTATCTTAATTTCAAAAACTTCTTCCTCATAGTATTCCTTCCCAAAATATTCCCCAAAATCCCCAGAAAAAAAGCATTTTCCTCCACTTCGTCGCATTTTCCAAAAGTCTCGAGACATAAATCAACAAAAAAAAAAGGTAAAATGTCAAAGAGAAGAGCAGATGGGATATATAGTTCACAGTTCGGATGACTTTTGTTATAGGACAGTGCGCAAAAATAAGAGAATAGCAGCAGAGACGTATAAAAGAGGGGGCGCCTGCGTGGGTGTGCCGTCACGCTACGATAACCTCCCCCCCCCCCCCCCTCCCCCTCCCCTCTCTTTCTCTCTCAAACGCCAGTTTCCACCCCCGTTGAGCCAGTCGCCTTTGCGCGCCTCAAATCATCCACCCTCGCTCTCTCTTTCCTTTATCTCCGCGTGTGTATGCGCGCGCTCGTTCACTCTCTCTCTCTCTCTCATTCTATTCTGTTGAAAATCCCGTGAACACCCGAGTGAGCTTACAAAGCTCGATGACAGGTCCCGCGCGCACTCGTTACGGACTCTCTTTTGGGTAGCAATGTCACTCATGTATAGGCGACCCCTCTCACACCTTTTTCCTCTTTATTTCACGTTTTTTCTTTTTTTTTTTTTTTTTTTTTTTGTTAGTGAGTCTTTTTCCATTCTTTAAAACATAACGCAACGATAATCAAAGTCAAAGGTAACGCGAGGATAATTTTTATTCTCCTTTCTGATTACTCGGGATCAAAGGAAAAAATTGGAAATACAGGGGCTTTGATTTTTTTTTTTTTTGGCTTCTTTTTTTATTTATGGATTGAGTGCGCGCGCTGTTGTGCAGTAATTTCAGGGATTTTTCTTTTTTTCACGGTTTGATGGAAAATTGAAGTGGGAGAAGCAATTTTTTGGGAGATTATTAGGGAGGTCGGGGGAAAAGTAAAGGGATCTTTGGAATGAGAGGGTTTAGGGGAAAATGTCAAGAGACCTTTTTTGTAGAGAATTCAACTCTCTACAAAAAAGGTCTCTTCATAAATTCATTCAACCCCAATGGTTTCGGAGATATTTAAGAGATAAAGGTCTTAAACGTGAATAAAAGAAATTATTGACATTCTGAACTAAAAAAACGACAATAATTCGAAATTTTTTTTGGGAGTAAAGGACTCTACCCAAGAATTTGAAAAAATTCAACAATAATTTGCACATATTGGAGCATTTTCTCAAATTTTTTCATATTTTTTATAAAATCCTTCATTCCAAAAAAAAATCCTAAATTTTTTTTCTCGCAAAAAACCAAATAATTGAATTTAAATTTCTTTTTTTTTATTCGAGCAAATATTTGAAAATACGTAAAAAAAATAATGAATTGGATAAAAATGAATGGGAGAATGATTCCGATATCATAAATCACAGGGATGAATCCAATAAAATTAATAATATCAATATCTTCCATTCGATAAACTGGGGGAAATAATATTGGGCAAATAAGTATAAAATACGTACAATGTGTTCGCGGGACTGGTTAATACGTGCACATGTGTTTTTTTTTAGCGTCCGGTGCTTCTTTTTTGTACCATCGCCAGATGAAGAGAGTGGGAGGGGAATAGAGACGAGGAAAAGGGATGAAAGAACGAGAGAATTTCGATAAAAACTACCCCGCTGTCTGTGTTTTCACTCGTTTTGGCCGCTGGGGCAGGGAGGGCGCACTCTTCTCCTTTGTCCTGCGTCCTTCCCACTGGCGATGGAACAACGGGGGATATCAGGGATAATGGTGCAGTGACTTCTATCATGACTTTTGCGGATCCGAATAAACACTCGGTTAATCGAATTTCTTCATTTTGTAAATAGATCGAAAAACAATGATTTTAAGGGCATTGACCTTAATGTCTTTTTTTAAGGAAAATTCAATTCTCTACGAAAAAGGTCTTTTGATAGCTTTTTTTCTAAACTCAGACATTTTGGAGATATTGACGAAATATGCGACTCACTGTTTTTTTTTTATTATCTCTTCCGTCTCTTCTGTCTTTTTTTATTATGGGGGTTTATTGAAGGATATGAAAAAGTTTTGCGTATAACAATATATGTAATATAGGAAAAATCAATATTTCTGAAAAAATCTTTAAAGATTGACATTTAATTGCCCTTTTTTTTCAACAGTTTTTATGATTTTGGATTTTTTTGGAATTTTTTAGAATATCTTTGGAATTCCAGAACTTTTTCAAATTGAACTCCAGCAAGCTTTTTTTGTTGAATATTTTTTTTTTCAAACAGTTTTTTCGATCTTGGGATTTTTTGGAATTTTCTAGAATATTTCGAGAATATTTCACAATTTTTTTCAAATTGAACTTCGGCAACCTTTTCCTACTGGATTTACAGAATTTTATCAGAATACCTTTTTAAAAGGAAATTCAATTTTCCACAAAAAAGATATCTTGAACTTCTCCCCTAAACCCACTCGTTTTAGAGATATTTGCAAATCCCTCGACTCCCAATTTTTTTGATTATCTCATCTCTTCCCAATTTCAAAAATACCTCAAAACCTACTGGGCTTACAGGATTTTATTAACAGCCCTTTTTTCTGTAGAATCAAATCCTCCACAAAAAAGGTTTTTTCATATTTTCCCCTAAACCTACTTTTTTCGGAAATATCCTCTGAAAATCTCTCTGAAAAAAATAATTCAGCGTAAATGAAAAAAAACAAGTGGATAATAGTATTGCTTTCCAACTGTCATAGCTTTTTCTGCTGATACTTTAGCAATATGCTTCCGAATGGAAGTGATACAACTTTTTTCAAACCATCATCAAAATATCAAATTTTGAAAAATTCATTAAAACGCCAATAACTCGAGAACTAATCATGCAAATAAGCTCAAAATTGACAGGCATCTAATTGATACAACTCTCGAGATAATATATAAGTATAAATAACATCAGTTCAATAGTTTCCAGAAATTCCATTAAAAACTGATTTTCGAAAAATGGACACATCTCAAAAAGTACCGATCGGATTCTTTTCAAATAAAGTTTAAAAAATAGAGTTCGTCGAGAGGAAGTTTTCCACAAAATATGAAATTTTTCTATAAAACCGTTTTGCTGTAATTGAGACTTTTATGCACACACAGACAGACATTCGCTGAAAATATCATTTTCTCTCCATTTAGATCATTTTAAGTATCTTTTATTAAAAAAATTACAATCGAAAATTCTGATGATTACATAGCTTCCATTCGCAAGCGAAAATCGAGTTTTTGAGGCAGAACACTAATTTCTTCAACAAATCGCATCAGTTCGAACAAAAAAAAACATGTCCTTCACTATAATACCCAAAATGAACTATCCAAGGACACAACCATATATAACTTGAGTTCCTGCATAATGCATGATGTTACGCCCATAGCGTGTCCCGCGCACTCGCTCAGATCAATTCACGCATACAGTAGAGACATTAGTTGGCCCATTAGCCGTTTTAGTTTCACACGTGTGTACTCCCTGATAATAATCTCCGATTTACCCGGACTGTACGACACTTTTCAATCCATCACATTTCTGTTTGTCTGTTCTCCAATCAAGATTTCAATATTTTTCTACTGAGCACTGCAGAATTTATCAATAAAAGTTTCTAGGTATCGTCTACTTAGATTAGCGATTTATCGATTTGGAATCTATTTTTCTCTATTTTTTTTAAATCGATTCTTCACCTTTCTCCGGAATTTTGAGTTAAAAAAATCATGAAATTGAAATTAATGGTTTTTTTTTATTAAAAATTTGAAAATATCTCGGAAACGATGAGGTTTAGGAGAATTTATCAGGAAACCTTTGATGAAGAGAATTAAATTCTTTCCAAAAAAGGTTTCTTGACATTTTTCGATAAATTCACTCGTTTTAGAGATATTTACAAAATAATTTAAAAAATTTCTTTTAACTCTGTAGTGACTTAAAATGAGTCAAAAAATTTGCAATGGATTTCTTCTTTGTAAATATCTTCAAAATAAGTGGATTTAGAGGAGAATGTCAAGAGTTTTCCTTTTTGGAGATAATTAAATCCTCCACAAAAAAGGTTTCTTTTCTCTAAACCTACTCATTTTAAAGATATTTCCAAAATAATCTAAATGATTTCTTTCAATTTACTAGTAATTCAAGAAAAATCAAAAAAATTTTGTGAATTCTTTCATAAAGCTCTTCTAAACAATTAGGTGCATCATAAAAAGTCAAGAGACCTTTTTTGTAGAGAATTCAATTCTCTTCAAGAAAGGTTTCTTGACAAATTTTCCTAAACCCCATCATTTCCTAGATATTCCCAAAATAATCACCATAAAACCAAAATAATTAGTTTTTCCGGATTTCAAATTTTTTTATTAAAAAATTCCAATTAAAAATTTCCATTTGGAAATTTCCAATTGAAAATTTCCAATCGAAAAGTTCCATTTGAAAATTTTCAATTCTTCGGCAAGTCACGTATGATTTTTTTTCCATGGATTAACCGTGCGTTTGTTGTTTTTTTTTGTTACGTTGCAAGTACGTGGGACCATTTAGCAAGTACATTAAGGAAATTGCGTGGACTCTCAACACCGCACCCTGAATACATCCGATCGTTTACTAGAATGAGTCTTCATACAGAGGGAGCACTGGGGCGAGGCGGAGAGGGAGCGAGAAAGAAGCTGATATAGAATGTTAAAGAGAAGAAGGCAAAAGAGAAGGGTGAGAGGGGGGGGGGTGGGGTGGATGGCAGAATGGAGACAAGTAGGGTCAAGTGAACTAAAGCGAAGTACTTGGGGATATGGGGTGGTGTTGAGGGGACAATATACGCTATGTGAACAGGGTAGAAAGATGGCTTTAATCTATTACTCACTGGATATATAGCAAAGTGGCTTCTTGTTATACGCTCGTTTTGCCGGGAATGTATAACTAGGGCACATTGGCGGGATTTTCAATGAGGTTTGAAGAAGGGTTTATCGTTTATTGGCAACTTCATTTGGACACTCAGTTGATGTTAATTATTTGGATTTAATTATTTTTGGGAATTTATTCGATTATTTAGGTGATAATTGAAGGGAATAGAGGGGAAGAGTGAGGATTTTTCTTAAATTGTTGAGAATAAGATTTTTTGGTGATTTTTTCGGGAAGCTGGAGAAATTTTGAAAGGAAAACATGTTTTAGAATTTTTGATTTTTTTTTTAAAACTTGATTTTCTTTGGGTGACTAGAATTGGGACGCGCACTTGCGCTCGCGTGTTGAGCTATATTGGATGTTAATGGTCAAGTATGAATATGTTTATAATGAAACTATGAAAAAATGAATTTTTTCTATAAAAAAATACATTTTTTGCTAAAATGGATTTTTCTTCTGAAGAAATGGATTTTTTTATGTAAATAATTGCTATATCTTCCCAATCGCAACCTTTTATAATTGCAATTCAATTTTAATTTTTTTATATATATGAGAGTGTGAAGTTTGTTCAATTCATTTATCTTTTTTCATTTTTCTATTCAGTTATTCTTCATTTTTTTGACATTCATTTATTCAATCTGTCATTTTTATTCATTTCTCTGACAAATCTTCAGCGACATCATTTTTTTTTACCGATATTTTATCTTGTATAAATTAATGGAGATGCGATCTTTCGCACTATCTAAGAGATGAACTGATGTTGAATCCACGGATGACGTTAAAATATCATTGTTATCACTGATTACCGATTAACCATAGTGACATTATTTAGAGTCGAAACCTATTCTTTCTCTGTAATTTTCCGTCTGGGTTTTCAGAAAGAATAAGGGTTAAGGGCCCCAGATAATTGAAATAGCTTTTGGTTTCAAAATTTATTTCAATTGCCCTTAAAGGTCGTGTATACTGGGACGATTCTTGGAAACAGAAATGCTGTAACGATCCAATAAAATAGAATATGATTTTTTAATTATATCTATATTATGTATTTTATCATTATTTATTGTATAGATGGAAAAGTTGAAATTTAGTTCCATAGTACTCGAATCTATGCATTATCTATGCCATAACGTAATGTCATAATGGCCGTGGATTTTTGAAGGTGACAAAGAAAGTTCCCTAAACCAGTGTAAACTGGTACTCCAAAAAAAATTCCCTATACTATTCTATACTATACTAGCTATTCTAGCTATTCTAGCTATTCTATACTAATATAATATGATATGGTATAGCTAGGTTTAGGGAAAATAAAACGGTGACAAAAAACGTTTCATGCTTTTTTTTTAGAAGGGAAAATTGGGGAAAAATGGGGAAGGGGGGGGGGGGTATTGACAGGATTATCAATAAAGTTTGAGAAAGGGTTTTAGTGTTTATTGGCAACTCCATTTGACTGCTTTTAGTAAATTATTGGGATTCAATTATTTTCAGAAATTTATTCGATTTTTTTCAGTGAAAATTAAAAATTGATAAATGATGTTTATTAAGTTTTGGGGAGAAAGTGTTCGTCGAGTTGAAGAAAATGCGAATTATGAAAGCAATTGTGCTGAAATTATAATTTCATTGCATAACAAAATTTTACAAAATCGAAATTAGAATATTAAAGTAGCAGAATAATGAAAATCAAATGAAAACTAAAGAAAAAATAGAAATTGAATGAATAGAGGCGGAAAAATCGGGATTTTCAGGAAACTGTTAAAAATTAAGTTTTTCTGAGGATTTTATTGCAAAATTGATAAAATCGCGTTTTTTCCGAGTGTTTTAGATTCGAGGAGCATCGCAAGAATGGCTTTGGTGTCGTCATTTTTGATATTTTCTGATGAATTTTTTTTTTAAGATTTAAGGATATGCTCAATTACTCCCTCAAATATTATCAGTCCATTGCCTCTTTTTCCCCACAAAAATGTTCGAAAAACGCTTTATTGAAGGTTTTTTTAGTGGTCCAGCCTCTTAAGTTGATGAACATTATATTGTGTTTCGAAGATTAGGAAAATGATATTTCGCTAAATCACCAATTTTTTCAGGATAAATACATTAAACAGTTCGATTACTGAGCAAGTTCAAACCCTGGTCAACTCACCCTACCACAATATTCTCATGAACTCAGAATAAAAATTGTTCCACAAAGTCTTGTGTTTCCGGAAGAAATAAAATTGTTTATTTTTCTTGCAGAATCTACAACTGACGGTTAAAATTTTATTTTACGATTTTCCATTATGTCAATGAGTTCCTCGTACTTATTGTTCTCCGGGAATTAAAAAAACGACGAGGCACATGCAAACATTGAGTCTGCGGTGAAGATGCAAGAAAACCCATTAAAATTTGCCTTTTTTCCAGTCGAATGAACAATGACTTATTGTTTTCTGAATTTTGCTGAACTTAATTGATATATCATAAAGACAAGTCAATTAAATTGTCTCTGTAAATAGCGTCATGGGTTCTTGCACAAACAACTTCCGCTCAAACCGGAAATCAGAGTCAAAAAATTAATATCATTTTATTAAAATGATTTTTTTTTTCATTTTTTTTTTTCATCCACACACGAATGATTTCCAGCTGTGATACTTGATTTACTATTGCAGTGACTCATCAATTATTTTTAATTTGTTGGTAGCAAGATAGTTGTTTTTTTTTCCTCTCTCTTTTGCAGCGTAAAAAACATCTGTCGGAAGAAGGAAACCTCAGAAAGACCTTTTGGGGTCATGTGTTCGGTAAAAGAAGTGAAGCCACTTATTTTTCAACCCTTCGAGTAGTTTAACCTTTCTCGAGATGGACAGGAGGTTTTTGTTTTTGCAGGTGTGATGTATTGAGAGTTGGATATTCGATATCCAGAAGCTTCATCTTCAAATATTCATTTCAATTTATCAAAAAAAAAATTGTAAAATACAGTTTACTGCAAATTGCCAACAATTTTTGAACAGATCTCCAAAAAGCGTGGTTTTAGGAGGAAATGTCGATAATAGTAATAATGATAATAATAATAATAATAATGATGAATAGTTTAATGTTATATATAAACCAAATCCTGTTTGGTCTTATTATCATGATCAATTACGTATTGCAAAGTTGAGTTGAAGCTCCTCTGTATATGACTAAATGTCAAAACAGTGAAAATTATGCCGAATGGACCAAAATAGGTCTGGAGGCAATATAATAATTAGAAAAAAAAACAGTGAAAATAAATGAGAGAAAATGTCGAAAAATGTCTCTTGATAAATTTTCGTAACCAGAGTTGCCAGACTCAATGAAGCCAATTCTGATATGGTCTAAAGAAAAATATGGTATAAAAAAAAAATATGGCATCAATGGATAGTTCGGAAATTATTGTTGTTGCTGTATAAGAAAAGACGTGAATACACTGTTAGAAAAAAATGGAAATTTCATAGACAATTTGATGGAAATTTTCATAAACGTGATATTGAATTTTTTGTAATGGGAAGATGGTTATGAAATCTGTGAGATTCAGAGGGAATTCAAAGGAATCTATGAGTCTTGAGTAGAATTGAGACGGAAATTCTACAACTTACTTGAATTTTCAACTGAACATGAATATTCAGAATAAAAATGACTTGAATTTTCAATTTTTTTTAAATTTTTCCTATTTTTACTAAATTTTCAAGAAACAATTAAACTGAAATTTACAAATTTCATTGATATCCAGGCGTGAAATTATTTGAAAATCGATGATTTGTTCATTTTTCAATGACGTAATTATCTAAAATTTCAGTAGAAATGTGAATCGTTTTAAATTTCCTGTATTTTGCACGGAAAATTCAGAGGTAAATTTTTAACAGTGATACGCGAGTCAAATGGCATACTATTGGTTTAAGTAATAAATGACAAATCGTTAATATAATTTACTAATTCTTCTCCAAATTTGTTTTTAATACCAGAAAATGAGCTTTTAATCATAAATAGTAATTTTTTTTTACTCTTTCGTTTCTTACTATACAAAAGAATTCTCATAAATTCACGAGACCTTTTATATTGAGTATATATATAGAAATCCAATAGTTCCTGAGATATTGCCGAAATAAGAGTGACAAAGGAGATTATTAAAATCGTTATATCGACGCGATCTTGCAAATATCTCCGAAACGAGTGGATTTAGGGTAAAGCATCAGGAGACCTTTTTTGTAGGACATTTAATTCCCCATGAAAAGGTCTTTTGATAAGATCCCATAAACCCAGTACTTTGCGAGATGATAGAGAAAAAAATGAGATCATCCACAAAATTCGAAGAAAAATATCAAAAGACTTTTTTTCAGAAAATTTACTTTTCCACAAAAAAGTATCGAGTAAATTTTCGCATAAACTGATTAATTTTTTAAATATCTGCAAAATAAAGAAACAGTGGTTTTAATATTGATTTTCTTGAATCACTTGACACTAGAAATTCTTAAAATATTTAAATATTATTAAAGAAACGTCAGAATTACAGGAAATTCTCACATTATATCAATGAACGACAGGTCCCAAATGTACATGGAGAAGAGGCAGAAGACCTTTGGGGTGAATTAAACTCACCAGGGAATTATGGGAAACGTTGTAGCAAACATACACGGTGATATATATACACGCAATGGGTAACAGAGGCCAAGTATCTGATGTTACTCTGGTAGCATATTGCCAGGCCCATAGGGCTTTGCCACCAGTGTGAGAAGTCGTCTCAGTTGTGCACATATACATATATATATATTCACTGTTACATACATTTTAAATGTACAAGTGTAACTCTATTCTGCACAGTGTACCATTGTGTTTACGGTGGTTTAGATATATATATGTATGTATATGTATTACTGTGACGCATGCAGAGAATGTGCACTTGACGGTGTGATGGCACCCTTGGGTAAGAAACTAGAATGAAAAAAAAAACGGAGAATTATTCCCAGTGACAATATCAACGTTTTCATTCTCACGATTGTCATTCTCCTTTTTTTTTTTGGCTATTTCGAGATACGTGAGATGAATTTCATTGGGTGGATTAATCTTTTGGATAAATCTGTTGTGCAAATTCGTGGAGAGCGAGTGGAGAGGGATGAGAAGAGGCGAGTGATGCAATTTAGAAGTGAAAGAGAACAAGTCTTAAAGTAACGCGTCCCTTATTTTGAAAATATCTCGGAAACTAGTGGATTTAGAAAAAAATTTTGAGAAACCTTTTTGTTAGAGAATTTAATTTTTTACGGAAATGGGTTCATGTCATTTTTCTCTAAACTCACTCCTTCAGGCGATATTCATAAAAGAATCTGCAAGAAAGCTATTTCTGAAAGATTCTCCGCGTCTGCGCATGCGCGAGCCGCCATTTCGTGCTCGGGCGCCATTTTGTTGACTCTCTGCGCTTTCTACCATTTCCCCGAACACTTCTTACGTTTCAATACCTTTTATTCATTATCTTGAAAACTATTAGCTTTACGAGGATTTATCAGGAGAAATTTTTTGTAGGAAATTGAATTTTCTACAAAAAAGGTATCTTGACATGTTTCAATAAATTCACTCGTTTACGAGATATTCGCGAAAGGATCCCCTCGAAAAAATCATTTTTGGACTATTTTCCGCTTCTGCGCTTGCGCGAGCCGCCATTTCGTGTTCGGGCGCCATTTTGTCGACTCCCCGCGCTTTCTACTAGGTTTTCGAATACTCCCAGCGTTCAAATACAGTTTATTCAATATTTGTTTTAAAAAAATGATTTAAAATTCATATAATTAATGAAAATAAAGAGCACGTGGTCTTGCAGCAAGTCATACGTCTTGAATAATACTATATATACTTCGGAAAATATACCCTCACTGCTCCGTGAGGTAGAAATAGAGGGAGAGAGACAGAGTAAGCGAAAATCTCCGGGGAAATCAGAGAGACACGGCTGCGGCGTTTATGTGTATGTGAGTAGGTGGGCCGCACGTGTACACCTATATAAACTCAAACCACTGGATCGTTTCTACTTGGTATAGGCTCAAGGGATGCACACACGCGTGTTAAGGAAAAAGAGCCACGTAAAAAGACCCCAACTGGGAGGGTTTTTAGTGCTAGCTAGTGAAAATGCCCCCAGTTTTTACGATCACCAGTATTCGTTAATCGTGAATTTTTAAAAATGTTACAACAAATTAAATAAATGTGTTTGCAAGTGTAATATCTTTGTTTTGTCCAGTTTTATTCAGTTTTAAGGGGGGGAGAGGATGAGTGGTGTAATCCAGAGGATTTGTTAGATGTCACGAATTTTTTGAATTGAATGGACGAGCACTTGTCGATTTTACTTGTTAACACGAGGAAATAATTCTCCGGTCGCGTGGCGTCTTTCGACACTGATTGATGGCACACACGTGCGAAGCTCATCCACTTGATTTTTCTACTGTTGAAAAATATTTTTTGATTCTTTTTGAAAAACTACTTTTTTTGAGCAACTTTTGACGGGGAAGATTTGGAGTTTTCGGAGTGAGAAGAGGGGATTTCAGTTGTAGTAATGGGATCTCCGGGGGGAGTGGGTTTAGGGGAAAACGGCAAGAGACCTTTTTTGAAGAAAATTGAGGGCTCTACAGAAAAGGGCTCCTGACAATTTCCGTTAAACCCGATAGTTTTCGAGATATCTTTAAAATAAGAAAAATCGATAGAAATGATGAAAAAAATATATTTTCGTTATTTAATGAATATCTTCAAAAACCGAAGATTTAGGGGAAAGTGTCGAGAGACATTTTTCGTGGAAAATTAAATTGATTTCGAAAGATCTCCTGGTATTTTTCTCTAAATCTAGTGTTTTTGGAGATGTTTCACGATTAAGGTAAATCCCTGCAAACTCGAGTACAGTAAACTTCTTATTTCTTTGATGTCGTATCAAAGATGATATTTTTTTACGTTTTTATGAATTTTTTCATAATTTTTGTCCGTGTAGTTTATGAGATATGAATTATCAAAGTTACTGAAAATAGCGGTGGTAGGGATGAAATGCCCTGAATCAGACAGAAATAACGAAATTACTAAAAAGCCACACGGTTGACCCATTATTTAAAAACTATTGACGAAGAGAACAGCGTTTTAACTGAATAATAGAAGAAAAAAATATTCAATTCACTGTATAGTTATTGAGAAATTTTAATTAGAAGGTAGTCGTAACTATTTGCCTCTCTCTCTTTATCTCATGTATGTGATAGGAGATTAATGTAAAAAAAAATCGAGAAAAAAAAATTATATTCACGAGTTGAAGATATGACTTTCGAATAGTTTAATCACTTTTTCGGGTAAATTAAAGCACATTTTCCCGAATTATCAGCAATTAATTGGAAATTCACCTACAAATCCTCATTTTCTCTGTTTTATTAACCGTACTCTGGAAAACTACCTCAAATCATTCTCTACAAGAAAACCTGAAAAAATCGGCTTCTGCAGGATTAAAATTCAGTTTTTGAAAGACCCGCCATTTTTGCAATTTGTTGCGCTAATTAATAATCACCCCTGTCGATCTCTCGATGAGAAAAAAAATTTGTTGTTTGCTCTGTTGATTCAATTTCCACGGATATCGAGGATAACGATCTGCTCTCATCCCTCGAACAAATATATCGATATCTCACGGATCATTCTCTTCTTTTTTTTTTTTCTTTCCCTTTCCCTCTATTTTCTGTTCTGTTCTGTTTCTGTTGAGGGTGGAGAGTGAAAAGCCCTCGACTCCCTGACATTCGTGGGAGAGATTGTCCTTCTCTCCCTTTAGCAGAACTCTGGGGAGATTTTGTCATGGGACCGATCCGGATTTCATCCTCTCGGTGTCCCTCGGGTATGTAGGGCGGTTTCACCGTTAATTACCCGAGGACTTATCAATACTCTCAGTATTGCTACAATAGAATATTATTCATCGTCTCGTCGCAACAACTCTTTACGGGATTCATTGTTATATTCCAGTCATTATCGATCAATATTTTGTGCGTTATGAAAACATTTATTAAAAAATTGTTGATAAAATTAATAAGATCTCGGAAATTATTGGGTTTATCAAAAAATGTCAAGAAACCTTTTTTGTAGAAAATTAAATTTCCTACAAAAAAGGTCTCTTCATAAATTTCCCTAAACCTGATAGTTTCCGAGATCCCTTTAAGATAGTCTGCCATTTGATTTCGAACTTCAAACTTTATCGAATAAAAGGCTTCAGCCAATCAGGAAAGGCCTTTTTAAAGAAGAATCTTCATGTTGTAAAATTACCACAATAATCCATACTACTGAAGCCACTTTCCTGAATTTTTTCATAATTTTTCCTGTATCCGAAAACCAAAAAAAAATAGACTTAATTAAATGTAAAATTTCTTTCTCAATAAATTAATGAATAATTCTAATAAAATATTACTAAAGTTAAAAATAAACCCATTAACATAGCGTAATCAACTGTAATACCAACATTCATTTATTTACGTCACGCATATACGAAGAATGTGTACTGGCAAAACGCTAATGACGTCCCCGGGGAATTTGACGACGTGAATCGTAATCCAGGACGAGCGTTTGCGTATTACACTGACGTTATGCCTCAGTCAAGTCCAATAAAAGCCATTGAAAATGGAAAAAAAATATATTTTTCTCATTCCACTTGTTTTTTTTCCTCATTTAATTGAAAGTAGGGAAGAAAAGATGAAAAAGTTGGAGAATATTAGATTAAAAAGTAGAAGGTAAAAGGAAAATTTGCGGTTACAACGCTTTTTTGTTGGGGAAAAAAGAGGAAAAGAAGAAGTTGGGGAAAAAGTTTTTGAGTATCCTCGGTTCAATTATAAGAGCCATAAAGTTTGCATAATCAAGCACGGTTGAGGATCCCTCTTATATTGCTCCCGTTGGATGAATCGTTAAAGTTAATCAGGCCATCTTGGGGATATTAATGTGTCCCGTTTATATTTGAAGAGGTTGTAAGGATTTCTTTTTTCTTGGAAATTAAAAAGGCGAGTTTAATGAATGGTTTTATCGAGTAGAGGTGCTGGAATTTGAGGTAAATTGGTGCATTGATGTTTGATGATGGAGCATTTGATTCTGGTGGAGGAAATAGAGTCTATCAGGTGATAATGGGGATTATTCGAGGGATATCTATAGAAATAGTGAGTTTAGGAGAATTTTGCGAGAAAACTTTCTTGAAAAAATCTCTAATGAAAAAAAAAACAATTTGTTAAAATATATGAAGCGAAAAAAGGTTGCAAAAGTTGAATTTGAGGAAATTTTCAGAAATAATTTGAAAAAAAATTTAAAAATATTTCGAAAATGTTGAGAAATCCCAAATAGGGAAATATAACTGAATTCAAAACATGCGGGCAAAAGAAGTTTGCCGGAGGTGAATTTGACAAAATTTCGAGAAAAATTTCGAAAATCCTGAAAAATTACAAATAAGAAAATATAACTGATTTTTAAAACATTTGGGCAAAGGAAGGTTGCTGGAGTAAAATTATAGAAAATTTCTATAAAAAAAAACCTAATATTACGAAAATTCGGAAAAATCTCACATAAAGAAATTTAACCGATTTTGGAAACATGTGGGCAAATGAAGGTTTCAATCTTCAAGAATTCGAAACAAAAATCGAAAATATTTCGAAAATTTTGAAAAATCTCAAATTCGGAAATATAGCTAACTTTTAGAAAATTGAACTCTCTACAAACAAGATTTTTTGACATTTACTCCTAAACCCGCAGATTTTGGAGCTATTCACTAAATAACCAAAACCAGATAGTTTAAATTATTTACACAAATTTCTCTTATTTTGGAAATGTCTAGGAAACTATCGCGATTGAGGGAAAATGTCAGAAGACCTTTTTTGTAGAGAATTAAATTCCCTACAAAAAAGATCTCCTGCCATTTTCCTCAAAACTCAATAGTTTCCGAGATACTCATAAAATGATAGTACACCCCTACTAAAACGATTGAAATAAAAATTTTCAACCAATCAGAAGCCGAGAAAAATTCGTGACGCATAAATTCCTCTTTCTATCCTCAATTCAACGACATTGTTACACTCGCAAATCTAAAATCATACATATTTCCTTTTATTCAGAAGAGAGCGTGACTGAACACTCGTCACAGTGTTTCTTATCAAAATAAAAACACTGTTTGATCAGCCAATAAATCATAAATTACCCCGCATTATAATAATTACACCTGAGTGCCTTCTCGACTCTAGCTGTCACAAAAGCGGATATCATTTTGGAGTGAAGGGTGGCATCGATCGAAACACGTGCGGACGCTCCAGAAAGTCACGTTATCATTTAAACAAATCAGGCACGCAAACGAGGTGAGTGACACGAGTGTTTTGAGTATTTTACTCGTCTTTTTGAAGTTGTCTCTATCATTACTGTCCTCCCAAAAAAATTATGTCCTCATTCAAAACCAATGTTTTCATAAATTATTAAATAATTCAATTAAATTAATCGAATTAATTAATAATGCACAAGTTTTCGGAAAAAATTGCACTTAAAGTGATTTCACGAAAATAATAATAATAAATACACGGTCGACAAAATCAAACAATGTTTGCATTTTTGTTAAAGATATTTTGGGATTTTCAGGATCATGTCCATTTTATCTTAAAGATATCTCGTAAGCGATGGAGCTTAGGAGATTTCATCAGGAAACTTTTTTTGAAGAAGCTTTGATTCTCTACAAAAAAGGTCTCCTGGTATTTTCCCCTCAATTGACTCATTTTCGAGATATTCAAGATGGAAAGTAAAAAGCTGTTTTTTTTATTTTTTAGTAAAATTTCGAGGAAAAAAAAATCCGATTCATTTTTTATGAATATCTTTGAAGCGAGTAGACTTAGAAGAAAAATTCAAGGGATCTTTTTTGTAGAGAACTAAATTCTCTACAAAAAAGGTATCTTGCATTTTTCCTCTGAATCCACTCATTTCCGACATCCTATTAAAATAAGCTACACGTCATGTTGAACCTTGTCCATTGCTATCACCGATAATTCTAAAATTCTCTGAATCCCAACAAGCTATTCATTGAAACAGACCAATGAACAATTGAGACAGCATAATTGCAGGTATTACTGTAAGAAAGAAAAATAAAAGAAGAGAGAGAGAAGTAGAATATCGAACAATTCGAACATCAGGGACTCGATTCTTTTGTCAAAGCTTTTTATTTTCATTTTTTCACCCCCCCCCCCCCCATTCATTCTTTAGCCTCCCTCTTTATTTTCCTTGATACACGTAAACGCGCAGAAGTCAGAAATACGTTTGCTTGGCTCACATTATTCCCTTTTATTTTTTCCGTCTATTCTTCGTTTCACTCACTTTTTTTTTTCTATTTTTTTTTATTTTAGAACGAGGGACTTTGTACACAACCCGATCCCACCCCCCCCCCCCCCCCCCCCCCCCACCACCTTCGCAGTTAGAACTCACTGGCCTCCAACATTCTAATCAACGGATGCGTGTACCTATTACGAGGGTGCGTTATTGTGCGTGGGTGGATATGGTGTCCTATGTGTGTGAGAGAAGGGGAGGGGGGGTAAGTTTTTTTCCTCGTTTTTGTCTTTTCGCTCGTTTTTTTTTCCTGCGTTTTGCTGTTTCCCCTCTCCCTATTCTGTTAACGTCAGGGAAGGGCTGAATGTCACTTGTCACATCCTGTTATCATGGCTCCCCTTCAGGCGCTATCTCAGTTCTTAGAGGAAATTATGAAAAAAATTTCCTCAGTTCTTAAAAAAAAAAAATTTCTGTGAATTTAACTCTTAAAATGTTTTTTTTTTTGGGAATTGTTTGGAAAATAAGGGGGATAGGGAGATTTCTATGGACACTTTTTTTTTGAAGAATTTCAAGAGTTGCAAAAAAGGTTCCCTTGCAGGATGGCGATTGACCTGGAAAACCTGGAAAAGTCAGGGAATTAAAAATTTCTGGAATAATCAGGGAAAGTCAGGGAATTTCAATTTTAATCAGAGAAATTTTGAATTTTTTTCTTATTATCTCCATGTTTTTAAAAGTTATAGATACTTGATAGAGAAAAATTGAACTTTTCGATTAGTCAAAAATCTGCAAAAAAGGTTAATAGAAAATTACAGTTCGAAAAATTGAACGCAATTTCGGGTATTATTATTGAATTTTAATAAAAAAATTATTTTCAGGAATAACTGAGAATTTTAACGGATATTCGAATAATGTATTTTTTTCTAGGTCCTGAAATTTTTTTTTTAGTCAGTGAATTTTGAAATTAGTTTTCAGTTGCCACTCTGCCTTGAAAAGAGTCGTATCTCCATTATTTTTGGAGATAATGAAAAAAAGGAAATGACGTTACATTCACTGTTGGAATGACGATTTTCGGTTTTTTTGGGGATATTTCGGAAAATAAGTGAGATACGGAAAATTTTGTAGAGACCTTTTTTGTAGAGGAGAAAAAGAGCTGCAAAAAAGGTTATCATGAAAAATGTCGTATCTCCTTTTCTCTACGAGATATTCGAGAACAACTTTTTTTTTGTTATTGGATCGATATTTTTCATGATTTATTTTCCAGAAATACTGAAACAAAAGTGTTTATATCTTTACGATCACGCATCTGCCTGTCGTATCATTTTTGAGGGTGAATCATTCAGTGTCTGCTCTATATTATGGCTTCCTGGCAGTTCTACTTGTCTGCACGCGGGTGTTCCGGAATATTGCCTTCATTTTTATTTCCACTTCTAGCTCTACACGGTCAGCTGTAAGTGAATGAGCCAAACATTCACGCTGGCACATTAAGGGCCATAAGGCAACAATGCTATCGTAATTGTTGCGCTTACTGGAAATCATTTGAATTATTTTCTACAATTCCAAAGAATCAATTTTATTTTTCTTCAGTTTTTACTGATTAAAAAAGAAATTCAAGGAAAATCCTCAGTTAAAAAACTTTGCTGCACAATTGTTAAATAAAGTGCAGTATCCAGAATTTCACAAATTAAATTGAAATATCATTGAAAAATGATATGATTCAAAAATGAATCATTTGCAAGGCATTTATCATTGAAATAAAAAATATGATTAAAAAAAATAAATACAATGTTGACAAACGTTTTAACTTCATTATAATGCAGATTAATCTTGAATTTTGTGTGATTTGTTCTTATTGAGGTAGTATCCAAGAGAACTTGAGTACAATTAATTCCTTATTTTTCTGATACCTTATCAAAGATGATAGATTTTTACATTTTTCTGAATTTTTTCATAATTTTTGTCCGTGTTTATGAGATATGAATTATCAAAGTTACTGAAAATAGCGGTGGTGGGGATGAAACGCCCTAAATCGGACAGAAATAACGAAATTACTAAAAAACCACAGGGTTGACCCATTATTTAAAAACTATTGACGAAGAGAACAGCATTGTAACTGAATAATAGAAGAAAAAAATATTCAATTCTCCTTATAGTTATTGAGAAATTTTAATTAGAAGGTAGTCGTAACTATTTGCCTCTCTCTCTATCTCTTGCATGTGATAGGAGATTAATGTAAAAAAAATTCGAGAAAAAAAATTATATTCACAAGCTGAAGATATGACTTTTGAATAGTTTAATCACTTATTCGGGTAAATTGAAGCACGTTTCCCGGATTATCAGTAATTAATTGGAAACCAACCTACGAATCCTTATTTCTTTCTATTTTATCAACCTTACTCTGGAAAATTATCTCAATTCCATCAATTCTATGATAAATTAAATATCGTCGTCTTAGAAACAAAGGGGCGTAAGTGCTATTTTTATACCAAGCACTTAAACCTCTTCATTTCAAATTTGTATATTTGAAAAACCTAATTTTCAGTTCTCTCCAATCTCATCCAATCCACAAATGATAGTATAATTCAAAAAAAAAGTGCCAAGATCCTGATTTCCCTCAAGACTCTGCATAAAATTTTACATTCTTCAAAAATTCAATTCTCAAAAATTTACACGCTAAGATTAATAAAAATTCCCTGATAGTATAAATAACTCTTTAAACTATCATGAAAAAAATTAATTTTCATTATCTAATATTTTCCATCCAACATGAGCAGCAATTGGACTTCCTCAATGAAATAAAAAAAAAATTTAATAAATTTAAATCCCCAGAGAGATATGAATTTTATTTATCATCAAACCCCCTGGCCTTCGCCAGTGTCTTTGCATTTCAACTGTGTTTGATCTTATTATTTATCTCGAAATTTAAACACTCGAAGAGCTCCTGTGTCCACACCCCCCCCCCCCCCTTCCTTCTCCCCAGGGACAAGAAGATCGAGTGAAATCTCTAAAGTGAAATAGCGCAATTTTTCCAATTTACTTCAAGAAAAATGTTTTTCTGCCCTCGAGCCAGAAAAAAAAATCACTAAAAAAAATCAATAAAACCCCTGATTTCAAATGCGAGGGAATGTGTCATGGGACTCTCGAGGAATTCTTTTCCTCAGACCCAAAAGAAAAAAAAAAACCGCAGAATAAACTTGATTCGTTAACCGCGTTATACGCTTGTATACGTGAGTATGAGACTAACCAAACATTGACATGCTCGATCATTCGAATCCCTCACGGCACCAGTCGTCCATACAGAGAGACTACCCTGGATATATTTGTGTGTATATATATATATGTGTGTAGGGCTATTGCCAGTACCAGTGAGCCATCGTTCGCCATCTGGCCGCAGCAGGGGAGCCCTAGGGGGCCAGGAATTGAAATGAAAACAGAGGGGAAAAGAGGATGAGAGAGAGAGAGAGAGGAGAATACATAGAAAAGGGGCATGAGTGCGCATGTTGAGATCCGTGCCACTGAAAAAGGGGTGCCAATGAGGGCTATTAGGCTACGATATGTTTTTCCATCTCTGATTTTGACGAAACGACCTTTTTCCAGGATATTTTCACATTTTCACAGTTTTTGTTGATGAATCAATCGTTCATCCCAGAAGTTGAGAGGAAAAAAAGGGGAAATTGATTTTTTTGGGGGGAAATATACTGGAAAGTAATGGAAATACGCCTTTTATGCTCCGAGCTTCTTTTGTGGGAGATTTCAAGGGCTACAAAAGAGGATTTGAGATAAAATCGGCTTATATCGATATATTCTTGAAAAATTGAAGAAAAAATTAAATTATGAGGTTTTCTTCGGAAATCTGGGAAACTAAGCGAGATAGAGCAATTTTGCCTCAATCCTTTTTGAGGAGTCATAAAAGAAGATAAGGGCAAAATCGCTCTATCTCGATTATTATCCGAGATATTCCTGAAAAATTAAAGAAGAGAAATTTCCTTAGAACATCTCAGAATTTAATGGAGATATGCTTTTTCCGCCCTCATTCTTTTTGATAGCTCGTGAATTTTTCCATAGGACAAAATTGTCCTATGTCGCTTATTTGAGGAAATATCGGAAAAAAATTCGAAAAAGATTCCATAAAAATTTTATAAAAGTTTTATAAAAGTTTCATGGAAATTTCATAAAAATTTCGAAAATTCTGAAAAATCTCAAATATTACAATAAAACTGATTTTTTTTAGTTTCCAAGATGATCTCCAGAAAATTGACGAAGAAATCGACTCATCCTTTTTTCCCTCTTCACTAATGACATGAATTTCTTAGAATATCTCAGAAACTAGCAGAAGAGATATAAATCACCTTATCTCGTTTAGCTTCCTGAATATTAATATTTCCAAAAAAAATTGAAGAAAAAATCGACTTTTCCTGTTTTACTTGTTTTACTAATTTTCTTTTCTTCAGAATATCTCGGAAACTAAACGAGATAAGGCGCCTCCGTCCTAATCCTTTTTCATAGATAATTTCAAGAGTTACGAAAGAAAGATTAGGTCGTAAAGGGCGTATCTCCATTAGTTTCCAAGAAATTCTCAAAAAAATGATCAAAAAGATCGACTCATCTTCGTCCTCATTAAATTCACAATTATCAAAAATAATCTTCAACTATTAAACGAGATAAAAAAAATTCAATATTCCATTACAATGGGACGTTACAAGTAATCTTCTCTCTATTAAAATCCACTACAATAAACCAGAAGCCTGTAAAATTCCCCCATTGATAGAATGCACTGATACATAGATATATAAAAAAAAAAAAAAAGAAGAGAGAAGAAAAAAAAACAGATAGGGATCCACGGGCTTATTATCGAGGAATCATGTGGTGGATGATACATTGAATGGAAATTTGTATCGGGAAGTCCCACAGTGGTCCATTGTCACAAAGATGATGGTGAAATTCATTGTCTTCTTTTCATTCTCAGAAATTAATAATTTCTTCGTTATTTCTAGCTAGTACAGTAAGCACCTGAATAAATAATCATAATAATTGTTGGATGAATGAAACATTTTAATATTCATCTTGTACTTTCATGGCTTTTCTTCTCTTCTGGACCGAAAAAATCATTGCATGTTTATATTTATTGAATGCTAGCAGATTAAAATCCTCAGTGATTATGTATTGCAACAATATAACACAATTTCAGTGGTATATGGTCGCGTGGCGGCTCGTGTATACCGGATGTCACTGGTTTTACGTACCCATAGTATGACCAAACCCCTGTGTCCTCTGCTCTCATTTCAGTCATTCAACTTAGATCTGGGCGTTGACCAATTTTTTTTCTTTTTTTTCTTCTATTTTACTGAACAGATTTAAATTCATGAGAAATTGCACTTTTCTTTGTCATCATTCTCAATAGAATATCTCGGAAACTAATGGAGATACGCCCTTTTACACTAATCCTTTTTTGTAGAGCATTGAATTCTTTACGAAAAAGGATTGAGGTAGAATTATGCTATCTCGCTTGATTTCTGCGATATTCCAAAGAAAATAGTTGAAAGAAATTTGATTTTTTCTGTGCTTCTCGATTCGATAAAAAGGATCTCGAAAACGCGTGGGTTTAGGAGAAAATATGAAGAAACCTTTTTTGTAGAGAATTTTCTTTTCTACAAATAAGGTCTCCTCATAAATCTTCTTAAATCCAATGGTTTCTGAGTTATTTAGAAAAAGCGATTTTTGAAAATCTGATTTTCTTAATCACACTGAGAAAAAAAATGTATATTATCATCAGAATTAAATTTGTTATTGTTGAAGTGATACATTGAGAAAAAATATTTTTTTTCCCCCAAAAAAGAAATTTTCTTGAAATTAAGAAAAATAAAAAAATGATTAGTTTTAAGAAATTATTAATCTTTTTTTTTTTCAATTCAAATGCGAATTCTTCGATAATAGAAGTTTTTTCTCTCAGTACATCTCAGAAAGTGGCTTTTCATAAAGAATTTATAAGAATTCATGAATTCCAATGGGTTTTAGTGAAAAGCCTTTTTCATGAGAACTGGGACAGGGGATGTGGCAATAATGTAGATTTACGTATTCACCATAAATTCCATCCTCATTCTGTATTTACCTAGATCAGGAGTGGCTAGTGACTATTGTCACTATTCACTGGTCTATTTTGCAACAAAGAGAGACTTTAAAAAAAAAACACAATACGAATCAGCAGTGAATGTATCAAGGTCACCATTTCCAAAGCGAAAAATGTCGAAATAGAATCAGAAGAGGTGAAACGAGAAGAATTCACTGTGATCATTCTTTGTTGAATAACTTGGAAAATAAAAAAGGCAGTGAAATTTTTATAGAAACCTTTTTTGTAAAGAATTTCATGAACTCCAAGTAAGGTCTCTAGAAAAATTTCCTCATCTCCTTTACCTTCCGAGATAATCCAAGAAATCTGAAAGGAATGAAGTTGTCCAAAAAATTTCATTTTTTCCATTAATTGGAGAAATAAATTCATTATTAATAGTGTTATTACATGTGATATTAGACTCAAAGCATTTTTGCATGGCAAATTATTATTTTCTTTTTCATCAAGCTATTGTAACTTTCATTAGAGCTAATTTCGCATTATACAAAAAGTTGAATCTTTACATATGAGGATGAATGGGGCAAAATGGACATTGTAAGGAAACAGTGGGAGGTAGATTTTTTTTTGATGATTCTATTGAAAAGCTGAGGAAATTTTAGGCAGATAACAAGTGCCAGAATTTTTTTTTTAGATCGAGGTTCTGCCCACAAAAATTTGAAAAAAATCACCTGCAAAGTAGACATATTGGTGCATTTTCTCAAATTTTCTCAGATTTTTACGCAAACTCGATCACTCCAAAAAAAAAATCGTAAATCAATTTGACTTGGCGATCCATTTTGCCCCAGTTTCCCCTATTACTGTTGTGCGTTATTTTAACGTATCACCGTCCATTTCCTCTTCTGCATGAAATGCGAAGAAAAGAATTCGAGTAAATCAAAAATCTTTCATGTTTCCATGTTCTCTGGCTAACCAATACCACAATTGGTGGTATGCGATAGGTTTCGCCGATATTGGATGAATTATATCCCAGAATTTGGAGGAAAACCAACGGAAATTCTCTACGAACAATGTGCGAAATAATAAAGGGCGTGAGACAAAGTAAAATGAATGTTCTGATGGCCAAAAGGAGAAAAAAAAGGAGGAATAAAATGAGAGGAAAAAGAAATATAGAACAAATGGAAATAGAAATGCATGGAAGAGAGACAGAAATTGTAATTATCTTAATGGAGTTGTGGACACCATGGACGAGAGAATGGAGGGCTATCGATTTTGCAGCGTAAGCTCTTGGACTAAACACACGATTCAGAAAAAAAGTGGAAAAAAATAAAAGGCAGCTCGACAATTCCAATGGAGTCGTGGTAAAACGTTTGACAGAGTTATTTCTCAATTCGATAATAATTCAATTTAAATTATTAAATGATTAAAAATTCATAAAAATCAATTTTTTTTTTTTTTTTTTAATAATGAAATGGCAAAAATAAACGAAAATCATTCGATAACAATGATCAAAGAGCATTGAATGAAACTGCAGTTTATATAAAAGTATAAAAGCCGTAAAATCGTGGGTATACAACACGCCCACAATTTTTAGTTACTGTGTTAGTGAAGACGAGAGAGAGCCGCTGGAATGAACAATCCACTCATCAGTGAACCACGTGTTGGGGCACGTGTCAAAGCGTGCCAGGACAACTGGTGCCTCTCTGGCAGTCTCTTTTAGCGGCATGTGACCATCCACCTTTTCCCCCTCGAGTAGAGGCTTCATGAAGGATATTTGTAAGCATGTGTAAATATATTTTTATAAGATTAAAACAATTTGGAAAAATATTATTTGCAAAATTTTGAAATAATATTTTCAAATTTTTAATGATTTTAACAAAGTTATTTGGATTATCTTAAAGATATCTCGGAAACTATTGGGTTTAGAGAAAAATATGAAGAAACCTTTTTTGTAGGGAATTGAATTTCCTTCAAAAAAGGTTTCTTGCTAAATCCTCCTAACTCTGACAGTTTCGGAGAGCCCTTTAAAATTAACTTTAAGAAATTTTCAAAGTGAGGAAAAGGTTTGCTAAATTCGGTCCACACTATTTGAAAGGTTTCTCAGAAAATAAAGGGTTTAGGGGAAAATGTCAAGGAACCTTTTTTTTAGGTCTTAAAATTCTCTACAAAAAAGGTTTTATAACATTTTTCTTTAAATTCATTAGTTTTTGAGATATTATAAGTAACAATTAAAAAGTCAGCGAAAATTTCTGAATGTCTTCATTTGCATCATGAAAGAGTTTTTTCTCCTCAGGGCGATGCAACGATAAAATAGAAACGAACTCTCTCCTTGAAAAATCCTCTGCAATTGGAAAGATGAAAGCGAAATGACCCGCATGATGTTTAAAGTATCATCTCTCCAAGTGGATGCTACAATAAACAGCTTCCAAAGGTATAATACAGCTAATCGTACATCAGTTACAATGGGACATGTACTTGAGTGTAACACGACCAACTGCCATTGGGGGACGGGCATTAATCCATTGCTACATAGGTGAGTACTCTGATGAAACTGGACATATGGATGTGTCCAAAGATTTCAGAAATCCTTTTGACTTTAACAAGTACGTACTCAAAAGATTTTGATATCATTCAGAGCTGCATCTCTTCTGAATTTTAATTAAAAATTTTGCCTTTTTCATCGTAAAAATAAAATAAATAAAAATAATGGGGAAAAAAATTAACTGAAAAATTAAAAGAAAAAACTCACATTCAGTCGGATGAGGGGAGTGTCTCTCTGTGTGATATTTCTGCTCTAAAACAAAAGACATACGAACGAAAGGAAATTAAAATTTTAAATAAATAAAAAATAAATACTAAAAAAATAATTAACATTACTTTTGAAGTTGAAAAAAAAAATTAAAAAATTTCAAGTTTTTTTTTGGAATATCTCCGAAAATAATGGAGATGTAGAATTTTTCATGAAGACCTTCTTTGGAGAGTGGGATGAGCTCTACAAAAAAGATTTCTATGAAATTTCTCTATCTCCCTTCAATTTCAAGATAAATCCAAAAAAACTAATTTTGAAATTAAATAAATTTTTTGTCCTACTTTTTCCTTTTATTCCATTATATTGAGAGTATCTCTGAAACACGTGGGTTTAGAGGAAAAGTACAAGAGCCCTTTTTTGTAGAGAATTCAATTTTCTACAAAAAAGCTCCCTCCATAAATTCTCCTAAACCTAACGGCTTCTAAGATACCCAAGAAAAAATGAACATCGGATCGTTGAAATCATTATTAAAAAAATTTGAATGAAAAATAAATTGAATAAAATCACGATAAACGTTTAGTTTCCCATCAAGAGGCACTTAATCCAACGGGAAACGCGTTTGGTTACAAGTAACAGTGTGTGGCTTTAGCTCCAGGCAACCTCAAACCTCCCGCCTCATCGCACATATATATATATATACATATATACATTTAAGCCGAAACTATTGAACTACGCTATATACTGATAGTGCCCGTGTACATGATTACGTTACGTAAACAGAATGGCCGGGTTTTGTATCGAATATACACACACGTGCATGTAAACGCAAAGTGGTAACTGTGTTACAATATAGTTTTCGCCAGTTTAGAAACACGCCCCCTCTTCCCCTTTTGGTGTTTGGCGGCTAGACGGATCAGGAATCTCTCCATCCCCTTGACAAAACACAATTCACTCTCTCTTACGCCACTGACTCAAATTCTCACTGCATTTACGTGGAAAAATACGTCGAGGACTAGCCTCTCCCCCCCTCCTCCTCCCCTCCGGGCGATTTCCCACGTTCATCGAGTGCCAGGATACGTTTTCACGTTTCGGATTACGTCGACGACTCGCTCTATGAAATGCCGAAAACTTTTTACTGAATTACACTGAATTTTGGGAAAAGGAGAAAAATTTTAAAAGTATATATATTTTTTCTTTATTATATATAATATATATATAGGGAAGACCGGGGCAAAATGGGGTACGGGGGAATGTGCTTTAAAGTACCCCATTTTGCCCCGGTTTCCCTCATATTTATATGATGAAAATCATATAAATATCCCACATCGGATAAACCAAATTAAGCCAAAAAATAAAAAAAACTACACTGTTAGAAAAAAATGGAAATTTCATAGACAATTTGATGGGAATTTTCATAAATGTGATAATGAATTTTTTTTAATGGGAAGATGGTCATGAAATGTGTGAGTTTCAGAGGAAATTCAAAGGAATCTATGAGTCTTTAGTAGGATTGAGACGGAAATTCTACAATTTACTTGAATTTTCAACTGGACACATGAATATTCAGAATCAAAATGACTTGAATTTTAAATTTTTTGGGGGATTTTTTCTATTTTTACTAAATTTTCAAGAAATAATTAAACTGAAATTTACAAATTTCATTGGTATTCAGGCGTAAAATTATTTGAAAATCGATGATGTGTTCATTTCTCAATGACGTAATTATCTGAAATTTCAGGAGAAATGTGACTTGTTCGAAATTTTTGGGATTTTGCACGGAAAATTTAGACGAAAATTTTCAACAGTGCAGTCTTGGATTTCCCGGAGTTTTTTAACGGATATCTTAAAGGCAAAAGGAGATACGGTAATTTTTGAAGAGACCTTTTTTTTAGAGCAGAAAAAGGGGTACAAAGAAGGTTCTCTGGACAAAAGACGTATGTCCATTAGTTTGTGAGATATTCATGAAGAAGTGAAGAACGTAAATTTAATTGCTTATTTTTTTTTAAATTTTTGGAAATAGTTTTTTGGAAATATATTGGAAACTAAGCGAGATAGTGGGATTTGTGTGAAGACCTTTTTTGTAGAACGAAAACAGAGCTACAAGAAGAATTTTTTGGGAGAAGTCATTAGTTTTCGAGATATTGACGAAAAAGTGAGTCGACCGCAGATTTAAAAGAAAAACAGATTTTTTCAGGTTTTTTTCAAAGAAAATAAGGGTTTATCCGTTATTTTTTTCCCCGATTTTTTTTTCATCATACCAAGAAGTCTTTAACTATTGGCCTATTATTAGACATAGAATTGATTCATCAAAATGACTGATAATAGGAGAAAATAATAAAGTGACAAGGGCAAATAAATTCATCATGGACTTTTCTCGAGGTCGATCACTCGATTTTTCGAAGCGATAAATACACATAATTTCATGTATTTCTTGTCTGTGTAGAACGGGCCTTTATCTCCTCAACCGTCTGTTCCCTTGAACCCCGAAGCAGTACAAAAACAATGAAATAATATTTTGAACTGTCTTCAATTTTTCTTGAATTTTCTCGTGTAACTGAATTGTGATGAAAATTCCGAATTTATTTATACATTTCTCTTTTTTTTCTCGCATCTCAGATCTTTTGAACAATTAAAGAGTCCACTTGAGGACAAGAGTAATCTTATCACTTGTACGTAAGTATTAACCGATCAGCATTTTTATTCCGTCCTACACCGAATTCTCATTTTAATCAAATTAAGGTAGTATCCCAGTGAATTTGAGTATAGTTAATTCCTTATTTTTTTGACGCCATATCAAAGATGATACTCTTTTACATTTTTCTGAATTTTTTCATAATTTTTGTCCGGATAGTTTATGAGATATGAATTATCAAAATTACTGAAAATAGCGGTGGTTGGGATGAAACGCCTTAAATCAGACAAAAATAACGATATTACTAAAAAACCACAGGGTTGACCCATTATTTAAAAACTATTGACGAAGAGAACAGCATTTTAACTAAATAATAGAAGACAAAAATATTCAATTCTCCGTATAGTTATTGAGAAATTTTAATTAGAAGGTAGTCGTAACTATTTGCCTCTCTCTCTATCTCATGCATGTGATAGGAGATTAATGTAAAAAAAAATCGAGAAAAAAAATTATATTCACAAGCTGAAGATATGACTTTCGAATAGTTTAATCACTTTTTCGGGTAAATTGAAGCACTTTTCCCCGAATTACCAGCAATTAATTGAAAACTAACCTGAAAATCCTCATTTTTTTCTGTTTTATCGACCGAACTCCGAACTGGGATACTACCTTAATTCTCACGCGTTCAAATTACTCATCAATACAAATATTTAGAGGCAAGAAATAAAAAAGTGAAGATAATACGAGGCTGCAAAAATTGAAGGAATCATCGATCATCTCTGAGGGAAAACGCGCAACAGGAAGTTGACACTGTCAGAATTCTTCGCACGGTTGAAATAATAAAAAACAGTTTAGATAATACGATAATGCCTGGGGGTTTATCCTACTGTTGTAATATGATACTTAGCAGTTAGGCGCGTGCTTCTCCCTCTGAAAATAAACTATTTTTTTTTTTCGTGCGTGCAGAGTGCGAGTCGCTACGGTTGACTGCAGTGTTTGGTGAAACAAAAAAAATAACCCCTGAGAACCTTTTAATTCAATTTTCCTGGTTAGAGGATTTTTTTAAGGCAATTTTATAATGGAAGAGAATAAGGGGTATTTTTAGTGACTTTTATTCGTTATTGTAACAGGATTTCGAGAGCGGTTGAGTCTACGAGAATTTATCAAGATACCTTTTCTGTAGAGAATTTTGAGAGCTACAAAAAAGGTTTCTTGACATTTTTCTCTCAACCTACTCGTTTCCGAGATATTTTTATAAGAAGCTGCTATACTCTTCTAAATTCCTGTATTTTCCTTATTTCTTCAATGAAACAAAAAAAAAGGTGTTTTCTTGAGTATCTCCAAAACTATTGGATTTGAAGAAAAATGTTTAGAGACCTTTTTTCTAGAGAATTGAATTCTCTACAAAAAAGGTCTCTTCATAAATTCTTCCAAGCCTCATAGTTTCGGAGATCCCTCTACTCTAATCCCCAAAAATTCTCCGAATTCCCTCACTCCATTCACTCAAGCCCCAAGAACTCACGCAAACACTTCTCCCCCAATTACCCATTCACTTCCTCCCAATTAAAACATTCCAGAAACTTATTGATTACCCATTACCCAATATTTCCTCCACACATTCCAATTTGTTTCAATGAAAACTTCATAAATGCCATTGAGTTTTCTTAATAGCCACCACTCTTCATATCTCTGCACCGATCAAGCGACAAACCGAGAAAAAATAAGGGCCTCTACGCGGGTAGAATGAAAATGGCGGTATTTCACCCCCATCGTGAAAGTTGACAAAAAAAAAAAACATGCCTTTTCACTAGAGAAAGAGCAAAAAAAGGAGAAGAGAGGGTGAAAAGGAAATAAAGAAGAAAAAAAAGCAAAGAAAAGGAAAAAAATGAGTTTCTTCTTGGAAAGTTTCATCTTGGGCGTTTCTGTCTTGCATTCCCCCTATCCGCCATTTTCTTTTCCACCCTCTTGTCTGTACTTGGCCACCCTTAGTACTCAGCCAAACCCCCTTTTTTCCTTCCATAAAATCCCCCAGCTCTCTGTCTGGATGGTAATCATTTGTGACATGGATTTTTCTTCATTTCTCTGCTTCTTTTACGTTAACACAAAAGTATTTTTCATGAAATTTATCAAAATAAATGCAAATACGAGAGAAGCAATGATCAAATTCTCGATGTATCTCATAAAGGTAGTACCATCGTTATTCGAATGATTTTTCAGAATTTACTGAAATTTGGTACATTTGCGGATTATGATGAGATAATTCTCCAGTTGAATTTTCATGTTTCTCGTCCATATTCATAGACATTAAATTTGAAGTTGGACGAGATCTTGGAGCAATTAAAATAAATAGGAAATTTCAATTTTCACATTTATTTACTGAATTCGCGACCTTTTGCTTCTGCTCAGGAGTTTCTTCAGGCTTTTTAGATAAATGTAAATTGTCATAATATTAAAAATTGTGAAGAATTTTTCAGTTTCTACATATTACTTTTCATTCTCATCTACGTGTAATCTATTGAAAATTCTGATTAACAGCTCGATAAAAAAAATTAATCTTTGGATACTTTAACACACCTGCTGATTGAATGCCCAAGATACGTTAATATAAGAGATTACTGGCTTTCAGAAACAAATGATACTCCAATGATGAGTGACGTCGAAAAGAGTAGTTTTTTAAGCATATTCCTTTTCACCAATACAAACTCTGGGGACTTATTAAAGAGATTGTACTATTTTTTAGTTGACGCTCCAAAGTTGAGAAGTTTTTGTCTTGAAATTTTAGACAAATAAGCGGCAAAGAAAAAAGGAAAAGAGAATGAAAAATGAAAATAATAATAATAATAATAATAATAATAATAATTGTAAAATCATGTAATTTTTGCAGTCGGGCAGGTATAAATAAATAAAAATAAAATAAATAAATAAATGAAATCAACAAATTAATCTGTTTCACTGAGATATACACTGTAAGAACAAATGTTTGAAATTAAGATACTTTTGTAGACCTTTCTAAAACACTTGGGGGACACTGTTGTTAGTAAATTCCAGTTTTAAGATTTTTTTTGATTTTAAGATATTTTTTTCCAACTGATATCTTGTAATTAATCTCCAATTAAGATACTTGTCTTTACAGGCTATGAGTGTTTTATTAAAAGAGTCTGAAGAAGGTCCTGACCAGGAGTAAAACGTTGCAAATTTAGTCAATAAATGGGAAGATTGAAATTTACTATTTATTTTACTTGGTCTAAGATTCCGTTTTACCTCAAATTTGATCCAGTAAAATTTTTACGAGTTTACAATTGTGCCTCATGGGAAATCGCAGATTTCATCAGATTTTACAAAAATGATCGTTCAGATTTAGATAAAAAAGAGTAAAATGATAGAAAATTATGTGTAAAACCTTTTAAACCCTTGAGAATGCAGCTCCAGAGCATTTAATAGTAGTAATTAGTGAATAACTATGAAAAATCGTCCTTTTTATATTTTCTTTCTCTCTCTAACTTACTTGGGATACTCTCTAGTGTATAAACACTACATGAATCAAACGAGACATTTTATACCACTGACTATTGTAGTATCGGCGATACTACGTTAATGTGACCTCAGACAATGCAGGAAAAAAATAATCAAGAGATTCTCGGAATTTCAAGAGCTTTTTACTTTCAAGAGCTTCATTGAGTTAATCAAAATGATTTTTTTACGCTGGGTCAAATCTTATCATTTTTTTTTTTGAAGTACAAGTAAATAAATAAATAAATAAATTCGTAGGAATTATTTGAGGCAGTTTGTAATCCTCGAATTTTGATAGTATAATCGGAGAAATTCAAAAGTCACTGAGATAAAATGATAATTTTTGTGGACAATGTCACGGATTTTTTTTTTTTTTTTTTGGACAAGTGCAATATTTGCTGCGCATTTTTAATGAAGGCTGTTTTGGATCGGTCGAGGGAGATTGCAATCGGAGTCTTCAGAAATTGAAGGCAGAGATGACGAAAATCTAGAGTTGGATTTCTTTCTTCGAATTAAAAAAAAACAAAAATTCGACAATCACGTGTTATTTTGAAGATATCTCTTAAGCGAGTGGGTTTAGGAGATAATGTGAAGAGAGCTTTTTTGTAGAGAATTTTAATAGCTACAGAAAAGGTTTCATGATATTTTTTCTCTAAACCTACTCGTTTAGGAGATCTTTTTGGAAGAAGCTATTTCCAAATTCTGAAGTTATTGCCTCTGATTTTTAGAATTTACAAAATGTCTCGAAAACCATCAAGTTTATGAGAAATTGCAAAAAGAGCTTTTTTTTGCTTAAATCCACTCGTTTATAAGATATTCCCAAAGTAATCCCCCCCCCCCCCCCCCCATTTTCCAACTCATCCCTCCCATTCCCACAATTTCAAAAATATCCACAAAACTTTTTTTGTAGCTTTTGAAATTACGTAGAAAAAAATCTTTTTTTTTTACATTTTCTCCCAAACTCAATCTTCCAGGAGAGATTCTTAAAATAAGCATACCTCCAATTTTCCAAGTTTTTCCTCTGATTCCCACAATCCCAAAAAATTGCCAAAAGAGCTTTTTGAAACTCTTGAAATTCTCTACAAAGAAGCTCTCCTCTCATTTTTTCCTAAACCCACTTATTTTGCAGATATTTTCAGGGAAATCTTCTCGCGATTTTTTAACCATGAAAAATCCTTTATTTCATTGCCTCAGAATAAAAGGGCCGTACTCACTGCACATTCCCTAGCACTCTAGAAATAATGGAAAACTCCTCCCCCCCCCCCTTCCCCAGAAAATCCTCGTTGCACCTCGCGTCAAATGCACTAAACAAAACCTTCGAAAAAAAGTCCTTTTTCCTCTCTGAAATCCCCTTCCCCCTTCCCATTTCGTGTTTTGGGTCTCAAACGCATCCCCATTTATATATCGTGGCTCGAAGCAATATCGTATTGATTGCAGGGTGGCCGTGCCCCCGGAGAAACACATTACATGATTAAACCAGCCCCAACACGGACTATGAGGATAACACGTTAGGCCTTCAACCTTTTTTTTTTTTCCAGCACTTACCTTATTAAAATATTCCTCCGTTATTCTGTCGTATGTCGACTCTCTCGCTTTTCCATTTATTATTTTAAATAAAAGAGAAAGAGAAAAAAAAATAGTGAATAGAATAGTTTCCAGGTAAAAAAATCGATGTCTTTCCTCGAAACGTGGAAAATGTGTCAAGCCCATGTTTTTTCTTTTCATTCAAGCTTTTATAAAAAAGGCAAAAAAAAAATGGCAAATGAAGTGGGAAAAAAATGTATTTTTATATAACGAGAAAAAGGAAAAAAAAAGGTTCATTTCATTTATTCGCATCCAGTATTTCCCTCTGTTTTTTTCTTCTTTTCCTCTTTCCAATGAAAGCCGCCACTAGCGTCCGGTTATCTCGGACACAAAACGAAAAAAGAGGAAAGACGAAAGAGAGAGAGAGAGAGAGAGGGGGAGGGGAAGAATTGAAACGGCGATGAACTGGCGAGAGACGATTTTTTTGCACACTGAAACGCAACCACACGACTAAATTCCTCGCTCTCATTTATATATCGAGAGATTCGATCGATATTTTTGCTCCTAAACTATTTCGAAGACTCGACCATCGATGGGTTATACATCAATGTTTTTAGAGGGGGTCTCCTCTCTTTCACGGTTAAATGAATTCCATAATTGTGGATATTTATTTTTCAGGGGTTTTTGCGGGTGAGGAATTTAGGGAGTTCTTTTTCATGGTAGGGGGAAGGGGGGATTATTAATTATTGGGGGATTTGTTTCAAGTTAGACATTTTTTAAAAGGTTTTTGACGTTTTGCAGGGTGAAAATTGTTTGAGATTGGTAAAAGTACTTAGAGAGGGGGGGGGGGGGGGGATTTTTTTTTATGATTTTGTTGAAAAGCTGATGAAATTTTGAACAGAAAAATTTCGGTCACCGCGTTTTTTAAAGATTTTTTTCTCTAATTTCAATTGATTTTGGGGAGAATTTGAATTTTTTGGGGGAATGTCGCTGGTTTCAATTGTTGTAGAGTGAAAATGGAAAATGGAAGTGAAAGATGAGATCATTCTCCATCGATTTATGGGGTTTTTAATTTATTTTCTGATAATTTTAATTTTGATTGATAATTTTTTGAGAAAGTTACACATTATCAACAAAAATGAGATATACGTACATAATTTTTTTTTCTGAGGATTTTGAGGTTTTGCAGAGTGAAAAGCATTTGGAATTAGGGAAAGTACTTGAGATATATTTTTTTTGATAATTTCTTTGAAAAGCTGAAGGAATTACAGATGAAATACATGGGTCAGACCTTTTTTTTTTTAATTCGACTAATTTTGTAGGAAACTTGAGGTGAAATCCTTCAGATTCAGGAATTTCCCAGCTTTTTGGGAATATTATAAATGGAAGTAACAGGTAAGATCATTTGCAATCAATTAATGCGATTTTTTAAAGATTTTCATGATTTTTTGTGGAAATTACAGTTTAGTTTTAAAAATGAATTATTCCTCTAAAATCACCTCAAAAATAATGAAAAACCAATCAAGCAATCACATCAATAAATGAAAAATGTTTTCACGTCTCCCCTGATCTCCATATTTTTGTTTTACTGTAATTAAAACCAGAAATCCCCAAAAAACTGAAAATTCCAAAAAATAACAGATTTACTCCTTCAATTTACCCCAAGAAGAGTCAAATTTTCAAAAACTAATTTGAAAAAAATGTGATCTTTGTATTTAATTTAATTAAAAATCTTCTCACCTTTCGAAAAAACGGAAAATTTTCAAAAAAGGATAATATTTTCAATTTCCTCCAAAAAAGTAGAATAATTGTCGAAAAAAAAAAATCCGAACTCTACTTTCCATTTCGAATTCCCCCCCTCCCCTCTCCTTTTCAATGAAATCATCAAAAAGAATCTAGATCAATCCATTCCATCTCAAAACGACGAAGTTCTCAAAATTGAAGATAAAATAAAATAAATTTTTCTCCTAAAAAAAAATGAAACAAATAGCACAAGTCTTGAAAAAAAAAAATTATGTCTCTGCATAAATTAGAAAATCATCGAGCTCTTTCCTCAAAATTAACGATTGAAACAAAGTCTATTATTTGCAAATTCTCGAAAAGTCAAATAATTTCACCAGAATAATCTGAATTTCATATGAAATTTTCATTGTATTCCATCGATTTGAATAATACACCAAACACAGAATGTTCACTGAGTCTTTCCGGTCTTTCGTTCTATATCGTATTTGTGCATAATTAAACAAGCGCCTACGACCTTGCTCCACTCACCGAGATTGGAGTGAATGAATAAGTCACTGAGAGACAGGTGAACGTCTGAGATTTTCAAGAGGGGTCGTACACCCAATTATCACAATGTGTCTACGTGTCACTGGAGCTGATATGTTTTCACAAATTCATGCTCTTCTCGTTTTCATCTCTTCCCCTTCCCCCTTCTCCCCCCTTTCTTCCCCATTTTGTGGTCATATTGCAAGTGTAAAAACGGGTGGAAGCAAGAGGAATTTTTGACACGTTGAACTATTTTATTTCGTGCACTCATGTTTGGACTCACGTGCGAGACGTAAATGCAAAGCAGTATAAATCGTAATGTGCATTATGTACGAGTGGCAATCTGTTGCACATACACATGTATAAACACAAGGTAATTCAGTAGTTCAAAGTGCTTGTGAAAGACGAAATCAAGTTGTAAAATTTTGAAATAAGATTATTCAAAAAATTACGAGCGGTTTATTTCGTGAATATTTCGAAAACTGTTTGGTTTAGGAGAATTTATCAAGGGAGCTTTTTTGTGGGAAATTGAATTCTCTATAAAAAAGGTTTCTTGCATGTTTTCTCTAACTCTACTTGTTTGAGAGATACTTTCAAGGTAAACAAGTGAAGATTCGTCTTAGAATTATGGCTTATTAATTTTAGTTCGACAATATATCAGAAACTATGGAGTTTAGAAGAATTTATGAAGAAGCCTTTTTTTTGTACGGTATTTAATTTCCTACGAAAAAAAAGGTCTTTTGATGGATTGTCCTAAACCTGATGGTTTCTGAGATATTCACGAAAAAAGCTGTAATTTTCAATTAAAATTGCGATATTTGAAGATTTATACACTGAGGAAAAAGAAACTATTGCTCTCAAATGAGTTTACTATGTGCAAGTGAATATTTTAAATTTATCTCAATCAAAAAAATCTCATCGTTAAAACTAGTATCTCGTTAAATTTCATAGAATGTTAATTTGGAGGACGGAATCTCGTCGTTCTTCAGAAATCATCTGGAAAAGTCTAACAGAAATGTAAGTATTCTTCTTAAAAATTAATATTTTATGAAATTTAATGAAAAATTAGCTGCCAATAAGATTTTTTCCATTCGATGAGGAAAGTTTGGAATATTCACTTGCACACAGAAAATTTATTTGAGAACAGTACTTTTTTGTTTCAATGTAGAAACTATCAGCTGACATTAGCTGATTATTTACATAAACTATTCATTATTGTTGTTCAGAATTATATTACTGCTCAACCACAAATATAGTATACAGTATAAACGATGTAGTCTTTATGCAATAGATAACATTTTCCTCCTCATTTTATCTTCAACCACTTCACTGATGATCAAATTCATCAAAATTTATCTTTCCTCCACATGTCTCCGAAAACCTTCAAAACTGAAAGCAAGCTACAAAAAACCTCGCTTTAAACTGTAAAGCCCTTTTTCTTCCAAATGGAACCAATTCCATCATCCCGACTCTCCCTTCCCACAAAACTCCCATTAGCAAAAACTCCAAGAAAAAAGGCAGCTTACCCTCAAGACTCTTATTCCTCCCAAAGATAGCCCGTAAAACATCAGGATTCGGTAGTTCATCATCAATCTCTGCATTGTCATGATGATGTGCTGCTGGTATTGGTGTACCAAGTGAAGGTATTCCACTGGTTGGTGGACGGGGCATAATAACCGATCCACTACTCAATTGTGGTATTGTCGTTTGATGAAGAGAATGGGCCTGAGGCCCATTTGGCGATGGTTGTACAGCTGCTGACATTGATAGGTCAACACCACCAAGTAAAACTGGCCTACATCCACCGCCACTTGACACCGCCGGGAGGATTCCACCACCCCCCGGCAGTGGTGCGTACGGCAGATACAGCTCCAGTCTAACGTCAGCACTCAAAATGTCCTCGAAAAACCTCCAAAATTATCCAAAAATCCACCTCACTTCACTAACAATTGCAACAAAAACGTGCGAATAATCGTGCGATTTGAAATGTGCACTATCAACAATAGAACTGTTTCTCACTCTTCGTCATCGATAAAAGTGCACTTTCCCGGAAAAAAAAAAAACCAATGAATAATTTGACGATTTAATTGAAATAACGTCCAAACGTTTCCAGTGCCACTGGCACACTCGCCACAATATATGCGAGAGAGCCCCCCAGATCCGTCGAATTGTTTCTCTGCCTTATCAGACTGCACTCCGGCTACCAGTTTATCTCGACCATAACCTTGGCTACTGCCACGGTCTGATGAACCATATTTTTTTTGCATGTAATTTCTTCCTCCAAAAACACAACTTTGTCTCAAACTAAAAAATCACGATAATACAATATGGACAAATTTCACTTGTACACGTGCACACAAACGGTAACCATGAACTCCTGGGATATTCCGTTTTGTCCTGCATTTGAAGGCGAATTGACCGAATGAGTCGTTGGCTATTTCACTTTTTTACAAGAGTGACAATGTAAATTCATAGGGCCCCAGGATGATGTAAATGCAGCATTCACAAGGGCCTCCACACTGGTATATAATACTAAAGTTTTCTTGTGTCCATTGGTGCCGAATACACTGAACGAGTTAAAGAAATAAATAGAAGGGATTTTTGAAGAGGTTCAGAATAGGGACCTCTCCTCTTGGACCCCGTCAAATGTGCAATGAAAAACACACTGGATTCGACTTAGTCGTCGCTCCTTTTGCGGATTCTCTTTATTCGACGCCGGCACGTAAGAAAGAAGAGCCTGGATTCCGTGACGAGGACACTGCGTTGTCGATACACGATCGGAAACATTCGAAACTGTGTTGTTTTTTTTTTTTTTTTTTTTACTTTCTTCTTTTGCTTTATTGTTTTAGAGTTTTATTCTTCACCTTTGTAAAAAAATTATACTCAACGTTCTCCCGGATTTTTGGCATTTTTACAAAGAAAAAAAAAAAAAGAAAAAAAAGGAGTTTATCCTTCTTTTATCGAGGCGCGTTTTTCCGCGGTACGATTTGATTAGCAGGTGCCGGGGAACTATGGCCGGATATCAACTGGGTGAGGAGGCACTCTCTCTCGCAGGAGCGTCCCCAATGATAAACAGAGACAGTGAGGAGTACGATGGATGAAGCGAGATACGTACAGAGATATCCCTACCTCTTCGCACGGTTTCCCTATCGCTAACCCTGTGAGCAACCATTTCCACTATCTCAATCCCTCACGGTTTTTCGGCTGGTGGTGGAGGAGGAGGGGAGGGGAGGGAGGGAGGGGGGGACCTCTCGTGGACAGGGTAGAGAGGCCACCCCCCCTTTTGGGGATGCGCATGCGCGAAGATTATTACGCTCTCACCCCCTTATCACTTGTAACTCACGAGGGCTGTCTCCAATGGAGATACAGAATCTTGTACTTTCTGGCGTTCAAACATCGTGATTTTTGCGGGTTTAAAGGGAGGGGGAGGGGGAGGAGGGGTTGGGAGAATGATCGGAGAAAAAATACGAGTTTATGTTTTTTTTTGAAGGTTTTTTTTGAGAATTATGGAAGTAGAGGGGGAAATTTTTCTTTGAATATTGATTTTTAGAGGGGTTTGAAGGGCTTTTGATGATGCGAGATTTAAGTGGGATCTAAGGTCGCCGCCTTCATATGGCGCCGTGGCTTAGTTGGTTAAAGCGCCTGTCTAGTAAACAGGAGATCGAGGGTTCGAATCCCTCCGGAGCCTCATTCTAAGGAATGTACTTTTTTTTTATTCGTTTATAATTGAGGTGATTCAATTGATGCCCATGTTGAATTAAAAACATTAAATAATAGCAGCAATTATGCTGTGATACAAGACAGGGCCGGCTGACGCTCCGAGCACTAGTAGGAGTGATATACTTAGTACAAGTACACATATATTGTCATTGAATTGAAATTATTTTTTTGGTTTATATGGATAATCTGTTAATGCAAATATGTGAACAAATAACATGTGTTTGGTAGAAGGCGAGCACGAAGCGATGTAAAACAAAAGATTGAAGCGTCAAAGAAATTCATTATATCGTCGCCTTAGAGTGAAAGGGGCGTAAGTGCCATTTTTTCCGATTTTTTTCTTCAAATTAACAAAGAGGCGTATCTCCACCTTTATTGCTCCAATAGGCTTCCCAAGGCATTTTACGCAATATTGGTGAAAAAATAAAAATTAATAACATATAGGCGTAAGTACCACCCACTAATAACAAACGGGCGTAAGTACCGGATATACGCCTCTTTGTTTTTAGTTTTTTTTATTGCATTTTTCCTAATCATTGGAAAAAATACTAATAACAAAGAGGCGTAAGTCCGGAAAAATATCAATGAAAAAAATTTCATAATAAAGAGGCGTAAGTGCCATAATTTAGATAAAAATCGCAAAAAACAAAAGGGCGTAACTCCGAAAAATTCTCATACGCTATAAAAAAAATGATAAAAACAAAAAAGCGTAAGTGCTAAATTTACATGAGAAATCCTAACAGAAGAATGTATCTCTAAATATTCTCATGAGATGAAAAAATTTCAAAAACGAAGAGGCGTTTTATGTTAGATAATAATGAAAATCACTTTTTTTTGATAATAATTCAAGTTATTGTCCATACTATTCCAGAATTTCGATTAACCTTACCATGGAAATTTTTGAGAATTGAATATTCAGAAAGATAGAATTTCACACAGGGTCTTATGGGAAATCAGGATCTTGGCATTTGCTTTTGAATTATATCATCATTTGTCAATTAGATGAGCTTGAAAGAAAACTGAAAATCAGCCTTTTGAAATATAGGAATTTTTTTTTTTTGGAATGCAATGTTTTACTTACTATGAAGTTTACTGAATTAATTGAAAGAAATCCCATGAAATTTACAATGAAATCTACCTGCATTGGAATAGAGTTGAAATGTTTGGGCACGCTGTATTCAATTTATTTTTCTTGAACAATTTTTTTTCTATTTCAATGATGAATTCCTTGCAAATTATTAATTGTTTTAATTATATGATTTTTCATCAAAGTTTCAATTTAATTTGTTAAATTCTGGCTACTACACTTTCTTTGACCCATGTGCAGCAAGCACAACCCTTTGAATAAAATATTATCTTTAATTTTTTTTAAGGGAATTTTTTTTAATGAAAATGAATATTTTTGAAAAAATGATTTTTGTTGAAGTTATTTCTTTATGTTTAATTCTATGACAATTTTCTTTATTTCTGAGGGAATTATTGTATCAGCAAATGATCGCCTGAAAAACCTCAGTAAAATAAAATCTATTAATTATTAAAATTGTCTGATTCAATAATCGTGCAAAAAAAAAGTTAAATAACTTATTATTCCAGCATTACTCAAGGAATTAGTACTTCGACAAGTTTTCAAATCTGCGGTTCATTCGTTAAACCCCAAACTGCACAAAGTTAAATATTCACTCCATGAAAATGAAGAAGCTAATTTTTCAAGAATAACGAATAATTTAAAAGTTTAAATTGAAGATTCAAAAAACTTTGCTATCTCAATTATTTAACGAAGTCGCATTAAGCTGATTGCCCCCTCCAATAATTCTGCATAATCAATTAAATATTATTTTTAGCAATCACTATCGTTAACGAGAATCATCCAAATGAATGTTATCTGCAATTATTCATCTACTATAAATAAATATAGAAAATAATAAAATTCAAGTAAACCAATTAGTTGGTTAAGCGAGCAAACCCCTATGAAATTCAATTGTCTTCATCCCATGCATCTCCCGCTTTCTAACCACCCTTATATTTTCATCCCTCTTCACTTACGGCCCTGTTGGCTATTAGGGTGTCAATTAAATTAGATCATCTACCGTTAGAGGGGGTTCACTTAACTGGCAAAATGTCCCAGTTACTTTGTATTTATTTTCTCTTCATCCAAGTCAAGTTAACTGTTTCTTTCTTCTTTTGTGCCACTAAAAATTCCTTTGCCTTTATTCTAAATTGTTATTATCTTGTTTTCTCGTTTGACTTTATCAATTTTTTCCACTAAATTCACACTTTTTTCAACTTATTTTAAAAATATCGCAAAAACGAGGAAGTTTACGAGAATTTGCCTAGAGATTTTTTTTTTGCTTTTAAAATACTTTACAAAAAAGGTGTTCTTGATATTTTCCTCTGAATTCACTAGTTTCAAAGATATTTGCAAAAAAAGAGGCGCGAAATTTTCAAAGTCGTCTACAAATAGAATAATTTTTCTAAAAAATATAAATAATGTCCCAGTTACTTTCCATAAATTTATTCTCTCTGTAACCGAGTCGAGTTAACAGTTCCTCTTTTTTCTTTTGTGCCACTAAAAATTCCTCTTCCTTAGTTCTTGTTAATATTTTCTTGATTTTTCGTTCGACTTAATTTTTTTTTTTTTTTCATTTATTTAATGCTTTTGGAACTACAGAGCTCATACTGCTAAAGAAAAGTACATATATATGTATATGTATATAAAAAATTACATATTCCTAAATGAGGAGGGATAGATAAAAAAAGGAAATATATAAACAAAAAAAAAGAAAAAAAAAGACACAATTTGGTACATAGTTGTTTAAAATTATCTTGTTTGTTCATATATTTAATTCACATGATTCGAAGAATTCATTAATAATAATTAAGAAAGTTTGACTTAATCAATTTTTTTATACTGAATTTACGTTTTTTTTAGTGCTTCTTAAAAATATCTTGGAAATGACGAGGTTTATGAGAATTTGCCAAGACATCTTTTTTTGAGCTCTCAAAATTCCCCACAAAGAAGGTCTCCTGACATTTTCCCCTAAATCCACTCGCATCGAAGATATTCGCAAAAAAAAGCTGCAAAAAATTTTCAGCTCGTCAGCAAAAAAAATAATCCCCCTAAAAGTGATGAAAGCCGAAGAAAAAAAAACGCAAAACAATGATTATACAAGCCATAGTGATTCATTTCACTCCCTTCAATCGAACTCATCTATATCTCCAGTTGATTAAAACCAAAAGGCCAGAGATCTCATTCTCAATGCTATTCGCATGAGTTGCTCTGAATTCTGGAGGAGTCAGGTCGATAGTAGTGTTACCCTCTCTCCCCCCCCCCCCTTCCCCCTCTAACCCAGTACACTTCGTACACCATGAGTCGAAATGATCGCCTCAGTCCCGATCATTGCTAACGATAATGGTGGATTAGCCGGGCATCCACCATCTGGCATTCAGCCTCGATAGTTTCCTATCGTTATACCTACCCCCATTCTTACATCCAAATTTCAATAGACGGCTTTGACTTTAATGCCCTGACAATCCCAGCACTTACCATTTCAAAGTATACTTTATGATTATTATAAATTCATGGCTATTATTCAGACTCTTTCATTTTTTTTTTATTTTTGGCAATGTCGAAGTAATGAACTCGCGAATATTTCAATAGCAAAGAGATGAAAACTGTTTTTTTCTTAGATTTTTTTTTTAGAATATCTCGGGAACTAATGGAGATACGCCCTTTTTGACCTAATTCTTCAAGTGTCGCTCTTGAAATTGTCGACGGAAAAGGATTAGAAATATTCTCAAGAAATAATTGAAAAAAAAAATATGATTTTGGTTTTTTGTCTTTCTGCTACTGATTTGAAATGAAATAATGGAAATTACTTTGTTAGTTTAAGGATTTTCTTTCACTGTACTTCAAAGGGGTTGAGTCTTGTTGCTCCAAAAAAAAAAATGATCAATTTTCTATAATTATTCAAAATAAAACTCCGAAATTCGGAGGAAATTAGCAAATTCGTTCAAAAATTACAAGTTTTTTTTGTTATAAATTAAGAATTGTCAATTATTTATAACAATGAGACGATGATTTTCATATTTTACTTGATTTTTCATAATTATTTAATTTTTTCCCAATTTTTGGTGAATTTTAAAAGAAAATCCAGCAGTTTCCCAATTCCTATTTCCCTTTCGCTAAAAAAAGCACATTTTTTTTAAAAATCCCTCGAAATTTCACAATTTTTCAGATTATTCATAACAATGAAATGGTGATTTTCACATTTTTATAAATTTTTTGTAGTCCCTCGTGTATTTTTCTGAATTTTTTGTGAATTTCAATAGAAAATCCAGCGGTTTCTCAATTCCTGTTTAATTTTCTGCTTTAGAAATAACACAATTTTTCTAAAATCCCTCGGAATTTGACAATTGTTTAGACTATTCATAACAATGAAACGGTGTTTTTCACACTCTCCTTGACTTTTTAAAGTCACTCGCTTTTTAACCCAGTTTTTTAAAGAATTTTTAGAAAAAAATCTAGCGCTTTTTTTTACAATTCTTATTTCCACAAAAAAAAACACTTTTTCCAAAATATCTTGGAATCTATTGAAGATAATTTTTTTTATAAGAACTGTTTTTGCTCCTTTGATTCCCTTCTACTAAAAAGGTCATCACCAAAACTTCCCTAGCTTCAACAGATCCCTCCGCTGTTAAAAAAAAATGAAAATTTCATAGACCATTTGATGAAAATTTTCATAAACGTGATATTGAATTTTTTTTTAATGGGAAGATGGCTATGAAATCTGTGAGTTTCAGAGGAAATTCAAAGGAATCTATGAGTCTTAAGTAGAATTGAGACGGAAATTCTACAACTTACTTGAATTTTTAACTGAACATGAATATTCAGAATCAAAATGACTTGAATTTTCAATTTTCAATTTTTTTTTTTTATTTTTAATAAATTTTTAAGAAACAATTGAACTGAAATTGACAAATTTTATTGATATGCAGGCATGAAATTATTTGAAAATCGATGATATGTTCATTTTTAAATGACGTAATTATCTGAAAATTTCAGTAGAAATGTGACTCGTTTGAAATTTCCGGGATTTTGCACGGAAAATTCAGACGGAAATTTTTAACAGTGGAAACATTTCATGAAAACTGTGAAAATCCTAGAAGAAGCAGCTCAAAAGAATTAGCATTACCTTCAAATAAAAAAAAATAACGATCATAAACAAGTGGAAAAAGGGCGATTGCATGAACACTGACCCATTTGATCCTAAAATGTACGAGGACAGTTGTTCATAGGATTGAAGCAATTGAAACTTCTTAACACCAGGGATATACATTTAATTTGGCAAGTAGCCAATTGGCACGATTGACTTCCAACCAGAAAACACAAAACGTGAAAATTGAAGTATTTTCCCCCTATTGAAGTATTTTCACGGATTTACAGAATATTTAGTGGGGCTTATGGCTCCATGGAGCATTTTGCCTTTGTTGCAGGTGGCTGACACTTGCGTGATTCATATTCCTGTGTGGTCTACACCAGAACCATGTGGATTAGTCTATGATCCACCTAGTATAACTTATGTCTCCCTTGAACTATTATATTCTTTGGTTACTCTAACTCGATACCTCAAATTATCCTATTTTATGGAAGAAGGAAAAAAAAAGGAGGACAGATGGTTCGACGAGATAAATTTGGAGATCAGTGATCAGTAGATAAATATGAGAGACATTGATGAATTGTTAGTGATTAGTGCCATTAATTTATTCATTGTCATTCAAACGACTGAATATTAAATAAAATTTTAATTATTCGGTGATGAAAACGCACAGCAGGTGAAACACTTGTACAATTAACGTTTTGTTAGTGTGAAACCTTTTACATTGAGTATCGTGCTGTGATCTGACCTCTTTTCAACGTCAATAATGCGTGGGTGACGACAGCTTCGAGATGAAAGCAATCATTTTTTGTAGAGGCAAAGGGGCGTAAATGCTAGAAATCCTGAGATGTTTTGAATGAATAGATAGTTCAAGAGAAAAAAAGTCTAATATTCAAAAGTTTTTTAAATTTAAAATTTGAGTTTTTAATATTTTTGTTTATTGAAAAAAAGGGACTTACGCCTTTTTGATTGTAGGATTCGATGAGTGGTGTAAAAGTCACTTTTTAGGATGGAATATTTTTTAAACTTCATTGTTTTTTTAATTTTCTTTTTTTTTTCATGTTGGAAAAGAGAAAAAGAAGTTGGTTCGAAGAAATGTAAATTTTTCTTTTTTAATATTTTGGAAACTGTTGGGTTTACGGGGATTTAATAAGAGATCTTTCTTATAGAGAATTTGATTTTCTATAAAAAAGGTTTCTTGAAATTTTTTCATAAATTTAAGCGTTTTGGAGATATTTGAGTTTTTATGAAAATATTGGAAATATTCGGGGAGGGGGAGGAGTGAGAGCAAGTAGCAGAATATAGATAAGTACTGTGATGTGATTGGGGTATTTTTGGATGAAATGAAGATGGCAAAAAAAAGAAAAAATATAGGCAGGGGGCACCCGGGTTTGAACCGGGGACCTCTCGATCTGCAGTCGAATGCTCTACCACTGAGCTATACCCCCACTGGTGGTGATCCCCTTCTCCTATCACCGTTATATACTTAGAAAATGACGACAGTATCAGAATTTATAAAAAAAAAAAACATTAGAAATTATTTGACATGAACCGAATTTAAAATAAAATTGTATTGAAAAGAGTTTTTCTCTCATGGAAAATGTTGAAAATCATTGATTTAATGCTAAAAAGGAAAATTTTTAGACTATAAGGTACCGAAATGAGAAATTTGGAAAAAAAAGGGGCAAAATGGGTTTCATGTATTTGTGTTCCGAAAATACAACCTGAAATATTCCTGAAAAATTGGAAATTCTAGAAGATGGGAAGATTTCGATCCTCAATTGTTTACGAGAAAGTCAAATTTTTAAATAAACTCCAAAAATTTGATTCTGACATGAAAATATATTGTTTTTCAAAATGAATAGAGTAGAAAAGGTCCTTGAACTCAGAAAAAGCATGATGCAGCACGAATTTTTCCAAAAAATACTGAAAATACCCAATTTCACCTAAAAATGGGATGAACAGAATTTTCTAAATTGAAATTCAGTAGAAAAAGAGAAAACAGAACAATTCGATTTTTTTTCTCATTAGTTTTTTGGTAATATCTCGGAAACTAAACGAGATAGCGTGATGTTGCACTAATCCTGTTTTGTAGCCCTTTAAATTCTCTACAAAAAAGGATTGAAGTAAGCCTGGCTCCATCTAGCTTAGTTACCGAAATATCCACGAAAAACCAATTTAAAAAAATAGAATTTTTTTATTTTACCTTTTCACTCCTAAATTATCATCATTTCAACGAAAAAAACCCAGAAAAATGGTGGAAATATCATTTCCCTGGAAAAAAAAAGAGCTCAGTGCAATCAACCCATTTTGCCCCACTTTCCCCTTCACATAATTCAAAATTAATTAATTCAAAATTATAATGAACAACAACATGAAATTATCCCCAACAAATAATATCCTTGACGAACACTATTACACAAAATCATCACTATCAATTGGATGATCCTATTAGTTTTCTATACGAGTTGTGTTGGACCTACGTTTTCATCCGATGTTTGTAGAATCGACCGCCCAAAGGCAAACACACTCGTAGTCATGGAAAGATAAATAGAGAATATCCAAAGCACACTGTTCACAGAGAGCTATCAAATATGAGTTACAACGCAATTTTCAAAACTAAAAAATAGATAGGTAGAGATAAAAAATGAAATGGATTAAAAAACAAACGAAATTATTTGGATTGTGCATACTCATTAGCATAATTAGTGACTGATAAAGCCATTGATCCATTTTTTTGTACCTCTGGTTGAATTTCCTTTTTATAAAATTATCAGAGAAAAAAGAATTCATTTAAAAAGTTAATTTGCTTTTATAATTTTAAATTGAAAAAAAATTTCCAATATTTTAATGCAATGATATAATATTATCACCTTAGAAACAAAGGGGCGTATGAATAGCACTCACGCCTCTTTGTTTTAAGATGACGATATAATATAATGGATATATAATAATAATAATATACATAGATAATTGAATTCATTTCTATGTATATAGTAATTCATTTAAATGTCAAAAGAAAGTTATAGAAGAAAAGACTAAATGATTGTCAATTTCCGACAATTTTCTTGTGAAGTGTAACTTAAAAATTGATTGTGTATTTACTGTTAGGATAATTTGCAATGTTATTGGGACTTGATATGAATCTATTTCACTGTAAAAACAAGTCTTTGAAATTAAGATACTTTTGCAGATACTTTTAAAACACTTTGGGGACGCTGTTGTTAGTGAATGGCAGTTTTAAGATATTTTTTGATTTTAAGATTTTTTTTTGAAACTGATATCTTGAATTAAGATACCTGTTTTTATAGTGTTGGGATGACTTTGACAAAATACTAATAATGTCAAGATGCTCACCTTCTCTAAAAATCTCAAGAAGCTCAAATTATAAGCAAAACGTCGTAAATTTACAATTATTTAGTATTGTATTCTATAACTTTCCAATCTTCCTTGACATTTAAATTAAATAATATTTTTTTTTGTTATTTATCAAATGATCCTCGTAAAAACGATCCTGCTAAAATTGATCCTTATTTTTTAAACCTTGAGGAAAAATGTCAAGAAAGCTTTTTTTTAGGGAATTTCATTCGTTCCAAAAAAAAGTCTCTAAAGAAATCCCCACAAAACCAATCGTTTCTGCGATATTTACAAAAAAAAATATTGATAAAAGGAGGAAGGATTTTTTTACGAGGATCTTTTGACGTGGAACAATTATGAAAAAAATATAGTTTCAAAACTGATTTCTAATGTTTCAAGTGGCAAAGGAAGATTGTTGGAGTTCAATTTCAGTGAAATTTCGAGAAAAATTTCGAAAAATATTCAATTTACCGAAATTCTCGAAAAATCTCAAAAAAATCTCGAAATCTATAAATTTTCAGATTTCTGGTTAATTTCAAACAGTTTGAAAGAAAATTGATTTTTTTCATCTTTTTTTTATCAGTCTTTTAAGAGTTTTTATCTCCTTCCCCTTCCCCTCCATAAATATCGCATATATCTTCAATTCCCCCAAAAATTTCAAAAAAACAATGTTATAAATTTGATTGACAATTTTTGATTCATCTCATTGGACAATGGTGAATCGGCAAAACAGAATCACACACTTCATTTAACTTTATTGCTTATAAAGTTTTACGAGTACATATTTTCTAACATGGTCCACTTGACTCCAAGAGAGAGAGAGAGAAAAAGAGAAAGACAGAGAGAGAAAAAAGATATTCACTCCCCCTGTGTTACGAGACAATATGTCAAGTGAAAGCATCATGAGAGAAAGAGAGAGAAAGAGTTTAAACGGAAGGAAAAAAGCAAAAAAAAAAAAAAAGATAACAACTTATTATGACAAATGTACTACTCGAGAGTGGAATAACAGTATTTTTACATTTGTATGTGTGTGTATGTGTGTGTGTGTGTACTGCGTAGATGATTGTCCAAAGTGGGACAAAAAAATGAGGAAAAAAATAAAATAAAAGTGGACTCTGTTGTCAGACAAATAGCCCAGGAGTTCGTACCTCCTGCCAGGCTGTATACGACGACAGGTACGATAATATACTACGGACCACCTAGTGGCTTCATGACTTCGCCATATGCCACCGTGACTAAGGCCCACATGGCTGTATCATTGTACATAATACATGTATACCCTTGTTTATGAAAAAAAAACCCACAAAAGTCCCTTATACACTCGTGACGAGTGAAGTTTTAATTCATTTATTGGATAAAAATTATGGAATTTCTTTGGGGAGAATTAAAATATTGAGTTTCGACGAAAGGAGCCGGAATTTTTTGCGAGATGACAATTTGAGGAATTATGTGGGAATCAGTGGGTTTAGGAGGGAGGTGGAGAGAGAGGGTTTTTCTTGGAGGAAATTGAATTATCTACTAAAAAATATCGTTTCATGAAGAGACATTTTTTTTTAATGAATAGTTTTTTAGATATTCGCGAAATTTCGCGAATATCTAAAAAACTATTCATTATATTATTAAAACTATTCAAATAATTATTTGTGGTAGATTTTTTTGGGGAATATCATGTTATAATAATGAAATAATGTGAGATTAAATTTTTTAGTGAAAAACATGGGTTTGAATTTATTTTTGGGAATTTCTTCAAGAATTGAACTATTTTGACTCGAAATTGAAGATTGAATTCTTTTCTATTTGAGAAATTTTCAGTTTTTTTGAGAATATTTTCAGTTTTAATTTTCGTAACCGAAAACTTGAGGAGATGAAAGGTGAAATAATTCCCCACCAATTCACGTGATTTTTAATCGATTTTTGAGGTAATTATATATTTTTTTCGAAGAAAAAATGTTTTCCTCAGAAAATTCAATTTTTCAATTTATTCAAAATCGATCAAAATCAATTAAAAATCACACGAATCTCGTCGTGATAGATTTGTCACGCTACTACTATCAAAACTAAAAATATTCCCAAAAGAATAAAAATTTTCGAAGAGAAAAGAAATCAAATTCTCCATTTTTTTTCTTCTAAAAATTAAAATTTTCAACTTTTTTACTAAAAATTAAAATTTTCAATTTTTTTCTAAAAATTAAAATTTTCAGAATATTTTCAAAAATTGATCTTGTTACACGTTTTCCAGCTAAAAAATTGTCAGTTTTTCAATAAAATCATTGAAAATAACCCACCGCAAGTTCCTTCCTCAATTCCAGACAAAAATGAAATAATCCAACGAATTTCCCTCGAAGAATTCTTCTGAAGAAAAATCCCTCCTTGTTACCCCTTAACTGAAACAAAATGAAAAAAATTATAAGCATAGGCTATTCTCTGGTGGACACGATTTATTTATTGACAGAAGGCAATGGGCTTGGGGTGAAGAGTGAAGTGGGAGAGATGGCAATAAAGAAGAAAACTCCCCTCCACTGGGATCTGTTTACGTTGATTAATTGCATGATCTTTGATATGTTTTATGCGGGGAGAATCCTCACGCTGTATCTGTTGTCTGTTAACATTCATCCGCCCCAGTACCCACCCCAATAATATTTCGACCTGTCCACGGTAAATACCATATCTGACATCTCTCTCAATCTCCAGACTCATTTAAATTCATGAAAGAAGTTAATAATAACATTAAACTCAATTTATTCTCAAAAAAGAAAAAATTCAATTTTTTCTCCCGATCTTCTTTCAAAAGGATCTCAGAAACTAAGCGAGATAGAGTAATTTCACTTCAATCCTTTTTTGTAGAGAATTTCAAGAGCTACAAAACAGGTTCCTTACAAAATTTCGTTATCTCGTTTAGTTTCCGAGATATTAATAAAAAAACAACTGGAAAAGAAATATTCTAAAAAATATAAAATTATTACGAATATTTTTGCAAAAAAAAAATTCATCATCTATCACACATGACAAGTGTTCAAAAATTGATGTGACGTGAATTCGAAAAAGCATAGAGACACAAATTATGCGTTCGTTATACATGCGTCCTGAACATTGCTGCGGAAAATTGACAGACCGACAGACGAATCATTTGTTATACCCTCGTTCACCCATCTGGGGAGAAGCCCGAAAAAATGAACGTAAAAAAAATATAGAGAATAAAAAAAAAAAAAGTGTATATGCAGTATTCCCCGACCGGTCCTTGCTTTCCATTCCTGTCGCGAATTAATCCATCAAAACACCCCCATACCCCAGCACACCAGCCCATATACACTCTCGCATTTTGTTTTCATCCTTTTTTTACAGCAGTCACCTTTCTAAATATATGAAGCACCGAAAAAAATGCGTGTGCCGTTCGTTCGCCCATTAGATTATATACTGGTCAATGAAAATTGGTTGAGATTCAACTGGGAATACTGGGCATACTGATTTACGCTATTTTATGGGCAAACATTATTCGTTATCATAACAATCGCAATAATTTACGGTTTTTGAAATTTTTAGAGCGAAAAAGTCTGTTAAAAAAAAAAAATTAGTTTTTTTTTGGAGAGTTAGAGATTGGAAATGATTTTCATGGGAATATGGGCATTAAGTGGTAAATGTACCAGTAAATGAACGGCTGAGGTCATTTTTATAATTAATTAATTGATGAAAAACTGGTGAAATAGAGATACTTTGGAAAATTGGTCAGTGTCTTCTTTTTTTGGAAATATCTCCGAATTGACTAGGTTTAGAAAATAATGTGAAGAGACCTTTTTGGTAGAGAATTATAGGAATTATGAAAAAGGGCTCTTGATAAATTTTCCTAAAACTAATCATTTACGAGATATTTTTAAAATAAGTTACAATTTTTAGTTACGAAATTTATTTTTAATGCATTGTTATTCTCTTTCAGGTTTCCATTCCTATTTCTATACTTTCAAGATTTAAAAAAAAATTCAATTGAATTATTTCGTCAAATATTTCAACTCGCAAATAGGAATTTCAATAAAATTGAATCATTTTATTTAAAAATATTCTTCAAGCAATTTCAATTGCTTTCACTAACTGTATCAACTGTATTAAAAAAATTAATTTTTTTTATAAAGTTGTAAATAACAATTTATACGAGATAAAATTCTCAAATTTGATGAAGTGAATCTGCAAAGAATGTAATGAGGAATAAAAATGAGCCTTAGAAACAAAAAATTGGGAAATTTTCTGTGTTTTTTAAATTCCTTCATTTTTTCAAGGTTTGAACGAATTTCCAAAACCACAGAAAATTTTACAGTTTCTAACAAAATTTCTTGTTTCTAGGACTTATTTTATTTCTCATTTACATTATTTAGAGATTCACTCAATTAAATTAGAGCATTTTATCGCGTATAAATTGTTATTAACGCTTTTATCCAAAAATTTAACTTTTTTCTTCACTATGAGGACAGAAACACCTTTTAAAAAAAAATTCAATTGAGTTATTTCGTGAAATATTTCCACTCGCAAGTAGAAATTTCATTTCAATTGAATCATTTTATTTAAAAAATGTTCTTCAAGCAATTTCAATTGCACTCACCAACTGTATTTATTCCTTTCAGAATAATTCAGAGGATTGTATATTTTTCACTGAAAAAATTTTATTTTTGAATTGTATTATGACCCAGCTTTCGCCGGGTACGCAAAAAATTGAGTATAGACTCATCAATTGTTCCCCTCCACGGAAATCTTTAGTAAAAGGCGAAAGATTTAATCGTGTTTTGAAGGGAAACCAGAGTAACTATCGTAGCCTCAAAACTTCCTTTTAACACCTCTACCACAATACTCCTATTGCAGAAAAAATGCGACGCCTATCGGTAGTTTTTCGTACTTGCGCGCTCTTTCCACAGTTTACATTTGCCACTCGTAGCCTACAATATATATAGCACTACACGCTACATTTGCCTCCTCATAACCCGTAAGAGCTGTAGTAGCAATTGAATCGAATCAGAATAAAAGCTCTTTGTACACTAAATTCATTGAAAATTCCCAATAATTCTCTAAATTCACGTTGGAAATAATGAAATTAATGAGAATATTCAATTCACCATAGAGATGGATTACCTCCGGAATTTTCCCCATTATTCACATCTTTCGCATTACAAATTCTCCCAATTTCTCATTAATTATTAAATCTATGTCATCGCAATGGATCTCATTATGTAATTATCGCTCATTCACTGAGTGAATAACAGCCAATCATTGTGACACGCTAACCCGTGCATTTCTCCTCGTATTCATACTCCCTTTACTCAATTTTCATACATGAAATTCCATTCAAGCATAGCCTACTATCTCAATAATTATCGCATCTGATTATCTTGTCTTTATAATTGATTTAGTAGAGAAAAGGTGAAAATTTGATTTTTTCGCTAATTCAAAAGGTGAAAATTTAATTTTTTTTTAAAGTCAAAAGGTGAAAATTTAGTTTTTTTTTTTCTATGAACAGTTCTTTTAGAATGCCTTGGAGACTAAACGAGATAGCAAAATTTTGGTAGAGACCTTTTTTGTAGCTCTTGAAATTCTCTACAAAAAAGGATTCAGAGAAAATTGCGCTATCTCGCTTAGTTTCCGAGATCTTTTTTAAAGGAGAATTACAAAAAAAATAAATTATTCTATTTCATTTTGTTTTTTCCAGTTTTCTTAATGAAATTTTGGAAAAAAAATATTGAGAAAAGGTGGGGAAAAGAGGAGATGCTATAAAAGATATTACCCATTTGGCCGGAGCATTAATTATATTTTTTCCAGTTAAAAACACAATTTTTTTTACGTAATTTTTGTAATTATTGAAAAAATTCAGTGGAGAAGAGGAAAAATTTGTTTTTTCACGGAATATCTTGAAGAGTAAGTGAGATAGCAAGATTTTTGTAGACATCTCATTTGTAGCTGTTGATATTCTCCACAAAGAAGGATTAGTACAAAATCACGCTATCTCGCTTAGTTTCCGAGATATTCTTTTGAAAAATGACAAAAAATAATTCTTTTTAACTTTTTCCCTTTTTTCTGAATGAAATTTTGGGAGAAAAAGAAATGGGAAAAGGTGGGGCAGAAGAGGATATTTTATGAAGGATAACCCATTTTGCCCCACCTTCAATTTCCTTTCTTTAATTAAAAAAAAAACAATATTTTTCTTATAATTTTCGTAGTTATCAATGAAATTCAATAAAGAGGAAAAATTGATTTTTGGTAAATATCTTGGAAACTAAGCGAGATAGTTAAGTTTTTATTGATATCTTTCTTATAGCTCTCGAAATTCTCTCCAAAAAGGAAATCAGGCAAAATCGTGCTATCTCGCTTAGTTTCCGAGATATTCTTCAAAGAATTACAAAAAAAATGACTTATTTCAACTTTTCCCTTTTTTTTTTTAATTAAAATTTCGAGGAAAAAAAATTGAGATGCTGCGTTGAAGGAGAATATGGTTTGAAAAATAACCCATTTTGCCCCACCCTCAATTATTTTTTCAATTTAAAAAAAGGCGATTTTCCCAACACAATTTCTATAATTATCAATAAAAAATCCATTTTGCCCCTGAATAATGAGTGCTTAATGATTTTCAAACATTCATAATTTGTCGCATTGATAAAGAAAAAAAAAAATTATCTCCCTGTATCGTCGAAACACACAAGCCGCGTCTCTCCACAGAATATTCAGTGTGCGCGAATGCAGGATCAATATAAGCGATGACATAGCGAGAGCTCATCTTTAAGCGCCGCCCCCACGTGCCTGAAAACAACCAATGGTGAATTCCGTGTACATTTTGCCGTAGCCAATGGTAAAGCTACATTGATTTTTCCCGCGCATTCTTTTTATTTCCTTTTTTTTTTCCACCACTTTTTCTTTTTTTTTGTTTTATTTTTTTATTCTTCTCCAAAAGTGAATTTCTTCGTAGCTCTACCCGAGCACTGCGGAGGGCAAAGAAGTATAACCCATAGTGTAGTCGAGAATCGATGAGAGGGGCAAATGGAAATCCTCCCCCTCCACTGCTGCGCGTTTTTTCACCCCCCCCCCCTCCCTCTTATCCTATGAACTCCTACGTTCTCGCTTCCTCGTTGTGTCTCTCTCTTCGCTGTTATCGGTTCTACTATTTTTTTTTTCCAATCGTAAAATTCACTAGTGAAGAAAACCTGGACACAGTCATGTTCATTCTCGCAGAATGCGTAAATACACAGATGTATTTGTTATCTATATATAAGGGAGGTTGGGGCGAAATGGACCAACAGAATAACGGGATTCATGATTTTTTTTTTTGAGTGAAGGAGTCGGTGGAAAAATCTAAAAAAAATTGAGAAAATGCTCCAATGGGTAAACATTGTTGGTGAATTTTTTGAAATTTTTTTGGAAAGCCCTTCACTTCTAAAAAAAATTCTAATTAATTTTGACATACAGGTCCATCTCACCTCGATCTCCCACAATATATATTTATATAGATTTTTTTTCCAGATTTTTTGCGGGACACAGAATGATGGAAAAATCAGTGGACCGTGTCTCTTCAGCATTCGATGATATTCATTCCTCATTAATCTCTGTACGGAAGTATTTTAAAATTCGAAGGATTGACGGCTCGGAACGACTCTCCATGCTCACTTCATGGTCACGCGCCAAACCGGAAATTCAGGCGTATTAGATAATTGATAAAACACATGAAGAAACAATTCTAATCATAATCGATAAGTATTCTGTTGTTTTCGAGGCTTTTGTGGGAAATAAATCTAAAAAATTGTTCAGATTTTTTTCGGAGGGCAATAAAAAATTACTACAATAATTAAAATCTGAGATATCAGGATGAAATTTCATGATTTTAATCATTTTTAATGGAATTATGTAAAATTTTGATTCATTCGAAATGATTTTTGATGATATCAATAGAATTCAGTGAAAAAGAAGCAAACTTGCATTTGTTTTTCGTAAATATCCCGGAAAGTAAGCGAAATAGCGAAATTTTTGAGGAAATCTTTTTTATAGCTCTTAAAATTCTCCATAAAAAAGGATTTGTGCAAAATTTCGCTATCTTGCTTAGTTTTCGAGAAATCTTTTCTTTTATTAAAAATGAATGGAAAAAAAGATTTATTTATTCATCAGAATTTTTTTTTTCGGAGTGAATGCTTTTTCCAAAAATTCTGAAAAAATTTTCCAATAATGTCAACATTTTGAAGCACCTGCCCAATTTTTTGCAGCTTTTTTCCACCAAGATCTTCTCTTCTCCAAAAAAAAAATCATGATTCTCTTCTTTCCTCTCACAAAAAAAAATTAATTTCTTTCCTTTGATCACAACTCCTCGAAGTTTCATATTATAATATAATTCCCAGCATTTTCCTATCTCTCCTGTCATGTTTAAACATCTGTATTATATTATGTACAGAAACTAGCAATCTTAACATCAAACAGAAAATGTAATTTATACGCGTTTAAAATTCCCTAGCAAGATTGCAGAAGTCCCTCTATCTTTCTCTCTCTCTCTCTTTCTCTTTCTGCAGTTAAACCCATACTATTTTACCAATTGGTGTAAACCTGTGTTATACCCGTGGCATTTATGAATTTTTAATGACTCCACTAGAGTCCGCACATTTTCCACCATTCACACAGAGAATTTGTTAGAAATTTCTTCTTTTTTTTTTTACTTTCTTCTTTTATATTTCACTTTCCAGATAATTCTACGCCCGAAGGGTTTACAATGTCCATTTCATATGATTTAAAATAACTTTGATCCGTTTGCAGGATGATTTATATTTAATGAGGTGTAGAATAAAGAATGAGCAAATGATCATTCGTACGATAATGTTATTAACTCATCATTATGTTCATTGTTAGCACAAAGTCGTGTTTTTTTTCTTCTTCTCTCTCAATTTTAATTGACTGAAAAGAAGAAAAAAAAAAATTAAAATAATTAGAGAATTAAGTACAGTTACACACACACACGTGTCTATCAATTCGTAATTTGAAAGTCTAGTCCTTGAAATTGTAAATTGTCTCCAGAAGGTGCGCCTATTGCTAATCAGGATTAAAAAATACGCTAATGACTTATTAACAATTAAAATTATAGTGCACAGTGGATTGACGGAATAATAGGTATGTAGAGGGGAAAAAAATTCGTTTTGCCGAATAAATTCATTGGACGTAAACGATTTTTCCAATTTTTTGCTCAATAAAAAAAAGTCATATTGTTATACTAAGAAAAAAAAATTGCAAAAAAAAAAAAATTAATTGTTCCAATAATTTTGAGCGATTTTCTTCTTCAAGAAATTGGAAATTCGTTGAATTCATCGGAAGGGAATAATTCATGCGGTTTTTTGCTCAATTAAAAAAAAGTCATACTACTACATTACAAAAAAAAATTCAGTAGTGAAGTGGTAAACAAGTCTAGATGGTATTATTAAGTATATATGGTAATCCTGTATGACTTAACTTTGTTTACCACTTCACTACTGACTTGTAAAAAAAAAAATTGTTTTAATAATTTTCAGCAATTTTTTTTTTTCAAGTAATTAAAAATTCGTCGAATTTTCGGAGAAGTTAATGATTCTTTCGATTTTTGCTAGATAAGCAAACTAATACTGCTACACTGAGGAGAAAAAAACAGTAAAAAAAATGAAATAAATTATTTAAATAATTTTCAAAAATGTTTTTTTTTTTTTTCAAGAAAATAAAAATTCTTTAAATTTGGTGAACTTATTGAAATTAAAGAATTTTTTTCATTCTTGACAACAAATATTCAGTTAGAACCCTTGTAACAAATGGTAAATACTGTAAACTTCGTTGAAATGAAGAAAAAAAATTAATTTCTGGAAAAAAATATGATTTAAGGACCATTGAAACAAATATTTTATGATTTTTCCTATTTTTTTCTTCAGTGTAATAATACGTGACATCAGTAAATCTTATTTCAAGCAAAAAAAATTATTTTCTCAATCTAGTCTAGTTACGAATGCATTTTGTTGTTTCTTTATCCTTCGTCACTTGGAAATGATTTCATTTGTGACACAGTGGCTTCTCTCCAGCGTTTTGAAATACGTGACTGGTGGAAAAAGGTTGGAGACTCAGATGAGAAAGTTTTTCGGCTTTACGAGTGGGACACAGTGTCGTAGAGGAACTTGCGGAGAATACGAATCTAGAGCCACATGAACTCTCCATCACCATCAAAACTTTACTTCTGGAATTTCGACGGGCTCAACTGACCTTATTCATAATTCTGATTAGTTTTTTTTCTGCTCGAGTTGATTAAATGGAGATATGTTTTTTTTGGGGGGTGTTGCGAGAATTTTCATATTTTTATTTTCTTTTTTTTGGGGATTTATGATTATATTTTGAATTTTTTCATCGAAGAGTTTGCGAAATTTTGATAATTTTCGAATATTTGGGAGAGAAAAAGTGCAAAGCAGGTTCAAAAGAAAAGATCAAGAAAATCTTTTTTGTAGAGAATTTTCAGGGCTCCAAAAAAGGTCTCTTGGTAAATTTTCGTAGAATCAGTAGTTTTCGAAATATTTTTAAAATTATAAAAATTTAAAAAAATAATCAAAACAATAATTTTTAGATTATTTCTCAAATATCCCTGGAATTAATGGGTTGAGGTGAAAATATCGAAAAAATTACAATTTGCGACAAAAAAAGTCTCTCGATTTTTTTTTCTAAAGTCACTCGTTTCGGAGATATTTGTAAAATAATTGAATTTGTCCTTTTTTTTCTCTTCATTTCAAGGCAGAAATGTAAAATATCAATTGCATGAAGCTGGTCCACTTCCCGAGTTAATGAAAATTTGTTCAGCTACTTGAAAAACCAATAAAAGTCAACAAGAAAAACCTCCACTGTGCATGTACATTGAAAGAAAAAATAGATTTAATGATTAAGAGAAAGTGGATTTTCGATAATTCAATTTGGGTAGCTGAGAAATTGTGTCTCCAATCTATACGACTCAATTGCGAGGTACCTTACCGCGAGGAAGTAACAAATGGCCATAAAAGTAACACCCACGACAGTTCCAATTTTCTCTGGGTAACCGCCATCACCCCATTTCTTGTCCCATTCATGTGAATTACAGATCTATATTTTTGCTGACTAGAATTTCTCGCAAATGTCTTGAAATTTCGGGTAGAAAATTACCTACACATGACCTCTGCTCTTCTTCATCTATGCTAAATCAAAATCACGTGTTCTTCAAGATTTGCCATTTTTAACAAATATTTTTACCCCTTAAAAATAAAAAAAAGACTTTTATCCTTTATTATTTAGTTTTTTGTGAATATTTCAGAAACTAATTTTGGGAGCTCAACTTTTTTGCTCCCAAAATTCTCGAAAAAAAATCCGGGAAAATCACGTGATCTCGTTTAGTTTCCGAAATATCCTCAAAAAATAATTGAGAAAAAAAAAAACTTCTTTTCACTTTTTAATTACTCAATTATCTTTCTTATATCGATTTACATATTTCTTCAATTGTGAAACGATTATCAATTTAAGGAGTTTGGAGGGTAAACGCAGAATGAAGGAAAAATTTTGATTTTTTAAACAGGGATGAAACAAATTGTATCGAATCACCTCAATTTTTTTTCTCCAATTTTCCATCCAATCGGTGTTAAAGTAATTAACGATCAAAATTGCGTTTTATACATGGGCTCTTATGTATCAAACCTGACTTGGTGGTTCAAAACAATTTGTTTCATCCCTGTTAAAAAAATCAAATGTTTTCCTTCATTCTGTGTTTCTCCCCCAAACTTCTTAAGCTTAACTGGAGCTTTCAAAATCCATTGAAAAGTGTTTTCCTTATTAATGAGAAAAAAAAACAACTTGTAACTTTTATTCTCATATGATCTCAATAATTAATTAAAAAAACATAAATACCTCACTCCCCCCCTTCTTTATCCCGAGAAATCGAATTCCCTCCAGTCCCCAAGCATCATTCCCATTCCGTGAAAAAATTGACTCGAAAACCTGGAAAAAAAAAGCAAGAAAAAAATCAACTGAGCATTATGTTATCACGAAGAATAAAAGAAAAGTGCTTTGACACGCGCACGAGTGAGTTCATTGGATGTTGCTCCAGCATTTTCCTCTTCTGCGAGTCACCCAAAGAGGTGCGAGACGTGGAAGTGCACAGAGAGAGAGAGAGAGAGAGAGAGAGGAGCAAAAAAAGAGAGATGAAAAAAAGAAGCGAAAGAAAGAGACGAAGAGCAAAAAAAAGGTGAAAAAAAAAAAGTAGAATGCTGAACGGGTGGAAACGCATTTGCACGAGGAGAAAAGAGTGGATGGGGAAGTTTTAGGTGAGAATGAAAAGGCAGAAAAGAAAAAAGCCCAGTAGATCGCCGTAAATTCACGCGAAATAGCTCCAGAGTAAAATATAGAGGTGGCTACATTCTGCATATGTCATCCAAAACCGTCTATCTTCCACCATTTTTCCCCCTTCTCTTTGGTCTGTCTCATTCGGTTCTCTCCATACGATCATATGTGCGTCGTATATATATCTACACACATGCGGTCGCTCTTTTCTCATCTCATCTCACTCTCACGCGACATCTTCCAGAGTTGCTTTTCCCCCCCCATATTCGCGCTTTACCCAAAATTGCGGTGGAATATGAACCGAGAATTCTCTCATGTATTTGTGAATATAGCCCCAGCATTCTCATTGTATCCCCATGTTTCCAAGGTAAATGAAATTGTTTTCCGAAGCGAAAGAAAAATACTCTTTTTTTCCATTATTAAAGGAAACTCGCGTTTTTTTTAATGAAAAAAAAAAAAAAAAATGCTTCAATCTTCAGGCGAAAAGTCTTCAGCAATTTTCAAATTAAATGCAAGTAAATCAGTGACTGGAGAAGACAGAGGCCAGATAGTCACCACCAATGGATCTTGGTCTGATGTCCTCAGGAACCTGCGGGTTATACTCCTGATACTTCAGGGTGAGAAACAACCAGAGAGAGAGAGAGAGAGAAAGAGAGAGTGTCACACGTTCCCATAGCAACTGCGGGATGAGACTCCGCCTCTGTGACTCCCTCGGTTCGATATATTTCCCCACACAACACCCTCCTCCTCCCTCCGCACTTGTGTTCCGAGGCTGGTTCACCATCTCTCTCTCTCTCTCTCTTTTTCTCTCTTCTGCCCTTTTTTTTTGCTGTATCAATGCGCTCTGGATTTTTTTTTACCTCTTTCTCGAGCCAAGTGGTAGGAGGTTTTCCTTATTTCTCATTTTCTTCCTTGCCCAGCCGAGAAAATAACGTCGCAACGGGTCCTCATCTCTGTGAATACAGAAAAAAGAAAGAAAAAAATGAGTATAAATGTAAACTAAAAGAAGGGGGAGGATGGAGGGATAGAGATAATTGAATTTTTTTTTTTTTTTTTCGTGTGAAAAATTAGAATGTTGGGAAATATCTTTGGGGGTTTTTTTTTTCCTCTTTGTTTATCATCATCATTTTTTTTTCAGTTTCACAAAATTCGATCGGAAATTCACTCAACACTAGCTGTGAATTTTTTTTCCCTTTCTCACTCACTACACAGTGTCCTGAATTTAATTTTGTTGAGTGCATCCAGTATACCCGTTCTGAGGAACACGTGGGTACTTGGATATATAGATATACATGTGGATATACGTGGGGATAATACACGTAAGTCTATGAGAGAGGGTGGGGCAGAATGGACCATCAACATTTTTTAGAAAAATCTGGAAAAATTGAGTTTTCGTTGACATTCTGGGAGAAAAGGTCCAGAAAATTTGAAACAAAATGGGATTTATCTCCCATATCCAATTTTTCCCATTAGTTTTATAGGAAAAGAATAAAACAGAACAGGTCGATTTTTCCGATATTTTTTTGAGAATATCTCGCAAACTAATGGACATACACCCTTTTTACCCTAAAACAGGTTTTATAGAGAATTTCAAGAGTTACAAAAAAGGATTGGAGTGAAATGGCCCCATCTCCTTAGGTTTTGATATTTTTTTTCTAGAATTCCACTGATAATATTGGCTCCACTGATAATATTGGCTCTATTGTTATCAAATGTACATCTGTATTAACTTCCATCATGTAAAGTTAGTTGATAACTCTTGCGAGAAATTATTTCTAAACCACCTATATATATCGTGATTTGTTTTGCTGAAGACATCATGTCACTAAATTTTATACTTGTAATCATATCTGTATCGAACAATATCAATCCTATTACACTGAGAGAAAAAATACTTTCTTGGAATATTATATAGTGCATGTCAATCTGGAAATGGTTTGCCAGTGGATTTTTTCTGTTTAAACAATTTATGTTTCGGACGAATCCTCGTACATATTTGAGATGAATTTGCATACATTTACATCGATTAATAAGATAATCTTTTTGGAAAATAGTTGGCCAAAAATACATTCCGGTTTTGAGCCAAGTTGGGCTATGTTTGGACTAAGATTTCATATTTCGTGCAAATACATTATTATTTGATAAAAATTCCACGTGAAAATATTAATGGCAAATATGATCAAGATTGAATCAATGCAGGAGGGAGATTTGGACAAATAATTGTTTATTTATCGTTATCAGTTAGGAAAATATAATAACAAAAAAATGAGTACTGATCTGGTGTTATTTCGAACTAAAAGAAATTAATATTGAGAGAAATAAGTATTGATTCCTTTCAATTAAATCTTCTACTTTTTTTTATATAGTTCATCGCAAATAAGAAAGAAGTTTTGTCTCAAAATTATTTTCATTCCTAGAAAATATTTTTTTTCCTCAGTGCATTGGCTTCTGCTGTTGGGTTGTTGGTAATAAATAAATAAATAAATAATATCCCGCATTGTACCAGTGGTATTCAGCGAAAATTTCTAAAAATATCATGTAATCATTTCGATTATTTTCATTTTTTTCTGTTTTTTTTTTCCCACTGAAAAAAAGTAAAAAAATTTAAATTGGAGGCGCCGGGCATCGATCCCGGTACCTCTCGCATGCTAAGCGAGCGCTCTACCATCTGAGCTACGCCCCCAGATATAAGATTATCTCTAAAAGAATCCATATAAATTTGCAAAAATACAATTTTAACGATTTTTAGTTTGAATTCCCGAAAAAATCCATAATTTTCGGCTGTTGTCACTGTTTTCCCTGCTCCGTTACACAATGCTATTACGTAATGATTGGAAAAACATCCTGGATTATGCTAGAGAATTTAATTTTTCAAATAATAACCACCTTGAACATCTACAGTTTAGATTCTAAACATCGCAAATTAAATATAATTAAAAACTCATTAAAATTAATATCTCAAAGATTTACGTTGGCTCTGTGAACTAAAGTGATTAAAATGAATTTAATAAAATTGAAAATATCGTAAAAATTTCATTGATATTAATGATTTCTTGACATTTTACATAAAATCCTTTCATGCATTAATCCAATATAATGGAGCAGAAGTTATAATAACAGTGAAACATTATGAACTACAAAACATTACATAATTTTGTGCTTTTATAATAGTTTACTAATTATCGAAGCGTGTACTAGTGCAATTTATTATGTCATTGAATATTAACAAGTATCAATAATTACATTCAAATGAGAGAGACGTCCAACGTTACAATGATATTTATGGATTTTTCATCATGAAAAATGAGGATGAAGATATTTTGCTGATGTTACTATCGAATTTTAATGAATGAATTAATTATCGAGGGAAATGAAAAAAACCTTTCAACTCAAATAAATATGATAAGATGAAATTTCTGTGAAATTAACAAAAATAATAGAGAATTTATTTAATTTGGAAATTAAAATCTTAAGTTGCAGAAATAGTAAATTTCTCTTCTCATAAAAACATTTACGAATATTTCGATTAATGTGAGATATAATTTGCAGAACAAAAGTCATTGAGAACTGAACAATTTTCAAAAATTTCGAAAAGAAATTTTTCATATTTCAATTTAACTAAAATTAATAATACAATTTTTGTAAATTTTACCACAATTTCTGTAAATTTTACCAGAATTTCTTGAATGTCTTTACTTGTCAATGTATCAAAAATCCAAAATCGGAAGAAGAATTGTCAAAATACTCTAACACATCTCCACTTTGTCGACTCTTTCCTTTAAGGCTTCTATTCTATAAAAAATTTGCTTTAATTTGATATTCATCTTCGAAATTCTGCAAAAAACAGGGCTCGTCCGGGATTTGAACCCGGGACCTCTCGCACCCTAAGCGAGAATCATACGCCTAGACCAACGAGCCAACGGTAGAGATGCCTCCACCAAAAATCCACAGAAAACCAGAGAAAAAGAGGCTGAGCTTCCTCAAAAGGATATTCAACCAAAACACCTCAGATAATTCCTTCAAAGTATCCTCCAATTAATTAACTTGAATTTGTCCTTCTGAAAGAATTAAAATGTCAATCAAAAAGTTAATAAAAACATTTTTTTGCATCAACGATCAAAGAGCACCTGCGACTAAATTATTCGGAATTATATGAGTGACAAAATACTCAATTACCCTAAACCAATCCAAAACCAGTTTTCAATGAATAATTCTCTATTTTTCCGGAAACCTCCAGCCTCTGTTCATCGACCTCTTCTCACACCTAAAAAAGTCAATAAACAACGTCCTTGAATTACATAACACGTATTGCCCATTGGTGCAATCTTACCACCAACTTATCATTATCAGGTATAATTCTAAATCAATTAGAAACTATTCAGCCAAGTCCATTGATTTCAATGTCAATGCCAGGGTCAAGTTCTCCTGCAAGAAAAATCATTATGCCATTCTCCTGGTTGTACACTGGTACTGCAAAGTAAATTACGTAATATTAGGGAAGTAAAATAAAGAATGGGTATTTCAGTTAAACCAATCAATGTAGAGTGTGTCTATCCTGGGAGAGTATGAGCTCCAATGAGCAGTTGGAGGCGCGAAAAATTATTCACAGATTGTGGGTATGTCGAGGATAAAAAAATCCTCGAGAATAATTCATCATTGTAGAAAAAGGAGAAAAAAAAATCACAGGACGTGCCCCATAAGGAGATATATAAAGAGACAAATTTTCCATGATACAGACAGTCACAGGCATCAGTTGCTCCATTTATTGTCATTGAGAATACTAACTCATGCTTCAACATTGAACGAAAGTTGTAATTGCCACTGGGAAAATTGAAATCTCAGAAATTTTCATCTCTCCTTTCTACTTTAATAAGTAAGAACTCCATAAGTACAGTTGAAAGTTATAATTTTTTTTACTCAGGATCCGTCAGAAAAATTGTATATTTTTAAGTTTTTTTAGCTTTCCCTTTTTACACATTTTTTTTTCTCAAGGCAATTTTTGTTATTGAAATAACATTAAAGAACTATGTTGTTTGACGGGATTCCATTTTAATTAAATTCTTTATGATTTTATGAATACTCAATTTAGTTAAAATTTAAAATTCGGGGAACCTTGAACTCTCTCAGCTTCAGTATAAAAAAGCAACGACAAATCCGGAAACACATTTAGTTATCTTTCTTCTTCGCTTTGAGTGATTACAGAGAAAGTACGGTGAAAGTTTGAAATACAGTTTGAGGTATAAATATTCGTCATCACGGTTTTATTTCATTTGGTTCTGAGAATCCTGAGGGTTCACTTGCAAATAGTTTCATTATTTATCAGTTTGCACTGAAGAAATTGTGATTAACGTGAGAGGTTTTTTTCTAGAAGTGAATACAATTTTTTTCTTCTTTAACAGTAATTTATACTTCTGAGGTGAAGATTCAGAAGATTCATAATGGAGGCTAAAGAATTTGCAGAATTTGGAAAAGCAACAATTGATTTTATTGTTGATTACAATGACAGTTTGAGAGATCGAAATGTTTTGCCAAGTGTTGAACCGGGTTATTTGAGTGAATTAGTATCGAAGGAAGCACCGGAAAAAGGGGAATCTTGGAAGGATGTCCTGAATGATGTGGAAAGAGTCATTTTGCCAGGAGTGAGTGCATCTTTGTTGAGATATCGTTGTTTTTTTACAGATTGGATGAAGAATACTTGAGTAGTTCTTTTCTTGATTACAAAATCACATGTATAGTATTTTTAAAATATCCTGGAATCTGTAAGGTTTAGCAGAAATTGTCAGGAGACCTAGTTGTAGCGAACTAAATTTGCTACAAAAGAGGTCTCTCAACATTTTCCTTCAAATCTAATAGTATATGAAACATTTATGGAATAACATACACATAATTCTTCGAATTGATTAGAGCAATGAAATGAATTGTAAAATTCTTCTTAGATTCTTTTGCAAATATCTTTGTAACGAATAGGTTTACGATAAAAATATCTAGAAACCTTTTCTGTGGAGAATTTAATCTACAAAAAAGGTTTCTTCATGAATTCTTCTAAACCTCATCATTTTTAAGATCTTCTCAAAATAGTCTAGACATGTTTTTATGTCTTTATTCCTAAATAAACTTCTCTCATAATTATTATCCTGCTAATATTTTTGAAACTATTAGGTTTACAAAGATTTATCAAGAGACCTCTTTTTTAGCCCCTAAAATTCTTTACTAATATGGTCACGACATTTTCCTATAAACCCACTAATTTCGGAGATATTTGTACCAAAAGACTAAGATTTTCGATTTATTGATTCGCCATACAGGTGACCCACTGGAACTCTCCGAATTTCTATGCCTATTATCCCACAGCCAATTCATACCCAGCAATCGTAGGTGAATTAATGAGCGCTGGTATAGGTACAATTGGCTTTTCCTGGATAGCATCACCAGCCTGCACTGAGCTTGAAGTTGTAACAATGAATTGGCTTGGGAAAATGTTGGATTTACCGAAAGAATTTCTGAACTGCAGTGAAGGACCTGGCGGTGGAATCATTCAGGTAATTATCATTTTTAATTGCTTTGATTGTGCAAGAACGATTGAATAACTCACGGATAAATGAGTAATTAGCGTCATCGGTTTCGTGTATAATAAGATAACTGTACATTGCGTGAGATGAACGATTTCATCGACTATGAGAATGATAAGAATCATCCAGTTATTTATTATGAACAATCTTTCACTGATTCTGATTAAATAATTCATCTACTCCATTTCAAAATTCCATGCATGACCTTGACACGAGTCCCTTACGATCCCTTCTCATTCCTATTTCAACTTTTAAATTAACTCCAACTACTTTGTGGACTTCAACTTCAACTTCTTGCTATGAATACAGAAAAAAAAAAGTGGGCTCGTCCGGGATTTGAACCCGGGACCTCTCGCACCCTAAGCGAGAATCATACCCCTAGACCAACGAGCCACGTTACACCTGTACTAACGACAATATCACTATAAAAAGGCAATCAACGATTAACATTGCTAAAAGTTTAAACAATTGTTCTCATCAGGGTTCTGCAAGTGAGGCCACGTTGGTTGGTTTACTGGCAGCAAAAGAGCGCACGGTCAGGCACATAAAGAGCCAACACCCGGAAATGGACGTGGGAATGATAAAAGCGAAACTAGTTGCTTATGCGTCAGGTATATAATTTTGAATAAAATATTTCACTCATTTTCCCAATGAGTGGAAGCATTCTTCGACACTTTGGTGATTAATTTCACCTTTTTTCTTTCTCAATATGATTCTTTTTCTCTCTACTATTTCCAATTCCACTTACTTGTGCAGATCAATCGAATTCGTCTGTCGAAAAGGCGGGCCTGCTTGGTTCGATGCCGATGAGATTGTTACCAGGTGATGAAAAATGCTGTCTCCGTGGTGAGACACTTCTGAAGGCGATGAAGAAAGACAAAGAGGCTGGACTCATCCCATGCTACGTAGTTGCAACCCTTGGAACAACTGGCACTTGTGCCTTTGATAATTTGGAGGAACTCGGACCAATCTGCAATGAGAACAATATCTGGCTTCATATAGATGCTGCTTATGCAGGTTTATATCATGAATTTTTAGTCACTTAATTGACTCTAATATTTTGTAATTAATTTTTGGGAATTTACCTTGAAGGTGCTGCTTTCATATGTCCTGAGTATCGTTATCTTATGGCTGGTGTAAAATATGCCGATTCCTTCAACTTTAATCCGCATAAATGGCTACTCACGAACTTTGATTGCTCTGCTATGTGGTAAGCTGTCATTATCTGTTGAATAATATTTATTAATAATAATTCACCTTGAGTGATTGATATTGATTATTCTGAATGGTAAAATGATAGAAAAAGTAGAGTTTCAAAATCGAATATAAACTATTCTGGGAAAATCTCAGAAACCATTAGACTTATGAAGAAGCCTAGATCGGATTCAACAAGAAACTTTTTGTGTAGAGAATTAAATTGAAGAATATTTCCAAAATTATCTTCAACGTCATTTTCAGACTTTACTATTTATTGATATTTCATAGCAATTATTTTGTGAATATATTAGGAACTATTGGGTTTACGAGGATCTATCAAGAGGCACTTTTTGTAAAGAATCAAATTCTCTATAAAAAAATGCATGCATATTTTCCTCTAAACTTGATACTTTCTAAGCTATTCACAGTATAATGCACTGCCTTCTAATTAACAGTTTTGAAAAATAAAGATGTTTCTTGATGAATATGAGAAAATATGCGTATAATACTATGTATAGCAAAGAAAAAAATCAAGATTTCTTAAGAATCCAAAGAAATTGAGATTACTTTCTTTGTTTTCAAAATAATATTCAATGACTTCCCCAGGGTGAAGGACTCGAGACAGCTCATTGATGCCTTCAACGTCGACAGGATTTATCTGGCACACGATAAACAAGGACTCGCCCCTGATTACAGGGTAAGTCTCAACAAAATCATTAGCTTGAAAAATCGAAGGCAACAATTTACAATAAATAATCATTTCAGCATTGGCAAATTCCATTGGGCAGAAGATTTCGTGCAGTGAAGTTGTGGTTCGTCATGCGAATATATGGAGTTGAGGGTCTCCAGAAGCACATACGCCATTCAATAGACATGGCAAAACGATTTGAATCATACATAAACTCCGATGATCTGTTCGAACTCGTCACCGAGCGTTCTATGGGACTCGTTTGCTTCAGAATGAAGGTATGACCTAAATCAAGGAATTGTTACACTTGCAAGTTCAGTGATGTCGTTTTGAAATTCATACAGAATTTTCCTAATGTTATCCTCATTATGTACTATTGTTTCCCAAATTTGGATTTGGTCGGTTTTGAAATAGTCAACGATTAGAATTACATGTCTTATACATTGGTCCTTATGCATCAAATCTGTTTTAGCAAGAGATCTTCATTGTCAACTCATCAAATAGTAACAAAGATCTCTTGCTAAAACAGCTTCGATGCATAAGATCCCATGTAGGGTAACATGACCAATAGATGGACGGTTAAGGAAATATTGGACTTTATTAATTCATATGAAATAGGCAAATCACGTTAAAAAGTTGCAGAAAAGAATGATGTACAGGAAAATATACAGTGAATCGACTGAGAATCAATTAAACTTGAATAATATAGAAATAATTGAAGAAAATCAAGGAAAAACTGGAAAATAACTTAAACCTCTAATAGATGGACAGTTGCATATTTGCAGTGGTATGATTCTAAATTTCGATCAATCGGTATGTAATAAATAGTTTATAAATCTATATGAATGTAATAATTAGGAATTGACGTGAAAAGTATAAGAATCATTCATTTATTTATGAAAATCCTCGATAATAGAAACTGTCCATGTTTTGGTCAGTGTCCATCTATTGGTCCTGTGACCCTATAAAACGCAATTCTGATGCCAATTACTTTAAAACCGATTAGATAAAAATTTGGGAAAAAATCGTACATAATGAGGATAACATTTAGAACATCCTGTATGAATTTCAAAACAATATTACTGAGCTCACAAGTTTAATGAAAGTGCAACTTCTTAATTTGATGAAAAATTATTTGAAAAATCAAATTCAATTCAATTTCAATCATCTTGATTAATCAAAAATCTTCAACTGCAGGGTGAAAATTCACTGACTCGTCAACTTCTTGATCGATTAATGGAAAGAAAACGCATCTACGTGATTGCAGCGACTTATCGTGAAAAATTGATAATACGTTTTGTAATATGCAGTCGTCTGTGTCAAGCTGAGGACATCGACTTTGCATGGAATGAGATAAAAGGACAGGGTGAAGATATAGTATCGTTGAAATTGAAAAAGAAACAAATTCAATTGAATGGAGATAATGAAAATTTGAGTAATGAGTATTCTGGTAAAGAGAGTGATACTATTTCAACGCGATTTGCTAATTTGAACATTGAAAATGCAAAAGTATCGCAGAAAATTTCGTAATTATTTTATTTGTGTTCTATTTAATTTTTTTTTAATGTAGATGAATCAGTAATTATTCGCGTTATTGAACTTTATTTTATTCTTATTTTTTATGTAATCGTTTGAGATTTAAAAAACTGATGAAATTATCACCATCACGTGATTCATTTTCGATATTTTTGGGAAGTAGCAGAGGATAAATTTGGAAATCAAACGATTTTTCATGAATATCTTGGAGATTATGAGGTTTAGGAGAATTTATCATGAGACTTTTTTTGTAGCTTATAAAATTCCCTTCAAAAAAGGTCTCTTGATTTTTTTCTCTAAACCCATTTATTTCCAAAATATTCACATAATAACCATCGGTGTTCTACTTATTTGTCAAGTGCGACAAAATTTTCATATTCTCCAGTGTTCCAAGATATACCCTAATTGTTCATTACCCCAAGTATTCATTGTTAACTGCAAGTATTCCCACTTATTATTATCTCTCAATTGTTCTTTATAAAAATTCTCAACGATATTCCCTTAGATTTTAAAGTGAAAAAATATATTTTTAATTGAATAAAAAACATATATCTATATATATCCAGAATAATAGAATTCTTCTTTCATTCAACTACCATAATGTCCCTCTTCAAATTAATCAACTAATCAATTAATTAATGATTAAAATTAATACCTATCAACAGTCCTTTGTGTTCTCAGACCTGTTCGAACTCGCTCCTCTTCTCCTCTCCTCTGCATACGTCCGCCATCTTGTGAATCACACCAGACTCACTCGCTCTGCATTACCACTCGTAAGCACGAGAAATCATCAACAATTGGCTGTATAGGAAGCACAAAAAAGAAAAAAGGGTGGAAATCATTGAAATTCCTTTCTTTCTGCATAAATTATTAATTCCATTAATTAATAAGTCATTAAAATTAATACCTATCGACAATCCTTTCTTTTTTTCTGCATTGAAGTGCAAAAATCCCAGACGTGTCCGAACCTGCACGACTCGTCTGGACTTGCCTTTCTCGTGCATACATCCGCCATCTTGTGATCCCCCACTTCACTCGCTCGTCATTCCCCTTCACTCTGTTTTACCACTCGCAAAGGCGGGAAATCGAAGAAATTCCTTTTCCCTGAACAATAGAATGTCACGGTAAGCTGTCATTCGTTAAATTTTTTATATGTAATTTTATCATTTATTTCGTACTTTATTATTGAAGAAAAAAAAACATTGACAAATTGACAAATTTTTGGGATAATTTTTTGATAATTAATGTCCAAAGGCTAATGCAAGAGAACAACGAATGAGATGCTCTTAGCGAGAATACGATTTCGTCTCTGGAGACCAGCGAAATCAATCAGGTGATTTTTACTGTCAAATTAACCAATAAATGTTGAAATTAAATTTATTTATTTCAAGGCCCTCGGCAATTTTGCATGTTTTATGATTTTAAACATTTGTGTAGAGAGTATTAATGTACAAAAAAGAAGGAAAAAAGAAAGAAGAATAGTATTCATATATTTAAATAATAAATTATAATCAGAGTATCATTAGTAATTCTAGTAATTCTGGTAAAAAAAAATGAAAAATAAAGGAAAATATCTGCAGATTTTTTGCCAATGACAAAGGATCGGAGGAGACGAAAAAAACACCACCATGTCCTCAAGGTGCAAAATTGGAGTCTTGTCAGTTGGATCCGTGTATGCTGGATCCCTGCAAACCAGAGCCAACAGTCGTGATAATTGGGGGTGGAATGGCAGGATTGTCGGCAGCACATCGGCTTGTACAATGTGGCCTACATAATTTCACGATTCTTGAGGCTACGGACAGGTGTGAATTTATGGGACCATTTTCAAGTCCTTTTTGTGAGGAATATCTTGAAATTTAAGAGAGATTTTTGTGGAGACTGTTTTGTAGAGAAAAAAAAGGATTCCTTGAAAAAAGTCGTATTTCTATCGAATTCTGAGATATTGACGAAAAACTAAATTATTTGAATTACAGTGGCTAATTACGATTTTTTGACGATATCTCAGAATCTCATAGAGATACGCTTTTTTTTTTTGTTGAAAACCTCTCCTGTAGAACTGAAAATCTTCTACAGAAAAACTCCCTAATTCTCTTAAATTTCGGAATGTTCCCAAAAAAAAACTAAATTTTCTGAATCAGTGTCTAATTACGATGTCTTGGAATGTCATGGACATACGTCCTCTTTTCATAAGATTATTTTCTGTAGAGCTGAAAATTCTCTACAAAAACTCACTATCTCTCTTCGATTCCGATATATTCATAAAAAAATTGAATTTCCTGAATGATTGTCTAATTACGATTCTTTTACGATATCTCAGAGTCTAATGGATATACGCCCTTTTTTCGTAAGGACCTTTTTTGTGGAGCTGAAAATTCTCTGCTAGAAAGATTTCTACGAAAAATTCCCTATTCCTCTCAGATTCCAAAATATTTCTCAAAAAACCTAATAATAATTGTAGTAATTTCCATGTTGATGATAATTGATTCAAAGTATCATAGGAAATTGGAATGTTTTTTGAAATACAATACTAAAAGAATAAAGATCAAAAGATTTTAGTATTGTATTTTGAAAAACCTCGCAATTTCTCATGATACTTTGAATCAATTATCAATTAATATTTCCCGTTTTCCATGAAAAAATTAAAGACCAGGAGGTCGAATCCACTCGTGCTGGCTCGGTGATGTTGTAGCAGAGATGGGGGCAACATGGATAGAAGGTGGCTGCGTTGCGAATCCTGTATTCACTCTCGCAGCTCAAGAAGGACTCTTGAAACATCCGATCTATCGTCCAGATCCAACCAAAAGTCTCTTCTGCACGAGCGATGGTCGTGCGATTGATCTGCCCGTTAGTATAACAGCTTATCACACCTTCAAACAAATTGAGCAACAAGCAGCTGCTTTGTTCTCACTCGGCTGTGGCCGAGCACATGGAACTCTTCTGAACTTCATGGGCCTGAGGATTCAACAGGAATTGCACAATTTTCCTGAAGAGCAACGGTAAGAAATGAATCCAGTGATTCCTCATGAATTGAACAATCCTTTAATTAATTCGATATTGTAGAAAATGATAAATTGAGTTTTCTTGTTGAGATTTTCCTGGGAATTATCTTTAAAGCGAGCTGAGCTAGAAAAAAATGTCAAGAAACCTGTTTGTTAGAGAATTTAATTGCCTAAAGATAAGGTTTCATGATAATTTTCTTGAAATTCGTTAATTTCTGAGATATTCGCGGAAAAAGGCACGAACTTTTAGTAATCGATTTCATTCGCGTATAATTTTATCCCTCTCTTCTCTAAATTATTCCATTTATTTCATGTTGAAGATACGATGCAGCACGAGTCATGTATGGAATGACGAATCTGGTCAGATGCAGATGCGGCGATGATTTGTCAATGGTATCAGCCGATCAATTTGGTAGTTACATTGAAATTCCTGGTGGCAATGTCAGGGTTCCTCTTGGATACGTAGGAGTATTGGCTCCCCTCCTCAGAGATCTTCCCACGTGTTCGCTGAGGTACTTGCTTATTTCATAAATTGTTTTTGTTCATTTCTACTTCTTGGCACCACAAAACCACAAGATGAGCATGAGAAGATTATTTCATGAATATCTCAGAAACAATGAAGTTTACGAGAATTTATTAAGAAACCTTTTTCATAGAAAATTTAATTCTCCACAAAAAAGGTCTCTTAATAAATCCCTGTAAACTCAATGGTTTTCAAGATATCTTTAAGATAGTCAAGCTCCGATTTTTAAAAAATAAAAAATAAAATTTAGTATTGTATTTTGGAACCTTCCAATTTCCCATGATACTTTAAATTAATGATTATTAATTAACATGCAAGGGAATCAGAGTATTAAAGAAAAATCTATTCCAGGTATTGCAAGCCCGTAAGCTGCGTAAGATGGGGTGCAGTGAGTGATTCTTGTCCACGTGCAGTCGTAAAATGCTGCGATGGTGAAGAATTTCCAGCTGATTACGTAATAGTCACTGTGCCACTAGGAGTTTTGAAGAATCAGCATGATAAACTCTTTTGTCCAGCACTACCAGCCGAAAAAGTTGAAGCTATTTGTAAACTCGGCTATGGTTACGTTAATAAAATATTTCTGGAGTATGCAAGACCCTTCTGGGTATGGCGAGAGGGTGATATACGACTTGCTTGGTCAGCTGACGAACTTTCAGATAGATGCGACTGGGTAAAAGGTAATTTACCCAAAAACTTTTACTTTATGAGATTAAATAATGAATCAATCTGAATTTTCTAGGTATCGCTCATGTAGAAGAATTACCAGGCTCTCAGCACGTTCTATGTGTGTGGATTTGTGGACGTGAAGCAGCGGAAATGGAGCTCAGCTCGGACGAGGAAGTAGTTGAATCAATTACTAGGACACTGAGACAATTTACTGGTGATCCGACTCTTCCATATCCGTCGAATCTCCTTAGGAGTAAGTGGTGCATGGATCAGCACTTTGCTGGGGCTTATAGCTACATGGCTATGGAGAGTACAGTCGGTCACCAGTGCGATCTAGCCAATCCTATTCCTGGTAATTGTTTAATTAAGTAAAGAAGATTTGGGGATAAAAAAAAAAAGATTTGAGGATAATGCTTGGGATTTTTCGGAGGGATTAGAGGCGATGAGGTTTTTTGGGAATATCTCAGGATTGAAGCGAGATAAAGCAATTTCCACAGATACTGATTTGTAGAGTGGGAAAATCGCGCTTAAATTCCGAGATATTAGAAAAAAAATCGTAATTTTGATTTTTAATATTATGGAAATCGCTCGAAATCAGTGAAAATATTTCGGGTAGGTTATTATTATTATTTATTTTTCCATTTACAGCCTTTTCGGCTTTCTACAATATTTGGGGTAGGTTTTTTTTATGATTCCATTGGAAACCTGAGAAAATTTCCGGGAGAAAATTTAGGTCAGAATTTATTTTCGAGGATTTTCTAAAAAGTTCTACTTTTTTAGGGAAAAATCACGGCCCTCATTCTTTGAGGAATGGAAAATTTTCACTTTTTCGAGAATATCTCCGGTCTCATTGGTTGTAGTGACTTGGAGTCAATCTTAATTGAGATATGAGATCATTGTCCATTAATTTATGCAGCTTTGAAAGAAAAACGTTATTGATTTCAGAAATATTCATAGGACAACAACTGATTTTCACAAAGTAGTCGAAGAAACCACTTCAAAAAAAAATCATTTTTCTTTTTTAACCGCATAAATTGATTGCAAATGATCTCATCTTTCTTTCAAGACCAATTCGAAGTTACACCGATAGAACCGGAGATGTCCTCAAAGGAGTGACAAGAATAGAAAATGAGAAGGGTTTAACTGCTTATTTGTGTCGAAAAAAGTAGAATTTTCCTAAAATTTCCACATTTATTTTCCGTCTGAATTCTCTTGAGCTTTTCAATAGAATCATTGAGAAAAATCCATCTCCAGTTTCTTTATCAGAATTCCCATTTTACTCCACCTTCCCTTAATTTATGTCGCTGAAGCTAGCCGTGAAAATATCCGTAGAATTTTCACACGTTTTGGGCCTCATGTCAATGATGAGACCCACGGCATTGACGCATTTTCACTGATTTGAGGGTATTTCTCGTAACGAAAACCGTTCATCTCCGCTTTTATCCAAAGAGATTTTATAAAATAGGAAAAACATGATTGACTACCAAAAAAATAGATGTTTTTATGTACCTTAGGTTAACGTATTGGAGATACTGTGAAGAATTAATTTTATAAATCCGTCCCTACGGCGAATTGAGTGACGTTTTTTTTTAGGGTAAAGGACAGAGGTGTTTGGAAGCCCTTGGAATCGGAAATTTGAGAGACGTCATATTTAGAGGGAAGATGGAATTTTTTCAAGATCAAAATTTCTAATTTTTTGCATATTTATTTTATAAGTCCAGTCCTATGGCGAATTTAGGGACAAATTTCTTTGGGCTGAAAGGCAAAGGTGCTTGGACGTCCTCGAAATTGGAATTTTAAGAGACGTCATATTTGGAGGGGAGATGAAATTTTTTTTAATTTCGGAATTTCTCATCTTTTGCATTTTTTTCTTATAAGTCCAGCCCTATGGCGAATTGAGAGACGATTTTTTTTGAGGTGCAAGTCGATGATATTGGGAATTCCTCGGAACTAAAAATTCGAGGGATGAAGAAAAAATACGCAGAAAATAATAAATTTTCAACTTAAAAAAATTACAACTCCCCTCCAAATCTAACGTCCCCTGAATTTTCAGTTCTGAGGGCTCCCAAACACCTTTGTTTTTTACCCCAAAAAAAAATCGTGACTCAATTCGCTATAGGGACGGACTTATGAAATTAATCCTTCACGCTCTCTCCAGTATACGTCAATGTAAGATACATAAAAACTTCGATTTTTCTGTCAGCCAATTTTGTTTCTCCTATTTTCTAAAATCTCTTCGAATAAAGACGGAGATGAACGGTTTTCATTACGAGAAATATCCTCAAATCAGTGAAAATGAGTAAATGCTGTGGGTCTCATCATTGACATGAGGCCCAAAACGCGTGAAAATTCTGCGGATATTTCTACGGATATTTTCACGGCTAGCTTCAACGATGTCTCAATTTCCTTGAAATATTCCTTTTTATTTGTCTAACTACTAAATCAATTGACTCTAATTAATTCGATTTCCCCAGGTTCTTGTGAGCCCATAGCCCCAATCCTGCTGTTTGCCGGTGAAGCAACAATCCCAGGTCACTACAGCACTGTTCACGGTGCAAGATTAAGTGGAATCAGAGAAGCAGAGAGAATAATCCAACTGACAAAACAATTTGGTGGTCCACCAAAATCGCTGCCTGATGGTAAGTGCAAGCCTGCATGTCCTTAAATGAATTGTAGAAAGATCCCCTGGATTTAATTTGGTTGTAAGAAATAAAATTGAATATTTATGACACATAACAATGATTTTTATTGATTAAGCACAATTAATGGTTCTTGAACAATCATTATAACAGCCGCGATAATCACCAAAGGACAGTGGGTGAATTTCGCGTGAATATTTAGTAAGTGGCAAGATACATTTTCCTCAATTATTTGAGTACAACAGGTACATATTTTGATTTTTTTAAATTTATAATATACTTTCCCGTTGGTCCCATTTAATAAATAACGTTATTTTCTTTTTATTCCAGTAGCGAAGAGGTAAAGCAAAATAATTTCATTTCTGTTCAAAATCGATTTTAGTTGAATATTTTGAATTCTGAGCGAAATAAAGAAATTTTCGTGGAAACCTTTTTTGTAGATCTTTTTCTGTTTTACAAAAAAGGACTCTACAAAAATTTTGTTATCTCGCTTAGATTCCGAGATCCTTTTAAAAAAAAACCAAATTTTCCTCTTTACCACTGATTTTATGATTTTTCTACGTCTCGAATATTACTTCTCGAGTACTTGGACACTATCCTTATTTATTGTCCTAACTGCAGCACTATTTTTTCATTTAATAAAATGCGTTTTAACACAAATACATAATATCATTAAAATTATCCATCATATTTTATTTCTGGAATGAAATTAATAAATATTCAAGAAAAAAATATACATTAATATTTACATTAGAGAACAAATAATATATTTCTATATTTACATAACAGGAAAAAATAATAATTATGAAATCGATTCCAGTCGATGCATAATATCAGAGGCATATTTCGAGTCAAGGACAATTTGATTGCAAAAACAATTCCCAATAGAGGCGATAAAAAAAATTAAAAATTGAAATGAACGATTACTTGCACGAATGTAACTATGGAGACATCGAGAGAGAGAGACAACTTCGTAACATCAGATTATAACAGCTATATCTAGTAAATCATGCTGATCCGAGCAGCGAAAGTTAACACGAGGTCAACACATATAGACTGACACGAGAAATCTTTTAAATTGGGGAAGAATAATTGTTTCGTAGTAAAGTGGTGAAAGAAAGAATGACAAATCGATTTTTTTCTTCTATATTCTTTCGTAATTATCTTCGAAACGAGTGTCTTTAGAGCAAAAGATCAGAAGACCTTTTTTGTAGAGAATTCAGTTCTCCACAAAAAAGGTTTCTTGACAATTTTCTCTAAATCCACTCGCCTTTAAAATATTCGTCAATAAAAGTGCAGAAAACTTTCTGATTCTTCTCTTTTTCACCACTTCATTAACTAAATGAAATCAAAACGAAATTAAAATTACGATTGATTGCAAGTTGCTGGGGCGAGGGCTTTGCAGCCACGTGTTATTTGTGCTCGCAATCACATAGATATACTCAAATCCTCGACTATTTCATCAGCGCGTAATTTTATCTCTCTCCATGAATTATGAATGTCTTTACTTTCACTGTATCTTGAACATATTGCTAAACGTAAGAAGTAGGTGTCATTTATTTTTGATGGAACTAAGTGTATATAACCAGCTCCATTGATATTCTTGAGGAGAGTTTCATTGATCTCATTAGAGCCCTGGAAAAAAAGCAAAAATATTTTTTAATTGCATTTTTACTGAATGAAATTCTGTGCTAAAGAAGAAAAAGTGGAGATTTTTTCGTGAATATCTTTGAAGCGAGCTGGCTTAGGGAAAAATGTCAAGAGACCTTTTTTGTAGAGAATTTCAAGGGCTACAAAAAAGGTCTCTTGATAAATTCACCTAAACCTCGTACTTTACGAGATATTCAATCAACGAAGAACCTCAACTGGATTTTTAGACTTAATCCTATTCTCTCGAATCAATGAATGAAACTGAATGATTTCTCGATAATTCGAAAGGTAAATGGAACGTCTGAAGGCTAACAACACCCCGACCGCGTTCCGGCGAGTCATTAGCCGTAAAACATCAACATTCTCAAAATTACAAGAATAAAAAGTCATCATTAATATCTCCAATGTTTTTAGAACAATAAAACACATGAATCATTGTGTATTATATTATTTGTAATATAAGGATCAAGGTTTTACGTTTAAAAGTGAATGGAGATCAAGGTATTGGCAAGATGATATTTCAAATTATTACCTTGAGCCTGAAGCAAACTAGCCCGAGTATAACTTCAGCAAATATTTCGAATCTCGAGTCTGATAGAACAAGTGCCTCGAATTCTTTCGCCAAGCTCACGTGTTTTCGGATGAATTTTTGGAGATTCTCGACACCGTAAATGCGGAGGACAAACCAGAGCTTGAGTGCACGGAAACGTCTGCCTAATGGGATTTGCCAATGCTGTAAATAAGAAAATAGACAAATTGAAGATCGTGTACTGAGAAAAACAAGTGGTAAAAACTATCAAATATTGATTTTATTGCTTTTTAGCAAATATTTTTTTAGAATAATTTTGAAAAATTGTTAAAAATTTACGAAACTTTGTTAATTAAAATAAATTAATTGTTTGAATGAACGAAATTCAGAAAATTTAACAACCTTTTCAATTATTTAGAAAAAAATATTTGCTGAGGACCAATGGAATCAATATTTTATACTTTTTACCACTTTTTTTCAGTGTAATGATAGACTAATTACGATTTTTTAACTAATGATAAGGCTAGAGATACAGAAGTGTCTTTTGTGTGTCTTTAACATGCACTTTAAGTATATGTTAAATTACGTACACTTTTGGCACCCTTTAATGACACTTAAAGACACTAACATTGCATACAGAATTCAATGCATTTATTAAAGGCACTTCTCTATCTCTAGCCGTGTCATTTAATTAATTAAAGATTCATACTCTGTAATCAGGAGCTGAACCCTGCATGTCGTGCTTGAGATAAAGTGGATCAACGTTGAAGGCGTTTATGACCCAGGTTGGATCCTTCAACCACATTGTCGAACAATCAAAGTTCACTAACATCCACTTGTGTGGATTGAAATTGAATGAATCTGCGCGCTCCAATCCTTTCGTGAAGTGACGGAATTCCGGGCAAATGAAGGCTGATCCTGAAATTTTTGGAATTGAGATTAAATATCTTTCTTGAAATCTAAAGTAGATAGAGATATTTTCGTAGTGACCTTTTTTGAAGAATCGAAGTAGCTACAAAAAAAGTTCATACAAAAATTTTCTCATTTCTATCAATTTTCGAGATACTTGCAATTGAATAATTCAACGAAAAAATTGATAGAATTTTTCCCTCTCTTTTTATTTCTGTTTTTTGAGAATATTTCAGGAAAAAAAAGGCAGGTAGAGAAATTGTTATCAAAACCTTTTTTGTAGCTCTAATTCCACTCTACAAAAAAGATTTTCGCAAAAAATCTTCGTATTTCTACCAGATTTCGAGAATTTTTTTCAAAAATTCTCAAAAAAAAAACGAAAATTCATGATAATAAAATTAGCACACATCTGACAATTTTTTAGATTTTTCTAAACAAATAAATCAGTATAAAAAAAATATTTGAAAACTTTGCACTTGTAGCTTTTTGAATTCTCTACACGTCCATATTTTTAATTTTATAAAAATAATTCATAAAAAAAAAATTATAATTTCTCTGCTAATTTCAGTATCAAAAATTCTCATCTCCATCGAAATTACCAGCATAAGCAGCATCAACATGGAGCCAAACATCTTCCCTATTGCAAACAGGTCCCAATTCATCCAATTTATCAAAAGAGCATGAGCAAGTAGTTCCCAAAGTTCCAACAGCATAAAAAGGAATGAGTCCCCTTTCCCGATCCTCTCGAATTGCTTCTGCCAATGTATCTCCCCTCAACTGCTGTTTCGAGTCAGCATCAAGTAGTCTCAGCTTTACACCCCCAAGTAGTCCAGCACGTTCAACAGAGCTGTGAGCTTGGCCTTAAATCACAAATAAAAAACCATCAGTGTTGAAGGTTTTCGTGATTTTTCAGGATGAAAATCTGCGAGTTTCAATGCGTGGGGGGAAGGGGGGGGGGGGGGGGTTGATGAGGGTCAGATGGGGGTAGCGGTGGTCGGAATAACTCGAGTGGTTATTACGCGTCACCATAGCGACAAAGTGCTCTGCTGATGAAGTACTCAAACACTCTAAAAAAAAAATCCATTCTCACTCATTCAATTCGTTACATCGTAAAAGTAATAAACTGCATTTTTTTCTTACTAATTCAATTTTTATGATTATTTTTAGAAGACTAATGGAGATACTCACAGGATGCATAGCCAACTAGTTTTCCAATGATTTCATTGTCTGTCCAATCAGGATGCAGCTCTTTAACGTGTCGTATCTTTTTTGCCTTTGCTCCGAGTAGTGCAACCAGTGTTGCTTCACTAGCAGTACCTTGTATAACGCCACCGCCTTTTCCTCCACTGCAGGCCAAAAATTCTTTTGGGAGATCCAACATTTTTCCCAACCAGTCGAGCATCACAACTTCTAATTCTGTACATGCTGGACTGGCAATCTGCATTTTTAAAGAAAAAAGAAAGGAGAGATGATGACAATTTTTCTTGAAAATATAAATAATTTTTTTTTTATTATAATTTTCAAGTCCTGAAGTGGATTTATTCAATATAAATATCTCGTTGAATAGTGAAGAAAAAGAAATTCATGTACCAACTAAATAAATAGATAAATAGCATGGAATAAAAGAATAAAGGAATATCTTAAGAAATAATTGAGATATCTAATTTTGAAAAAATAATAATAATAATTGAAATATCAAAAATTTTTGTTAAGCCTTTTTTTTTACTCCTTTTCTACAAAAAAGTTGAATACAAAAATTTTGATATAAATTATTTAACGAGATATTCAATAATAAATAAATAAATTGGATTAATATTTTTTTAAAATTTTTTTCGGAATATCTCGGAATTAAAAGCGAGATAGAGAATTCATTTTTAATAAAAATCGATTTTGTTAGATCTGAATGAAAGCTAAAGAAAAGGTCTCTATGAAAAATCTCGTATCTCCATTATTTTCTGAGATATGAATGGAAAACTGCGGCTTACTACACTTTACAATTGATTTTTTTACAGAATTATCAGAGCAACTGTAATACACACCCATGTGAAACCTATGCAGGCGATTGCACCGCTGAGCATATCAGCCACAATTGATGGATACGACTGGGCTGTTGGGAAATAAGCGTGAAATCTGGGACTCTGCCAATGAGTTACCTGAAAGAATTTATGCACTCCATAAAAACTGAAAAAACCGAAATTTCGTAAAAATTGTTGGTTTCAGGTTTTTTTATATTCATTATTATTAGTTACCCCTGGCATGATGACTCTCTCGAGATCCCCCATGATATCTTCCCATCGCTCTGGTGCTTGCGGTGCCTCAGATGGCAACAGAGGCTTAATATATCCTGGCTCTACTGAAGGCAAAACGCGTCTGGAGCAAAAAAAAAAAAAGAAAAATGAGAAAATTGAAGTTTTGTTGTTCAGTTCTTTTACAAATATCTCGGAATTCAAGAGAGATAGAGCGATTTTTGTAGAAACCTATTTTGTAAATCTTGTTTTTCTCTACAAAAAAAGTGAAGAATTCATGAAAAATTCTGTATTTCTACTAGTTTTCGAGATATTTAAATAGAAACAATTTTTTTTATTTTTTCTTCTTCAATTGGATTTTTTTTTATTCCAAAAATTGAGATAATTATTTTTAAAGCGAATTATTTTGGAAACTAAGCAAGATACGAGATTTTTGAAAGGAACCTTTTTTGGAGAATTTTTTTCGCTCCACGAAAAACGTTTCGTGAAAATTCTTCGTATCCCGCTTAGATTCCGAGATATCTTTAAGAATCTAACTTTAAACATAAATCTGCGATTTCATCTCTTAATTAATTTGTTCATTAGCTCATATTTTTAATATTCTTGATTTATGAATCAGGTGTTCAGGAAGAAAGCCTTGATCTCTTTCTCATTTGGAGGATAATAAGGCAATTCCTCAAGTCCACTGAATTAATTTAAAAATAATTAATTTATTAATAAATTAAAAAAAATTAATTTATTGTTACCTATCTCGAACGTTTTCTAAGTAATTGGCGATAAATTCAGCCATCTCCTTAGCGAAATCCTTGAAGCTTTCAGGATCCATTTCAATGTCTTCTGAAAAATGAATAAATATTTCATAATTATTCATTGCAGATTAATTATCAAAAATGATATGATCCTGTTGTAATTGACATATCCGTTTAGCAGATAAATCTCAAGTGCTTTAGGTGCTATGAATAAAAATTTTTTTTTTGAAATTGACGAGTCCGCGATTTTAATGATTGTAATCTTTTACTGGAATGACTCGATAATTTGAACGACAATTGATAATTCACTAGTGTTTTATTGATCCACCGAGTCTTATCATCATTGTTTTATGTTTTTAATCAACTGATTCCGCATCATAAAGTAATTCAACTTGCATCATTTTTGATCTTGAGCCCAAAAAAAAATATTCTCATTTTCTTAAAGTTAGAAGGTGAATGATTTTTCCGCATTCTTTGCAAAATATCTCCTAAACGAGTGGGCTTAGGAAAAAAATCCAAGACACCTTTTTTGAAGACCACAAAATTCTCTACAAAAAAGGTCTCCTGATAAATTCTCGTGAACTCAACGGCTTTTAAGAGATTCATAAAATAATATTCGTAAAAATAAATAATTAAAAAATCAATTTTTAACCGTTTCTTGAATATCTCGGAATTAAAGCGAAATAGCAAAATTTAGGAAGAGACCTTTTTTGTAGTTCTTGTTTTCATCTACAAAAAAAGTCTCATTAAATTTTCTCTATCCCTTTTAAATTCTGAGATATCTTTAAAAAACTGAAACTAAACCAAAATCAACTCGTTCAGCATTTTTTTTTTTGATAAATTATTCAATTCTCTATTTTTTTTCCTTTAGAAAAAAATCGTTTTTAGTCAGTAATTTTCTGAAGGTAAAAGAATTGTTAAAAAATGTGGAAAAGAGAGAGAAATTACGTTATTGTGAGAACAGTAAGGTAATGTTTGAAAGTGAACAGTGGCCCTGACTCATATTCACACGTTTTTTTATATATTCTCACTTTAAAAAACAAAAGGGCGTAAGTAACTATGCATAAGCATAGCACTTATGCCCCTTTGACTCTAAGCCGACAATATCTCTATCGTGCACTGAGAAAAAAAATAATTCAGTGAATTGTGGAGAAAAGAAAGTCAATGACTGGGAATTCCCTTCGATGACGTCAATGATACTCAATATTTTTTTGTTTTTCTCAGTTTTATTTTTCCTCATCGTAGAATTCCGTGGAATTTTTTTTACGCACGAGGAAAAAACGCGCGAAAACGTGTTTGGTGCAGATTCATGAATAAAAAAACTGTGCCATCGGAATTATCATTTTTCTAATTATTTTTCATGATTCACCGCAGAAAAATTGATTGCAGGAAAAATATTGCGTTCACGTGGCAAAATCAAATGTGGTTCGTGTAATTCCAGAATTGCTCTATTGCGCCCTTCGAAAATATTGCTCAATAAAGTGCTTGCCTAATTTTTTTATCTCTTTCAAATGTTACTTAATACCCTCATGATTGATTTTATCTCCTGGCGCAATTTTAATTTCGATTTTCCAATTATTTGGGGATTTAATTTAATTCAGTGATGGAGTGGGGGAAATGAGAAGAGAACGAGATATATTTCAAAACAATGAAATTTACCTCTGAATAAACTACTTCATGTATTCATTCATTTTTATGGTGAATAAGCTCCCCCAGGGGTTTGGAAGCTAATAAAAAAATTTGAAAAAAATAAAATTAAAAAAAACGAGGACTCTGGATTTTTTTTGCGTGTATCTTTGGAGTGAGTGGGTTTAGAAGGATTTATCAAGAGACCTTTTTTGTAGGAAATTTAATGCTCTACTAAAAAGGTTTCCTGATATTTTTAACTAAACTCAATAGTTTTCGAGATATATACGAATTAGTAAAAATGTGATTTTTTGAATTATCAAAATCGATTCGAATTATCAATTTAATTGTTTAAAAAAATAATAAATTAAAAAAAATTAATTCTCGTCTCACACTTCAGTCTTCAAAACCAATTATAATCTTCTAACGTCAATTATCATTTTCTAACGTCAATAATTTTGCACTTAAGTAATTCATAATGCATTGAAACATTAGTAAAGTGCATAAAATACTGAGTTTTGTCCAGATTTTAGTTTTTTTTTAATATCTCGGAATTAAAGGGAGATATCAAAATTTCCATAGAAACCTTTTTTGTAGGAAATTCAAATTCCTATAAAAAAGATTCCCACAATTTTTCTTGTATCTCCCTTAAATTCCGAGATATTCTCAAAAAACAAAATTCCACTTTTTTAATTCGAATTTTTCGAAATTCAAAAGAACACATAATTTCGAAATTAACGAAAGAAATTCGTGTTGACATTTAATAAAATAAAAATGGGGAAATACTCACGTTTTTAAAGTTGAATAACGAAAGCAATTCACTCAGAAAAATCGAGAAAAAAAATTACGCAATTATTAAAACTTTCAAATTAATTTTAATGAAATTTTGTGAAATCGTTGGAATTTGATATAAATTTTTTTTCATTAATGATATGAAATTGATCTTCACACTCTTGATTCACGTTATATATGTTATATATGTTACTGGCGCGGTGGACGAGAGGCCAGTGTCGCGAGGCTGACGTACTGTTGGGGTTTATGTAGAGATCTGTACTCTCCCACTATCGCTTTATATACCCATCTACCACCAGATATTTCAGCCAATGGCATCACTGAGATTTGCAAGCGCAAAAGGCAAAGAACTTGAGGAATTGAATCAAAAGAATTACGCGGAAATCGGGAGAATCCTGAATTTTAATTATGGAATTGACTTTTCTTTTTATTTATATTAATATTAAATAGAGAAATTTAATTGATGGGAAATGCGTGGGAGTGTCAAGTCTGGTCTCATTGAATTGATTTGGCTTTTGTCATTTCAATTGATTACCGGTCGACGTTAATTGCCTTGTCAATTCAGATCAATTTGACAGAATTTATTGAAAATACATTAATTCGATTTTTTTCATTTTCTTAAATGGAAATTGAAGGAAATTGATGATTTCGAGTGGTTTATATTGCGAATATCTTTGGAGCGAATGAACTGAGGGGAAAATGTGAAGAAACCTTTTTTAAAGAGAATTTCAAGAGCTATAAAACAGGTTTCTTGAGAAATTTTCCTAAGCCCAATATTTTCTGAGATATTCATAAAATTCATAAAATAAAAGTAATAAGAAAATTAATTACACTTTCAATCGAAAGGAGAATCTCAGATTTGAAAAAATTGTAATTTACACATTTGGAAAGAATCATGTGTATCCTGTTGTAATTTTCTTTCTCTTATACTGAATGCGCCTTAAACAGGTTCGGAAGTTTAAATAAAAACAAGTGGATTATAGTATTGCTTTCCAACTGATATAGCTTTTTCTGCTAATACTTTAGCAATATGCTTCCGAATGAAAGTTATACAACTTTTTTCAAACCATCATCAAAATATCAAATTTTGAAAAATTCATTAAAACGTCAATAACTCGAGAATTAATGATGCAAATAAGCTCAAAATTCACAGGCATCTAACTGAATACAACTCTCGAGATAATATACGAGTATAAATAACATCAGTTGAATACTTTCCAGAAATTCCATTAAAAACTAATTTTCGAAAAATGGACATATCTCAAAAGGTTTCGATCGGATTCTCTTCAAATAAAGCTTAGAGAATAGAGTTCGTCGATAGGAAGTTTTCCACAAAATATGAAATTTTTCTATAAAACCGTTTTACTGTTATTGAGACTTTTATGCACACACAGACATACACACTCAAGACATGCGCTAAAAATATCATTTTCTCTCTATTTAGATCATTTTTAGTATCTTTTATTAAAAAAATCACAATCGAAAGTTCTGATGATTACATAGCTCCCATTCGGAGGCAAAAAGGAATAGATTTTTATGATTTTGCAAATATCTCCAGGAGGAGCAGGCTTATCAAAAAATGTAAAGAACCTTTTTTTCGATGAAAATTTAATCTCTACAAAAAAGGCCTCTTGAAAAATTCTTCTAAACTCAATATTTTCTAAGATATTTTCAAAATAACAGATTTAGATTTCTATCAAATCAATTTTTTCTCTTAAATCAACTTCCAAGCCCTGGATTGAGCTTATTCAATAGTTTATTTTTAATATTTTCGAATTTCATCACAGATATGTGATTTCCCATAGAAACCTTTTTTTTAGGCCTCAGTCTCCTCTACGAAAGAGGTATCTACCAAAATTTCTCTATCTCCTTTCAATTTTGAAATATTCTTCAAAAACGAAATTTGAAAGCTTTTTCCTGTAAAAAAAATTCATTAAAAAAAATAATAATTCTGTCAATTACTCTTTCTCTTCACTGCACTAATTTACGTTTTATCATCAACGTTGAGTCAGTTTCACGTTTCATCGATGCTACTGTTCCCGAGTTTCGCGTATAACTGAGTTATACACTTCAGAAGTGAATTCATAGTTCGCGTTTAAATTGAGTTAATGAGCGTTTTCCTGAGAGTCAAAGGAGCGTTAGGGAAATTGAAGGGTAGAGCTAGTTGAAGCTGTTATTCATTGCATGGAAAATCCTGGATTAATATTTAATGAAAATTCAATTTTTTTATTATTCAATATTTTTTCAGCAAAAGATTTTGCAAAAATCAATTTTTCAACTTTTCCATAATTTCTCATTCCTTTTTTTTTCTGCCTCAATCAAGACTACTTCACTCGAATAAATCCAATTGAAACACAGTGAATTCAAGCATAAACTTCTGATTACAATCAATTTTATGTGTTACACACTTTTATATTCGTCCTTGACATGTAGAAAGTATTTGAACTGCATTCAGTCATTGTTATATGTTTTATTTTTATTCTATATATATTTTATCAAATTTTATCACCTTCAACTTTTGACGCAACAAGTTGGACCCGAATTTCAGAAGCATGATAAATTGAAACTGCTTGAAAAAATTTACAGAACTAAAAAATTCATGAGAAATAAATGCAAATCTTTTTATAGTTTTTTCACAATTAATTTTAGATAATAAATTAATTTTCTTGTTTCAGTTTTTTCAGAATTATTTCTGAAACTAATGGAGATACGTCTTTTTTTTCTTAAGGACCTTTTTCATAGAGTAGAAGAATTGCTATAAAAAAGGTCCTTATGAAAGTTTCGCAATTTTTTTAACTTTTTGAGATATTTATAGAAAACAAATTAGCGAATAAAAAATTTCTATTTGTCATTTTTTTGAGAATATCTTGGAAACTAATGGAGATACGCTCTTTTTGCCCTAATCTTCTTTTGTAGCTTTTCGAGAATTTTTACAAAAAGGAAGGATCAGGGTGAAAAAGGCGTATGTCTATTTTCAAGATATTTACTTCAAAATGACAACAAAAATAAGTCTATTTTTTTTTGTTTTATTTCTTAAATTGAAATTAATAGAGAAAAGAAATGATTACTGTTTCTTATCTAGTAAATACGTATTTTTTCAAGAGAACTTTTTTTTGTAGAGCGGAAAAAAGGCCTTAAAAAAAGATTCCCATAAAAATTTTGGTATCTCTTCGAATTATCAAAATATTTATAAAAAACACATTGGAAAACCAAAAAGCCTTTTTTTGTCACTTCTTTTGAAAAGATTTTGAACCCCAAAAATTAATGGAGATACGCCTTTTTTTCTCTCATCCTGTTTCGTAGCTCTTGAAGATTCTCTACAAAAAAAGATCAATTTGAAAAAGGCGTATGTCCATTTCCGAGACATTTAATTCAAAATCATCGCAAAAAGTAGATTTTTTCATTGTTTTATGTCTTGAACTAAAATAAATAGAGAAAGAAAATAAGGTACTATTCCTCATCTATTAAATGCGTTTGATTTACGAGGTACTCTTCATCATAAGATAAATCCAACACACCCTCTCCCTTTCTTTCAACCCAAAGAGAGAAAGAAAAAGAGGAAGAAACTATAGAAAAAAAAAGCTTGCAAGTAGGTAATCGCTGTATCCCAAGGGGATGTGTGTACAAGAATGGCATTTCCCCACTCGAGCCTTCATTTTCTACTGGAAAATATAAAGAGGATGGAAAGAGTTGAAGTAGTTCTACTAAGAAGGACTTTTCATTTAAACTCCCATGACGTTTCTCTCCCACTTACTTCTTTTCTCTCTATTTTTATTCTCTCTTTTTTTGTGTCAATTGATAAAAAGAAAAGAAAAAAAAAAGGGGGGCAAAAAAAAATAGTGTCCTTGGTTCTACAGTGCTCTGTGCCGTTGCCATGACTACGACTCCGATAATCAACAGGATCCTGCACTTTTCCAACGATTGGGCCAATTTTTTCCTCCTTTTTTCTTTTGCTTTCCTCTCATTTTTCAAAAGTCAGACTGTTACTATTCAAAAAGTTTAATCATTAGAGAATATTCAATTTTTTCAATTGAATTAATTTTTTTTATTTTTTATTCAATTTATCGGGTCAAAGCAGTTTCATTCTAATATTCTAAATTTTTTCAGAATTTTCGAAATTTTGCAGAATTTTCGAAATTTTTATGAAATTTTTATGAAACTTTTAGGAAATTTTTATGCAATTTTTTTCGAAATTTTTTCTGATAATTTCTCAAATTAAACTCCGAAAACCTTCCTTTGCCTATATACATTTCAAAAATCAGTTTTATTCTAATATTCGAAATTTTTTCAGAATTTTCGAAATTTTTATGAAATTTGTATGAAACTCTTATAAAACTTTTAGAAAATTTTTATGAAATTTTTTTCCAAATTTTTTCTAATAATTTCTCAAATTAAACTCCGAAAACCTTCCTTTGCCTATATACATTTCAAAAATCAGTTTTATCCTAATATTTGAGTTTTTTTTTCAGAATTTTCGAAATTTTTATGAAACTTTTATAAATTGATTGAATAATAAAAAATAATAATTACAATAATAATAGGGAAAATTGGAGCAAAATAGCCTTCCAGGGCAACATGATTCAGCAATTTTTTTTGTAGTAAAGGATTCTATAAAAAAATTTGAAAAAAATTGAGAAGATGCTCCAATTTGTGGACATTGTTGGTGAATTTTCTTAAATCTTTCGATGAAGCCCTTTTTACTCTAAAAAAAATCCAAATAATTTTGAGAAACAGGTCCATTTTGCCCCCATCTCTCCTAATAATCATCATTAAATATCAGATGAATATCATTGCCTTAGAAACAAAAGGGCGCAAGTGCTATGTTTATGCACAGGACTTACGCCCCTTTGACTCTAAGGTAACGAATATTATCATTGCAAATGACAGTTGATCATTGCCAATAGGGAATTAATATTATCAATGCAAATGACAGTTGAATAGTGTAGTTGAAGTAGAATTAACCACGTGAAAACGAGAACTGGCCAGAATAGAAGAGAAGAGGGGAATAACAATCAAAAGGACAATTTCCTGAAGTTTCACTGTGATCACTTGTCTCTTTGTCTTTTGTCCTCTTATTCAATTGTCTTTGGTCTATCAAAGAGCTCAAAGACTCTTTGAAATGTCATTCATATTGTTCCTGGATAAACGTAAAGTCATGATTATATTGTACTGGGTGAAAAAAAAAATAATTAATCATGACCATTTATGTACCATTATCTTTATCATGGACATTGAATAATTGAGTGAAAGTAGGATATACTGAATAAAATTACAATTCATGGTATATGGATTTATTTATGTTTTTTTAGTGGTAATTCATGGGAATTTAGGTGAGAGAAAAATGGTAAGAACGTATGCCACTTGTCGTTATTCTTTTTCTGGGCTTCGGTGAAGTGGAAAAGCCATCGGGCAAATGCAATGCATTATGGATGAAGGGACGAGTGATGTACTTAAGTGGTCCAGGGATCCCCCCTCCTCTCCCCCCTCCCCCTCTATTTCTATTGTAGAGTCAAGAATCTTGGCCAATAAAAGTTACTATTTTGTGGAGAATTTATTTCTCCTGAGATTTCCTTGGATGATTGAATTAATTTCCAGTGTTTTTTGCTTTGTTTTTATTTTTATTATGATTTAGCTTCAGAATGGAAGCTATGTAGTCATCAAAATTTTTGATTGAAATTTTTTTAATAGAAGATATTTAAAATTATCTAAATAGAGAGAAAATGATATTTTCAGTGCATGTCTGTGTGTGCATAAAAGTCTCAATTACAGCAAAACGGTTTTATAGAAAAAGTTCATATTTTGTGGAAAATTTCCTCTCGAAGAGCTCTATTTTTGAAGCTTCATTTGAAGAGAATCCGATTGGTAATTTTTGAGATATGTCCATTTTTCAAAAATCAGTTTTTAATGGAATTTCTGGAAATTATTCAACTGATGTTATTTAAACTCATATATTATCCGAGAGTTGTATCGGTTAGATGCCTGTCAATTTTGAGCTTATTTGCATGATTAGTTCTCGAATTATTGGCGTTTTAATGAATTTTTCAAAATTTGATATTTTGATGATGGTTTGAATAAAGTTGTATCACTCCCATTCGGAAACATATTGCTAAAGTATTAGCAGAAAAAGCTATATCAGTTGGAAAACAATACTATTATCTACTTATTATGTAAATATTTTGGAAATGAAGGAAGATGGGGAGAGATTTCTATAGAAATCTTCGTTGTAGAGCCAAAAAAAAAGAGCTAAAGAAAAGGTTTTCAACACATTCTGTATCTCCATTAGTTTCTAGACTCGAAATTTCCAGATTTCTGGTTAGAACTCAAATTATTTGAGATAAAACTGATTTTTCCTTGTATAGCAGAACAAGAGCTCGAACTAAGGTTTCCACAAAAATTGTTCTATCTCGCTTAAATTCCGAGATAGGGTAACATGACCAATAGATGGACGGTTAAGGAAATATTGGACTTTATTAATTCACATGAAATAGGCAAAACACGTTGAAAAGTTGCAGAAAAGAATGATGTACAGAAAAATATACAGTGATTTGACTAAAAATCAATTAAGCTTGAATAATGTAGAAATGATTGAAGAAAATCAAGGAAAAACTGGAAAATAACTTGAACCCCCAATAGATGGACAGTTGCATATTTGCAGTGGTATGATTTTAAATTTCAATCAATCGGTATGTAATAAATAGTTTATAAATCTATATGAATGTAACAATCAGGAATTGACGTGAAAAGTATAAGAATCATTCATTTATTTATAAAAATCCTCGATAATAGAAACCGTCCATCTTTTGGTCAGTGTCCATCTATTGGTCGTGTGACCCTATCTACAAAAAAAAACTGGAGTAGAAAAATTCTTGATTCCTTCATTTCTTCTTCTTCTTTTTATAAATCGTCAAATTAAAACAGTTATTGTTAAAATAGAAGGAAAAACGAAAGGATAAAGGAGTACAAGAGAATTCCATTATCCCAAGATCACTGGAGCAATATATTTTCAACTCAAGAAGCTCTCAGCAAAGGTGATCGTTTGAAAGCACACACTTAAACAATTTAATTTGTGTAAAATTCAAAGTCAAAGAAAATTAAAAAGAGAACGAAAAAAATGGAATTTCGATGTGAAGTTGGATACTTGTTGCTCAGCATCAAACTTTAACCTCATGAAATTTCGTAAATTTAATGAATTTTTTTTTTTCTTCAAATTTTCCTATGTTCTTCATGATTAAATAGTGGGTATATAAAATGGATGCAGTTAAAGACTGTTTCGAGTGCATTAATACACACTGGATTGTTATGGTTGCAACTGGAATGTACACACACATAAGGCAAATTTGTATAATTGGTTTGTGCTTTGAGAGTGAAAATTTTACGCCATTTACACCAACTTATGCATCATTGATCTTCACATTCTCGGTTTTATCGCTACTTGCTGAGTATAAACCATGGCCAAAATCATTGAAAGAGCCACCAATTCAATTACTCTACATATACGAGGTGATTAAATTAATTAATAGAATTAATTGAATTAATGAATTAAATTAATCGAATTAATTGGATTAATTAATAAAATCAATTGAATTGATTAATCAAATTAATTGAATTAATTAATGAAATTAATTGAGTTAATTAATCAAATTAACTGAATTAATTAATCAAATTAATTCAATTGATTAATGAAATTTATTGGATTACCTAATAAAATTAAGGAAATTAATTAATCAAGTTAATTGCATTAATTAATCAAATTAATTGAATTAATTGAAAAATATAGAAAAAGTTGATTTTTCTTCCAACCGCAGTTTTTTTAGAATATCTCAGAAAATAAAGGAGATCCGACTTTTTTGAAGGAGATCTTTTTTGTAGGTCTTGAAATTGTCTATAAAAAATGTATCTTCAAAATTTTTCGTATCTCCAATAGTTTTCGAGATATTCTCAAAAAACCAATTGAACATGGAAAAAGGTTTTTTTTTTCTAATTCACGTGATTCTATATGTTAATTGATTTAATTAGATGCTGGTAGCAGCATTGGTAACTAATTTATCAACTCGTGCTGTCTGGATGTCGATGATGAGTTCAATTTGGTGTCTCACACAAGAATCAAGTAAATTCGTAAGTAAATCATTTGAATTATGAGGTAATAAAAAAGAGAATATGAATTTTTCCGAAAAATTAGTTTTATTTTGTCGACAGTTTTTCAAAAATATCTCGTTAAATAACGGAGATACGCCCTTTTTTCCCCAAATATAATGCTTATTACACAAATAAAGATTTTCTAAAATCGCTCTATCTCGCTTAGTTTCCGAGATGTTTCAAAGAAACTGTTGACAAAATGAAATTAATTTGTCTAAAATTTTCACGATCGTTTGAAAAAAAAGGGAAAAAATTCTTAAAAACTTATTATTGTAAATATTTCGGAAACTAAGCAAGATACGAATATTTTAAAAGAAATCTTTCCTGTAGCTCTCTTCCAGTTCTCCAAAAAAAAAGGTCTTCACAAAAAATGTCGTTCTTTTTTTATTTTTCAAGATGTTCTAAAAAACTGAAGCAAAATGGATTTTCTTCAATTTTATCAGTTCTTCACTAATTTAATTAAAATTCTCAAGCTCATTAATTAAAATCGACATTTCCGGTTTTTTTTTTTTTTTTTTTGGGTTTTGACAGCTCTATTGGCTGAATACGACAGCTGGCCTTGATAATTATTCAGTGTTAACGCAAGTGGCGTATTACCTGACGAAAGAAGATGCTGTAACCCACATGTCACTCTGCATATCAGTTCTCTCATTCGTCTGGATGTTAGACGCAACAGAATCACTCGAAGCCATTCTCGACATTTGGGCCAAGTAGTAATAAATTAAAAATTTAATTATAAAAAACATCTTTTTTTTTTTAAATAATGATTGAAGAGTGTTGGAGCATCCAGTTACGATATTTTGTGTTCAGAGTGGAGGCTAATCTGTCGATGCTGTTTAAAAAATATCTTCGAAGGAAGAGAATATCATTCGAGGAGCCTGAAGTCACTGATACGTTCATCTATGATCCTGCGTGTCGAACAATGTCTGAAACATCAACTGAATCATAATTTTTTTTATCTTTCATTGGCAAATTTTATGATTGTATAAAAACAGATTTTTTAGATAAAAAAAATGTGATAATTCATGAGGGATTATTTTCATTAATTAATTATCAGATTCATTTCCATTTTTTGTTAATATTCTAATTGATTATAGGAATATTGGAAATGTCGCGATTTGACAATAATTTGCTGTTTTCAATTAATTTTTTAATATCGTTATGAACAATTAGAATATTTTGATTAATGTTTAGTGTTTATTCTTAAAAACTCGAGGCTAGTGAGTCCATCGGAGCTAATACAGTAAATTATATACATGTATTATATGCATATAAATTGGAAATCGCATTAGCGAAGTTCTTCTATAAAAATTAAAAAAAAAAATGTCTTATAATATTTACAAAATTACTTTATACATTTTACTTGGTATTATTTCCATTTGTTCTCCATGAATATCTTTGAAACGAGTGGGTTTAGGAAAAAATTTCAGGAGACTTTTTTTAAAGAAAATTTAATTTTCTACAAAAAAGGTCTCTTGATATTTTTGATGAAACCACTAGTTTTGGAGATATTTTCATCTTAGTGTAAAAGTGATTTTGAAAAAATTCAATATATTTTTTTTTGTAGTACGAAAAATTTTCTACAAAAAATAATTTCTGACATTATTTTACATTATCTCCTATTAGAAATAGTTACCCACATGTTGAGAAGTTAGAATAATCTTTTTTACACAAAGATAATGAAAATTTATGAGAATATATTTCTTAGCTTACGGCATAATTCTCTTTTTGCGTTGAATAGTTAAAATTTATTTCTAATTCATGAGCTACTGGGAAAAAATACGTAAATTCATAAAGTCGTCTTAGAAACAAAGAGGCGCAAGTGCTATTCTTATACACAGCACTTATACCCTTTTGTTTCTAGGGTAACGATATATATTTGTAAAAAAGAAGAAAAAATGAAAACAAAAGTCATATTTCACTATTTGAGAATTTATCGCAATTTTCAAAATTATTTTGATTTTTTTTTTCCGATTTTTCTCAGAATTTTTTCCAATTTTTTTTTTTAAACAAACTTATGGAAACGAATTAAATTCACATTCAAAAGCGTTAGAAACTGAATACAAAAGACAAATCGAGAGGCTTTTCCATGTGCTTCAGGAATTATAAATCAAGTCTCACTTTCCGAGAAGAGATAAAGTCATTACCTAAATATAACAAATATTTTCCTAATTTTTTCTTATCTCGATGGTATTCTAGGTAATTTGAATCAAAAATCCTATCTTTTCAAGGACAGAATTGATTTCTTTTCCTCTTTTTTTTCAAATTTCTTCTTTAAATTATTATTTTTTCTATATCGATGAAGATTTTCAATCTTCATTCGAATATTCGCAAATCTTCAGTAAAAATTAATGTTTTTTCATTTGTTTTTGATCATTGACGTTTAAAAAGTGTCAGATGAAGACAAAAATAGTTTCCACAATTTGGGCATTAATTTTACATTTTTCAGGAATTTCAATATTTCAAACTTGTTTATTCAATTTAACAAGCAACGATGATGATGAACCAATTCTAATTGGACCACGATTGAATTCATTATTATTTGTCACTGGTGTTTATGTAATTGCTGTTAATACATCTCTATTTCCATCGAAATTCAGAAGACCAGCGCCAATAATTCTCTGTCTCTACGAGGTAAAGAGATTCATTGCAATTATATCTAAAAAAATATTTTAATGAGAAAATAGAGAAAAATGGGAGTTCCAATAAAAGAAATTCGAGATAGTTTTTTTTTGAAGATTCCATTGAAAAACTGAAGAAATTTTCGTTAGAAAACATGTCAGAATTGATTTTTCATATTTTCATTAAAAATTCTATTTTTTCAGGGAAAAATTAGTGAAATTGGAGAATTCTACTTTTTTTTTGGGATATCTTCGGTTTTATTGGACGTAGCGACTTGAGACAGATGTTAAATGAAAGGTGAGATCATTTGCCATCAAGTTATGAGGTTTTGACGAGAAAAAATGATCGACTTTCGAGGTACTTATAGGGTAAAAACTGATTTTCACGCAATTTTGCTATAAAAACATCAAAAATCGATCATTTTTTCCTTTTAAACTCCATGAATTGATGGCAAATGATCTCAGCTTTCATTCAAGATTGACCCCAAGTTGCTGTGACTCATAGAATTGAAGATATCTTAGAAGAAAATGAGAAAAATCGAAAATTCAAAGTGTTTGACCCCTCATTCGTGCTAAAAAAACTAAAATTCATCAAAAATTAATCCTGATGCACTTTTTTCATCTGAAATTTCCTCAGCTCCCCAATGAAATCATTGAAAAAATTCCATCTCAAACTGTTTCATCAGAATCCCCATTTTATCTCACTTTCCTCAAACCAGAATTGATTTTTCCCATTTTTTTGAAAAATTCAGAAAAATTGATTCTGACAAATATTCATGAAACAATTTCCTTATCTTTTCGACAGAATTATCAAAAATTAACTATCTCAAGTATTTGCTCTGATTTCAATCAAATTCCACTAAACAGAAAAAAATGCAATGATTATTAATTTTCAGTTTTTCTCAACTCTATTCATCCTTGAATTTTCCGTGAATTGCATCTGGACCCCAATTGATATTCTCATAATGACGACTCTGCCCAAAGCCATTTGCCACGTAACGTAATTTCCTCATAATTTAATCTCCCCAATTTACACAAATATTACGAAGAGTTGAAGTGAATGAATTTATCGATTCCAGACACTCAATCAAATGGATTATGATGATGCTGCTGAATGGATTGTCACGAATCAGTTGCCTATGATGGGCTTGAGCTTTGGGATGAGCCTTGGATTTTTCTTGGTATCGATTCACGTGACTAGAGCCATGGACTTGTCGATGTACAAGTAATTGATCAATTTTCCCCATTTAAAGAAATTCACCGGTATTTAAGAATAATATGCATATAATACGATATATTGCATAGAAAAAATCAAGATTTCTCAAAAATTTCAAAATTTGAGATTAAATTTTTTTTTTTTTTTTTTTTGTAATCTTTTGAGAATATCTCAAAATCGAAATGAAATAGTAAAATTTTTATTGAGACCTCCCAATTTTCAAGATATCCTCAGAAAATCATGAATATTTATTTATTTATTTAATATTAATGTTCTGTTATTTAATATTAATATTAATTCAATTTAATATTAATGTGTATATAATTAATATTAATTCACAATTAATATTAATAAGTTTTTATTAATTGCATTTATAATTTTTTAAATTTTCTGTATGTGCATGTTTTTTTATTGTTTTTAAATAATTGATTCGCTAAAAGAAAAAAAAATATAAAAATTGTCAGACGTCTTCCAATTTCAGTGAACATAGTTTCCAGAAAAATCTACTTTATTCAATCACCACTTCTTTGAGAATATATCCCGGAAACTAAACGAGATGGAGCGATTTTGTCTCAATTTTCTTTTTGTAAGCTCTTGAAATGGTTTGCAAAGTCGTTTTAGGACAAAATCGCTCCATCTCTTTTATTTTGCGACCTGTTTCAAAAAAAAAAAATTAGTGACAAAATGAAATCAATTTATCTGAAAATTTTTAATTGAAAAAAAATAAATTATGGTCAATTTACCAGTGTTCGAACAATTTAACGCATTTATCTTGGAAAAAATTCGTAATTCAGCGAAATATCATTTTTCTAATCTTCGAAACACAATAAAATGTTCATTAACTCGAATCAGAGCCTATGAAACTGTGAAATATATTAGTAATTATCGAATTTCTTATGTTCGATCACTGGTGTCTGATCAAGTCTTATCCGTTCGACCATTTGACTACTTATCCTACCTTAAAAACTCTCAAATTACTGAATTCCTCGAAAAATCCTCAATAATTCAATTTTTTCAGTGAATTCGGTGCATTTGAATTTGCGAATTACGCAGTGCACAAATTATGGAACAGGATTCTCTCCGAATTGCCGAAAATCCCCAGAAGCGACAGGTGTCCTCATAAATCCATCGAAATTAATCAATCAACTCCGAAAACTAGAAACAAACATCGAAGTAGAACAAGAAAAAGAAATTCATAAATGTAAGAACAATTCAAAAATAATTGATAACAACTATTGAAATACTATTTGTCCTTTTTATTAAAAAGAAGGCATTTTTTTTTCCTTTATTTCGTCCGAAACTGAAGTGTAACGTACAAATGGTATAGATAATAGTGATAATAATTATAATTAAGAATTAATTAATATCAATCAATTTAATAATACGTATTTTGTTGTTTTTGTTGTTGGAGGTTTTTTTCTTTCTCTTTTCTTCATTGTCCATTATAATTTATAGATTGTTTATTTAATTATAATTATGTAATTGATAATTGTACTAATGAGATGTGTTCAGTGGCAGCATATATACATATTACAGTGTGATTTTTTTTTTTATAATTTATTCATTTATATTTCTCAACGACGGCTACGATTAACACATTTTTCTTTTTTTAATTCTTTTATTAATTAATTATTTTATTCTGGGCTTTACAATCTGTTTGAGGTAACTACTTGAGCGTTTCACTCTCGATTCAATGATTTCACTCTAATTAATCCAATTTAAATTCATTAATTTCTTAATTAAATAAACTAAAAAATTGATTTTCTCGAAATTCGATTTTTTTGAAGATATCTCGGAATCTAAGGAAGATACGAAAAATTGGGTGAAGATCTTTTTTGAAGAGCAGATCGAGACCTATAAAAAAGGTCATTACTAAAAATCGTGTATCTTCATTAATTTACGAGATATCTCAATGTGAAGATAATTCCCAAAAATCATCGAAATTTTAAAGGAAAAGAATTATTTTTACATCAAAATATTTTTCTCGAAAACCAATGGAGATAGAGAATTTTTCATAGATACCTTTTTTGTGGGCCACAGTCGGCTCTACAAGAAAGGTCTCCATCGAAATTGCCATATCTCGTTTATTTTCCACGATATCTTAAAAAAATCGAAAAGAAAATTGACCCAACTCGCGAAATTTCATTTTTTCCACAGAATTTCTAAATTAGGCAATTACGAAATATTAGATATGTCAAAGAAATTGTTTATTGAACCCCCAATTACATAATTTCTTCACAATCAAAACTCATTGTGCACGATTAAAAAATCTTTGCAAATAAATAAATGTTAAAAGTTCAATTAGATAAAAAAAACTCGGTCAAATGGAAAAAATTTCGATTTAAAAATAATCAAACGAGATTAATTACGAAATTATGATAAGTTTGCCTTAGAAATAAAGGGGCGTAAGTGCCATGCTTATACGTAGCACTTACGCCCTTTTGTTTCTAAGGTGACGATAAGGATTAATGATGCATGGCAATGAAATAGTTTATTCTTTTTTTTTATTATTAATATAATTCGTGTGCTGTTTTTTTTCTTTAATTTTCCAATTGGCTTACAATACGTATATACATTTGTGTGTATGTGTTTGTGTGTGTGATTTTTTTTTTTTCGATAAATCAGAACTGAGAGCATTGAATCGAGCGAGAGACTATTTTTTTTTCTTTAAGTTTTATTTGGTGAATGGGCGAGGGAACGCGAGTAATCAATAATAAAATGTATAACGACTTGTTTAATGTACATACACAACAGTCAACTATCTATTATTATTATTTTTTTTTATTTATTTAATGCCACTGCACACACGCACGTAGGCGTAACTCATATATAACGATAAAACCCTTTTTTTTTGTAATTTTTCTTTCCATTTACTATTTTTTATATTTCATTTTATCGTTTTTTTTTTAATGCCAGTCTGTGGAAATACTGTCTCGCTGCTTAAATACTACAGATTTTTTTTTGTTTATTTTCAATTTTTTTGGTTCCGTTTTCAAATGAAAGAAAAAAAAAGGCGAAATTAATCTTTTAATAATTTTAAAGTTAATTAAATTGAATGAAAAAAAATGCGCTTTTTCCTGCACTAATGGAAAGGGATTTCCGTTTTTTTTTGTGGAAGAGATTTGTTTCTTTTTTTTTCTGACGAAAACATTTAATCTTACACTAATTTATACGATAGACTAGGAAGAGGGCATTTTTTAATTCACATTATTTTTTTAAGTTTTTTTTTTCATTTTTTTTTTCTATCATTTTTTTTCCACTTAATGGGGGGACAGCATTGTTACGCGAACGAAATTAATATCACAAATCGCAAAAAACTATAATTATAATACGATAATGAGTGTAGGATAATTATACAATAATCTCGTTTAAACTGTTAATGAGTAGTTCGACGAAATATTTAGTATTTCTTTTTTTTAAATTTATGATTTCTCTTCTTTCGACGAGCATACATTATAATTACATAGTTTTTTTCGTACAACGATCACATATTTTTTTTTTTCTTTGCTTCGTATGTACCTTCTTATTTATGGATTAAATTTTTTGGTCATTGACCATCCCTAGATCGGTAAATTGACTATGAAATATTCAGTGTAATTAATTTTTTTTTTCTTTATCTTCATTTTTTTTTCTTCTTTGTGTCATGAGAATTTTACAGATCAGTCGATTTCGAGATATTTTTTTTATTCACCATGGTGATTGAGCACTCGATTCACATTCGAATGTAATTAATCACTTGGTAATTAATCGTTTGTGTATTTTATTTCCTTTTCTGATGGAATTTTCTGTCGTTTTTTATGTTTTGATGTTTTTTTCAATTTTGTAATATCCACTTTTTTTTTAATATTTTGAAATTGAAGAGAAATCGAGAAATTTTGGAAAATACCTTTTTTTTTAGATCTTTTTGCGTTCTACAAAAAAAGGTGACTTCAAAAAATCTCGTATCTCCATTATTTCTCGAAATATCGAAAAAAAATGAATATTCAAAATCTGAATTTTTTTTTCAATTTCGTTTTTTTTTTGTTATTTTTGAGAATATCTCGGAATTGAAGCGAGATAGGGAAATTTTTGTGGAGACCTTTTTTGAATAACGCAAAGAGATCTACAGAAAAGGTTTCTTCGAAAAAAGCCATATCTTCATTGGTTCTCGAGATATTCTCAATAAAAGTGATGCTAATATCGATTTCTCCTTTTTTTAAATCGTTTTCACTGAATACATTTAATGATTTGATAATGTATCATTAATCAGGCTCATTAATCATTCTGTGCTCCCTTTACTCGTGTTTACTAATATAAATTTATATCCAATATATTACGTAATATTAATAATCATACAATAATACTTCTAATAATGGCGATGGGATTTTTTTTTTCTTTTTTTTTTCTTTTTTAATTCTATTTTTTTTTCTGTGATGCGATTGTGAATTGTTAGAATTTTTCATTTTCATAGATTTCATTGTTTCTTTTTTTTTTCTGGTAAATATTAATTCATCTTCTATGGCAAAACCACGATGAAACTGTGGTGAAGAAACTATAATAATCCATTATACGCCACAGCTCACATCTCAAACATCTAATTGTTTTTTTTTTTTTGTTAATTTAATTACTTTTCTTTTTTTCCTCTTTATATCAATAATAATTATTTAACTGTCTCAACAGTGAATATATAATAAATTCGTTAATCGTGTATTTTTACTTTTTTTTTTCCTTCGAAAAAAAAAACGTAAAGTTTGGAGTTCAAAAAAATTGAGACCTTTATATTGTTGTTTCAACTATTTATGTATAAAAAAGACGAATTTTTAGCGATTGTTCTTTGGTTTGTTTCCATTATAATTTTTTTTATCATTTTTTTTGTTACTTAAAAATATTTTAGAGTTTCTTTTTTTTTTCATCGTTTTGTTATTATTTTTTTTAATAAAAAAAATGCATTCGGTAGAAAAAACCGAAGAATCGTTGACGAAACACATGGGTTTTACAAAATATTCATTGAATATGAATGATAATTAATGACAAATGAGTGATTAAGTAAAAAAAAGGAATTAGTAGAAAAAAATCCTAATATTTTTTTTTTTTAATTTTTCTTAAGACGAAGAAATAAATAAACGAATTTATACAAGTCTTAGATACTCTTGGGCATAGTACACGTATTTTCATGGATCTCAGGTTTTTTGGTGCAATTAATAAATAGTTTTATTTTTCTTAATGAGCTTAAAATTCTCGGAGAGAGCTTGAGCTACTCTGCTTTTTTTTTTAGGACAAGAATTACGATTTTTCTCCTTTTTTTCGTGTTTTTTTTTTTGTTTGGTGTACGAATAAATTTTTTTAGCCTACATTCACTTACAATGTAGTTGTCTTTTTTCTATACTTTCTCGGAAATTTCATCAATCAAATTTTCAGAATTCATCATTCATGATTTTCGGTGCAATTAATCATTATTCCTTGTAATTAATTGTTTTTAATGAAAACCTACGGAGATGATTTTATCTAATTATTCCTCCTCCTCGCTTTCCTCGGTTGGACCATACATGTCAGCTAATTTATCGAATCTCGGTCCCCATGCACCGAGGTACTCGTACTCGTGTTGTTCATCATCGGTGCCTGAAATTGAATTAATTAATTGATTAATTATAAATTTGACTTGTGATACCTGAAAAATTACATTTGCATTATTTTAAAGATATCTCAAAAACCATAAAGTTTAGAAGAATTTATCAAGAAACCTTTTTTAGGGAGAATTAAATTCTCTACAAAAAAGGTTTCTTGACATTTCCCTTTAAACCCACTCGTTCTCGAGATATTCACAAAACCAGTTAAATAAGACTTTAACACGTGAAAAAAAAATACAAAAAAAAATTACAGATTTATGTAACATAATTCAGGGGAAGGTAAGGCAATACGATCATAAGGGGTAAAAGGGATACATTTGAGGTTTTATGCATATATTATGAAAGAATCTTGAAATGAATGAAAATATTGGAGATAGATTTTTTTTGATGTTTCTATTGCGAAGCTGAGGAAATTTTAGACGAGAAACAAGTGCCATAATTAACTTCTTTCCCAATTTTTCGAGAATTCAATTTTTTTGGGGCATTTTTGAGGGGTAAACGTTACGTCCTAGGGGTACGTTAGTACACTATTTTTTCATCCCTAAGTGTTTAATTATTTTACTGTTATTTAGCGTTCAACAGAACACTGGGAGTTCGTCGTTATTGTGATTTTACTTGTGGATTTGAATCATTTCGCGTTTATTTAATTGCGAAGGAGTATCTGAAATGTTGCAAGATTACGCGCCGATTTCAGAGAGATTTTAGGAGAAAACAGTGCGACAATTATGCGCCGTTTAGTAAGGAAAAAGGGAGAAGTGACCACTGAGAATTACTTTTAACAGATGGTATATTTTTTTTGCTCTCTGGTCTTTTATAAACAAAAATTGTCGTTGTCAGCGTCTACACGCCTCGTGTCTTGCTCGTAGTTCTCACAGTATCTATTATTCGTTGTCTTGCTCTGAAGGTAGGGTTTTGCTGATCTGTGAATTTCAGAATGCGCGTGTTTTCAAGGTAATGTCGTCAGCGTCTCGTCTTTTGCGTCTTGTCTTGTCTTTTATTAAGTGAAATCTTGTTATTATTGCTTTATTATCGGATGTTCGGTATTTTATGCTAGTTTAATAATTAGATTAGTATGTAAATATATTTTCCTTCTTTTTCCGGATGATGCGGTTAACTCAGACGTAACATAAAACTCTTTTGATTTGTGAAAAAATTCTGCTTTTTAGGAATATCTCCGGTTCTGTTGGTCGTAGCAACCTGGGACTGATTTTAAATGAAAGGTGGGATTATTTCCCATCGATTTATGGGGATTTGAATTCAAAAATACCGATTTTTCGTATAATTATAGGGCAAAATTCGATGATCATGATTTTTCACAAAAGTTGTCATAACTATCTGAAAAATCGATGATTATACATTCAAATTTACATAAATCGGTGGGAAATGATCTCAGCTTTCATTTAAAATCGATCCCATGTCGTTACGACCAATTGAACCGGAGATATTTCAAAAAACTGCATTTTCTCAACAATTGAGAGGCTTTTACCCCTCATAAGTGCAAAAAAAAAAATTAAATTCTTGAGAAAAATTAAAAAAATTAATTCTGGCATTCATTATATGCCTAAAATTTTCTCATCTCTTCAATAGAATCATAAAAAAAAATCTATCTCCCTCTGTTTCATTACAATGTCCATTTTGCCCCACGTTCCTCTATATAATATTTCCAAAATGAGTGGATTTATGGAAAAATCAGAAAAGACCTTTTTTGGAGAGGATTAGATTCTCTACAAAAAGAGGTTTCCTGAAATTCTCCCATAAATCCACTCATTTCAAAGATATTCGCGAAAAAAAAGTAGCAAAAAAGCCTCTAATCAAAAATTTACCAGATGCTAATGAAGATAATGAGCCAGCAGTACTTCCACCGCCTTCATACGCGTAATTTCGTAGATCATCAAATGGTGGTGCATTAGGATCGCTGTCAGCTCGTTTTTTATGATCCTCAATAAACATTCCAACATTCGGTTCTGGTCCCAATGGATCTGTAAAATTAAAAATAATTAATTTCCATTAATTTTCTGTCCAGAAAACAGAGACCAAACAGAAAAAAAATCTCGTAAAATCACGTTTTTCCCCGAGATTCCGTGATAAATTCACGAAAAATGGAACAGTACATAAAAGCATCTCTTCATCCACATAATCATGAGTTATAGAGAGACCTCAACCGAATTATTACCCATAAAATTGCATGACACACTGTGCATGAAAACCACCGACATTTTCAGCCAGATATTAACGACGTGAAAATGCATTTTATGAACAATGAGGATTTTCAGGAAAACGGAAAAGCGACAAATTGTTTCAAATGAAATTTTCCCCTCACATATAAAAGATAATAAAGATAAAGTGAGTTATAAACATTTGATACTCACAAGCGACTTTACAAGGTGCCATTTTACCGCCCATTTCGGGAATTGGACCACCAATGGGAATTTGTAATGGTGTTATATCAAATGCTGTCATATCGTCTTCTCCACCTCCTTCATCGTCGTAATTTATTATATTTTCTCTAACGTCGTCGTCAGGTCCTGGATACTTGATGTGTGATTCTCTTCTTCTGTTGTAGACAACGAAGATCAGCACGAGAACTGCAGGAAATTGAAGAAGAAAATTGAAATGAGATTTTTACGTAGACAAGTTAATTTCATTTTTTAATAATAATAGAAAGAATGAGGAAATCTTCTCATGATACTAAACATAGCAGACATCTGAAAATTTTCAGATTTTTCTTCTTTTAAGGATGATTGGGAGGTACAATCGGAAGAAAAGTTAAACTTTTGTATAAAATCGTTAATAACAATTTATACAAGATGAAATTCTCAAATCTAATTCAGTGAATCTATAAAAAATGTAGGGAGCAATAAAATAAGGCCTAGAAACAAAAAATTAATTGAAAATTATCATTATTTTTTACATTACTTCAAATTTTTCAAGATTTAAAGAAATGTAAAAAAATAATGTAAATTTTTCAATTTTTAATTATCTTTTTGCTTCTAAGGCTTATTTTATTCCTCATCACATTCTTTACAGATTCACTGAATCAGATTTGAGAATTTCATCTTGTATAAATTGTTATTAACGATTTTATACAAAAATTTAATTTGTTTTCCCACTGTACGTTCTAATCATCCTCAAGGTATAAATTATTTGAAAAAAAATGCGAAATATGCATATTTAGAAAATTAAAAAATCTATAAGTTCGAATTTTTTAAATATTTTTTATATAATTTATTTCTCTTCCTAAATCATCTCTGAAAAAAATGCACAAGTCTGTCAAATGTTTGCTAATTTTTCTATCGTAGTATTATTCCGAGATTATCTCCGAAACTAGTGAATTTAAAGAAAATTATCAAGAGACCTTTTTTTGTAAAAAAAATTCAATTCTCTACAAAAAAAAAAGGTCTTCTCATAAATTTTCGTATCTCCATTGGTTTCCGAGATATTTCCCAAAAAAAAAAGAAATGTCTAAAAAAAAACATAATTTCCTGAATTTTTACAGATATTTTTATTTTTTCGCACTCACCCAGAATAATGAGCAGACAGACGAGAATAGCTGCCAATGCTCCCATACTCAATTTTAGGGTCTGTCCCTCTTGCACGAGCTCACAATTCTCACCCCAGAAGCCATCCGGACAGATACACCTGTAGCGGAATCTTGGATCTTGATTTATGCATCTACCACCATTCAAGCATGGATAATCAATGCATTCGTTCTTATCTATACAGCCTTTTCCATCGGGTGAACGTATTCTTCCCTCGCCACACCTGTTGAACATCATCAATTATTCCACTGATTATTTTCTTATCTTCGCGGCTCTTGCCCCTATTCTGCTTGGTAATTCAGAGGTTCAGGAGAGCTTATCGAGAAACCCTTTTTTTTCCGCGGAATTAGGTAGAAAAAAAGGCGCATTGATAATTTAAACGGAGGTAGAGTACATTAAAGAGGCGACAGAAATTCTGAGGGAAAATGTGGGTCAAAATGGATTTTTGTAGAGTTTGAATGTTCGGGGGTTTTGTAAAGCAGGATGGGGCGAAAAATAACGTGTGCTTTATTCTGAAGATATCTCGGGAGACGAGGTTTACGAGGATTTATCAAGAGACCTTTTCTCTGAGCCATGAAATTTTTTGTAAAAAAAAGTTTCTTGACATTTTTCTCTAAACATAATAAATTCGGAGATATTTACAAAAGAAACGATATATGACTTTTTGGCTCATCTTTAGAATTTTAGGAAATTCTGAACAATTCATGTCTGATATTCATTTTTCTCCGGAAATTCCTACAGTTTTTCAATGAAATTATTTTAACATTTGGAAAATTTCAAGAAATATAGGTGGATTATCTTGGGGATACCTCGTAAGGTAATGGGTTTACAAGAATTCATCAAGAGACACTTTTTGAAGAGAATTCAATTTTCTACAAAAAAAGATCTCTCAAGGATTTTTTTGTAAACATAATAGTTTTGGAGGTATTAACAAAAGAATCTGCAATAAAATGTTTTTAAAAAAAACTAGGGAAAAATTTTTTTTTACATTCTTTCGCAAATATCTCTGAAACAGCTGAATTTATAGAAAATTATTAATAAACCTTTTCTGCAGAGAATTTTTTTTTCACTCTAACGCATATCCTCTCGAGTTTCTGCAGATAATTAAATTCTCTATAAATAACGAACTCTTGTGAATTTTTCATAAGTCTTATAATTGCCGGAATATCTTTAAAACAAGTGCTTCGAAGGGTTTTTCATTAATTAGTTTCCCTTCTATTATATTTCTTTATTAATATTCTTTGTTCATAGGGATATTGAAAAAGTCATTAACAGCATCAAATTATTGTTAAATCGCATTTGACAATAATTTGATGTTGTTAACGATTTTTCCAATATCCTTATGAATAATTAGAATATTAATTAAAAAAAAAATGGATATGAATCCGTTAATTTTCCTTTATCTCACGCATTTTCATCGCAGTATCTCGTCTTCCCCACCAATTTTTTCCGAAACGAGTGGTTCTATAAAAAAAACATCAAAAGACCTCTCCTATAGAAAATTTTCTGCTCCAAAGAAAAGGTTTCGTGATAAATTTCTGGAAACCTCATAATTTCTCGGATATTCTAATAATAAATGATGTGATCAATTGCCCCAATTCCCCCCCCCCCCCCCCAAAGTTTTGCCACTCAATATTCAAAAGCCCCGCGTAAACCTAATTCAAAATGATAAAATGCACTTGGCACCAAGCCCCAAAGTGTTTTCTGATATGAACTTACGTGCAGGCATGTTCATTCCAGAGATCAATGCACTCAAATGGCTCTGGACATAGTACATTGGCACATGGTTTATTGGATGGGCACATTCTCTCGAGATTTCTAGCCATTGTTGCCTGTCCCCACTGTGTACCATTCATTGCCGGTGGTAATGGCAAGTGTTTTCCCTCGACTCTGATATCATCAAGGCATCCTAGAAAATTTTAATTAAAATTTTACCAAATTCTCTATGAATTATCCAGAATATTGAGACACGAAGAAATAATTTTTTTTTCTCAATTTTTTGCTTAATTAAGGTAGTACCAACGGTACTCGACTGACTGAATTTACTAATTTCAGAATTTACTGAAATTTGACACATTCGTAGATTATGATAAGACAATGATCCAGTTAATTTTTTAGAGGGCTACAGATTTTAGGAAAATGAGTCAAAAGATATTGACACTTGACAATTCGCGAGTTTAATATTGTGCCTTATGGAAAATCGCAGATTTTATTATATTTTACAAACATATCGTTCAGATTTAAATAAAAATAAAGGGGAAATTTACAGAACCTGAAGAAGCTTAAATTATAAGCGAAATTGACAATCTTTTAGAATTGTGTTTGAAAAAAAAACCTTTCAATTTAAATCAATCATCATTAACATGGAAATGAATTTGATTAATTTAATTCTTTTCCTTTGGAGTGAACATACCCTTCTGATAATCAGCATAAACTTCAAATGTCCGGACTCCCGTATATTCAGCTTTACCACCAGCGTAAACACCCTCTTGCTTATCAACGAGAAGCCACTGATGGCCCTCAAAGGAGAATGTTTCATTGAATCTTCTACCTTCACCACCATCCAATTCCAATGTTGCAGCTGAACCATATCTTGATACTCTAACTGTATGCCATTGACCATCGTCAACGGCAATGGCACTCAGCCAAATATCTCTCTCCTCAACTCTCAAACTGTTCAGATTATACCTGAATTGTAGTCTACTTCCTTTGATCTGTTAAATACAAATAAATTTTCATTGTCAAACTAGCTCTACACTATCTTAATGATTCTCACGAAATTTACATTCGATTGGAAATTGCCCTAGTAACTTGGCTGGGTTAAAGCCTTTTTTATCCACTAGACAACTATTAGGCGATGTGTATTTCAAGATAAACTCGTGATTTATTGGAGTAAAAAATATATTTTTTTTTGAATATTGGAAATAACTCGAGAACGATAGCTTTTACTAGGATTGATCAAGAGTCCTTTTTTCGAGAGCAGAAAATTCTCTACAAAAAAGGTTTCCTGGTTTTTTTTCGTAAAACTAATCGCTCCAAAGATGTACACAAGAGAATGAAAAAAAAGAATTTTCTTCATTTTTTCACTACCAAAATTTCGCGCGTTTATACTAATTGATATTTTGGAAATTAAAGGAGATAGCCAAATTTTTGTAGAGACCTTTTTCGTAGCCCTTTTTCCACTCTAAAAAAAAGGTCTCCACTAAAATATTGCTATATCCCATAATTTTCATAATATCAACCAAAAACCAACTTTAAAATTAAATCTTCCAGAAAATGTATTTTTTTAAATCAATTAGTAAAATGAAGAATTAAAAAAATCATAAAATATTCACCTCTAAAATAGCGTATTCACGATTATGCTGATCACTGACACGGAAAAGTTCACCTCTGCTCTCCCTAGTTCTAAATCTGAGTTGTATTTGGGTCGAGTATTTATCAGGCTCAAATGATAGTGCATATTTAACATAACTCTGCTGTTTAAATGTAGTAGGTATTGTTGGTGTCATACAGCCAGGACCAGTCCAACCAGGATTACACTGGCATCTAGCCTCAGTGAAGCTGCCAACGCATGTACCATGCTCCCAGCATCTGAATGTTTGCTCTTGATTATTACATATTTCATCTGTCTGAGGACAGCCAGCAACACTGTGTCTCGACAATCCTGGATGAGCTAAATCGTATAATTTACTATTGTGGAATAAATTTCTTATGCATCCCTCAAAGCCTTTGCCAACTGGCATTGCCTTCCACTTGTACTGATGTGAATCGAACTGTTCTATATACAATCCACCAATTTGCAATGGTGCATTGACATTGAGATACTCATTGAATGGTGGTACTACTCCAGTTGCCTGACACGAGCTATCATCGAATGTTGGTGGAGTACCGTCTTCCAATTCCGATATCTCAGCAGATTTGCAGAAGTCAACGATTAATTTAACGTTCTGAAACAATGGAAATTCAATTATTTCGATTTTAGAATTAATTTAATGGAGAAAAATCAATCATTTCCCTTCTTTTTTTTTGAATATCTTAGAATCCGATAAAGATAGAGAAAATTTCAAAGAGACCTTTTTTGTAGGAAATTTAATTCTCTACAAAAAAGATTTCCGCAATAATTCCTCTATCTCGCTTCAATTCCGAGATCCTAAACGAAAACGAATTCTAAGACAAAATTCGTTTTTTTTAACACTTTTTTTTCAGAATTTTATAAATATCTCGAGAAGGAAACGGTTGAGGAGAATTTTTCAAGAGACCTTTTTTTTAGCTAGTGAAATTCTCTACAACAAAGGTCTCAAGTAAATTTCCTCTTAACTCATTCGCTTCAAAGATATTCACAGTTGGATGAACCAAGAATTCCTCTATTTTACCTCTGTAGTCCAGAAGATGTCCAATCGATGCCATTCACCATCGTCCAATGGTCGCTTTGTCTTCACTTTCAGCTCCAGTGTTCCCGAGCCAAAATCAATCAATAGTCTCGGTATACCACGCTCCAACTCGACTGATATAAAATCTACAATTGCAAAGTTTTTTTTTTTTGTCAGTTTGAAAGTTATTCAAAGTTGAATGAGACTGTTATCATGAACAAAGTTCATTAGTTTATGAACAAAGTACAGGTAAATTTACGTAAACTAACCAGAAACCATAACTTCATCTGCCTCTGGTGGTACAATAGGTCCATTGTATAGTAACAGACCATCGGGTTTTCGTGTGATAAACTCGAAACTAAGATGGCTATTGTCACACATTTCGAGGGCCGGATACCAGGCCCAGCCATTACCCCTGAAACTTCTAGTAGTCTGTTGACATCTAGGTCCATTGTATCCAGCTGGGCATTGACACCTTGTAACATTATTTGAACAATTGATTAAACATAATTATCACAAATTGCAAATTGTCATTTCACTGATAATTGCAATAAATTTGAATTGAGTTTAATTATTTGGAGATATCTCGAAAACTAAGCGAAATAGCATAATTTTGTACGAATCTAGTTTTGTAGCTCGGAAAATTCTCTATCAAAAAGAATTCAGATCAATTTGCGCTATCTCGCTTAGTTTCCGAGATATGCCTCTGTGAATTCTCATGAAAAAATCGATTTCACCTGTTTTATCTTTTTGTTACTGAATTTATTCGAAATATCTCCGAAGATCATTGAGATACAATTTTTTTAGTACAATCCTTTTTTTTTAGCTCTCATTCGGTTCTATAAAAACGGTCTACAAAATGTTCCCTATCTCGCTTAGTTTCCAAAATATTTCAAAAAAATTCTCGAATGTGAAAATATGATTTTACGTGAATTTTCGATTTAAATTCGATTGTAGTCGTACAGAGTCAGTAATATTTTATTTGTAACATCTCTTCAAAAAAAAAAAAAAATTCTTTAAAAATACAATTCCGTTTTATTTCAATATTTGAGATTCTTCAGAATTTTCGAAATCATTCTCAATTTTTTTTCGGAATTATTTTGGATTTTTTTTTGAAATTTTCTCAAATTCTTCTCACATCTTAAAATTCACTTTTATTTTAATATTCGAAATTTTTCAGGATTTTCGAAATTATTTTCAAATTTTTTCCAAAATAATTCCTTTATCTCTTCGTATTTCATTGAAAGTTTAGTACAATTTATAGAACTCATCCTGTCATGCAAGCTTAATGTGCCAATTTTCGTATTTAATCTAATTTTTTTTACTGAAAATCTTATCAATAATTAATAAATATCAAATGTAAATACTTACGTTAATCCAAATCTTCCCTCGATGCATCGTCCCCCATTGTAACAAGGACTCGTTCTGCACGACTCAGTAGTACTGAAGTTTCGTGCACCACAAGTACACTGAGCAATAACATCAACCCTAACTCCAACAAGTGCAGTCCTATTAGCATTTACCATATAGGGTAAATTATTAATGTCAAGTGTATTAGTACAGCTACCCTCGCACATTTCATTTTCATAAAGACACTCATCAATTCCCACCATTGTAATATTAATACCAACGTCTCTCTCAATTTCTTCACGATGCATTAAAACAATACCATTTAATCTAACTGGCTTGTAATAAGGTGAGCCATGTGCAGCAAATCTTATGTCAGTAATTGGCGGATGTTTTCTCCTCATTTGTACACTAAATACATCAACATTTTTCTTATCAATGTCTAATAAATGAGCTAATTTATCGCGAAACAAGTCTGCTTTACTCCTCGTCAATTTTTGATCCTTGTAATTCCATACACGTATGAAATCCTCATCAGATATACCAGATACACGTATTGAACCTGTAAAAATGAAAAATTTAATTAAATTACTGTACAAAATTAAAGAAAATGAGAGAAAAATTTTATCGATTGAGGGAAATATTGTTATTATGATTCAGGAATTTTTTTCGAAATGAAGGACTTCATGAAAAAATCTGACAAAAATTGAGAAAATACTTCGAAATATCTACATCGTTGTCTAATTTTTTCAGATTTTTCTGTAGAGTCCTTCAATCTGCAAAAAAAATCCCAAATGATTCTTACGAGAGGTCCATTCTGCTCCAATCTCGCCTATGAAAAAAAAGGAAAGAAAAAAATTAATTATTACAAACCTGAATTAATAACAGCCTCATGTGGTATTGTTTTTACAATAACTGTTACATTAGCTGGTACATCAGTCTGCGTGTGTTTTCTATCATAAACTTTAAATTTAAGATGATATTTTCCATCGTGTGTACCAGATTTCATTGATATCATTCCAGAATCTTCGTTAAGTGCAAATCTATCATTATCAAATGATTCCCAATAAAATTTTTTATCTGGTAAATCCCAGTCATCCAGGTCAAAAACATAAACTCGACCTATTTCAGTATCTGGAGATTGGCCCTGTTTAAATAAAGTTTTTTGTGTGTTGCAATTATTCTTTTAATGGTGCAACTTGCGAATTCTTACGGACATTGAAGCTGATAAGAGACTTTTTATTTTCATTTATTTCTTTTTTTATACCGATAATTTCAGGAGTTTTTGAGAAATACGAGTGGATTACTCTTAAGATATCTCTAAAACTACTGGGTTTACGGGAATTTATCAAGAGACACGTTTTCAAGAGAATTTAATTCTCTACAAAAAAGGTATCTTGATAATTTCTCGTAAACCCGATAGTTTTTGAGATACCAACAAAAGAAAATGCAACAAAATTTTAACAAAAAAAACAAAGCAAAAATTTCCATTTACATTCTTTTGCTAATATCTCTGAAACCACTGGATTTATAAGAAATTGTCAGGAAACCTTTTTAATAGAGAATTTAATTAGCTAAAAAAAAGGTATCTTATTAAATTGTCGTCAACCTCATCATTACCGAGAAATCTTTGAAACAAGTACTTCAATGAATTTTTCATTAATTAATTAAATTAATTAATTAATTTTCCTTTTATTAATTTCTCTTGTACTTACAGCGTAATTGTAAACGAAGATTTCCTTTGATCCTGGCTGCATCTTGTTGTCATTAACATCACCAATAACCACTGTTAATGTACTAGTACCAGCCATCAATGGTGTACCAGAGTCTTTAATAATAATAGGTATCAAATACTCCTTTTGCTGTTCTCTATCAAAGGATCTAAGTGATGAAACAATAGCCATTCCATCACCATTAGCTCCTTTGTTGTCACTTTCAACTTTGAAACTTGCCCTGATTACGTCATCAGCATTTGGATCCATACGGAATGTGAATGGTGGTCCATTGCTCTTTGACCTGTCGTCATCATCTGTAGCTAAAATTTCAACTACTCTTCTTGGAGTTGCATATTCGGATAATACTGGCCTATAATCCTTCAGGAATGTTGGAGGATTATCATTAATATCTTGTACTATAACTGTTAATGTTGCTGTTGCGGTTTTCGGGGGAATTCCATCGTCAATTGCGAGAATTTTTACCTAAGGAAATAAATAAATTTTATCAGTCGAGTTGACTTGGGAAGACTATTTTGCGGATATTTGAAAGGCGGTGAGATTCAGGGGAATTCATCAAGAGACCTTTTATTTAGGAAATTAAATTCTCTACAAAAAAGGTCTCCTGATATTTTCTCCTAAATCCACTCACTTCGGAGATATCTTTTAAGGGATAACGAAGGAAACGAGAAAAGCAATTTTTCTAGTATTTTATGGAAAAAATCATAATTATAGCTAAATAATGAATTTGAAAATTTGAAATTTAATGGATCTTTCATTATCCCTTAAAAAAAAGAAAATGTTTTTTATTTTAAATTGTTTATAAAAAAAAAGGATTACTTGATGTCGTGGAGTCTCTTCGCGGTCTAAACTTCGTTGAATAGTGACTGTTCCATTTTCGTTGATGTGAAATTGTCGTTTGCGGTCTGAGCTACGGTCAATAGCGTAAGATACTTTGCTTTTACCCCCTTGATCAGGATCAGTGGCTTTAAATGTATCTAAACTACTGCCAATACTAGCATCCTCGAGTACTGATGTTTCAATATTAGCTTTTTCAAATTGCGGCTTATTGTCATTAATGTCACGTAGTTTAACAACTACCCATGAATAGGCCACATGATATTTGTCATTATCGTTGTCTTCGCCCTTTAAAAAAAAAAAAAAGAAAAAAAAATTGATTAAAATAAATCAATTTTCTTCTGATTTTCTACAAATATCTCAGAAACTAAACGAGATATCGAAATTTTCGTAGAGACCTTTTTTGTAGAGGGCAACGAGACCTCAAAAAAAGATCTCAACAAAAATATCCCTATCTCGATTAGTTTCCAAGACACTAAAAAAAAACAAAAAATCAATTAATAACTTCATAAAAAAAAAAAAAATTACATCAAGTTCTTACCTTATCGTTGACTTGAATTCTGAATCGAAATCCATTACTCTGAAGTTGATCCTCAAAGTCTAATGGCTGTACAATTTTCAAGGAGCCAGTGCCATCATTGTTTCTTACCATAGTAAATTTGTCTGCTCCAAATCCACTATTGTCAAGTACCTAAAAAACATCATGAATACTAAGAGAAGTGAATCACACGCAAATAGAGAGACACAGAAAGAGAGGATGAAGAAGAAGAAGAAAAGGGGTAAAGAGTAGTAGCTTGGCCATTTGCATCGAGCACATACACATACAAAGAATTTGCTCGAAGAACGAAGAAAGATAAGGAAAAAGTACATCAAAGAACTGGAATAAAGTAAAAAAGTTCAAGCCCTTTTTTTTTCCCATTTTTTTTTAGCATCCTATTCCCATTTTCTTCTTCTTTCTCCCTTATTTTTCACAGCTTATCGTTGAGAAATACATAATGTTGTACTTGTCTTTTTTTAATCTTTTTTTTTTTTTCTATTTTACATTCAACTTGCCTCATTCTTCATCTTTATTCATACCTTGTACTGAAATTTATTCGTCTCATCGTCATCGTGAACAGTTACAGTAAGAATAGGAACTTCCGGTAAATTCGCTCCGTCTGTTTCATCCACTTCTGTGAACCACTCGTCCTTCGTGAATTGTGGTGGCATGTCATTTATGTCTTTCACTCGTATCGATGCTGTCCCTGTACCTGAAGAAGAAACATCAAAAAAACCAGTTCATAAAGCTTCTTTTTATCAATAATGCTCCACAATTTTATATCGTTATTTTAGAAATATAAAGGGGCATAAATACTGTGTTTAAAGGAAGGTTGCCGGAGTTTAATTTGAGAAAATTTCGAAAAAAAAAATTCAAAATTTCAAAAAAATTCAAAATTTCAAAAAAAAATCAAAATTTCAAAAAAAAAAAAAATTGAAAAAATTTGGAAAAAAAACGAAAAATCTCAAATATCAAAATAAAACTGATTTTTTTTTTTTTTTTACGCCCTTTTCATTCTAAGGCAGATGATATTACTGTTTGCCTCAGAGAAAAATTGAATAATTGATTAAATTAGATTTCATGATACAGAAATTTGACGTTTTTTTAATAAATAAACTTTTGAAAGAAAATATGCAAATGTAGAAAATTCGAAAAACTAAGTGCAAATTTTTCTAATATTTTTTTTTTCGATTCATTTATTTGTCGAATAAAAAAATCAAAAAAATTCGTCATTTGGATTTCGATGATTTACGTAATGAGTTACGATCTTTGTAGGTAATTTTCAATTAACAAAGTGTCAGAATGATTTTTTTAACATTTTTTTCTCTTGGAATCTCGTGTAAATGCTGTGTGTAAAGAACAGCACTTACGCCCCTTTAATTCTAAGGCGATATCACTGTGTGTCTTAGAAAACAATTGAATAATTGATTGAATTGGATTTCATGATACAGAAATCTGACATTTTTCTAATAAATAAATAAATAAATAAATTTGTAGAGAATTCAAAAAACTATAAATGCACATTTTTTAAAATATTTTTTTAAAAATAATTTATTCGTCGAAAAAAAAAATTCGAAAATTTCGTCATTTAAATTTCGATAATTTACGTAATGAATTCCGATTTTCTTTACAGAATTTTCAATTAAAAAAGCATCAGAATGATTTTTTTAGTGAATTTTTCACTTGTAATCTCGAAATTAATTTTTTTTTTTTAAATGTATCTAAACTACTGTGCCTTTACCTGAAGTACCATCAAAAAACCAGTTCATAAAGCTTCTTTTTATCAATACGGTCCACGATTTTATATCGTTCACCTTAGAAAAAAAGTGGCGTAAGTTCTATGTATAAGCATAGCACTTGTGCCACTTTGTTTTTAAGGTAGAAGATATTACTGTGTGCCTTAGAGAGCTTATGGACCTCGTAAAATGTATGAGAAAGATGGGCAAAAAAAGGGGGAGGGAGGAGGAGGATGAACACAACTTACCCTTTAACGATCCACCATCCACCGCAACTATCTGGATAGAATAATCCGGTGTTCTTTCCCTGTCCAGGCAACATACAGCAGTTTTTATTACACCAGTATCTTGCTCGATTTCGAAAATCGGAGAACCAGTCTCCTCTTCGATTACATTCTTCTCGATTGAGTACATGAGCTTGGCATTTGTACCCTCACTTGGATCATCGTAGTCCACTGCAGTCATTGTCATAACCAGCATGCCTGTTTGAAGTGGAGTGGACAGAAGAGATGAAATTATTCGATGAAAGGGTGATTTTTTATTCTGTCACTGTATTTTATTCGTTTCATGAGTTATCTCGGAATTCGGAGATAGGAATACGGGTATTTTTGATAGAAAAACGTTTTTTGCAGGGAAAAATGAGAGCTACATGAAGGGTTTTTATGCAAATTTTCTTATTTCCATTATTTTTGGAGATATTCCAGGAAAATTGAGAGCAAAATTTGGTGGTGAAGGGAAAATTTCGGAATTTCATTTTGTATTTTAAAGATATCTCGGAAATTATGAGGTTTAGGGGAATTTATCAGGAAACCTTTTTTGTAGGGAATTCAAATCTCTACAAAAAAGGTCTCCTGCTAATTTTTCCTAAACTCAATGGTTTGTAAAATAACTTTCAAAAGCAGATAAATCGGTGAAAATAATGAAAAAAATACGATTTTCATTGTTTAGAGAATATCTCTAAAACCCGTGGATTTAGGGAAAAAAGTTAAGAAACCTTTTTTGTAGAGAAATAAATTCTCTACAAAGAAGGTCTCTACATAAATTCTCCTAAACCCACTCATTTCAGAGATCCTTTTAGGATGAACAAGAATTGTTGGACTCTAATTTTAAATTCATAAATAATAACCTGCAGTTCCATTTTCCGTGACATTTCCATGATAAACACCCTGTGGGAACATGGGTGCATTATCGTTAATGTCCTTAAGGTTGACCTGGACATCGGCATAACCAACTAGACCCTCTCCACCCTCGTCTTGTGCAAATACAGTAAATCTCCACTGGGGTCTACCGTTTGGTTGATCTCTGTCGAGTGGCTAGAAGAAACCATAATTCAATCACGTAAAAAGTTCCACAGGCAAACAAAAAAAAAGGCAAAAAAAATACAAGAGTAAACAGGAGGCTGAAGGTACTTTGAAAACTTCACTGAACCAACAGATGGTGGACTGAGAAGTGTACAAAGGATGGTTTGAAAAAAGTTGAGAGTGAATTTTTTTTAAATCAATGTATTTACCTTCAAGACATAAATTTCACCGGTTGTACGATTTATATCGAACTTGCTGTTTGCTGGATTGTTGGGGTCAATTCCCTGGCCAGTCAAAAAATAAACAATATTCTGAGGCCTGTCCTTATCACCATCACTTGCCATTACCTGTATTGAATAATTTATTAAATTGAATTTCATGATACTGATAAAAGCAGATATTTTTCTTTTTTTTTTCTTTTGAATAAATAAAGTATAAAAAAGTATGCACATGTGGAAAATTCAAAGAACTATAAGTTCGATTTAAAAAAAAAAAAAATTTCTCATGATACTTTATTTGTTAGAAAAAAATCCAAAAGTCACGAGCCTTTTAGAGAATTTTCATTCGAAAAAGTGTCAAAATGTTTTTTTTTTTTCATTTTCTTGTAATTCCGTGTAATCAAGAGACACTGAACATTTTTCTTTTTTTCTAATGAATGAATTATTAAAAAGAAAAATATGCAAATGTAGAAAATTCAAAAAACTATAAATGCAAATTTTTTAAAATATTTTTTTCATAATTTATTTGAAAAAGAAATTCGAAAAATAGTCAAATGTGTGCTAATCTCATTGTCATCTAAATTTCAATGATTTACCTAACGAATTACGATTTTTTTAGGAAATTTCCGATAAAAAAAGTGTCAGAATGTTTTTTTTTATATTTTTTTTCTTGTAATCCCATGTAATAAGAAGGCATTGGATAACTTTTGTTAATTTTGCAGATGTAAAATGACTGAGAAAAGGAATTTATGAGTTTAATTGGTGCCTTTGAACTGTTTTCGCTCAGCTAGTTCTCGAGAGAAAAAAAAAAGAGAAACTCCCAAACTTTTAATGAATTAATTATTACGTTATTCGTTCTTTCTCATGAGAATAAATGGATTTCAATTATTTTTTAATTAGGGAATGTGTACCGCTTGAATCTTTCCTCCTTATTCCACTTGGATTAGAGAATTCAGTAATCAAATGGTGAAATGAGGCTAAAAAAAAATTCTGCTATTCAGTTCTTTCGTGAATATCTTTGGAGCGAGTGAGTTTAGCAGAAAATGTCAAAAGACCTTTTTTGTCAAGAATTTCAAGAGCTATAAATAAGGTTTCCTCATCAATTCTCCTAAACCCAGTAGTTTCCGAGATACTCTTGAAATAAACCTCACATTCATGAGAAATGAATTATTTAAAGGAAATTGAACAAAATTTTTGTTTGATACATTTTTGAAAAATATCTCTAAAACGAGTAGATTTAGAGTAAAATCTCAAGAGACCTTTTCTGTACAAAATTTAATTCTTTACAAAAAAGATCTCCTGATAAATTCTTCTAAACCCCGCCGCCTTTAAGATATGCTCATTTTAATGAGCCCCTGATTTATCAAAAAAAATATCGAAATCTCCAAATTTCGAGATTTTTAGTTAATTCTCAAATTTTTCGAAATTGAACTAATTTTGATGTTTCAAGTGGGCAGAGGAAGGTTGTCAAAGGTAGATTTGAGTGAAATTTCGAGGAAAAACTCAGAAAAATATACAATTTACCAAAAATCTGGAAAAATTTCGAAAAATCTCAAAACATCTCGAAAGTTCCAAATTTCGAGATTTCTGGTTGAATCTCAAATTATTTGAAATTAAGCTGATTTTGATGTTTCAAGTGGGCAAAGGAAGGTTGTCGAAGATAGATTGGAGAGATATTACGAGAAAAATTTAGAAAAATATACGATTTACCAAAAATTTAGAAAATCTCAAAAAATGTCAAAAGCTTCGAATTTCGAAATTTTTGGTTAAATCTCAAATTATTCGAGATTAAACTGATTTCAATGTTTCAAGTGGGCAAAGAAAGATTACCGAGGGTAGATTTGAGAAAAATTTCAAGAAAAATTTAGAAAAATATACAATTTTAACAAAAATTCAAAAAAATGACAAAAAAAACTCGAAAAATCTCAAAAAAAACCCGAAAGCTTCAAATTTTGAGATTTTTAATTAAATCTCAAATGAATTGAGATTAAACTGATTTCTCTTCCTCCTTTTATTCTCTTTCAACTTCTGAATTCAATGAAACATTAATTGAATTAATGATTAATAGCAAACCTGAAGAACGCGTTTTGGCAGATTTCTGTCGTCCTCTTCAGTGATTTGTGTCCTATAAGTTGGACGTTCAAAAACTGGTGGATTATCATTAACATCCTTAACGTGAATAACCACAGTTGTGTAATTCTCCCTCAGATTGTCCGATGCAGTTAATTTGAGCTCATACTGTTTGCAGAGAAGAAAAAAAAAAGGCAAGAGTGAATAAAAACGCGTACACAATATAAATACTGAGAGTCTCAGCGAACACGTAGGAATTGATAAGAACTACCTGCTATTGGCATTTATGTCGATTCTCTATTTTTATATTCTCTATTTTTTTATTTCTTATTCCTAAATAAAATTGGCATGCGAAGCAAAAGAAAAGCTCTTATATATACAAGTCAATCCGCCTTTTCCACCTCGTTGGCACTCACCCGCTTTCTCGTTTCGTAATCCAGTGCACCCGCAACATAAATTGCTCCAGTCATGTTCTTCACCGCGAATGCACCACCTATGTTACCGCTTGTAATCTCATATCGAATACGCGAGGCTGTCAAAAGATAAATATTTCGAATAAATCAATTTTTGTTGATTTTAAGATAGAGAGAAAAGTGGAAAATAGTGGAGTCGAATGTATCTTTGATTCTTGAATAAATAAATGTTTTGGTTTATTTATTCATGCTGAAATGCTGGAGGTTTTGTGAAACAGGAAAATATCAAGTGTTCAATTTTTCAGATAAAAAAAGGCATTTTTCTGTCTTTTTATTCGAAAATGAGTAGAAAAATAAGAGAAAAAGGTCGATATCTTTGATGCGAGTGAGTTTAGGGGGAAAAGACAAGAAACCTTTTTTGTAGAGAATTTCAAGAGCTACAAAAATGGTCTCCTGGTAAATTCTCCTAAACCCAATAGTTTCCGAGATACTCTTAATGTGGGGTTGTCAAGTAATTGATGAACTCGAAATATGGGTTAATTTCGATGTAAGTATCTCCGAAACGAGGGGGTTTAGTAAAATTCATCAAGAGATCTTTTTTGTGGGAAATTTAATTCCCCAAAAAAATATCTTTTGATTTTTTCCCCTAAACCTATCCCTTTCCGAGATATTCCTAAAATAATGGGAAAATCAATCAAAAATCATGTGAAAATGTGATTTAACCGATCAGAACACAAATGAAAATTCTGCAATTGACATTATTACTCATTGAATTCATTTGCATTACAAAGGCAGAATGAGTTCGTCATTAAATCCAAAAAAAATATTGATATTCCAAATGTAATCGTCAATTCGAAGAATTACGAAAAATTGATTGAATTTCGTGGATTTTATCACGAGTTTGTTAAATTAGAATATTGCATGCGGATGATGACGTCACTGATTGGAAAACCCTTTTTCATCATGTTAATGGATGAAAATGATCAGATTTTACTGAATTTACCCATGCAGCTATCATTACGTATTCTTTTTTTTTTTCCGATGGAATTAGCGTAAATATTCGCAGAAAAAGTTGAATGAGAGAAAATTCAAATATTCAAATTATACAAATGCAAAATAAATTTCCTTTGTGAATTACTCGAGAATTTTCATCGTAAATTTTCCTGAATAATTAGCAGAATTTATTATTAGTTACTCCAATTATTCCGAATTATTAATATTATTTAAAATGAGAAAGAAATAAAAATCCTGGAAATTTCGATGAATTTTCGTGTCAATTGCATTAAATTTTCATTATGAATTGATATTACACTGTAATATTTGTTCTGATTGATAATTCACAACTGTAAATTGACAATATTCGCTCAATTACACTTGGGAAAATTAAGTATTCTACTAATTAATTAAAAAATTAGCATTTTTTTGGTTCATTTTTTTAAAAAGATCTCTGAAATGAGTGGGTTTATCAAAAAATATGAAGAAACTTTTTTTTTTTGTACAGAATCCAATTCCCCACAAAAAAGATCTCCTGACAAATTCTTCTAAACCCAATAGTTTCGAAGATATTCCCAGATCAATCCAAAACCGAAATAGTAAACTAAAATAATTGAAAAAAATGAAATAAAAAACCATTGAAAAAAATTAATTCTTTAATTCTTTAATTCTTTAATTTTAAAAAACTCCAGGCTAATAAGCCCATCGGAGCTAATACATACATGTTTATTACATTTTAGAATGATGTACTTGCAATATTTTCTCATTAATTAATCATCTCATTCAATATTATATTATTCTAATTTGTTATCTCACTAAAATTGCAGGTGTATTTTTGATTCGATAATTTCTAATATTTAATATTTTCTCATATTTTCAATTGCAACAATCCTATCAATATTGAGTAGTAAAAATAATAATTCGTAAGTCGGTATCACAGAATGGTTGATTTAAAAATTACAATAATGACTATTACGTTAACAACATTCCCGATTTTCTCGTAGATATTTCTGAAGCGATCACATTTATCGAAAAATATAAAGAGACCTTTTTTGTAGAAAATTCAATTCCCCACAATAAAGATTCCTTGACAAATTCTCTTAAATCCAACATTTTCCGAGATCCTTTTAAAAAAAACTCAGGAAATTAATGGAATTTTTGTAATACTTGTGATAAAATGTTAATGAAAGAGTCACTATTGTAATTTCTAAATCAATTATTCTGCAATACCGTATTATTATTATGACTATTAATATTGATGGTAATGTTGCAATTTGAAATATGGGAAAATTTCAAAAATTAGAAATTATAGAATTAATAAATATATCTGCAATTTTCGTGAAATAACAAATTAGTATATAGGGGAGAGGAGGGCACCTTTGAACAAAGTGATTTTTTTTATTGATAATATAATTGTGATTTATTATTTTTTTCAATTAAAACAAGTGTGTTAGGAACGTTAAATATCCAAAGTATTGATTCGAGATGAAAAATATTAATGATTAGCTATTTCATTATGTTAAAATGAATTATTAAAAAAGCAAAAAGTGTTCAAAGGTGTCCCCCTCTCTCCTAAATGATGTTTAATGAGATAATCAATTTATAAGAAAATATTGCCAGTAAAACATTCTAAAATGGAATAAACATGTATTTATTAGCTTCAATGGGCTTATAAGCCTGGAGTTTTTTTAAAATTGAAGAAATTATGAAAAAAACTTACACTCGTCGTGATCTTTGGCGGTGACAGTGAGAACAGTGTGCTGAATGTCTTCATTTTCGTCTACCTCAGCCTCGTAGAGGCCTTTGTCAAAGTACGGTGGATTGTCGTTTTTGTCGGCGATTCCAATGCGAATGAATTTCGTTACTGCAACAAACAGAAACGAGAAGAAAAATTAGGAAAAAAAAAATAGAACTGAGAATAACAATTTTAAGTAGATTAGTAGAGCTGTCGTCAGACTCTTCTTTCTCCTTTCCACTGTCTCTACCTTCTTCATCATAATTGCATATTCTTGGTTCGAAACTTGACGTTGAAAAGTATCAAGGGAGTTTGGCAAGTGGAACAGAGGGTAGAGTCTCTAGTTGAGCCCAGTTTCCTTAGACCCATCCGGTAAAGTTGCTTGATAATTAATTTTTTGATGCAAACTTTTTTTACAGAGAAAAATGAAAGTTACAAAAGAGTTTCTCACGAAAATTTCCCTATTTTCATTTTTTTTTCCAGAAAAAATCGAGAATTCAATTCTTATTTTAAAGATATCTCGGAAAGTATGGGGTTTAGGGGAATTTATCAAGAATCCTCTTTTGTAGGGAATTAAATTCTTCTCAAAAAAGGTCTCTACACAAATTCTCCAAAACCCAACACTTTCTGAGATATCTTTGAAACAATAGTAATGAAAAAAATAGCTTCCATTTGAAAGCGAAACGATGAAAAAAATCACGTGTACAGTATTTTTAAAATATTTCAGAAGCCATCAGATTCACGAGAATTTATCAAGAGATCTTTTTTTGAGAGAATTAAACATTCTACAGTAAAGGTTTCAACAAAAATCCCTTTTTCTCCCTTCAATTTGGAGATATTCAACCGAAATGAACTTGAAAAGTCAAAGTTCTCGATTATTTTGCGAATATCTCAGAAACCATCACCCTCACGAAAATTCCTTAGGAACCCTCTTTTGTAGTCCTGAAAATTTTCCCCAAAAAAGCTCTCTTGTTATTTTTCCCTAAATTCACTCCTTTCCAAAGATCCTTTTAAAATACTCCAAAATCGTTAATGATGTTCAGGAGTTACAATCATAAAAAAGTTAAATCTTTGTATAAAATCTTTAATAAAAATTTCTACAAGATAAAATTCTCAAATTTGATGCAATGAATCTATAAAGAATGTAATAAGGAATAAAATGAGGCCTAGAAACAAAAAATTAATTGAGAAATTGAAGAATATTCATTTTTTTTACATTTCTTCAAATTTTTTCAGATTTAAAGAAACGTAAAAACTAATGAAAAATTTTTAATTTTCAATTAATTTTTTGTTTCTAGGTCTTTTTTTTATTTCTCATAACATTCTTCCCAGACTCACCGAATCAAATTAGAAAATTTCATCTCGTACAAATTGTTATTAACAATTTTATCCAAAAATTTAACTTTTCCATCAGATTTTACCTCTCAATCATCCTTAAAAACCCTTGAATTTCCGCCTAGATTATTTATTATTTTCCAAGTAGATTACTCTAGCTGTCACCAGACTCTCCTCCTTTTTTTCTTCCATTTTCTTCATCATAATTACATATTCCTTGTTCGAAACTTGACGTTAAAAAGTACCAAGAGAGGTAAGGAGGTTTGGAGGGTGCAGCAAGTGGAACAGAGTGTAGAGAGTCTCTCGTTAAGCCCAGTTTCTCGTACACACCCATCTCCGAAAAGTTGCTTGATAATTAATGGAGCGAACGAGCTACTGTCGAATAGCGATACCAAAGGCGTCTACTAGAGTTTGTGAAACTTGGTTTAACACATTCCATTGGGAGATGTGCTTTCTCTCTCTCTCTTCTTCAAATTCAATGAATACCACCAAGGGGATGGTGAACTCATTCACGTAAATGGAGAACTGAAATCTTCTTCTCATCCTCGGTTAGTTGTCCTCGAAGACGAAATGATTCTAATTAATGATACGTATTTAATTGGTTACATTTACACAGTAGTGTAATGAAGTTTTATGAGTTATTATGCCAGTTGAAATTTCATCTGAAGGCAATATACTGTATCAACAGAAATACAGGCAGACACAGTACAGCTTCTGGTTGTTTCAAATTTCGAAGGAAAGCCTTTAACCAGAACTACTCATAGTGTAACGCAGCTGGTGCAGTTTTGATATGTTGCCTTCGTGTGAGATACGATAATTAAACTGAATTTCACTGTGTATCTATGCACATGAACGCATGAATCTTGAGTAAATGGAGTGAAGAGAGAGAGAGACAGTGAGCAGTGGAGCACTGATGTTTGGAGAATTCGAGTGATGCATGTTTACATTGAGGAAATTATGAAAATTGTCGTTTGGAATTATTGGGTTTTTTTGGGGGGTTTCTTGAGGTTGAGGGGAAATTGGGGTCGTGGGGGAAAAGTTTGAATGGAAATTCTTGATTCGAAGATCTTCTTCGGATGCAAAACACTTGGGAGTTAGGAGAAATTCTTTTTTAAAATAGAGAATATCTCGGGAAATAATGGAAATACGAGATTTTTTTGATGGAAACTAGGGGTGTGCGAATAGTGTTCGAATCGAATTGAATCGAATATAACTATTCGATTCAAATTTCGAAACGAATAAATCAAAAATTCGAATTATTCGAAATTATTCGAAATTATTCGAAAATATTAGAATTATTTGAAATTTTTGGGATAATTACAAAATTTTCGAATTATTCGAGAAGTTCGAATAATTCGAAAAAATTCGAATTATTCGAAAATTCGAATTATTTGAATAATTCGAAATATTCGACAATTCGAATTACTCGATTCAAATTTCGAATCGAATATTAATATTCGATTTGGTACGAATAATTCGTGGATTCGAATTATTTGCACACACCTAATGGAAACCTTTTTCTTTAAGGTCTTTTTCAGAGATACTTCAATTCAAACTTGATTTTAAGTCTAGAAGTGAACAAGTAACTTGAATTCGAGTGATGCATGTTTACGTTAAGCAAATTATGAAAATTGTCGTTTGGAATTTGGAAAATTGTCGTTTTGGGAGTTTTTTCAAGGATGAGGGAAAATTGGGGGGGGGGGGGGTCTGGATGGAAATTCTTGATACGTATGTCTTTTATGGATGGAAAATACTTGGAAATTGGGAGAAATCCCTTTTCGAAATAGAATATTTCGGGAAATTATGGAAATACGAGGTTTTTTTTTATGAAAACCTTTTTTTTTAAGGTCTTTTTCTACTTTAAAAGACAAGGTTTTTAGAGATATTCCAATTTAAACTCGATTTTAAGTCCAGAACTGAACAAGTTACTTGAATTCGAGTGATGCATGTTCACATTAAGGAAATTATGACATTGTCGTTTGGAATTATTGGGGGTTTCCTTGAGGTCGAGGGAAAATTGGAGTCGTGGAGAAAAAGTCTGAATGTGAATTTTTGATGCAAAAGTCTTTTTCTAATAGAAAACACTTGGGAGTTGAGGAAAATTTCTTTTTGAAATAGAATATATCTGAAAATAATGAAAATACGAGGTCTTTCATGCAAACCCTTCTTTTTTAGGTCGTTTTCCGCTCTGCAGCAAAGGTTCTCCTTAAAAATCTCATATTTCCATTATTTTCAAAGCTATTGCAATTCAAACTCAATTTCAAGTCCAGAAACACTCGAGTTTTTAGGAAAATTGTCATTACACCAGAATATTCCGAAAACCATTGGATATACGAATTTTTTCATGATTAACTTTTTTTGTGGAACGAAAAAAGAATTTAAAAAAAAGCTTTTATGAAAAACATTGTATCCCTATTTATTCGCATCCAGTTCTACAAAAATTTCCGGGTTTTCATTTTTTTTTACAGATATTCCAATTAAAACTCGATTTTCATTCCAGAAACACTCGGATTTTTACAAAAATTGTTTCTACACGTAAATCATTAGCAAAACACGATTTTTTTTTCATAGAAATTTTTTGTGTAGAGCTGAATATCTAAAAAATATTTATATAATTTTATATATATAAAAATTCTCCTAAAATGAATTTAGTAGTGAAAAGATATTCATCAATCGAATTATCTCGAAAATTAAGCGAGAACGCGGAATTTTTCATCAATTATTTGTTGCCCTTTTTCCAGAGAATTTTCCAAGCTACAAAAAAGGTTTAAGGAAAAAAAGTGTTTCTCCATCAATTTCCAAGATATTCTCGAAGAATTGACTTCTCCTGTGTTTTACATCTTTTTTCTTTTTTTTTCATGTTTTACCTCTTTACCACTGAATTCATATCTCTATCCCTCGACGAGCAAATTGTTCCTCCCTCCAGCAATATCCCCCCCCCCCCCTTCCACCCCCACAAAAGACAACCACTCGAACGCAATCCCAAATCTGCTCTCTTGGTTGCAATCTCTGGTACTTAGTCTTCTCTGGTGTCCAAAGTTAGGACACTTGGCCCAGGAATAAGGACAAGGAGGGAGAGGAGGGGGGGGGGGGGTAAAAGGGGCCAACGAAGTGTGTGCACCATTGAGCACCAAAGCTACTGCAGTGTAATTGCCCATCTCTCAACTCTGGTTGTTGTTGCTCTTTCACTTGTCGGCTACATGAAACTCAATTTCATGCTTCTGCCTGAGCTTACACAAGTTATATTAAAGTTCACGAGATAGAGATAGAGAGGAGGGAGGGGGGGGGGTGAGAGAGATTGGGTCAGTCTTGAATTGATGAAGTATTGTGTAAAAACTAAAAGAACTTTGAAATTATTTTTCATTATTCACTGCATCAATCAAATCAAAAGTACAACTTTGAAATAAGAAAATTAATGAATAATGAAAAACTTTTTCATAACCATTATTTATGGTAAAAAGCAAATGTTTTTCTACGTTCAAGAAAACTTGAGGATGAATTTTCATTTATGTGAAATGATATTTTTCTCCGGTTGTATTCACTCCGTGACGTGAATTCTCATTTTCTGAATGAAAAACAAGGGGGGAATATACACTTGAATTTCTAGGGTATTTTATGCATTTCTATCACTGAGAGGAAAAAAAATGTATTTTATTGAGAAATTCGCCTTTGAATCGAGAAATAAAAAAATTGGAGATTTTAAACTGTCACATCTATTTCTCATTGGTTTACCAAAATTTCGCACTCGATTCAGAAAAAAAAATTTAAAAAAAAATGAAGAATAAAACCATTTTTTAAAGTAATTATCGATCATTGGTAGTTTTCAATCCAATTTGAAGAATAATCATCAAAAAAATTGAAGAAAAATTTGAATTTTAACAAAAAAAAATCATGAGATCATTTTTTGTGAGCTATAAAATATTCGCAATGTCTATTATTTTCGAAAATATTTCATTAACATCATTTTTTTAACAAGTTTATCAACAGCATTTTTCCCAAAATTATAAGGAAAAAATGGGGTAAAAAAAGATACATTTTAGTTTTCATGTTTTCTATTGTGGCCTCAGAGTGAATAAGGCGTAAGAAGATAGGAAACGTGTATTACTTACGTCCTTTTCACTCTAGGACGATGATATTATGAAAATTTCTCAAATTTATTGAAAATATTTGAGATAAGTTTTTCCTCGTTATTCACTTGTCGAAGCAAATTCCCATTTTTCGAAAGAAAAACAGTGCAATACACTGGAAATTTTCATGTTATTTTATATACATTTATATATTATTTTTATCACCTAAAATGACTCTTCATTCATTTTTCTGATCCCAGCCAATAAAATAACTTCGTTTCTACTGCATAACTGTCTTTATGCACATTGTAAAATCGGAGGAAAATTAAGTGGAAAATTCTTCAGATGACACAAAATAGAGTCGACGATGTGGAAAGATGGAGAGACAGAGATTTCAGTGGTGAATTTTCCGAGGTATTGAGAGGTGTTGAGTTATTCACTGTCTACCCAGATTTTCTCTGGGTGAAATCGAGAATACGGATTTTATGTTGAAATTGGAATATCTCAGGGGGTAATAGAGATAAGGAAATTTTTATGACTATCTTTTTTGTAGCACTTTCTGCGCTCTACAAAAGAGGTGTCTATAAAAATTTCCCTATCTCCATTATTTATCAAGACAAGATAGAAGAATTCCAATGTGAACATAATTTTTTTGCGAATTTAGAAAAAAATATATTTTTTAAAAAATTGTTTTGAAATTGCAATCTCTTAGGAAAAAGTGCAGATATGAAATTTTTATGAGGTTTATCTTTGTGGCACTTTCTGTGCACTACAAAAACGATATCTCCATAAAAATTCCCTCATCTCCATTATTTATTGAAATATTTCAATAACTATATTTTTATTTTTTGCGAATCTAGAAAAGAAAACAAAAAAAAAATTTCAAATTGAAATATTTCGGAAATGAAGAGAGATACAAATATTTTTGTTGAGCCCTTTTTTGTAGGCCTTGATCTCCTCTACAAAAAAGGTCCCTATGAAAATTCCCTATCTCCATTATTTATCGAGATATTTTTATGTAAACGTAATTTTTCAGTGAATTTAGAAAAAAAAACATTTTTACAAAATTATTTTCAAATTAGAATATCTTGGAAACGAAGAGAAATGAGAAATTTTTTGTTAGAAACTTTTTTGTAGCTCTCGATCTTCTCTGCAAAAAAGATCTCCATGAAAATTTGACTATTTCGATTATTTCACGAGATATACCCAATATAAAGTAAATTTTTCATTCACGTTAGAATTGAAAAAAATTCAGTAAATTTTTTTTTTGTTAAAGTATTTGGAAAAAATGGGCGCGACGAATTGAAAAGAAGTAGAGATACAATATCACTGGGGAATTTTGTGAGGTATTGAGAGATATGAAGTAGAGATATTTACTATCTGTCTCCCTGGATTTTCTCTCCTGTAAAAATCAATAATACAGATTTTACTGCCATCACATTTTTGACAATTCCCAATTGTGGATGAAATCCGCACCATTGTATGACTGAAATCGATTTTTAGCGTCAATAACGATGAAGGGAAAAAACAGTTGGGATTTACGGGCTTATGTAACGGTGAAAAATAAAGGGAGTGAAAAATACAAAAAAAAAAATGTATTGACATGGAAAAATATAGCTGGAATTAAACACATATTTTTTTTTCACTCCATTTAATGTGTTTGAGAGGAAAAAAAAGCGTCAAGTAGCCTCGAGGGATGTTGCATCAGTTACATAAAATGTAAATGAAAATTTTCATTTTTTTTATCAGTCAGAATATGATATTCCAATTTTTTCCACGAATTGCAGGAAAAAAAGGGGGAATTCGATAATGGGAGCATTCATGGGTCAAATTTTTTGGAATATCTGGGAAATTTGTGGAAATACGGAATTTTTTGGAGTAACCGCTTTTGTAATTCTCATTTCGCTTTATAAAAAAGGTTGTTATGAAATATTTGCTATTTTTATGATTTTCGAAAATATTCGATTAAAAAAAGGATTTTCTTAGACGAAATTACGAGCAGGATTTCTTCTAAAATTATCTAAAATTATGTGGGGAAAGGACACTTTTCAATTTTGATGTTCCATATTATGAAAATCCCTCGAAATCATTGAAAAATTTAATATAGGTTTTTTGTGATGATTTCATTGAAGAATTGAGAAAATTTCCGTTGAAAAATATATGGAAAAATTTTTTTTTTGACTTTATTAGAAATTTTACTTTTCTAGGAAAAATGGCAAAAATTGTATTTTTTCGGGAATATATTCAGTATTATTAGTCGCAGTGACTTGGGATCGATCTTAAATGAAATATAAGATAATTTGCCATCAATTTATAGAGTTTCGAAGAATATACTTCATTTTTGAGGTATTTATAAGGCAAAAACTGGTTTTCACGAAATGGCTCATAAATGCTTCAAAAATCGATCATTTTCTTTTAAAATCCCCTAAATTGATGGCTCAGGACCTCGCCTTTAATTCAAGAATACTGACCCCCGAATCGCTATAACCAATAGAACCAGAGATATCCTCAAAAAAGTAAAAAAAAATCGAAAATAGAAAAGTCGAATTTTTTAAAAATTCCAAAAAATCAATCCACACACATGTTTTTCTCCTCAAGTTTCCTCAGCTTTTCAACGGAATCATTGGAAAAAAAATCCATTGCAAACCATTTTATCAGAATCCTCATTTCACCTCAATTTTCCCAATTCAAATTAGGATATCTCGAAAACAAATAAAAATACGAAATTTTTCGTAATAACCTTTATTGCAATTCTCATTTTATAAAAAAAAAACCACAAAAATTTTCCTATCTCGTTTATTTTTCGCGATATTCCCCAAGAATCACATTTCTCTTAAATTAAATCCATTCAACCAACAGTCCCTCAATATTGCACAGGCTCAAATAAAAAAACTCATTACTACGAATGGTAATTTCCGAAAAAAAACCCACCCCTTCCTTTTCCACCTGAGCATACACAGGAAATGAAGAGACTTCCCAGAAAAAGTAGGAATTACAGTAAAGTACTTTTTCCCTCAGAGAAGTATAAAGGATTTAAAAAAATAGGTTGAAAATTGAGCGAGAAAAGAGGGTCAGAGGGTGATTTCAGAAACGTTCGAGATAGAGTAAGAAAGAGAGGTGAAATAAAAAATAAAATAAAAAAGAAAGAAATTCGATGCAATCATCAGTGGAGGTTGACTGGAAGTGAATTTAGAGGATAGCCCAGTGATAGAGAGGAAAAAGACCGAAAGAGGAGAGCCCATTGTCCTCTGGTGTGATCTGTTCGGTCGTGGAACGAATAATGCGGAAAACTGGATCGACTCATTCACTAATGGACCATCGGGTTTGCCCGGGAAAAGAGTACGTCATCATCTATATATATATATATATATATACAGACAATCCCTTTTTTTTCCTGAAATTTTTTCCTTATTTTTCCTCCCAGCGTTATTTTTTCGTGGCAAAAAAGTAAATTAATGACTCTTCACAATCGTCGTGGATAAAAATAGTCTGTAAAAAAAAAAAAAAAAAAAAGATCTCTCCCTTAATTTCACCTAATCGAGCCAAACTCTCGGGGAGAAACAGGAAATGGAGAAAGCTGTGCTTCATTTAATTTGTATTTGGTGCTTTATTTACTTGAAAAATATCGTTGTGCTTTAATAGTTTGTACGTGTGCATGGCCTCGAGAGTAACTGGGGCCAGTGTGTAAACAAGCTTTTTCATTTTCTCCATGAAAAGCTCAAGTTTGCCAAGTTCTACAAGTTACAATAGTTTTTTTTTTTCTTTTCCTTTTTTTTTTCTTCTTCTTATTTTCTTTGTTTTTAGTAGTAGAGAACCAAAAGAAAATTATGACTCTGGTATTCGCCTGCCATTAATTCATGTGTCTCGTAAATTTTCATTTAATTTTCATTTGTAGAAGGGGAGGGGGAAACCAATTGGAGTTGTGAAGAGATGGAGGAGAGTGGGTTTGTCCTATTTTTCAGGGGTTTTGTAGAATATCTCGGAAACTAAGAGAAATAGGGAAAATTTTCATGTAAACCTCTTTTGGAGCTGTTATACTCCTCTGCAAAGGACACTATGAAAATTTCTGTATCTCGCTTAGTTTCCGAGATAATCTGCTGTTAAGACGTAAAATGAGAAAACTTGATTTTTACAAAAAAAAATCTTTTCCACAAAATATCTGGAAAACTATTGGAAATACAAAAATTTTTAGAGACCATTTTTGTAGAGAATTATCAAGAGCTACAAAAAAGGTCTGAATGAAAATTTCTCAGTCACCTTTAAAGTATTATATCAGCCTGTGGTTGATAAAACAGAAAAAAAATGAGGATGTCTTAGTTAGTGTCCAATTAATTGCTGATAATTCGGGAAAAAATGCTTTAATTTACCCGAAAAGTGATTAGACTGTTCAAAAGTCATATTTTCAGCTTGTAAATATAATTTTTTTTTCTCGAATTTTTTTTACATTGTTCTCCTATCACATGCATGAGATAGATAGAGAGAGAGGCAAATAGTTACGACTACCTTCTAATTAAAATTTCTCAATAACTGTACGATGAATTGAATATTTTTTTCTTCTATTATTTAGTTAAAATGCTGTTCTCTTCGTCAATAATTTTTAAATAGTGGATCAACCGTGTATTTTTTTAGTAATTTCGTTATTTCTGTCCGATTAAGTACGTTTCATCCTCACCACCGCTATTTCCATTAACTTTGATAATTCATATCTCATAAACTGCACGGTCAAAAATTATGAAAAAATCCATAAAAAAATAAAAAAATCCCATCTTTGATACGGCATCAAAAAAAATAATTCATTTACTCTACTCAATTCCACTAGGATACTACCTCAAATGACGCGATTGTAATTGACGAGGTGGAAAAATTTCCATCAAATTCCAGTGAAACCGTGAATTACGATTTTTTGTTACTCTGCGCCATCAACTGCGCTGCCGATCGATATCCATGTACTTTGGTAATTTTCAGCAAAGTGGAATAACGACAAAAGCGCTGGGACAAAAGAAGCAGATGAAAGAAGAAAAAGAGATAAGATCATAAAGAAAGGACAATAACAAAAAAGAAAGAATCGAGGATCTCTTGCAAACAAGGAAAATGTGTTTTTCCCTCACTGTGAGAAATTCTCGTTCATTCTGTGTGTGCGAACTGGTTACACCCAATGGCGATACCCGGTATTCTAGTTGTGAAGAAAAGCAAGAGAGAGAGAGAGAGAGAGAGAGAAAATGAGAGAGAGAGAAGAGGAGGAAGAGACCAGTGCGAGCAACGTTACTGGGGCACAGGGTAAGAAATCGATGAAGCCCCCCACCCCGCGAAATTTTCAAACTACACGGACAGACTGGCTTTTCTATGAGTCTATAGTGAGATGCTTTTAGTGCATTCACATCTCAAGCCGCACCCACGAATACTGCCAATTTCCATTGACTTATGGGGCTTCAGGAAATACGTGAGGATGGACGTGCCTCTGATTACGAATTTCGGGGGAGACAAAAAAAAAAGAAGACCAATTTCACTGCTGAGGGAATTTTGTTTGAGTTCATTTGGAGAGTAATTCAGTAGTGGAAAGGCAAATTAGTCAGACAGTTTTTGGTTTTCGATAGGTTCTTTGAGGATATCTGTGGAAATAGTAGAGATACGACATTCTATGGGAAGCACCTTTTTTTTTGTAGAGTGGAAAAATAGCTACAGAAAAAAAGGGCACTTTCGGCAATTTTTATGAATCGATTATTTTATGAGATATTTGAGGAAAACTGAAAGTTTGGAGATTGATTTACATGGAAGTTTATTAGTTAGTCGGGATTTCTCGAAGCAAGCGATATTGGAATTTGAGAAGTATATATATATATATATATATATATATACTAGCATTCAAAGTTCGAGTAAAATAGGCATCTCCACCATTTTTATCAAAATTTTAAATGGCCATAATATGAAAAAAAATAAAAATTTCTTCTCATGAAAAATGACTTCTCTGAGCCATTTCAACAACACGTCCATAAATGGACAAAATCGAGAGAAAAAAAGTTCGAAAAATAAGTAAAATAGCATGGAAGGCCTCATATGTATAGTAACCTTAGAAACAAAGGGTCGTAAGTCCTATGCATAAGCATAGCACTTACGCCTCTTTGTTTCTAAGGCAACGCTATATTTATAGATTATTGTGCAGAACAAAAAACATTAAACCATGTATCAGAACGGAAAATCTATATTAAGATCGATGAATGAAAATAGCCTATAAGGGTTAATACATTCTCTATAAAAAATAAAAGAAATGGGAGTATATTATTTCAGGTTTATTCATGTGAATATATCTCGGGATTGAAGCAAACATGGGAAAAATATTTTTAGAGGTTTATTTTTAGAGCGGAAAAGGAATTACAAAAAATATTTCCATCAAATTTTTTGTATCTCTATTATTTTTTATTTTACGAGATATTTGGAAAAAACTGAAGGTTTGGAAAATGAGCTTTTTGTCGAGTTGCTCATTTTAATTTCATTCATTTGTATTTATCTCGGAATTGAAGCGAGATAGGCAAATCTTCATAGAGACCTCGTTTGTAAAGCAGAAAAAGAGCTGAAAAAAAGATCTCTATGGAAATTTTGTTATCTCCCGTAATTTCCGAGATATTCGCTGAAAAAGGCATTCAATGGACTCGTATCTTTCATTTTCACTGGCGAATTATTTTTCCCTGACTTTTTGGTATGAATTGAAACAATTACGTGAGCTAACGAGATATCTCTTTCCACAATTATTATTTCGGAATAATTGTATACGAAATAAAATCCTTTTTTCTCTCGAATACGAGTCTTGTGACATGAGGCGTCACAAATTACATTGTAGCTGGATAAAAATGCTTTTTATTAATTATTTGACGTATCATGAATACAAAAATGGAATTTCGTTGAAATTTCCCGAAAATAACAGAAAAGCTCGGTTTTAATTGGTTTCAGGTTTCTCCCTTTTTTAAAATTACAGTTGACTTCAAAAACCCACAAAATGACAGGGACATTCGATAAAACCACGAAAAATGTCAAAAAATTTAGCTCGATGCAAAAACAAGAGTTATTATATTTGTTAAAAATTCAAAAATCACAATAGTCAAATTTTTTAAAAATTTTTCTGCTTTTTCCAATGAAAAAAAAACGCAAAAAAAAGAAAAAGATTATTGAATTCTGCTTTCAGTAATAAAAGAGTTGAAAATTCATCATACACAACATTCCTTCAATAATCCTCTCTATCAAATCCTCTTTCCCTCATTTTTTTCAAAATTAATTAAAAAAAAAAAAAATTATTAAATTCAGAATTGATTGTAAATTCAACAAAAACGACTATCAACTTTTTCCGCCTTTTTTCCGCCAATATCTCAAAAACTAAGCGAGATGGGACGATTTTGCCCGAATCCTTTTTTGTAGCTTTCAAAATTCTCTACAAAAGAATATTCCAGCAAAATTGCCCTATCTCGCTTATTTTCTGAGATATCCTCAAAAAACTGTATTCGCCCCTTTTCTATCAAATTCTCATGAATTTTATCATCGATTTAACAAAGTGACGTAATTGTAATTCAAGTGCAATTGTATCAATTCCAATTGATTAAACGTAGCTTCAATATTATGAAGCATTTAGTATGGAATTTTATTAGACAGTAGCACTTCAATTAATTAGTAAGTGGATAATAGTTCTGGGTCCCTATCGTCATTCAAACAGAATTTCCGGGATTGATCAATTGCTCAATTAACGTGATATCCATTATTACGTGATCCAGAGAATCCATCAACGAGTGTAGGGTTGTTAATGGATTCGGAAAAGGTTTATTACTAAATTTTAGTCCGAGCCTGATTCCGTTAATTTGATGGATGAAATACTGCGTCAATAGTTTTTGGAGAGGATGGAACTTTTTTTTTGCTTCCGAATGGAAGCTATGTAATCATCAGAATTTTCAATAGTAATTTTTTTAATAAAAGGAACTCAAAATGATCTAAATAGAGAGAAAATGATATTTTTAGCGAATGTCTGTCTGTGTGTGCATGAAAGTCTCAATTACAGCAAAACGGTTTTATAGCAAAATTTCATATTTTGTGGAGAATTTCCTCTCGACGAACTCTATTTTTTAAGCTTTATTTTAAGAAAATACGATCGATACTTTTTGAGATATGTCCATTTTTTGAAAATCAGTTTTTAATAGAATTTCTGGAAACTATTCAACTGATGTTATTTATACTCATATATTATCTCAAGAGTTGTATCAATTAGATGTCTGTGAATTTTGAGCTTATTTGCATGATTAGTTCTCGATTTATTGCTTTTTTAATGAATTTTCTAAAATTTGATATTTTGATGATGGTTTGAAAAAAGTTGTATCACTTCCATTCGGAAGCATATTGCTAAAGTATTAGCAGAAAAAGCTATATCAGTTGGAAAGCAATACTGTTATCCACTTGTTTCATTTTTTTTATGGTGAGAGGACGAAATTAATTGCAGTTTTGATCAATTTGATGGAGAATTGGATTTTCCATTTTGTGAATTACGTCAGAGGGTCTTCAGTGATATCAGAGAGACTCTGGATGATGTAACAGGCACATAAGGCTTCCTGCCGATAGGCGAAACCAACATAAAACTTCACCAGGAGCTCAGGGATGAAAGAGAAAAAAAGAAATCCTAGTGGAGCATTTAATCGAACGTAATTGTACAATTTATGATGCACGAACAATAGAGAAGCTCGAAAAAGTTTTAAAATCTATTGAACAATTGTCCATGACATTTTGTTAAATTATCAGTTTTTAATTTTTGTGAAAAGTTCAACGTGTTTTAAAATTGTGTAGATTAATTTAGAAGGATCTTGGAAAATATTGGGTTTAGGAGGATTTATCAGGAGACTTTTTTTGTAGAGAATTTAATTCTCTCCAAAAAAGGTTTTCCGTCATTTTTCTCTAAATCCGCTCGTTTTAGAGGGATTTTTAATAATGTAACAATGGAAAATTTCATTTCATCTGTTTTTAATAATTCACTCGTCATTTGAGCTTAATTGTAAGAGGATCTCAGAAACTATTAGGTTTAGGAGAATTTATCAAGATACCTTTTTCGTAGCTCTTGAAATTTTCCACGAAAAACATTTCCTGACATTTCCCTCTAAATCCACTAGTTTCAAAGATATTCAATAAAAGTGTGCAAAAAATTCTCTCAGCCATTTAGCAGACTGCAAAAAAGGATAAAATTTTTAATGATTCCGAAAAAAACGTTATTTCAAAAGGTGAAGAATAGAATTTGATTATTCGTGAAGGTACTTAAACTCGAAAAAGGTAGAAATTCCCAGTTAACGGATTTACAGCTGAGCATAATCTTATTACACCAAGCAGTTCTAACGATCATTTCAAAGGCATCTTCTTTCTAGAAAACGAGTTAAGTGAAAATGCGCAAAATTTAAAGAGGAAATAAACGTAAAGAGCTCCTTTTCTTTCTCCTTTTTGAGAAGCACAAGTATCCAGAAAATTTTCATCGTTTCCTACGTATTTTCCCGTGCATTACCCGCACTAACACTGACTCTACACACACACACATGAAATAACCCGCTGCTATCAATTTCGTTTCACTCGCAGATTCCATTACCGAGGACTTTACTGACATTTTCTGCCTTTTTTTTTTTAAACCCCCCAGTCACTTTTATTTTTTGACATGATTTTTCTTTTACCAAAGGGTCAAATAGAGGTTGATATCGAAGCCAGTCAAAACTTATCGTCTGTGAACGATTTGAAAGGGATTGGAAAAATATATAGTACACTTTTCTCTTCAGAAATCCCTCAAAGACTCTCACGCCTCTGAGTTATGGCTAAAGTATACAAAGTTTTTGGAAGATGAAAACTTGGAATTTTGGGGGAAATTGCAGAGGCTTTTGCCTAATGGAAAATTAAACCCCTGGCTAGACTAGACATGAACTCTTGTTTTTACTCGAGAACTGAATTTTCATGAGGAAAAGAGATTATGGATTTGTTGCTACACTGAGAAAATTTTTTGGAGTCTCGAAGTAAAAAAATATTGTTGAAAAAGACTTTGACTATAAAAATATTTGTTAGTAAATATTGTGATGGGAAATAGGAATTTTCATTGTGAAAACAAATTTTATTAGCTTCAAGTATAACTGTCAGATAGTAGACATGTGTATGAAGTGTTGGTTCTCGTTATGTGAAATTCGATTGTTATAGTTGTGATACAGAATTAGTTATGGTAACTAAAAAGAGAAAATTTATAATTTTTCACTTTTTTAAAATTTTTCGAAGTTTTTTATAATTATTTTTCTGCCAAGAAACTCTTCAGAGAAATTTCAAATTAATGAGAAATTTACATGGATAGAATTTTCACTTGCTCAATCATTAGTAGTTCAAATATAAATTCATGGATTCTGTTCTATTTCAGTCGAACAATTCTTCATAAAGTGTGGGTTATGATACGGAAATGGCTAAAAGAACTAAAATATTATAACGGATATGTTACACGTTTTGATTCAGTTTAGTAATCTAAAACAGTAGCCCTAACATTATAATTCTGGGCGCGATAACTAATTTGAAATAGTTCATTTTGATCATGACTTCTTTTCAGAACCTCTTGAAATTCTCTACAAAAAAAGTATCTCGTATTTTTTCTGTAAACCCACTCATTGCAGAGATATTCATAAAAAAATTTGCAATTTTTTCAAAACTTTTTCCACTTTTTGAAATATTATTTCGTTTGTTCCATAGATATCTCCGAAACGAGTGCGTTTAGGAGAAAATATCAAGAGACCTTTCTAGAAGCTCTTGAAATTCTCTACAAAAAAGGTCTCTTGATAAATTTCTCAAAACTTCGTTGTTTTCAAGTGCTCTTATCAAATAATCAACATAACTTTTGAACGTCTCTTGATTTACAATTTTCCTCTTGAATTATTAATCCACAATTTACCGAGGACAATCGTGAGGACTTAGAGTGGCTCAAGGAGGAGATAAATGGCCCTATGTGGCCCTCTAATTTTCCTCTCGTGCAACTCTACCCAGAGACTCGTGAATAACCAAACAGCCAAGTGCAATAATTCACTAATTGATAAACTATTGCTGTAACTTCATTGAATTTCAAATAATGTCTCATTCAAGTATCTTTCTTTTGGCATTGGTTACTATCTTGGTTGGCAGTCGTCTGTAATCACGGCTTGTTTGGAATGTACTCTTTTCCTTTTTTTTTTTTTTATCACAAACGAAGAAAGTTAATTCTCCAGTTTATCACGTTTTTGAGAGAATCCAGAGAAATCAGCGATGAAGTTTGTTAAAGCTGAACATTTATTTTCATCACGTTTCCATTAAAATCGAGATTTTTTTTTTCATCCGATTAACAAAGTTGATGAGAATCATTTTAACTGGGGCATACATGCGCATTGATGCGCACGATTAACCTCCTGAAGTGAAATGCATTGAAATATTAATTTTCAATTGGGAAAACGTCAATTTTTCACATTTCAACGCGCAATTAAGCAGTGATATTGTGGAAAGTGATAATTGGAATATTTCGTGTGGATTATATCGTAGATATTCCTGAAATGAGTAGATTTAGGGGAAAACGTCAAGGGATCTTATTTTGTAGAGAATTTAATGCTCCACAAAAAAGGTTTCTTCATAAATTTTCGTAAATCCAATAATTTACCGAGATACTATCCAAAATAATGCATTCAATTTCATGAAAATAACATTCTCCCAGTGAATAATGGAAAATTGAATGTTTCATCAAGCACGAATATCTCCAAAACTATTAGGTTTACTAGGTATTCGAATTTTTAAAGGAATTCCACAGTGTCACGTCTAAATATCTTATCCGAAATATCTAATGATAGAATACTTAGGCTAAAATATCTAATTTTGAAATATCATGTGATAAAGCCTATATTTTAGCATTACATTCAAGTTATTAGATATTTATTATTGGATTCATTTCCATATGTTAATTCAATGCATTAATCGTTCATTGGAATATTGGAAAAATAATTAACAACATCAAATCAGTAGCGAAGTGGTAAAGGGAGTTAAGTCATATAGGATAACCATATATACTTAACTCCCTTTACCACTCCGCTACTGAAATTATTGTCAAACCGCGACGTTTTTTGTCCTTTAATATTCAGTCATTAGATATTTAAACATGTAACCAATTCCACCAAGAATTGAGTTGCCTATCTGAACTTTTAAGAGCATCTCACCAAAAATTAGGGGTGTCGCATCCGATTTTCTTTGGTGGCCCCATGACAAGTGGGTAGCACACTAATTTGTAGATGGACTTGCAAGGGATTGTGGGGTATTTTTCTCTCTTTGTAAAAATTGATTTCTAAGCTGATCAAATAAAATGAAAAAATTCCCAAGATATTCGCAACCTAATCCACCCAAGAATGTCCAATATCCTCAAAAAAAGAGTCCTTCCACACTGTTATATATATATGATATATATATATCACAACCCCCTTCCCCGATAACCCATTGTCAGTTATCTCTCCCCATTACAATCTCGCATACGTGCCATGTAAACTCCATGTCTGTAACCTACACCCCCTCCCTCCCCCCTCCTCTTCCCCTATCCACCCACAACATTGAATCCCTATCCTGAAACTCAGTGGAATTCACTTGGAATTCAGTATTATCGGTGTATGGATTTCTGGACGTGCGCATTAATATATAGTATATACATTCATCCCATATGATATCCGTATTGTCTCTAGTTTCCACATGCGTCAGTCGTCTCATCTCATGTATATTGTTGAAGTCACCTAGTGGATACGGTACACGAATCAATGGACAACGTTGTCCAATGAATTTGACCAGGCTTTCCGATTGGCGGCTCATTGCTCATTTCCCACGCTCACCAATATTCCTCTCAGCACAGATTCTTACTCAATCTATATATCTATCTCTCTCTTGCTACGTTTTCGCACAGTGCCACTGGATGCACTTATCGATCAACTGCCCCTGTTCCTGGCTGTATAACTTCACTTCATCTCTCTCTATCTCTCGCTAGTCCTGCCAGCGTCTAGTCATTGTCAACATTAATCACCCTCGATTCTACGCCCAACCGATTCTCCACGAAAGGCACTTCCGCACTTTCCCTGGAAATGCACCCGAGAGAGAACGAGTCTCTCTCTGTTCTTTTATTTTTTATTCCCTTTTTTTATTCCTTTCTGCGGATTCGAGAAACGCCACACACAGGGAATCCACTTTTAAATGGGGGTGAAAGAGTGTGGAGGCTGTAGAACGGTGAAGAGAGGCATTTTTGCTGTTTGGGTGCGGGAAAAGGGAGAGGTGGGATGATTTATCGAAAGGGGGAATAGAAGGCGAGAGGAAGGGAGGGCGTTTTTCGATTGTTCGAGGGTGACGTGCAGTAATTATTGAGAAAGCATTTTTTTTATGGAGGTGAATTTTGAAGATTTTTCGGAATTAAGGGGTTTAAGGGAAGGTTTCAAGAGTCCTCTTTTAGAGAGAATTTTTTTAAGCTACAAAAAAGGTCTTTTAATAAAATTTCGAGGTAATCTGGGATTTTTTGTTTTTTTATCTATCGCTTCATTAGAAGATTTGATAGAGGTTCTTTGGTGAATATCTCTGAAGCGAGTAGGTTTAGGGGAAAATGTCAAGTAATCTTTTTTAAGGAGAATTGAATTTCCCACAAAAAAGGTGTTCTGCTAAATCCTTCTAATTCTAAAACTCCCCGAGATATTTTGAAAATAACCACCACCCCCCTTTTCCTCAAACAAAAATCGGAAAAAAGAGATGAATGATAGAAATTCAAGACATTTTTTTCGTTGAAAAAAAAATGCCTCTTGATTTATCCTACAGGAAATAAAAGGCCCGGAATGAACAGAGAACATGGAACAAGATGAACATATGCTTGGGCACATACATTGTTCAATAGCGACAGTCGTGTCGTATTTATTGAGGAAAGGAGCGGAGGTGAATCGAGCATTCCAATGCTCGCTTTCAATTCGTCCTGTAGCAACCGCTTGAATCAATGCCAATGGGGCTTTGCTCCTGTCTCTCCATTACGTATAACTATCTCTCTCTCTCTGTACCCGAGGGAAGTACCTATCACCAAGGTTATACAGCGTGTATATGTGCATGCGTGTGGGTTAACAGCAAAAAAAAGCTCTGTGACATAAAAGAGTAGTGGTTTTTTTTTTTATTATTTTCTTTTTTCATTCATTTCCTCTTGGTTCGAGGGATTTTTTTTTTTCGCTTCTATTTTACGTGTATTTTCGGTGGGTGTTTTAAAGAGGAAAATTGGATTGGTGCGAGAGCATCTCTCGCTTTTCGCCTCTATCTCCTTTTTTTTTTTTTTTGAACAGATGCATAATTTCGGGGACGAGATTTCCACGCTGTGCGTGTCGTCGTTCTGACGTTTAGACTGACGTACCAACGAAATCCCCGGTTTGAGTGACGTCTGGAAAATTAGAAGGAAAAAAAAAATTTCCGGCTTCCTTTTTTGGTTTAATCAAACTTTTTTTTCTCTTTTCTTCCCGAGAGAGAAAGAGGAAAATCCTGACAACTGGAAATTCTCGACAGGGGAGAATTAACATTGGCGAGTGGATAAAAGTTTATTTTAGAGGGGAAATTAGAGAAATTAAGGACATGTATGTGAAGAATGAGGAATTGGAGTTTTTTTGCCTTTTGTGGATTTAGGGGAAGGTTTTTCTTTTTGATTCTTTTGTAAATATCTTTGAAGCAAATGGGTTTAGGGGAAAATGTCAGGAAACCTTTTTTGTGGAGAATTTAATTTCCTACAAATAAGGTCCCTTGATGAATTTCCTAAATCCAATGGCGTTTGAGATATAGTCAAAATGAGTTAAACATAAGGGGAAGGTGGGGTGAAATGAATTTCCTAATGGTTCCATTGAAAAGCTGAAGAAATTTCGAGCGAAAAATATGTGTAAAATTTTTTTTGTCCCAATTTTTGGAAAAATTTTACTTCTTTGGCCAAGTTTTGAAGGGGTTTCCTTTTGAAAATCTAAAAAATTCACTTTTTCCAAGATATATTCCGTTCTGTTGGTCGTAGTGACCTGGGATTGATCTCAAATGGAAGGTGACCTCATTTCCCATTGATTTATGTGATTCAAATTTTTTTTAAATCAATTTTTCAAATATTTATAGTTCATTTTCAAAAAATCAGTTTTTACCTTATAAGTACTTGAAAAAATTGATATTCTTCTTTTTAAACCACATAAATCGATTGGAAATGAGCTCACCTTCTATTAACGATCAACCTCAGGCTGTTACGATCAATAAAACCAGAAATATTCTTGAAAATCTGAAATTTTTCGAAAAACAGAAGAATTTAGCCTTCAAATCTTGGGCAAAAAATGAAATTTTTTAAGAATTCCAAAAAAAAAACTTTCGACATATGATTTTTATGGGTAATTTCCTCATATTTCCGATGGAATCATCAGGAAAAACCTATCTCCACTATTCCCATTCATTTAGAGTAAATTTCATAGTATAAAATACAAAAATCAACTCGTGTCTGTTTTACAAAAAAAAAAACAAGAATTTTAATTTTTTTTTTAGATTATTATTTAGGAAATATCTCTGAAACAAATAGGTTTAGGAAAAAATGTCAAGAGATCTTTTTTGTAGAAAATTTCAAACGCTAAAAAAAAGGTCTCTTGCTAAATTCTCCTAAACCTCATCTTTCCCCAGATACCCCCAAAATAAGAAAAAAAAAAGTGCTCCACTTTGTTTTATTTTCCCAAAACTTTTTTCACGAGGAAAAATATCCTGACAATTGGAAATTCGCGGGTAGAGAGGAATTAAAATCAGAGAGCCAATAAAAGTTTGTTTGGATGAAATTAGACCGTTTGCGTAAACCATGAGTAACGCTGAATTTTCTGTAATTCTGTGTGTGTGTGTGTGTTGATAGAAGAACTGAACTTTTGCAGTCCTTTTACAAAATTTCATTAGAAAGTTGGTACGAATTTTGCGATGAATTACGAGTTTATAATTTAATTTGAAGTTTTGGCATGAAATTTACGGATGTATTCAGTGAGATTTCATTGTTGCCATTGAATTGAAGGAAGAAATTGTGAATTTTGAGAGGAAATTTTATTTTTAATATTGGAGACATGTAATGAGATTTCCAGGAAAGGAAAGAAGCTGTGAGGAAAAAAAAGAAAGCTGAAGCTGAAGTCTGACGCAGAAGAGGATATGAAATGTACTCATATATATTTCCAAAATGAAAAAAAATTCACTGACTTCAAAGAAACTCGAGTGACAATTTCAGCATGCAATATTTTATTTTTACATATCAACATGTAGTGCGTTGTAATGCACATCAAAGTATCAATTCAAACCAAATTTTTTAATATCAAAATGAAAGAACGAAATAATTTGAAATGTGTCGTTTTTACGATACTCAATAATATCTCAAAGGCGAGTGGATTCACGAGAAAAATTGAGGGATCTTTTTTGTAGAAAATGTAATTTCCTCTAAAAAAGCTCTCTTGACATTTTCCTCTAGATCTCTTCATTCCAGAGATAATCGCAAAATAATATAAATACAATTTTTTTTACAGAAAAAACAAGGAACGAGCTAATTTAAAATGTATCGATTTTGCGATTCTCAATATCTCAGACGCGAGTGAATTTACGAAAAAATATGAAGAGACCTTTTCTGTAGAAAATTCAATTCTCTACAAAAAAGGTTTCCTGACCTTTTTCTCTAAACCCACTCATTTCCCAAATAATCGCAATAGAATCGACGAGAAATTTTTTTTTTTCAATTTTTTCAGAATAAAAAATTTAAAAAAATCAGAAAAAATTCTATAAAAAAAAAAAATCTCATTATTTTCACATTCAAGTATTTTAATTTCATTCCCTCAGCTAACATATATGCTAATCCAACCCACTTAGCTTCGAATTCATTAATAGTTCACTCAAACTTCCATGCTAAACTTATTTTACATCAAAAACTAATCTGAGTTTTCATATAAACTCTGTGGAGTTGTGTATCAAATGAGAGAATCATCTATGTACTCTGGGAGTTTGAATTGACATTCAATCAAAGGCTTACAGTCAGAACCAGATATTTCATTAATCGTTGCTCAGTCTAATTGTTTGATTTAATTGCCACATTGGTTATCACTAGTTTGGTATTTTCCATTTCCTGTATGTGGTATGAGTTGTTTTATTTTCATTGCAAATTCGAGTGAAGTGATGGAGATTAATTTTCGCTTTTATTCGATTAAAAAAAATTGGAAATTATTCAGGAGATTTGGCAGGTGAATTTGGGAGTGTCATTACTCTGTTTTTGGGATGAAACTGGAATAATTGATGGCTTTGTTGTAGATCAAACGGTCGTGGCAGTGATGAAATATCATTTTTTCGAGAGTATTCGACAGTTATGGAGTGGAATGATGCATTTAATTGTTGATATCTCGTGAAATAATGAGTTTACGGAAATTTATCAAGATTCCTTTTTTATAGGGAATTAAATTCTCCACAAAAAAGGTTTCCTGGTAAATTTTCCTCAACCTCATCGTTCTCGAGATATTGACATAATGATGCAAATGAATGCCTTTTTTTTCTATTCACATGCATTTTTTGAATGAAAAAAAAAAAAAAATTTTGTCTGCACTCTTTTGCTAATATCTTTGAAGCAAGTGGGTTTAGAGAAAAATGTCAGGAGACCTTTTTTGTAGGGAACTGAATTTTGGACAAAGAAGGTCTCCTGATAATTTCGCTTAAATTCCATTTTTTCCGAAAAATTCATTCAATAAAGTAAAAACATGCAATTTTTGATAAAAAATTAGTTAAAATTTTTATTTTTTTGCTAATGTCTTCGAAACGAATGGGTTTAGAGGAAAATTTCAAGAGCTTTTTTTTTCTAGGGAATTAAATCTTCCATGGAAGTGATTTCCCGGAAAATCCTGGTAAATCTCCTAATTTGCGACTAATTTTGCAGAGAATCAACATTGTTGAAAAAAAAGCAAAAATGAACTCAGAATTATCTTTTTTTAATGACATTTTCAGAAAAAAATATAAATCTGAGAACAAAGTCCCAGTGAACTATTAACGAATCCAAGCCATTAGGATTTACCTGTGCAAGTTCAAAAGCTGAATTCAGAAGCTAAATCCATAATATTTTGAAATATAAAAATCCCTGAATTTTAACTGTATGAATATTTCTCAACCGAGAACAATGAAAAATCAGTACGAACGTGAAGAAAAACTGGATTATCATAATAATCACCACAGCGAGTGATAAAATGGAACTGCATCATAAAAAACCCCCCCACAAATAAACATGAATACAAAAAAAAAAAAGAGAGAAAAAAATGCAGAGTTGTGGTACATCGACATTGCAGTTGTTGGAAAATCTTGAATTTCAAGTAGGTTGATCTGCAGAATAAGCGCGAGAAATATAACGAGAGAAGAACTTCACCTCTTTAAATTCCTTCTTTTTTCCTATCTATTTATTTTCTCTCATTTCTCTCCCTTCTTTTCACTCTTCTTTTATATTTTTCCTTCATTTTTCCCTTCCTTCCACGACAGTGAGCCATTGTATGGCTGTATCTTTCGTGGAACGATGCCTTCCGGGGTCTGAAAAAATATCGAAGGAAAAATTCCTTCCACCACGCTCCAATTGTCCCCTTATTCGTATTTATCCGAGCTTCAAATTAAATCCCAGAAATATACAAAAAAAAAAAAAAACACAAGAAAAAGATGAAAAAAATGAAAATAAAACTGCTTCAATTTATGCAGAGTTATTCTTGAGATACATGAAGAGAAAAGAAAATTTCATTTCTTTCTGGATTGAAGGGCATGAAAAAAAAAAAAAAAGAAGCTGCAAAAAAATCGAGCGTGTTATCTCAGTTGTATCGAGGTGAAGACACATAAAAGTAGAGAGAAAGATATCGGACTGAGATTTTTTTTTTTTTTTTTTTTCACAGTAAAATCCGTCTTGATATCTGTGAAAATGCTGATGAAGCTTTCTCCTATCCAAAAGTATTATCGTAGACCGTTTTAACGGGCTCAAGGTACTCCTGCGGGTGTTATATAGTGGGAGAAAAGATTCTCGACTTGACTTTTTTTTTTCACTTGCTTTTTTTTTTTCTTCTTTCTTTTATTCTCTTGAATTGCCTGAATGATTCGCCTTCATTTTTAATCATAAAAAGAAACGAGGAGAGAGAAAAAAGAAGAAGAAGAAGAGACGTCTTATTTTTCTTTTTATACTCTATCTTGGAGAGAACCTTTTAATTGAATTCACGAGTTACCACAATAAGCTTCTTCTTTTTCCCTTTTTAACGTTGGAAATTCCACAATGGCTGTGCTCTGCGTGCTAAAATGCCATTAAATTTAATGGCGTCAACGTATTACGAGAGTAGATGAGAGACGACAGGTCAAAAGGGAAAAGTGAGGTATCACCGCACGCCACAACAACTTCTGTCGTTGGGAGAAGAGACCCCCTGGGAAGAGGAGGGAAAGGAGGGGGGGGGGGGTCTTTTAGCAGTGGTAAGTCCTGGAGGTCCCGCAGGGGCTTTCTTTGAAGAAGCTTCTGGAAAGAATGAAGAGAGTTTTTAAGGGATGGAAGAGAAAAGACTATTTAATTGGAGTAAATGGGAAGATGCGCTGCGGTTTTATTAAATTGCCACAGGTTTTTTTGTAGGGTTCTGGGTTGGGGTTACTGCTGCTGGGAGGATCAGAGTCTTCATGGATGGGTAGATTTTTTTTTTCCTTTTTTTTTGAAGTGATTTACATGTGATTCTTCAAGTTATCGTCTTTTATAGATTTAGTATTGAATTTTGTGGAGTTTCTTTGAAAGATATCTTTGAGGCGAGTGGGTTTAGGGGAAAAGTAGAAGAGACCTTTTTTGTAGAGAATTGAATATTCTATAGAAAAGGTTTCTTGATAAATTCTCGTAAATCACGTGGTTTTCGAGATATTTTTAGGAGAATCCATGCATTGGTGATGAAAAGAAAATCTTTGAGAAGAAGAGTCTATTCTGGAGCTAGTTTTTTTTGTTAATATCTCGGAATTAAAGCGAGATAAAGAAATTTTCAAAGAAACTTATTTTTTAGAGAATTCAATTCTCCACAGAAAAGGTCTCCTGATAAATTCTCCTGTACTCGATAATTTCCAAGTTATTTTTAAAATGATGTGCACGTGATTTTTTAAATAATTTTCTCTTTCCACTAATAAAAAAAAAATGTATTGTAGAAACCCCTAGAAAATCTAAGATTAAAATAACTTCAGCATTATCAGTGGAATACAAACTCGTTAAAAATACACTACAATAAAAAAGAATGTAAATAACTCAAGTAGGGTTGATACTTAATAAAATAAAAAAATACTATATAAAAATAAATAAAAAAATTTCTCTTATCACCATTGCTTCATAGATATCTCAGAAGTCGCTGAGTTTACGGAAATTCATGAGGAGACCTTTTTTGTAAAGAATTAAATTCTCCACAAAAAAGGTATCTCGATAAATTCTCCTAAATCTCTTCGTTCCCGAGATATTCTCAAAAGAATGAAAAACCCCAACACAAGTCCATTTTAGACTTCAGTATTAGGTAAAAGAAAAAAAGACATTAAATAAGAACTGGATCTTATTAAATTTCACTTCTTCCGCTCCCTCGTTTCACCGTAATTGTATCTCGGAAAATCAGTTACTTGGCTCAATGCAGCTTCATGTATCCACCCAATTTCCTCTTTTTTTTGCTCAAATTCTCTCATCGATTGAATTCGAGATTTTTTATCGACAGGTATAAAGTTTTATTACGTAATTCTCAAGAGGGGGGGGGGGGGGGGGGGGGGAGATGGAAAGGAGGAAATAAGAACTGCAAAACCGATTTAATGGAGATGCTTGGAGTCGCAAGGACGAGAAGATATGTGAAGAGATGTCTATCGATGCGATAGAGTTGAGTTTGAATGATGTTTTTTAAAGGGGGAGAACATTTATCTACGTGATTCAACATTTATATGTCGAAGGAGTATTTTTTTTTTCTTTTGCTCTAGATCGAGATACTTTGATCACTGGGTGAATATGTTTGTTCTTACTATTCCAGGACTCAATCTCTTCTGTATGAGTTACCGCACACAGCCACTGTGTCAATACGCTCAATGATCATGTGGGGATAGAAATTGTTTGATTAAGCTAATGGGAACAGATATGGCGTCTTTCGTGACGTTCGACCGAGTGGATAGATATATTTCCGCTTCAAATATACGAATTTTAGTAATTTTTGGGTAAATATGAAGAGGAGAGAGATTTTATCGATATTTTCTTGGGGTTTATGTGGTTAAGGAGTTATGGGAAACTCAATCTTAATTAAGGGATGATTCTTAAGAGTATGACTTGATGGAATAATGAGAATAAAATAACAGGAAATGAAAAAAAAAAGATTTTTTTTTCGAAATTTAGCTGTTTTTTGTGGATTAAAGGAATTTCTTGAAAGATATCTCGAAAGTGGTGGGATTTAGAAGAATTTAATAAGAGACTTGTTTTCTGTAGAAAATCGAATTCTCTACAATAAAGGTTTCTTGAAGATTTTCATGATATCTAAGGGTTTCGAAGATATTCATAAAAGAATGAAGATTTTATGAAACTTGGATCTAGTCTTAAAACTTGTAAATATTGTAAAGTTAATTGCATTTATGTTAATAAAACTCTTTTAGAGTAGCGACTGAAAACTAATTTTAAAAATTCCCTGAGTTTTCCTTAACTAAAAATAATATTCCAGGACCTACAAAAAAAATATTATTTGAATATACGTTAAAATAATTTTTTTCATTAGAATTTAAGAATAATACCCGAAACTGCGTTAAATTTATAAAACTGTGATTTTCCTTTAATCTTTCTGCAGATTTTCGACTAATCGGGAAGTTTAATTTTTTTCGATTCAATATCGATAGCTTTGAAAAATATGTAGATTTAAAAAAAAACTACATATTTCCCTGACTTTTCCAGATTTTTCAAGACAATTTCCACTCTGTCTTTTCATTGAAAAAGAAAACCGTACATCATCGCCTTTAACTCGAATCACCCAAAATGCGCTGTTGTCAAGTCATTCACGTATCTTCAACCCACGTACATTAAACTCTGCCGCAGAGCGACACGTTCGCTAACAGCGCAGATTCAACACATCGTTCCAGGTTCTCACGTGACCGAGGAAAAATTGCCTGTCACAACGAGCCAGCCTGTAATTACTAATGACCACGTTACCAAAAGATGTCCAAAAGTATCGAATACCAGCGACCAATCAAACGGATGAGAGAGCATAACTCCGCAAAAAAAAAAAAAGAAAGGGCTTCAAACCCATAAACCGTTTAATAGTAAAACCCAAATTGTCACGGACCGATAGAGACACCTATAAATCCTGGTGTTTCATGACGCTGTACATAAATTCGAATGAAAAATTGGGAAAAAATTCTTTTTCATCATTACAAAAGCCTTCTACCGCAAATTTAACTGTTGAAAGTTGAAAAAAAAAAATCTGCATTGTTTTTTTTTTCACAATATCAATGTTTTCAGAACATATTGAAAGGATTTTTTCATTTTCCCATGACTATCTGTTTAATAGTCAAGATCAAAATGAACTATTTCGAATTAGTTATCGCGTCCAGAATTATAATGTTAGGGCTACTATTTTAGATTACTACATTGAATCAAGACGTGTAACATATCCGTTATAATATTTTAGTTCTTTTAGCAATTTCCGTATCATAACCCACACTTTATGAAGAATTGTTCGACTGAAATACAACAGAATCCATGAATTTATATTTGAACTACTAATGATTGAGCAAGTGAAAATTCTATCCATGTAAATTTCTCATTAATTTGAAATTTCTCTGAAGAGTTTCTTGGCAGAAAAATAATTATAAAAAACTTCGAAAAATTTTAAAAAAGTGAAAAATTATAAATTTCTTCTTTTTAGTTACCATAACTAATTCTGCATCACAACTATGACAATCGAATTTCACATAACGAGAACCAACACTTCATACTCATGTCTACTATCTGACAGTTATACTTGAAGCTAATAAAATTTTTTTTCCCAATGAAAATTCCTATTTCCCATCACGATATTTACTAACAAATATTCTTATAGTCAAAGTCTTTTTCTACCATATTTTTTTGCTTCGAGACTTAAAAAAAAATTCTCTCAGTGCCTTCTAATTAACCGCCATTTGTTGTCAAATGGGAAAAGAAAAGCATAATTGGAAAATAAAAGAGTAAAATGAAAATCAAAGAATTGAAATACACATTGGCCTCTGTTGCCATAGCTTTCTCTCGTTTTTAACTGTTTGTTCTATTCGCAACCCTTTCATTTAGATTTTTTCCTCTCGTTTTGCCCTTTCTCGGTGACACTGGCTATATATTGGCTGGACAGCAAGCTGTCGATTCAGTTGCGAGTGGCATGAAACCAATGTTTGCACACGGGTCACCCTCGTCTATCGTTGTTAACAAAAAAAAATAAAAGAATTAAAAAAAATAAATAAACAAAACCAGCATGACGATCACGTAGCCAAGGTGAAATTGAAGTGTAAAATATCGTGGGCAAAATAAATTCGATGGAAAAAGAGAAATTTTGTGTTTATTTTTCTAAACTGTATAGGAAATTAATAGCCTGAGCTCAGTTGACAGGAATTGGGTATTATTTTTTTTCAAAATTTAAAAAATGAAATCATTGAATCAACAGACACATAACCATGTTTCATACAGTGTTATCGTATAAATAATGGTGTAAGCCGATTTACCAGAGGCACTCGTCGAGAGAGAATTTATGCATGGTAAATGGTTTCATGTGTAGGTCTGCAGGGATTTTCAAGAGAAAATGGGTAAACAGTTCTATTCATGATCATCTGGGGAAGATTATACTTTTCATTGAGAATTTTTTGGTTTATTCGAAAAATGAATGAATGCAGCAATGAACAGCTGGAAAAGGATAATTCTTTTTTTTTTTGTTATTTTTTTAAAATATATCTCGGAATATGCTCTTTTTGCCTCAATGCTTTTGGATAGCTCCTGAAATTCTGTGCAATAATAGATTAGGGAGAAATCACCCCATTTCACTCGATTTTGGAATTTTTTTTTTTTAAATTCACAAATAAATTGATTTTTCCTGTTTAATTTAGGATTTTTTGAAGAGTTAAGACCTCAACGAAAGGAATCTCAGAAAATTAGACAAGAATAGAAACATTTCGAAGTTTTTGCTCAATTTTTTCGCCACATTTTTTCATAAATCTTCTACTACAGAAAAATGATGAAGAGGTAAAACAGGATAATTCACTTTTTTTTTTTTTTAATATCTCGATAAGCGATGGAGATACGCCCCTTTTAAGCCTTTTGAGGTAGCTCTGGGAATTCTCTACAAAAATGGATTAGGACAAAATCGCTTTATCTCGTTTAATTTCCGAGATTATTGGAAAAAAAAAAACATTAAAAAATCTATGTTTCCTGTTCAAACCGCAATTTTTTCAAAAGCCAAGATTTTTTTGGAAAAATTTGGAAAAATTACACAAAAATAGAGATACGTTGCAGCATCTTCTCAAATTTTTTCAGATTTTTCTTCAAAGTCTTTTAGTCCAGAAAAAATGCTAGATTTTCCCTGATTTTCTAGTTTCCAAAAAAAAAAAAATAATAATAATAATAATGGAAATTAAAACAGGAAAATTTTTAATTTCCTATTTTAAAGTTTTTTTTTTACCAAATCCATCACAATCATTGAACCTCCTCTCATCAGGAATTACCGCAATTCCCTCTACTAACAATTCCTCTCTATCAAATAAAACCCCTAATTGCCTCTCCGCAATGAGAATTTCCGTCAAAGCATAAAACAAAGACTTTCCCCTCTGCTCCTCTCATTTGAGCTCTTCTCTCCACAAATGAAAGCGACATTCACACACTCATCGAACAGACATAACCAGAATTTCCTGAAATTGTACGAGTCAAAGTGCTGATTCAAGCTTTGATTCCACAATTTGATAATTCACGAGTATAACAAGAAAATGACAGAGTAAATATCTCTCTGAAGACATGTGCCATTGTAGAAACTGGTATTTTCCATCGTCAAACATGAATTTTCAACAATCAACTGAATATATTCTACCAAGTGTCTTTAGGACTCTCCAAAAAGCTGAGTAACAAAAGCATTTGGTTTACTGCATCAACAAATCTGTACTTTATGGTACAATGTACAACACTTGAACGTTAAAACTTTCACGTTTAAAGTGTGTTCCACTATTTCTCGTAAAAGCTTTACTTTTTTATCTAACGCTGAGCTCTTGGGGATAAAATTACTCATCTGCTTGACTTGTTTATTTACAACTTGGAGGAAAAGAATTCATTTCACGTTTAAATTAACGCAATAAGTGGAAGGAAACACGATTCAGGAAAGTTCTGGAAGATTCTTGGAAAAATGTTAAATTGGGAAAAATCATGATTTTTCAGGAATTAGGTGAATTTAATCTGGAAAATTCTTCGAAAATTTTGGGAAAACTCGGAAAATACTACATGAGGAAAAGAAAATCCTGATTCTTCAGAAAGAATGTGTACGAAGGAAGATTGCTGAAGTTCAATTTGAGAAAATTCTGAAAAAATCTGGAAAATCTCGGAAAATCTCAAATTGAGAAAAATTATGATTTTTCAAAAAGCATGTGAGTAAAGGATGGATACTAGAGTTCAATTGGAGAAATCCTGGAAACAACCGGAAAATTCGAAACTGAGAAAAATCCTCATTTTTTAGAAACTATGTGGGTAAAGGAAGGTTGTCGGAGTCCAAATTTCAAAAATTCTGAAAAATCCCCGAAAGTATAATATTGGAAAAAAAATCTGATTTTACAGAAATTATTTGGACGAAAGAAGGTTTCTCGAGTTCAATTTGAGAAAATTCTAAAAAGTTCTAAAAAATTCTAAATTAGAAAGAAAAACTCTGATTTTTCAAGAGCAATATGGGCAAAGGAGGCTTGCAACTCTTCAGCCTGGCAAAATTCTGAAAAATCCCAAAAAAATCTCAAATCGAGAAAAGGAATTCCATTCCCTATTCATCCCTGAAATTTGAAGCAATGAATAAATCATTTGAAATTAGGAATCTTATCTCGAAGTGAACTTTTTTAGATTTTACCTCTTTTTTTTTTTCTTCAAACTAAATAATTCAGTACACGTACTCTCGTGTAGCTCTCAAATGCTCTACACTGAATAACATGGAGTAAGTAACCACTCGGTCTGTAATAAAATTCTAATTGAAAGTCTCAAAGTAAATCATACTTTTCAGCTGCTCAAGTCTCTTTTTTCCGAGCTCTCTCTGCACCACTTGGAAAACATTTTCACGAATTTCACATTCTGACAGGTCCACACACACACACACACACACATACATATACACGTGCATGTGAGGGAGGGTTTTTTTTTTCGTCGAGCGAATGGAAGGCAACCATTACGTACAATGATTACCTGAAACTGTCTTTTTCAGCTGCACTTCCTCATGTCGTGCTGTTTTTTTGCCAGTTTTTTTTTAGTCCTGAAGGTGAAAAAGAGATAATTTGGAGATGATGGCAAGTGTAAAATGAGTAATGTAGGTAATGAAAATAATTGGGAAAAAAAAAATTACTAGGAAATTGGCGCTTTTCTCGAGAGAATAACTCGTAATTAGGAGAAAGAGTTTTCGTAAAAAAAAAGGATTTGGAAGATATCTTGAAATCTAGTGGAGATACGAGAAAAGTTATGAAGATACTTTTTATAGAGATTTTTTGCACTCTACAAAGATGATATCTAAAATTTCGAGAAAATTGAATGCAAGTCAGCGAGAAAAAGTGAATAAAGTAAGATATTAAGCTTATTTTTGGAATATCTCGTAAACGACGAGGTTCAAAAGAATTTATCAAGAGACTTTTTTTGTGGGGAATTGAATTCTCTAAAAAAAGGGTCTCTTGATATTTTTCTCTGAATCTACTCAATTCAGAGATATCTATGAGGGAAAATGCATAAAATTTTCAAATTTGTTTCACTCTAAACTTTTCTCTACCGATTTTTGAAGAATATTTTGGAAATTAAGCGAGATAGCAGAAATTTTGTTGTAGTCCTCATTTCTCTCTACATTTTCGTTATCTCGCTTAGTTTCCAAGATTTTTTCACATTAATAATCACAAAAATCAGTCGAATTTCACTTCTTTATTTTTGAATTCATCGAACTCATCACAAATTTCCCAACAAATAATCATCTCATTCACATTTTCAATACTCCCATTTCCCAGAAATCCTAGAACACGAGATGTAGATGAACATAGACATGAATTCCATTGTCAAGTACTGCATTTAACTGAGAATATGCATCGTACGACCTTTCAATTGTCCCATCTGTGCGTGACATATTTTATGATAGGAAAATTGTACATTCAATCGTAAACACTGATCAAGCCTCCAAACAATATACATATTTTCATTAAAACATAGAAAGAAAAAAAATATCACTAAAGTCTCCTTTCAATTTTTTATTTTTCGTTCAAAATATTTCAAAAGATTTTTCAGCCCTTTAGTATTTTTCACCTATTTTCCTGTCATTTTCCCCATATTTCCCCTATTTTTTTTGTCAGTTATCTAACATTTACTATGCAACATTGTACATGAAGCCATTCTATACTTCCATTGTAATAATAAATTAGATTTTTCTTTTTTCCTTCACTATCACAGTTATCCAACCATTCTAGCTTAACTCTTCCTCAGCAAGACTATCTTTTCCTCTGGAAATAATAATTAAAATTCATTACATAACATGAAACTATTCTGAAAAAACGAGAATTTCGTACTTTTTCTGTAAAAATATTTCTAAAAAACAAGTTTGAATAAAAGTTGAATTTAATTAGGAGAGATTTTTTCCATTATAAATTCAAATAATTGTTAAAATATCATAAATTAACAAAAGTAACAAGCCAATTGAGAAAATAAACGTGCAGAGAGAAGAATGAATACGTGTAATGTTGAAGAAAAAAAAAATAAAAGTCATCCTCTAATTGGCTTGGTTTTCACGTTAGGTCATGAAATGAGAAACAGAATATTCATGAGGCACATGTTGCTCTTCTGTTATTATTTTCAATTTCTTCCAATTACTCTTTCTCCTCTGATTTTGCTTTTTTTTCTTTTATTTATCTTCATTTTCTTCCTGAGGCAAACATTATCAAGAAATGTGTGGGAGTATATGCAAGTTGCCTGGAGGCCAATTTTCTCACTGCGTAAATGAGAAAAGGATTTCTGAATGGTGGATGAGTAACAGAGAATTGGTAAAACCAACACGTAATGCAGTTATCCAAGTGGTGTACATATATATATATGTGAAACAGGGGCTCAAGAACGTAAATGAAAATGCTAATTAACGCACGTGCCAGACACAAGTATCATTGTAGCACTTTGGAAGATGATGGTAATTAACATGTACAGAAATTAGAGTGAAGTGTTACTCATAATTTGAATTTTAGTTGGTAATGGGATTTTGTAAATGTGAAACATTTATATAGATTTGAAGAGAAATCCTCTTTATTTCTCATTTCTCAATTGGTATGAATTATCATCATGAAAGTTGGAGAAGTGGAAGATTTTCGTAATTAGAACGGAATGAAGATAAAGAGAGGGAAAGGCACTTTGAAGAAGAATGGAGCTATTAGGGTTCATTATTTGATAAAAATGAATGGATTTGACTTCCTGATAATTCGGAATAAAGTATCTCGGAAAATAGGCAAGATAGTGGAAATTCTGATGGAGATCTTTTTTTGTAGGAGAGATCAAGAGCTACTCAGCTCAGGTGTCGCTGGACCATCCCCCCCCCCTCCCCTCCTTTTTCTTCATAGGTCAAGTGCTTTTTAAAAATTCAACTACGTTTTGAAACAAATCTTCTTTGTACATTGAACGAATTTTTCGAACTGTGGAACTAAAAAATATGGTAGAAAAGACCTTGACTATATATATATATATTGTTAGTAACTATTTTGGTGAACAATGGAATTGTTCATTTTGACAATGAATTTCATCAACTTCAAGTATAATGAGTATAAACTGTTGGTGTACACAGTTGTAATACAGATTTAGTTATGGGTAATTACACACGAAAAAAGGCTGGCCATGAATCATGAACTTCTTGTACATAAATTATGCACTATTAGAGCTTAATTCATGACATACCCAAGTCATATTTTATGAACAATTGCGCATGAATTATGCTAATGAAATTCATCATCTATGGCCAGCTTTTTCTGTGTGTAAAAAGAGAAAATTGATAATTTTTTCATTTTTTCAAATCTTTTAAAGTTTTTTATAACTTTTTCTTATTTTGTGTATCCTTCAGTGAGCTATTCTTTAGATAAATTAAAAATCACTATTTCAATGAATTCTCATTTTTCTTGTTTGAATCAATAATTAGTACTCCAAGTATAAATTCATGTTTTCTTTATCATCTCCACCGAATTATCCTTCGTTAAGTGTGGATTATGGTACGGAAATCGTTGACTGGACTAAAATACAGTAACAAGTATGTTTAGATTACTTGATTCAATGCAGTGATCTTGAATAGTAACCTTAAGATTATAATTCTTGGTACAATTGCTAATTTACAATAGTTTGGTTAAACTATTAATGAATATCCAAATAATACACTGGTAGGAAAAAAATTCCCCTCAATTTGGCTGAATTTTCTGAACAAAACTTTTGCTATCTCTATTATTTTCCGACATATCTAATGAAGAATCACTGCGTAAATAATTCTCTTTTTTTTCCCACAGCAGAAAAATCCCACTCGATAATAAACATTCCCATGAATTCTTTCCCCTCGACGTAAACATCTCGAATTTCCCCGCTGATTGTGTATCCTTTATTGCGCAATAAACCGGAGGAGAGGAAAAATGAAGATCATAAATAATAAAAAAAAACTTTTTTATCGATTAAAACAGTGCAGCCAAAAAATAAAGAAATTTCACGAAGATTACGCAGGTAAATAGAAGCACTCGTGTAATTTTATCCGGATTCCCCTATTTTTTTCTTTCTCATTGCATTCTCCAAAGTTATCTTCAACTATTTCAATTTTAGCAATGAAATGCTTCTTTTTTTCTCCTCTTTTCTGCGCGTAGAATTGAGAATTGCATGAGATTCTCGTTAGTCGTTTTGTTGCGATAAGAAGGAAAAAGAAATATATATATATATATATCTATATATATATAAACCGTTGGATTGTTAGCCGTTGGCTCCATTGTACTGTGAATAAATGGCAATGAAAGTTTGTGGCTGTGTGGAAAGGTTAGTATACTGTTGCAAGTTGTAGTAAAAAATGAATAAAAAAAGAAAAAAATTGGAAGGAGAAATGAAAATAATAAAAAAAAATGTATATATAGAAAGAATTGAATGGTGGACGATACGAGACATTTTTATGATTGTTCGTGAAAGCAACAAAAGAAGAGAATTGTCGAGGCTCAATTCCGGAATAGGACATTTAATCGGCTTCATTCTTCGATCGAAGTCTCTTTTTTTTTTCCCCCCTATTTTTTCTTCTCATTCTCATCTTTAAAACATATGGAGCATGGAAATTGTTGAATACAGAGAGATAAAAGGGAGAAAAAAAATGATAAAAAAAATACTGAAAGAGAGATAAAAAAGGAAATTGTAAAAAATTAATTACTGTAGAGGAATTTGAAATATTATTTCTAGCGAATTGGGAAAATTCCTTGAATCTTGGGTGTTTCAATTAAGTCTGTGGGGTTTTGGTGCTAATGGATTTTTCACTCGCCCGAGAAAAGGAGAATTTAATATTGGATATGGGCTGTTCAGACCTCGTGTGCTATTTGTATGATATACGAAAATGGGGAAACGTGAATGTGGATATTATCATCAGTGTCCTGAAACTCTGCTTATGTTTACATGGTTTTAATTAATTGGATGATTACAGAGTTTTTTTTTTTTTGGAGCTTCACGGAAAACGGAGATTCAGAAATTGTTAATTAATTTTTAGGGGAAAACTTCGTTTTGGCAAGTGAATAAGCAAATTGTGTAATTTTCGGTGGATTATTGTGGAGGTGGCTCAGAAATGAGTGGATTTAGAGAATAATGTCAAGACCTTCTTTGCAGAGAATATTATAAACTGCAAAAATGGTCTGTTTGTGAATTTTCCTGAACGAAATAGTTTTAACGATATTCGTAAAATTTAAGGACTAATGAAAGAAAAGACTTTATTGTTTCATGAATGTCTTGAAAACTTGCGAATTGAGAAAAAAAAATGTCCTTTTTTTGTAGAGTTCAATTAGCTAGAGAAAAGATTTCCCGATAAATTCTTGTAAATGCTATATTTTTCGAGAGATCCTAAAAATAAAGTGTAAAAACGTTTAATTCATTCTCCATATCTCTTCTTCATTGAATCCAGATAATTCCTCAAAAGCTAGTGAATTTTTCAAAAAATATCGAAAAACTTTTTTTTTTTGTACAGAATTTTATAAGCTTCATAAAATGAAATTTGATAAATTCTCCCAAAGCCAATGGTTTCTAAAATAACTCTCCATAAACCGTATAAAACATTCAATGGATTCTCCATTTCTCTTCTCCATCCAATCCATATAATTCCTCAAATATCTCAAAAGCTAGTGAATTTATCAAAAAAATATAAAGTGGCCTTTTATCTAGAAAATTTTATAAGCTTCAAAGCAGGACTCTTCATAAATTCTCCTAAACTGAATTTTCCTCCATATATTTTTTTTTCATTTTTTTAATAAGTATTAACCCTTAGGGTTTTTTCCTACATATCCTCAAAATAATTTCTCAAAAGCTACCGAAAAAGCTTTACCGGAAAATATCAAGAGACTTTTTTCTTTATAGAAAATTAAATTCTCCACAAAAAAGTGTTTTGTCAAATTTTCCTAAACCTAATAATACTTTTCTAGAAATCTCCATTCAAAATAATTTGCATCGAATTGTTCAAGTGTTTTCTCCAATATCACAAAACAAGAAAAAGCCTTCATTTCCTTGAAAAAAAAAATGAAAAAATAAAGTGAATACGTGTAAAATTTATTAATATCACCTCCAATATAGAATGACATAATGCTCCTCATTTTTGTGCTCTGTAGAAGCACAATTTCGCATGATAGCTGTTTGTGAACGGCAAATGTTCGCTCGTTTGGTAACGTATGGACACTCAAGGGGATGTCTGGGTTTCCATGTGCAACGTGACTTTAAACATTCTCCCTCTCTCTATCCCTTTATTCCAGTCCTCCTCCCCATTTGCTCTGTATATAAGGCAACCTAGCAATATTTGATATCGTTTAATGCGATGCGCATATAAAGTATTTCATTATTCCATCAAAACCGTAGATAGTTTGCTAGAAATAGCTATACCAAAACTTTTGGTAAATTGAATCAGGAATTTGTTCCATCAAATATGTACGATTTTCCAACGTTCATGTCACTGAATGAATTGTTTAAAGGAAGAAGAAAAAAATGAAGTAATATTGTATGAAACGAATATTTTCTCAATCATTCATTCAATTTAACATGAAATTTTCATTTTCTCCGTGAGTTTCTCTGTGATTTGATACGAAATATTTCCATTTCTTCATGTTCAATTATTCAGAAGCATTTTTTTTTTCATTTCAATAGCTTCGATAAATTTCATCTCAATTTTAGCTAATTTTTTTTTTTTTTCATCAATTAGAATTGTAAAAATTCAATCAATTGTAAAATCATGCGAATAAATCGTTGCTTTAGAGTTAGAAGATCGTAAGAGTCCGAAAACCAACTTTTCGAAATTTGTATCGAGTCAAAAGGGGGTATCTCCATTACGCCTTTTTAATCGCAATTATTTTTTGTAAAAATTAGGATTTTTTTGAATTATTTGATTTTTTTTGATCAAGAATGGTTTTTGAGAATCTTTCGAAAGCTAAACGAGATAGCAGAATTTTTGTGGAAATCTTCTTCGGAGCTTTTGAAATTATCTTCAAAAGATGAATTTGACTTAAATTTGCGTTATCTCGCTTAATTTCCGTGATATTTTCCAAAAAATAATTGAATTGAATAATTATTTTTTTCTATTTTTTCACTACTGCATTTTATAATACAAATTAAAAAATTGAAGAAATCTTTAAGAATTGAAAGGGCGTATGTGCAGTAGATATGTCCTTTTAATACCAATAACTCGGACATACACTCATTTTTTTAAATAAAAAAAAAAAGAAGAAAAGTTCTTGAAATCTTTCAAAAAAAGACAAAAAAATCGATTGAATAAAAACTAAACTTACGCCTTTTTGATTCTAGACCAAGGAAATAATTAACGTCAAGCGAGAATTAATTATCAGTATTTGATTGAATTTCAGAGAAATGATTGATTGAATTTTCAAAAAGATTCGAATGAAATAAGAAAAATAAGAGATATTTTCTCTCCTAATTAATGGTGAAACATGATAAATCCGTTATTCATTAGATCATCAATAGCGACACAAGAATTTCATAATGGAATCGTGATGAGTTAATTAATTAACTGATAATGATGGCCTATTTACCTTTAGTTCTTGGAGGGGTAGAGAAAACCGATAATTGAGATATACAGGATATGAAACTATCGCAAACATACTGAGAGACTGAATTCTCTATTCAGTAACTGGACGATGAATCCAATGAATTTGAAATGTCCACAATGTGTAGTCTCTAATTTGAATTGGATTTTCAATACTGAAGTAGATGGATAAATGATTTTAGTGGAATAATACATGGATGGTATAACTTTTGAAATGCTTGTGTATTATATCTGAATGATAGATAGAATTATCGTGCTCATGATTAGATATACCGAATATCTTTGAGCTTTGAAATTCATCAGTGAAGTGATCAATTAGGATAAATTTGAAAAATCACCTGTAAATTCGAATTTGTCTTGTAAATATCACTGAAACGATTGGTTTTAGAGAAAAATATCAAGAAACCGTTTTTTTAGAAAATTTGACGACCTACAAAAAAGATCTCTTGATGAATTTCCCTAAATCCACTCATTCACGAGATCCTTTCAAAACAAGTTCGATGTGATTTTAAGAATTTTCGTAATTTACCAAATAATTTTTTTTTCTCAGTTTTTTTTTGGCAATATCCGTCTCTTCAACGAGAGGCCGTTGAAGATACGAGGAAAAGTTGTATAACCTTTTTTGTGGGTAATTCAACGCTCTCTAAAAAAGGTCCCATGATTTTTTTCCATATCTCTCTTATTTCACCCAGAAAAAGACGAAATAGAGGAAGAAACTCTCCAAACTTTGACAATTTCTATGAACAATGAAAATAAAAATAACGATATTTTCTATTGCTGGAGTCCTTTTCTGCTAGGAGCGGTGAGAGGGGGGGGGGGGGGGGGGGAAGGAGTGAATTAAATCGTAAATACCTCCGGATCTAGGGAAAGAGGAAAAAGTTGATGGCATTCTCAAGCTCGAGGAATTCGCTTTCAATTGCACTAAATTTTTCTGGAATCTGTCGAGTCGATTTGGAGTTATTGACGGCTTTCAACCCCCACCCACCCCCCCCCCCCCTACGTTTTACCCCATTCACCCCTATATTCGTTCCTAGAATCATATTTTACTCAGTGCACATTGCTGATGGAGGTGAAACGAAATTATTGAATGTGATATCTGGAACATAATCGAATCCTCTTTCTCCATTTAATAAAAGGTGCAAGTGATTAATCGAGAGATATGGAAAGGCGGTAATAAAAGAGAGCTTTTTCTGACGCTGATGATGGGCTGCGAGTTTCGATTAATCGATGGATGATGCTCATTATAGATATTTCGATATATTAAACCTTTGGGAAAAGATAAAAGAGGATAAGTCGATTTTCGTCATTTTTTCTATTGAAAATATCTCGGAAACTAAGCGAGATAACGGAATTTTTGTAAAAAAATTTTTTGTGACTCTTGAAATTTTCTTCACTAAGAATTTGGATAAAATCGCACTATCCCGTTTAATTTCCGAGGTATTTTCAGAAAATTAACATTTTTGTCATTTTTTTCTTTTAATATCTCGAAGAATAAACGAGATAGCTCAATTTTCAATGAAACCCTTTTTGTACAGAATTGTTCAAGAGTTACAAAAAAAAGTCTGAATGAAAATTTTTTTATCTCGTATAGTTTCTTAGATAATCACGTATTAATGATGGAGAAAATAAGTAAATTTTCCTTTTTTTCTTCAAATTTCGAAATTCAAATGATAAAAATATTAATTTTCCCGTGAATTATTATCTCATTGATGTTCTTAATCGAATAACTTTACAAAGTGCAAAGGAAATGGATATTTAGATAACTCCAAACACTCATCTTCCTAGTTAATTATTAATATGTGAAAGAGAATAATAACAGAACAAAATTAATTAAAAGACGCCATCATCTCCACATTCTCCAACTCTCTACTTCCAACTTCCCCACTTCATTACTCCGTGACATTACAACTTTACTTCTAAACTTCAACACTCCAGTATCTTACAGCTTCATTTCACTTTTTCGAGTTTATAAAAATTCAAGAGACATCAAAACTTCTGAGAATTCGAGGTAAAATCGAGATAGAAATTCAAGAAGTGCGTTATTTCAATAGCGAGATATATTCTGATGGGTATCTGAACTAAGAGCACCTCATTTTGATGGTGCTTAAAATAGTAGCGTTGAAGAAAACATTTGAATCATTCGATAAAGATGAACATACAAGAGTTCAAGTTTAAGTTTGCGATTATTGGCGCGTGAATATCTCGGGAACTAAGCAACATAGCGAAAATTTTCATTCAAACCGTCATTAAAAGGAATTTTGCTATCTCGATTAGTTTCTGAGATATTCCTGAAGACTGAATAATTCAATTTTTGCATCAAACAGTTTTGTTTTCGAAATATATGGGAAAATAGCGAAACTCAATCACGATCATAACTCAAGATGAACCATAATATCCAAATGTTGACTAATTCTTCAAATTATTAGAAAACACGAATTTTTTAACGTTTATCAACTTGATTTGACGTTTATAAAAGTCAGTTTGATATTCATCTTCATTCAAAATGTGTTTGATCCATACTCAACTTCAGCTTGAATCAAACCATACACCAACATCTTGGCCATATTGAAAACTTTTTGTTGTTGTAAAGCTCCAAAAAAGATGTCCAACAAAAATTTCGATATCTCCCTTAAATTCAGTGATATACTGTAAAAACAAGTGCCAAGAAAAATAAAACTCATTCACTTTATTTATATTCTAGCAAAATACACTGAAGATGTAATCAAAATAATAGAAGACAAATATACGGAAAGAAAGCGCCCGCAGAAATTCACCGTACAAACTTTCATCAATAACAATGAAATGACAAAATATTATTCTCTTCACAATTTGAATTGAATTTGAAACAATGTTAATTTCAATTTTACATTGTTCATTCTTTAAGTAACAGAGATACTATTAGTAAATTGGCATTTGTAGTCTATATATATATATATATCCTAGCAAACATCGTTTCTATGTTGGCTTAACTTTGTCTACAAATAGTGGGTGATAAAGGAGAAACAAAAGAAAAAGAAAAAGTAATAGGTACCAACAGTAGACAGGATGAAACAGAGAAACGTGATCCAAAGTGAGAGTGTTGGGGTGGCTGGGCTTGTTGCAACTCTGCACCGCACACTTGGTCTTTCTATCTATCTATCTATCTCTCTCTCTTTTTCTCTGTCTCTGTCGGGTACTCACAAAAAGCGTCTGAGCCACTCGTACAGTGAATACTTGACATAGACAAATAAAATAGAGAGAAAAGAAGAGGTCTGAATTTCACTCTCTTCGCCTCAATGATGAAAAATAAAAGAGACAAGTCTTTCACACTCTTTTTATCTCACTGGCTGAGATAGAGACGGGTAAATTGAAGTGACTGGTGAGGTAATTTCATTGAATAGAAGTACTAATTAATTCATTTTATTTATTGGAAATTATGGAAATATTTTGTGATAATAAAATCATGGAAAATTCAGTGGTAAAGAAGTGAATAAGAGATAGATATCCTTTTTTTTTTTTACTGATTCTCGATGGAATATCTCGGAATTGGAGCGAGATAGAAGAATTTTTATAGAAGGTTAGACGAGCTATGAAAAAATTTTCTTACGAAAAAAATTTACCGTTTTTTAAAATAAATTTTGAAATATTTCAAAAAAAAGTGAAAAATACACGAAATTTTTTTTACAGATTCTTCTTGCAATATCTCTGAAACGATTGCATTCAGGGGAAAATGTCAGGAGACCTTTTTTGTAGGAAAATTCAAGGGCTACAAAAAAGGTCTCCTGATGAATTCCCCTAAACTCAATAATTTGGGAGATCCTTTTAAAATAAGTCTGTCAAATGATTTTTTTTTTATTTAATATTTTTATTTTTAGTAATTGATGAACAGGGAATATTATTCAATTCATCGCAGATTTTCTCGAAAATATCTCCAAAATGAGTAGATTGAGGAAAAAATGTGCAAAAAGAGTCCAAAAAAAAGCATCCTGATAAATTCTCCTAAATCCAATTCTTCCCGGAATATATTTCCAAAATAATGCAAAATAATCCTTTTTTCAATTGAATAAATTCAAAATATAATCTGTATGAGTAATTAACACATCAGCATCAGCCACATGAACATTCAGGACCCCCTGCCTTTGATTGCACTCGCACAGTACATAAATACATGTTAGTGGCAGAATGAAAATGTGTCGGCTATTTACGCTGAGCAATATGTTAGCAAGTATGACATTAAGGACATCTGCAGACGGTTAAAATAGTGGTGAAACAGTTTGGCATAGGTATGAGAGGGTATCCTAGAAAATACCTTTGGCCTGAGGGCACACTCCTGTACCATGAGATTGCATTACTGGTTGTACGTAGTCGATATTGGCCGATACCATCAGCGAATTGGTCTGGGTGCAACGTCAGCACAATCCCCTTTTACTCTACATATACTGTCTGCACAAAATTTACCAGCTATGCATGGTTACTACTATTTATCGATATTTTTACATGAAAATTATACTGCACGAAATTTTCATCCACTTTCAATGATAATTATGTCAGTATGAAAACTCAATTTATTAATGTATTATAGTGAGTATGTAGTGAAATAGGTGGAGGGGGGGGGGGGGGGGGGGAGGTGTGGATAATTTGAGAAATTCAGAGGTGGCTTTATTCTTGAGTGGGTTTAGGCGAGACAATGACAAAATACCTTTTTTTGTAGAGAATTAAGTAAAAATATGAGAAAATATGATTTTAATGATTAATAAAAAAAAATGGATTTTAGGGGAAGAGTTCAGAGCAAAATGGGATATCCGAGAGATTACATCATATTTTATCCTATCATACTATTTTGCCCAATTTTTTTTTCTAAACTGAACCATGATTTAATGGGAATTTTGAAAAAAATGAAATAAAATGTGTTTTTCACAATTAATTTAAAAAAAATTAGATTCTAGGGAAGACTTTTGGGGTGAAATGAGATGTGATATAGAATACATCCCGTTTTACCCCATTATACCATTTTGGCCCAATTATCCTGACTCGAATCATTTAATTATTTAACGTGAATTAAAAAAAAATGTCAAATAAGACGAGTTAATGAATTTTTTTTCAATTTTTTATAGGATTCTCAGAAACTAGGGGAATCAACGCAACTTTCAGAATTACCTCTTTTGTAACTCTTGAAATTTCCTACAAAAGGGATTCCTGATGGATTTTCATGAAGCTAGCCGCTTACAGAAATATTTGGACAATAAGTCAAAAATACGGAAAAATATGATTTTTACAATTAATTTTCTGAAAAAAAGATTCTATCGGAGAATTTTTGAGCAGAATGAGGTATCATATAGAATAGATCCCGTTGTGCCCCATCATACCCCTAATTTTTCAAATCTGAAACATGATTTAATGGGAATTTAAAAGAAAATTGTAAAATAGGAAATCATGATTAATTTCTGTAATTATTCTGTCTCTAATATCACGGAAACTAAACGATAGCACAGTTTAAAAAAAAAAATTCCTTTTGTGAGCTCTTGAAATTCTCTATTCCCCAAAAATACATATCGAAAAATCAATGTATCCCATTTTAATAACGAAAAATTCTGTTTTTCTTGCCTCGAGTTTCCAAATATTTTTGTTTGTTCATGGAATCGAGAACTTCTCGATACTGCATATGAAGAGTGATAAAAAAATATTATTTAGCTTTTATTTTTTTTTCTGCCGAGTTCATAAATGCATGGAAGAATATTTAAGAAATGTCATAACGCTGGAAAGTTTCTGGTTCTATTCACATCATGTGCGCGTTTACTACAAAGCAAATTCTGACGCAATAGTGTTGAAAAAAAAAAAGCAACATATCTGTCTCTTACACACGAGCACTCATTTATTCGCTGCATATTTGAAAAATAACTGAAATTCAATCTATTCTTCGATGAAAAAAATATGAGCAAAAAAGTGCAATAATAAAAGTTGACATAAAAAAAAAAACAAGTGAAATTTTCAAGAAATATAAAATGAAAAAATTGCATTTTTTTTTAGTTTTCACGAGATTTATTAAAAATTCCACTAGCAATATTTTTTTTTAAAGGCAATAAATAATAGTTTGACCACACCAATTTTTCACGATCAAAAGAAAAACGTGAAATATTCTTTAACTGATATTGTTTGGGGGAGGTGAAAAAGTTGAAGAGTTATTTCACAAGAGGGACTATGAAATATTGTCGTATTGGGATGAGAGAACGTTAAGAGACCTCTCACAATTGAGACATCAATTTTACAGGCATTGAATTTCTAGCAGAGTATTAATCTTCAGTGAAGATACTTCAGTATCGAACAATTGAATTTATTGGATAAAAATTCATTTGTTTTTTTTCTTTTTAATACGATTAATCAAGAGAACTCGCGAATTATTAATTTTAGGAATTAAAAAAAAATTATTGAATAGTTTGAAGAAATTTGTGCAGATGACATTAAGAATATCTCCGAAATGATCTAGAGGAAAATTTCAGTAGACCTTTTTTGTAGAGAATTTCAAGAGCTACAAAAAATGTTTCTTGATAAATTCTCGTAAATCCAACAGTTTTCAGGATATTCGTAAAATTATCTGCTGCTATCAAAAAAACTAAAAAAATTAAAATTTCATTAAAAAAAAAACCAATGAATCCTTCTGCATTTTATAATTTGTTATGATTATTTAATTGTACAAAATCAACAATTCAGAGCTGGTAACGCGAGAATAATTGTAATTAAACATTGAAATGAATTAACTGAACAATAACACGTATTTCAAATATTATTATTGAATCGATGAAATAAATTGAAGTACAGTATGTTAAATCAGTTCATTTGAATGTGTGTTAGCACAACAGATTTTTACAGAATCAATCGTTTTATCGGTCTTTCAGTGTTATTGAAGCGCTTACTCATAAAACGAAAGTTGATAAAAAAAAAAAAAAATTGAATGAATCCAAGTAAAGCGAGTGCAGTTACATAAATATTCAGAAAGCGTGTGGCATTCGCTGATCGAATTAGCCAGCGAGTTTTCAATATTTGTTACTCATGCTCTCGATAGATACGAACAATGTATCCCAGGCATTTTAATGAAAAATAAAATTCCTATAAAATTTGTCAAACTGCGAGGACATGAACGAGTAACATTGTCCAACGATTTTGTTAGTACGAACAAACGTGAAAACAATTTATTTACGTTGAATTTTTTTAGCCACAATATATCACACGGAAAATGGACATTTTAATGAAAACAATGTGAGATTGATTTTTTTCTAAATGAGTTCATTGAAAAGTTGAAAAAAAGCAGAAAAAAATTGATTCAGTAAAAAAAAAATACGAAAATTTCATTTTTTCTTCCAATTTTTCAAAAATATCTAGGAAACTAAGCGAGATAAAGCAGTTTTACGCTAATCCTATTTTTCAGCCAATTTCAAGAGGTACAAAAAAGGATTGGGGTGAAATTGCTCTATCTCGCTTAGTTTCCTAGATCCTTTTCCAAAAAGATCAAGGCAAAAAATCAAGTTTTCCTAATTTTTCCATTTTTGCTACTGAATTTTGCTATTAGCACACTTTTCCTCAAGTATCTCAGAAACGAGTGAGTTTATCGAAAAAAAGTCAAGATACCTTTTTTATAGAGAATTAAATTCTCCACAAAAAAGGTATCTTGACATTTTTCGATAAACCCACTCGCCTTTAAGATACTCTCAAAACAATCCTAAAAAGCTCAGTTTTCCTCCAATTCACTGAATTTTATCACCACTCCACTGCTCATTATTTCACTCCCACATTCTTCCACATCCATCCAGAGGCACTGAACCAGAACATTGTCCAACGATTTTCCCCAGTTGAAAATCCCCAAACACTTTATTTGCATTGAATTTCTTCTATCCAATATTGAACTTCATTCAATTGAATGTGCAGAATTTTACAGCCGTCCAATTTCTGATCATCAAATATGGCGCAAAAATGAAGAAAAAAAGGGACAATATGAATGCGCAAGAGTAAAGAGGAAGTGAAAGAATCGTCGAACACACATTGGGATAATGCTCTTCGTGATATGAATTTTCCTCTGGAATATATGCAGAAGAGGCTGAGAGCAAAAGCTTTGGAATTCAGAGCTGAGTCATACATTATGATGATAGTGGGCAAATTTGCCTGGGTGAGATTTCAAAATTTACACAAACAGAGAATTAATTACCATAACCAATAATAATTAACAAAAATTGTGTACATCAAAAAGCAACTGCCATTAGCATTTTTTCCTCATTAATATTACTCTCTCATTTTTTGATGTATATTCATAGAGTGTGGACATTATTTTTTTTATTACAGTCATTAAATTCTACAAATAGAAACAGCACTGGTTGATTTTATTGTACTTATCTCCGAGGCGAGTGGATTTAGAAAAAAATATGAAGAAACCTTTTTTGTAGAGAATTTCGAAAGCTACAAAAAAGATCTCTTGATAAATTCTCGTAAATCCAATAGTTTCTGAGATCCTTTCCAAATAAACCTCATATGAAAAGTAAATTATTTTTAAAAAATCGAATAAAAACTTTTTTTTATGCATTTTTTGCAAATATCAACAAATTTTATGGCAAGAGCTACAAAAAAAGGTTTTTTCATAAATTTTTATGAATTTGATAATATCTGTAATATTTTCACAATAGAATTAAATAAAATTTTCGTTGTCCATGTTTTTGCGAATATTTTCAAAATAAATAAATTTATCAAAAAAAATTTAAGAGACTTTTTTTGTAAAAAAATTGGAAATTTCTACAAAAAAAAGGGTTTGTTCATAAATTCTAGTGAGCCCAATAAATTCCAAAATATACGTGAAATTATAAAAAATTCAACAAATTGATAAATGGAACGATTCACTCTTTAAATAATCAATAATAATTTTCAAAATTTTGTGCATGAAAAAGCCACTATTAGCATTACTTTCCTCATTAACATCACTCTCTCATTTTTGGATAAATATTTTAGCAAAACAGGCATTATTTTTTCATAGCAGCCATTAAGTTCAACAAACGGAAAACATCACTGAGCTGGTACTAGTCTAACCCAGTAGATCTCGGGTAAAATGACATGGCGCCCATGTACAAAGGGATTTAATTAGGAAAGTACGGTACTTTCCACTCCAGAAACGCCCCAGATGAGTTACCAAAGACTAACTAATTAATGAAAGCATACATGGAGAAATTTTAGTCCAAAAATTTACAATTTCTTTGATTAAGTGATAGTGCAGAATTACTTTGCATTCCAAAAGACGAGTCCTCGGAAGCGATGATGATTAAATGAGGAAAAATGTTTTTTTTTCCTTATTTGTTCATTAGCTCTTTTTTTCGCATTTTTCATGTTTTTTTAAATCAAATTCAGGAATGGAGAATAAAACAGGAAAAATCGACTCATTTTCGTGATTTTTCACAATGGAAAATCTTGGAAATTAAGCGAGATATTCTATTTTTTTACCCTAATCCTTTTTCATTAGAAAATTTCGAAAGCTACAGAAAAGGATTAGGACAAAAAAGGCGTATCTCTGTTAGTTTCTGAGATATTCGCTGTGAATTAATTTATTAATTAAGGGAGAAATTCCCAATTTGTGTAGAACCCGCTTCAAAGCCAACGAATTTGTCCACAAATTGGCAAAGTTCTACATGAACTGGAAATTTCTTCCTTAATTAATTATTTTTTTTTTTTAGAGTGTTTTGGAAAATTAATGGAGATACGTCTTTTTCGTACAATTTTTTTTCTGCAGCTCTTGAAATTCTCCAATAAAGAGAGGATTAGGTCTTGCTTCCGTAAAAAAATCTCTCGGAATGAAAATCCCGAAGAAAATTCCCCTTCTAAAAATCTCATTTTCAAAAATTTTCATAAAAAATCTCCTCTCTGGGAGAGAAAAAGGATTTTCACAAGGTAAATTACAAGAATTTCCACAAAATTATGAAATACAAATTATATAATTACAAAAATTTCACTTTGCTGGAGAAGGTTCACATCACTTGCAACTCAGGAAAGAAACAATTCAATAATTTTATTAAATTGTGAAAACATCAATATATATTTATAATGAAATATGGAATATTTCACATCTAGAATTAAAAGCAGAAAATTACATCACGCCAAGTAACTAAGTTCTTTAAAATTATTATAACTCAATAAATTAATATGAAAATATGAGGATTTTAGAAGAGAGGAATTTTTTCCGAAGAAATTTATTTTGAAGATATTTTTGAAAAGAAGAATGTAATCGGATAATTATCTCCAGAAAATTCTCTCCGAGCTGCAAAAATCCGTCCACTTTAGAAACAGAGTGGCATAAGTGCTATACATTCTCATAGCACTTACGTCACTTTTTTTCTTAAAGTGGCGAATTAGAAATTATTGGAGAAGAAAACAAGACTTCTGCTTCACGAACACAGAAAAATTATTTCTCGATATAATTATCTAGAAATGGCAATTAAAAGCTGAATATTATGTGTTTTCATCTTTTTCCTTATCATTTCTTCAACTAGAAGGAGGAAAAAAAATAGAGAAAATTGAAAGACAATTGGAATGTGTTTTTGCATCAATCGAAGCTAATTGCCTAAAGTTGTTGATAATTTATCAAAGAGCAATGGAAAATGTTTCTCTCATCTCTCTATTACCAAAGGAACTCCTACGTAAAATGATAGAGAATTTTTTTATTCAATAAATATTTTAAAAGTTCAAACAAAGGAAAATTGAAATATTCATCAGAATTCAGTCAATTTGAAATTTCCCCATAGTTTAATCCTCGAAAATTGTTCTAACCATTGGAAATATTCCATGATATGTGAAATTTGATCTAAAGTCACAGGTCAAATTTACACATTCAAAGGAAATTGTTTTATGAATAAATATAAATGCTGAAAATTTGCGGACATGAAAAAACCTGTTGATCACATTTTTTGATTAATTTGAAATTCAAAGCCCTTTGAAATTTCCTCTTCAAAGTAGAGATATTGAAAATCAAATGGATATATATGGGTATTTAATTGTCAATTTTTTTTCAATAGTCTACTCTGAATTTTCATTTAATTTTTTTTTCAAATGAAAAAAAAAACACAATAAATTTGGACAAGTGGGATCAAATAAATATTGCGATAGAACGCTTCGAGATGGAATTTTTCCATTGATTTCATTGAAAAACAGGGGAAAGTGACACAATTCATATTGGTAATTAAAAAAAAATTGAGTATTTTGACTGAAGAGTGGAAACGAAAATTTTCAGTTTTTTGGGAATTTCCCAGGTTATAACTATTGTACTGCAAAAAATAGATCACCAGGTTGACAGCGAAGTTAGTCTTCATTGAGTCACGTGATTTCAAATTAATTTTCCATTATTTTTTCAAAGAGTTATAAGGACGAAAGCGGTATTTTCTTCGAGAAAAGTGATAATTTTCCCAAAAATCGAAAAAAAAAATAGTTAAAAATCACATGAATCGATGAGAAATGATTTGAATCTTCCTTTGATCATTGAGTTTGAGTTCTTCAAATCTTGAAGCCAATGATTTCCCCAAAAATCTGAGAATTTTCAAAAAAAAAAAAGATTAACATTTTAATTTTCAGCGAAATCAGTCGAATTTTCGAAAAAATTCATAAAATTTCCTCGGCTTTTCAATGAAATTTCTTTTAAAAAAAAAATAGCAGGATTTTATCGAACTGCGACAATCGATATCGAATAGATCCAAAAATCCCATAACGCCTAAATTTCATTTGTTGACGAGTTGCGCGGTATATTCAAAATACAAAATATCTGTTGGTAAGAACAATTAGAGCTACCCTCTCGCATTTAGGTTCAATAATTACCTAAACGCAAATGAATAACTCTGAAATGTTCTGTCCTAAAATATTGTGCATAATATGTTACATTTCATCCCATTAATAGAAACAACCATTTTTAATTCACAAAATGAAAATTTTTTTTTTCTATTTTGGAAAATGATGACGAATGAAAAAATTCATAAATATTGGTTGGGTTATATAAAAGCAAATTCGCGAGAAGCGCACGAAGTTCGCGTTATAATCTAGTTCATTAGAAAATACTTCATATAAACTCCTTCCCTTAATTTCGCCCCTTTTCCTTCCCTTAAAACCGCAAATCTTGATAAAAATAAATAAAAAAACCGCAAATCTGATTTGTCCAATTTTTCCTCCAGTTCCGCAACAAAAATAAAAACTCCCCCCCCCCCCCCCCCCCCACTTTCTCTCGCGATTTCCCAAATATTTCCCTCAATATCTACCATAATTCCCCTGGAATCTCTGCTGCTTCCGTTAAAATCCAGAGCCATTAAAAGAAACCTACAGATAGAAATACCGTAAAAGCTCCGAGAGTTTTCAATCCAGATTCTAAACCCACTATTCTCCGTCCAGAAACAGATTTACGACTTTGTCGCGATTGAATTATCGAAGGCAAAACGTTCTACATCGTCCGACTGTCGCCTCTCCGATAATCTCATCCCCCCTCCTCCCCCCTCTCCACTTCTGAATCGATCGTTTTGTCAATTGAATCAAGTGGAAAAGAAAGAAATAACAGTTAAAAAAAAAATTGAAATAAAACTGAAGCGATGAGAGATTGGGCGGGAATTCAATTTATTCATTTTGCAGGGAGGAGCGTCTATGGAAAATAAATGCCAGTAAAATAACACATTGCGCTGATTTTACTCTTCACCTCTCGAGCTGCAAAAAAAATGCGGAAATTAAAAAAAAAAAGAGGAGAAAATATGAATGCCATTGAGTATCGATAGAGATCGTTTCGCCACAAAGAAAGTGGGAGAGAACACCAATCTGCTCTCTCATCTCAGACTACCAAAGAGCCCAACACAAAAAACCTACAAATTGGGTATCTTCCTTTTAACGTTTTTTTTCTATCTATTATTTTTCTTTCTTCTTCATCGTAGCCAGAAGCCAATTCTTCGAGGCTTCTCTTGTAAAATAGAATTCATAGATTCATGAAGAGGAGAGCTTGAGAAAAAAATTTCTTACACTTTGTGCAGTGGTGAAAAATTGAAGAGAAGATGAAAGAAACTCGTCAATATTCATTAAATAAAACTGTAATTAAACAGGATATAACGAGGTAAGAATTGTTGAATTTGATGGAAAAAAATTTCATTTTTTCAAAAATTTGGGAAAAAGTGAAAATTGTAGGATATTTTTGTTCTGCGAATATCTTTGAATTTTTCTTCATTCTTTCATTTATATCTTTGAATTGAGTGGATTGAGGAAGAATTGTCAAAAGACTTTGTTTTGTCTCTCTCTTAAAATTCTCTACAAAAAAGGTTTTAACATTTTTGCCTAAACCCAATAATTTTCAGGATATTTGCAAAATAAGGAAAAAAAATGAGAAAATGAACGATCTTTTTTTTTTTTAATTTCCTTGAGAATCTTTGAATTAAGTGGATTTACGAAAAATGATCAAAAATCCTTTTTTTGTATAGTATTTCAAAATCTACAAAAAATATCTCTTGATAAATTTTTTAATTTAATTTTAAAAAATTGATTTCATTTTCTCATCAGACTTTTCAAAAATCTCGGAAAATAAGAGAGATCGAGCGATTTGCCACCCCCAAAAAAATGATTCGTGCCAAATCGCTTCATCTCCCTTATTTTCCAAAAAATATTAATTAAAAAACTGATTAAATAAAATTAATTCATCCGAGAACTTTATAATCGTAAAATCCCGACTATTAATCAAATAAATCGCATTAATTAAATAAACCCCAATATTAATTAAATAAACCATAATTAAACATGACATACCGAGATAAGTGCTGTTGGTAATCACCCAGAATAGTTTGAGCGGATCAACCATTAAACCACATTTATCACAACATCAATAAAACCATTAAACACCACGTATTTCATCTGCCCCAATAGTATCCAGTCCCAAATAGACTAAAAAAACACTAATAAACACAAATGAGTGAACTCTAAATTTAATCCTGAAGTTTATAAAATATTTAAATTTTCACTTAATAAAATTTAAAAAAAACACTAGTCTCACCCCAAAACTTTCGAGTATCTCACTGTTTTCTCTAACTTTTTAGCACCAAAACACAGTAATGCAAATTCTCAAAAGGCACATTCGTGTACACACACACACACACACACACCCACAAGTACACAAGAGCACGATACAATAAAGCACAATTTAAATTTGACTAGTTTCAAGTGTGAAGAGCTTTTGAATTATTTGAAAATCCCTTTACACAGCTGAAATACACACAATTCAAACTTTCGTCCACCTGTGTCTGGCCTTTTTTATTTTTATTTCTTATTTTTATCGAGTGTGTGAAGAGGAATGCACGTTTATTTTTTTTTTTTTTTCGAAGAACAATGGGGGTGAGAGTGGGTGGAGGGGGAGGGATATACAGAGATTGAGGCTTTGAATGGGGTTTCGAGTGGCAAACGGGCGCAAAACACGAGAGATCAGAGGCTCCACAGACTTGGAGATAGACAAGAGCAGACGATCGGTTGGCGCGGGCGTTGGGGCTGAATCTACGTGGGTAAGTACGAGAGTGGTGGGTTGTCCAGTGATAAAAGCATCCCCTCCTCCTCCTCTACCTCCTCCTCATCCTCTTCCCTCCTATTGCCATACCACCCCCCGCCACAAGGAGTACAGTCGAAGATTTGCGCAGCCGCGTGAAATCAGTCGCTGGCGCACAATCCACCCCTCAGTCAATATACTGTGTCACCACGAGGTAGGATAGTGTTATGGGATATATGTGGCAAGGGGAATGGGGATAAAAATAAGAAGATAGGTGCCAGTGGTCCACAGAGAGGGGGGGAGGGGGAGGGGTGACTAACTGGCTACACTGAAAACAATATTCAATTTAATTTGGAGGAGTGGACACTTCGGGGGGGTAATAATTCTTGGAATTTTGGGGGGGAGGGAGAGAGGGATTAAGTGGTTGGGTGAATTCTGGTAGATAAGGCGCAGTAATTAGGAAACATTTGAAAAAAATTGGGAAAGTGGTGGGGGATGTCTGGATTGTTGGGGAATTTTTGGGAAAGGGGTTGAGGGTGAAAAAAATTGTTTTTTGGGGTTGAGAAATTTTGTTTTTAGAAATTCAGTTTTTTTACGGGATTAGTCTTATGGGGATATCTTGGGAAATAAGAGGGGTAGGGGCAATTCTGTGGAGAATAGGTCTGAATGAGAATTTTGCTATCTCGTTTAGTTATCGAGATATTTGCGATAAAATGAACAACAAGAAAATGGAGCTAATTGTGATGTTTTTAGTAAAAGTGGAGTAATTAGAGGGAAAAATTAGGGAAAAATTGGGTAAATGCCAGAGAATGTCTATATTGTTTGGGAATTTTTTGGGATTTTTTTAGAAAGGTTTTCATTATTTAAAAATTCTTTTTCATCATTGAGAAATTTTGATTTTAGAGATTCTGTTCTTTTTCCATATTAGCTCTTGAAATTCTCTTTAAAAAAATCTAAATGAAAATTTTTCTATCTCGTTTATTTTCCAAGATACTCACAATAAAGTGAACGATAAAAAAAAAGAAGTTATTTCGATCACTCGAAATTTCGAGATTTAATTGATAATTTTAATAATTTTGATATTTTTCGTAAACCGTTCTCCTTGAAATTTTTACTCATTCCTCAAATTTTCTTCGTTGAATTGACTCCTAGTTTTCATTCACCACAAATGACTCCCTTTGACACGCACTCAAACTCCCTTTGTCGCAACATAAATGACTAGAGTCGCTTGTAACTTCCTTTGTAATAGTTTCAAAGGCCAAGTATAACACACGTTTTCATCTTGACTCCCATAAAATAAACAGAGAGAATGAAAATAAATGTTTATTAAATATTCATGAGTAAAGTAGGTAAATAAGCATTTCATTTTCATTATTCTCTCTGACATTTGTATTCTACATTTGATTTGAAATTTTCCTCGAGTAGAATTTTCAAAATGTAAGAGATTAAATGACTAAAGTTCTTCAGTGAATTCAATTCAGTAAATTGTCGCTGTTAATTGCAACAGCGATAATTATTGAGCTTGAAAACTTGGAAAATAATTAAAGTAAAACCTCGAGAGAGAGAGAGAGAGAGAAAGAGAGAGAGAAATTTTACGATATTCTCATTCATGAAATTTCACATTTCTTGTTTACTTCACTGATTGGTTTTTCCTAGTTTATCTTCAATTCTTTTATTTGCATATGAAAATGTTTTTCTTGTTTCAGATAGCATCTCAGATATTTCATGGACTCAACAAATTGTGTAGGAAAGAGGTAGAGCAGAGTAAATCGAATATCTCGGAAATGAATGAAGCTCCGCTCTTTTTATCCAATTTCTTTTCTATAGAAAACTTCACGATTTGCAAAAAAAGCATTTTCAATTTTTTTTTTTTACTTTTTTAAAGAATATCTCGGAAATTAATTCAAATATACGTTTTTCGCCTGAATCTTTTGCAGAGAATCTATTTTCCAAGATATTTACAAAAAAATAAATGGAAAAAAATTGAGTTTTTCTGTTTTAAAAAATAAAATCAATAATTTTTGATTTTTTTGAAGAATTTTTCCATGACTTATCTCAAAAATATCTCGAAAACTGATGGAGATAAGTCCTTTTTCTCTTAATTCTTCTTTGTGGAAAATTTTCAAGAGCTATAAGCAAAGATTAGGGGGAAATTGCTCTATTTCTCTCATTTTCCGAAATATTTACTAAAAATTATTGGCAAAAATCGACTTTCTGTTTTATTCCTTTTTACATTTTTCGGGGAAAATCTTGAAAAATTATGGAGATACGCCTTTTTTGTGCCCTAATTTCTTTTTGTAGAGAATTTCAAGGTCTAAAAAGAAGTATTGGAGCAAAGTTGCCCTATTTTGTTTAATTATCGAGATATTCTCAAAAAAAATTGATAAAATCAATAATTCTTGACTTTTTTTTAGATTTTTTTTCATAACTTTTTTTTTTTAGAATATATCAGGAATATATGGAGATACACTTTTTTTTATTCTAGCCCTTCTTTGTAGTTCTCGAAATTTTCTACAAAAAATGATTAAAATAAAAAGGGCATACCTCCACTAATTTCCAAGATTCTCTCAAAAAAACAGAAAAAAAAAATCTAAAAAAAATGTGATGAAAAGTGTTTTTTTTTCCATTAAAATTGTGGTAATCCCACAATATTCGAGAGTGAATGCAGTAATTCGAGTAACTCAGAATAAGAGAACTCAGTAATTGGTAATTAGTCAGATAAATTAAAATATACAAATTCAGAATAACGAGAGAAAATTGCAGAGAAACTCCTGAATAAAATTAATCGAAATGAAAAAAAAAAAATTCATGGACAAAAAAAAATGATGTTGAAGGATAATTCTAGTGTCGAGTGTTTTCATGTTGTGTTTTGTCAGAACAGTATTTAGGCAAATGTTTGAGGGGGTATAGCCCTCGAAATATGTCAAAAGCATAGCCACTGTGCAAACGTAACTCGTTTAATGTCACGTGAAATTCACGAAAATTTATGGTCATGTGTCATATATTTCGTTAAATTCTCCACAAATTCTGTCTCATTCTATCGGTGAAAATTCTCTCTATATATATATATATCTCTCTCTCTCTCTCTCAATTCCACAATTCCCCTGCTGATTCATACACAGCTAGCAAGCTGTCAACATGGGCTTTATACCGGACATTCACTACCTCCATGCTGTTAATGAGCAATGTCAAAATACTGTATCCGTAATTAGCGTGAAAATTAATTATTCAAAGTGGAGTAATCACGGCTGTGTACAGACGTGTGTAAGATTTAAAAGCTTTGGCGTTTATTGTGATTAATGTTAATCAAAAATTTCGAGTTAAATGAACAAAATATTTTTTCGGCTTTGTTCAAGAAAGAATCAATGAAGAGAAAAATAATATTCTTCTTTTGTTAATATCTTTGAATTGAAAGGATTCATCAGAAATTGTCAAGAAACATTTCTTTTTCTGTACAGAAAAGGTCTTTTGATGAATTCTCTTGAACCTCATAAGTCTTGAAAATACTAGAAAAATTTAAAAAAATTGGATTTTTCATTTCTCCTTAAATATCTTTAAAGCGAGTGATTTTAGGGGAAAATGTGAAAAGACTTCTTTTTTGTAGAGAATTTGATTCTCTGCAAAAAAAGGTTTCTTGGTGAATTCTCCTAAGTCTCATAATTTTTTGAATATTCTCAAAATTGAAAGAAAAACTCGGAATTTCGGTCTTTACGACTTCGAAAATGAATATTTAATGTTTAATGTTTAATGTTTATTCTTAAAAACTGTAGGCGAGCAAAGTTGCGTTAGCAAAGTTCTTCTATAAAAATTCCAGAAAATTTACATATCTCTTATAAGAATTTCAAAATTTCTTTATCCATTTTGCTGCGATTTTTCACTTCCTCTTGAAAGTATCTTTAAAGCGAATGGATTGAGAGAGATATGTCAAGAAACTTTTTTTGTGCAGATTTCAAAGAGCTACAAAAAAGGATTTTTGATAAATTCTCCTAAACCCAATGAGTTTCGAGATTTCTATTAAAAAAGAGAAATGAATCGAAATTATTGAAAAATCTAATTTTTCTGGTTTCATGAAGATCTCAGAAACTCGTAAATTTATCAAAAAAACGTCAAGACCCTTTTTATTTGTACAAAATTCAATTTTCTACAAAAAAAAGTCTCTTGATGAATCCTCGTAAACCCCATACGTTCCAAGATCCTACAAAAATAAGCAAAAACTCCACTTTTACCTGTTTTTTCCCTCTTTCCGTTTATTTATTGACTTTATTAATTCCCCTGGAAGTAATCGCATTACGTCCTTCAATATCCATCAAACCTCATCATCCGTCCAAAACAAAAGAATTCCAGTGCATTGGTAGTTTAAACACTGGCCACAGTCTCTCCTGAGACATCGAGGATCAATCAAATACAGTTTGGATTTGTTCGTCATTGCCTAAACGGATTGCATTTGATTCATGAATCCACAAACAAGAGGTTCTGGCATTTCAATTGAGATGGAATTGAGCGTGAGAGTACCCTCAGGATAGTTACTAGCAAGGGAAATGTACCAAATGAGATAAGGTAGGTATCTCAGGAATTCGTGTATACATATCACGTTTATATCAACAATATTGTAAACGTCAATATCAAATTTATCCACTCATGCAGTTAAATTATATCAAACATACACAGAACACAAAATTAGCCTCGTGCGAATTTGTCCTGGGATTCGAGTGGGACTTTAACGATTATGAAAATTAATAGCCAAAGGTAGAAGGCATTATCGCCAGTGAAGAAAAAGTTTGAAATAGTTTATTTTATTGCTTGTATACTTCTTTTTGTCCATTTTTTTTTCTTCTCTTTCTCTTTTTCTCTGTGTTCGATTTTTCTTCGTATTTTTTAACGTTTTGTGGAATGGTAAACCTACTTTGTGAGGGAGAAAGCAAGTTTGGAGGTAAAAATGTAAGTTTCTACGAGCGTTATATTTTTCTTGAGAGAAGCACGAGAAGAAGCTACAGAAGTTCCAGGGAAAAAGGCTAAAAGCAAATTGTTGGAGTTTGGTCATTTTTACCCATTTTCATTCTTTTTTTGGCTGCACAATTTTTCTTTTTGTTTCTCTTAGTTTTCACTCTCTTTCTTCAACAAACTCATGGGAAATGATGATAACGTGCTAATCCATTGTGTACATGCAATCTCGGGTTGAAATAGATGAATCGAGTTTTTTTTTTCGGAGTGATTCTTTTTTTGAGTATATCGAGGAAAGTAAGGGAAATTAGTGATTTAGCAAGAATCATTATTTTCAATTTATCATTTTGTGACATCACTTTAATGACAATTTCGGCCGAACTTAAATGGAGAGAAGGCCCAAATTTGCTTGAGTATTTAAACTACCAACTTATTCAGGTTATATGAGTTGAAACTCATATTATCGCTTGAAGATGGAAATTAAATAATTAAATAAATCAATTAAATTGAAGAATTAAATCAACTTAATTAAAGTCCTTCTTTTTAAATTTCTTGAAATTCTCTACGAAATGGAATTATTAGGGCGAAAAGGGTGTATCTTCATTAGTTTCTGAGATATTCAGTGAGCTTTCAATATTGGTGTTCAGTTTGTAGCTAACATAAGATGCTACAATCGGATCTCAACTGTCAGGAGAGAACTAGGATGGCTTGTCATAGCTAATAGAAGGCTTAACTTAATGGGTCCTTATCTATATAAAGTTATCAATTCGGAAACGACTGGTCTGATAGGTGATGATCTAAAATTTCGAGCACCAAATGCTCTAGAGAGACAATGTCATCGAACAGTTATTGTTGCGTTATTCAGTTGCTGTTATATTATGTGTTCCTCCATCAAGGTGAATAGTATATCAAAGGTCTCTTACACTGAGAAACTTATTCGTTCGGCTGAAACGAGCCTCGTTTACTGTTAACGAATGATAGTTAGAATGGTCACCCAACTAATATTCGTTAATATTTAACGAATGGTTCGTCTAGGGTCTTCGATTTATGCAAGTGGACTCGATAATTCGAATTACCCAAAATGTACCTTTTTTGACGAAAAAATTAATTATCAGGGAAATAATTAAAATAAATTACTTCGACAAGGGAAAACATATCCAAGCAAAAATGACGATTGTATTTGTCTATCGTAGTGCCTCAACTACGAATTCTTTAATAATTAACGAATACGCTGTTGAGTGAATCGGTTCAAGTAATTGAGGGCATCGAATATTCGTTCAATGCAACTAAATCCATGAGTTAACTGTTAACGAATCCTTTCCTCAGTGTATTGTTACAGTTACGGAGTTTTGGAATCAGCTTCCAGATATTACGTATGCTCCCTCACTTTCTACACGGAGAAAAGAAACTCCTAAAAATTATGGAGAATCCTTATTAAGAAGTGTATTTCGACTTGATGGATGATTATTTAAAGGACAATAAAATTTGTTCGTAGAAATTAATTTGACCATCCTCAAAAATTACTGGCCAAGATAGTAAAATTTACTTAACCCAATCAAACTCTAAAATTTAGTAATTTTGCCTTAATTTTCCAATTTTCTTCCCTATAAAATGAACCAAATAAACAGTATGCTACTGGATTACCATTCTGAAACCGTAATTTTCATTAGATTTTTCTCTCCGTATATTTGTCGGCACCTTTGTTTTAAACATCTAATTTCACAGAATTTACTGGATTGAGTCAATTCAACTATTTAATCGGTTTGAATAAACTAAATTCAGTGAATGCACCCACTTTTTCAATAATTTGAAGAAAATATTTGCTAAGAATCAATCAAATCAATATTTGCTTGTTTTCACCTATATTTTTTTTCTCAGTATAGTTTCTACGATTTTCTCATGGAAGGATAATAATCAAATAATTCTTTATTACATTTTTGCTAATAAATTCATTTCCACTCAGATTGAGTCATCAATTCCGCATGCTCTAAATTTAAATTCAATGTTTATTATGTTTGAATGTGAGTGTTTCCAGGGCTCATCGGTTATTCATGCACCAGAGGGAATTCTTGTCAGTGTGATCATGATGTATACAGTTATAATGGAAAGAGCGTAAAGCCTCAGTGATGGAAGTAGTAATGTACATTATTTATATGAAATGATAGCAGTGTAATTTATTAGATATCTGTAATAATAGCGATAAAGTAATCGCTCTCGAACCAAAACGACATATGTTAAAAATATTTTTCATCATGAAAAAAAAATCTCAAAAAATTGAATTAGCAAAAGGGCACAAGTGCTAATGTATAGAATAAAAAGGGCGTATCTCCAGCACTTATACCCTTTTGATATTATCGACTTTTTAAAGCAATTTGCAGTGAATTATGAGAATTATTCATAAAAATAGGAATGAGTACTGAAAATAAGCCCTTTTTATCTTAACAATTTCTTTTGTTAGTAAAAAAAAAAAAGAAGAAAATGCACTTACGCCCTTTTAATTGAAATTGACTTTAATAGTTTGTTTGAAATTGTATTAATTAAAAGTTCTGTCTGTTGTTAGGTTCTAAAATGACAATTAAAATGATTATCATATACTAATGAAAGTTCACACAGTCTTAATGCTATTCTCATGTTCTTGAGAATGAAAATTATGAAAATTGCCTTCAGCCAAAAAATAAAAAGTGTAATGCACTTGTCTACGTTTTGAAATGAAATACAAGTATATTTCATGAATATTTTTCACTCATTCTTCTGAGAAATAATGGCTTTTTAAAAAATGGTAAAAAATAATCTTCTCCCTTTTCGAAAAAAAAAAAAAAAGAAAACTTTACGTCAAATCATAAACATTCTCAAGAAGGGGAAGAAAGAAAAAAAGGCAGTAGAGAATAACATTTTTACATTTATGTGTGTGTGTAGAAAAAGTGTGAAACTGAAAAGTATTTCAATAGTGTAACACACTCGTAAACAAAAAAGTACGAGCATTACATATACGCATATACCAACACAGAAATTTTTTCGTATCTCATGAAACTTGGAGACTTTGTGGCATTTTGCTTTGGTCGAATTGTCTCTTGGGGGAAGGATGTTTCCGTTGTGTTCCACCCAAATAGGGGCAAACCACATACATATATACATAGAGAGAAAGAGAAAGAGAATGAACCCGAATGCTGGCTTGCTTGTGTGTTGCCGTACTGAATTTATCGGTTTCCGCGTCAATGAGCCAAGAAAGAGATCCGGCAAGTGGGAAGAGGGGGGGGGGGGGGGATGAAAGTTGGGTGGCATTTTGGTTAACAAGAGAGAGAGAGAGTTGCTCTGCCGGAAGAAACCAATGAACTCTCATTTCAAATATTTGAGGGAAAAAAACTTATTTTTCTCATTTTCGCTTATTCATTAAGAAAAAAAAATTGGAATTAATTCCGATTTTTTTGTGCAATTTTTTTTTATTTTCTGGAAACTAAGCGAGATAACGCGGGTTTGTCCTGAGCTTTTTTTGCAGAGAATTTCAAGACGTAAAAAAAAGAATTGGGTAGAAAAAAAGGCGTATACTTAGCTTCCGAAATGTTCAATTGAGAATGATTACGATAATGGAAAATTGAATGACGTAATTCTAAAGAAATTCAGAATTATGCAATGATTTTAATTAAATTCCCTTAAATATGATTGAACTGAATTTGTGGAATACTGATGTCAGCAAATAGAATGTAATTCAATATTTGAACTAAACCACGAATTCAAGCATAATGTTATTGCCTAATATTTGTAGTAATACCAAACATGAAATTTACAAATTTCCAATTTCGATGAATTTAGAGAGAAATCGAGTGATGAATTTGATCTATATATTAATTGTGGTTAATTGCAATAGCTTCATCGTCATTCGAGAGCCAATATGTAGGTCTTCACATGGTAGTAGATTTCAAATATGGCGACGATTATTCATTAGGATTCACAATAGTTTCAGAAAATTAGAGTAAAATAGAACATCAAGGCAAAATTCGATACGATATAGGATATAACTAATTTCATTCAATCATAAGTCGTATCATAATTTTTTTTTCAAAAAATTTTATGCAATGAAATAATTTTGAAAATTTAGAAAAAAATCGATTTTGTTTTTGAAAATTTAGAAAAAAATAGATTTTTTTTTTTTTGAAAATTTAGAAAACAATCGAAACATTTCAACTTTTTCCAAATCCTTTGAATCTATTGACGGTCTATTTTGCCCTTACGATCTCTTCCACCCCCACCTTCCTCTTCCCCCCCCCCCCCCCCCCTACGCCCTCATTCCATGAAAAAAAAACCCTAAAATTAGAGGAGAGTGGGGCAAAATGAATCAAGATTTGTTTCTGGATTAAAGCCTTTCCAAAAAAATCTGAAAAAATTCGTGAATATACTCCAACATGTTTCCATCATTCCCTAATTTTTTCAGATTTTTTCAAGCACCTCTTCAACCTAAAAAAACTTCCAATCCATTCTGAACCTATTTTCCATCTTCATCCTTCCGAAAATGTTCTTTTATGAAGAATTTGTGATAAAGGCTATTTTACAGGTATCAATTCGCTCAAAAGCTTCGTCCCCCGAGAGTCTCCGAGATACTCCGAAGAATTAACCTTCCACCATATCCCGTTTCACTCTCTTTACCCGTAAATTCAACACCCAAAACGCTCTCGCGCATATCACAATGGATTAACCCGAGCCATATCACATCAAACGCATCGAACGAGCGGATAATCTCGAAAATTAGAAACTTCAATTAATCCCGTGACATTCTGACGCAAAAAGTACCACGGAAATGTAGCTTAATTTCTAGAGCCTGAATGAGGCTAGTATGCTAATTCTATGGAGAAATGAAATTCATGAGAGAGGGTTAATGTTAATACAAAAGATCCAAGTACATAGAGAGTGACACGTTGGCACTTTGGTTACAAATGCAGTAGAAATGAACAGATGAAAATTCTGAATGTGAAATCGTTAAATAAATTTTGTTGAAATTAAAATTCAAATTGGAGATGAATTAATTTTACGATTGTCGGTCAGTGTCGAAATGAAAATATGGATTTCATAAGTGAACTTATGCATTAAAATAAATTTTGATAATTAATTTTTTAAAAATTTGGAATTTTTTATCGTTGGAAAAAAATGATAATTTTAATAATTATTTTCTTCCGTCTTTTTTTTGGAGATTAGTATAGCAGCACCTTCTTCTGACACTTTAGAGCTAGTTTCTGACAACATAAATCGGAGGCAACACAATACTGTTAGAAAAAAATGGAAATTTCATAGACAATTTGATGGGAATTTTCATAAACGTGATTTTAAATTTCTTTTAATGGAAAGATTGTTATGAAATCTGTGAGTTTCAAAGTAAATTCAAAGGAATCTATAAGTCTTAAGTAGAATTGAGACGAAAATTCTACAACTCACTTGAATTTTCAGCTGAACATGAATATTCAGAATCAAAATGACTTGAATTTTCAAATTTTTCAATGAATTTTCCTATTTTCACTAAATTTTCAAGGAACAATTAAACTGAAATTTACAAATTTCATTGATATCGAGGAGTGAAATTATTTGAAAATCAATGATGTGTTCATTTTTCAATGACGTTATTATTTGAAATGTCAGTAGAAATGTGGCTTGTTAGAAATTTCCGGGGATTTTTCAGGGAAAATTCAGACAGAAATTTTAAACAGTGAACTATTTGCCGATTAAATGTCATTTAATCATTTTAATACGTATTTTTAACGTTTTTTTTCCTTCGACTATTCATCATTAAGTCATTTGCAAATATTCAGCCTTTTTCTAATCACTGCTTTCAAAAACAGTGATTAGAAAAAGGCTAAATATCGGAAAATAATTTAATACGTATTTGTTGCTAAATGAACTCAGCAATTGAACATCAAATAATATATTGCACATTTAAATATAACTTTCAGATTTGCAAAAATTATCAGTTACTGGTAGCTCGGTAACTCGGAAAATTATAAGAATTTTAAAAACTAGAAAAAAAAGTCTTGTCGAAAATTTCGCTATCTTGCTTAGTTTCCGAGAGATTAGACTGGTGACGATCGTAAAAATGAGGCAATTTGCTATCTTCATCTTTTGCTATTTTTTGCAATAAATAGATTCGATCTTTTTCCCACTCCTAATTCCAAAAATGTTAAAATTGTCACTGAAATTGGAATTTTTTCATAAATTTGTAACCAAGGTGCTAACGTCATCCTCTATATTCGATGTAAATGGCTGAAATTCAATAGGAATATTATATTACTCCAGTGATATCGAGGAGAATTCGATATAACCCAAATGCATTAATGCATGAATAATATATTCAATCGATTCTGAATGGGCGGGGAATCGTGATTTGCTGAAAAAAGAAATAATTATCTATCTGGAATATGTAGGGAGGAGTGGGGGAAAAACAAGGGAATTGAATTTTAGTTGGGATTTGTGGAAATTATGTTGGAAAATTCCGTTTTTGCTCGAAAATTCCCATTTTTTGGGGAAAAAGCGACAATGAGAGGAAAAAAAGGAGTAAAAACGATGAGATGAACTGTTTCAATAGTCTCCAACAAATAATTTTCTTCATTTTAACGAAATTTACCTAATTCACCATTTGTTTCATGAGTTCCAAACAATGATTTGTTTCCAACATTCCAAAAAGTTTTTGATTTTAACCAATTTACTAAATTAAACCAATTTTCGATCATTTGAAATAAATATTTGTTATGAAATATCAAAACAATTAATATCATAATTTTTGCTAATATTTTCTTCTCAGGATAATGTTCTGCTTGTTTTAGTGCAGAAACTTGACAACCAGGATACAGGCGAGCTCATTTCCCATTAATTTATGTGATTTTTCATTCATTTTCATCGCTTATTACAGAACATAAAGAGAAAACAACCGATTTTCATCAAATCTTCTATAGTTACTTCAAAAATCGATAAAAATTCATGATAAACCTAGATCAATTGAAAATGAGCTGATTTTGACCCAGTTATCGAGTTTCTCTGCTACAAGCCTCAAAAGCCATGAAAATTCTAAAAAAATCTGGAAAAAGCCTCAAATCTAGATAAAATCAATGTTTGCTATTTTTTCATTTTTTAAGAAAAATCTCGTAAATTAAACGAAATAGTGAAATTTCACTGAAAACCGTTTTTTCCACCTCTTGAAACTCCCCACCAAAACCTGTCCACAGAAATTTCACTACCTCAATTTCGTTATCCAAGATACTCCTCCTAAACAACAATGTCAAAGAAAATGAACATTTCCCTTAAACTCCTCAACTTCTCAGATTCCTCAAAATCTTCAAATAGAATAATCACAAAAAATAATCCCATCTCCCATTTCCTTCAAGACAAAACATAATGGCCTGATATTTCCCAGACAAAAGAAGCTCAAATATCAAAAATTACCAAGATTCATGATCTCCCCTCTAAAGAATTCAAAAATCCCTGCCTGAATAATCAAAAGCTACACTTCAAAACTATAATAATAATAATATCTTCAACAGTAGTTTAAGATACTTATGAAAAGCCTGTTGGCAAAAAAAAAAAAAAGAAGTGCAAGAGAGTTGTACTACTTGTTACTTTGGTATGAAGATGTAAAAGACTACTCCTCGTTGAGTTCAACCGAAACTCTGTGCTCTTTTGCCTATATTCGTGAAAATATTCGAGTCAGTGAATAACCACTAGCACCAAAGGAGAGAACTTGATGTGCCAAGCATGACATGAACGTGTTTTTTTTTTCCTCTACCCTGTCCTTTTCACCTCCCCCCCCCCTTTTTTTTTCCTTTTTTATTCTATCTTGAGGATGGGAATAGAAATACGTCAACAGGAGAGAATGACAGAAGCAGAGGCAACTAGTACTGGTGCAACGACGAGTGAATGCTGCTGGTGAGCAGAAGAGAGTTATTTGGAGTACCAGAAGCTAGTCTGGTGCTTCTATTCCCTGGCTTGCGTGTATTATCCCCCTCGTGCTGCTTTCCTGTCCGGGTTTTCATTCGGGGCCGCAAAGAGAACTCACACATAACACACACACACACATACACGTTCGCGGTCGCGAATTGTGTGTACATTACACACACACACACACACACACACACACACACACACACACACACACACACACACACACACACACACACAAACACGTGCGAGAATTGTGTGTACATTACCAACACACACACTCAGACTGGGGATGAAAAACACACAGGCACATGTACATATAGTCCTATATAGTCACTTTTCATGATCCTATATAGGACTCTCTTTCTCTCATCCACGAGGTACCAACTGAACCCAGCATCCCAACTCTCTACCAAAATTTATAGGTTTCCGTGTCAATAAGCCACTGCGAGCGGTAAGTATGTTGGGGGTTTGTGTGAAATATATATCACGTGACACACTGAAAATGTGCTTTTTTTTTTTGTACGAATTCTTTTAAATTGTAGTCATTTTTACGGGGATTATTGGTCATTTGGATTTTATGGGAAAAAATGAATTGTTTTTCAGGATATTTTGCAACTTTTTGGAGGAAATACGCTCTATTTGGATTAAGGATTTCAACATACGCCTTTTTGCCATTGGAAGTAGGTTTTTTTAGAACGAAAATATGTATCACCTGATACTGAAAATGTGTTTGTACGAATTCTTCAAGATTGTAGTCATTTTTACGGGGATTATTGTCCATTTCGGTTTTACGAATGTTTTTTTTCCTACTTTTTTCTGCACTTTTTGGAGAATATACGGTCTATTTATGTTAAGAATTAAGACATACGCCTTTTTGTCATTGGAAATTTTCTTTAGAACTAAAATATATGTTACGTGAGACTGGAAATGTGTTTTTCTACGAATTCTTTTAAATTGTAATTTTTATGGGGATTATATGTCATTTGGATTTTATGGGAAAAAATGAATTGTTTTTTTCAGATATTTTGCACTTTTCGGAGGAAATACGCTATATTTGTATTAAGGATTTTGACATACGCCCTTTTGCTCATTAAAAATGTATTTTTTGAAACTTTCTGAGATTTTTGTAGTCATTTTCTCGGGGATTATTGTTCATTTAAGTTTTATGGGAAAAAAAGAATTTTTTTCGCACTATCTTTGCATTTTTTGGGGAAATACGCTGTATTTAAATCAAAGGTTTTGACAGACGCCTTTTTGTTAGTGAATAAGCTTTCTTTTAGAGATATTCACTTTGGTTTAATGATGAAGAAATGACATAAATGGCCTCAATGAAATTTTGGTATTTAATTCTTGTGAAATATTCGCAAATAGGAGCGAGATGAAAAAATACACTTTTAGAGTAGAAAAAGAGCTAAAAAAAAGATTCTGATAAAAAATCCCCTATCTCTCTTATTTTCCGAGATATTTCAAGAAATGCATAATTAATAAGTTAAAAAAACAGCAAAAATCTATTTTTTCCAGTTTATTTCTGCGAATTATCTTGAAAATCAAGCGAAATAGCGCTTTTTTCCAGTTGAGATCTTTTTTTTTAGCTCTCATTCTCTACAAAAAAAAAAAGAAATTCCTCACAAAAATTCTTCCAATTCTCCCATTTCCCAAGAGATTCCAGTTCCAATTGAAAATAAAACTCATTCTCTTACCTCCAAAAAAAGACCCCTAAATTAATCACAAATGACCCTAAAATATATTAAACCATGAGATTCCACCAATTTATCAGTCTTCCCCAACCAATCAATTTCCCTAAATCCACACAAGCATTATTTTCCCAACCGTTCAATTGTTAAAAAAGAATACCTTCCCCAAAGAACTGAATAAAAACCCCCGAAACTTCAATCCAAATGAAGATTCTTCATTAAGGCAGTGGGTGTTTATCAGAATGAAAGACTATTTGTTACATCAGCATGAATACAAATCGATTCACTATTCAGTGACTAAACAAAACAGGCACAGGATAACAACATATGTACTGAAAAATATTTTTCCTGTCCATTTGAATTATCTTTTGCAAACATGTATTGGGTAAATTTTGGCAATTGCGTTTAGCTAGGGGATTAATTTTATGGTTTACACAGTTTATGGTTTTTCCGATAATCTGAGCGACTGTATCTGTGGAATAACGTTGTTCCAAATACAATTGCAACCAATCCCTCCCTTCACCCCACCCCCCCCCCCCCCTTTACCTTTTGCAGCAACACTTCTTTCTGCACAGTCAACATGCCCTAAAATCGTACGCAGTTACCAATGCATTGTAACTGATATTTGTTTACAATAGCTTCAGCACAAGTTTTCCTATTGTTAGTTCGTGAAATTTCGTACCAATATTGAATTCAGAGTTCCCCACGTACGAGTTCAAATGGAGAGTGTCGTTTATACTGTTTTACAATGTTCTTTTGTTACTTTATTTGCTTTTCGATAAAAATGCTGCGATGCGTGATTTCAACTTGCTACATTTTCCTCTTTATTCCGATTGTTTTTTTTTTTTTTTTTATAACTTTTTTTGTGTTTTTATCGGAGGAAAAAAAATAGTCAATTGATTTGGGAGAGACACAAGAGGGCGTTTTTTTTTTTTTTTTGTTTCATTCGATTCTGAAGCGAAAGGCTATACTCTCACGGACCAAAGGATATACGATAGGGTTGTTGAGACTAGAGTGATTGATACTGAAGTTTGAATACTTGAAATTGAATAAGTATCAAGTATTCGTGAATGTGGATAGGGGGGAAAGTGGACACTGGGGGGTGTCAATGGGGGTATTGGATTTCAGGGGGAAATTGGAGGATTCAGGGGATGGGAAAATGGGGGGGGGGGGGGAATGAGGGAGAAGTGGGATGGAATTTTTTTGAGGATTTTTTGGAGGAGAGGTAAGGGAATTTTGAGTAAATTCTTGAAAATTGATGGATTTTTAGATTTTTTTTTTTGGTTTTTCAAAAAAAAAAAATTTGAAAATGGTTTTTTGAAAATTTTTGGAATGTGCCAGTTTTCGAGTCAATGTGCGAATTTTCTTTCATTCAAATTGGTCAATTTTATCAAGATTGATAACTTAATTGAATAGAAAAGTTTAAACAGGATTTAACAAAATTCGGGATTTTTTCTTTAATCGAAATTTTAGAAATTAAACGATATCGCGCCATTTAACTCTAATAATCCTCTCTAGTAGTTCTTGAAATTCTCTGCAAAAAGGATTAGGGCAAAATCCTCTGTTTCGTTAATCCTCTGTTTAATTTTTGAGATTGTTAAAAAAAAAATGGCCAAAAAAACCTTTTTTTTATTTAGAGAGGGCAGGGGAATTTCGAAGACACAAGGGAATTCAAAATGTATTTTTGGAAAATTTTAGAGGATTTTTTTCTGGGGATTTTTCTGTTTTTCTTAGAAAAACTGATACTTCATAGAACTTCCCATTTTTAAGTCAATATGCTGGAATTTTCTAATATAAATTGTTAACTTTCACAAAAACGAATGATTCAATTTCATAGAAAAGGTAAAATAAGATAAGATTTTTTTGCTGATTTTCCAAAATTAATATTTAGGAAATTAAGCGAGATAGAGCAATTTTGCCTTCATCCTTCTCTGTAGAAAATTTCAAGAATTACAGAAAAGAAGATGAAATCGTGCTATCTCACTTAGTTTCCAAGATATTTTTAAAAAATGAATGACAAAAAAAAAAAAATTCATAATTTTCCCAGAAAAATGAATTTCCACGTTTTTTCTGCATAAAATAAATTATTGCAAACTCATAGTTGTTGAAAAATCAACAATCTATGGAAAAAAAAATGGGGTCAGCATAAAAAAACATTCTTTTTCATGAAAATAACATAAAATTGAATAAAACGCAGAGTTAGCTCTTTCCTCGAGTTAGAAATGTCCATTACAAAGGCAGAGATGAAGAATTGAATGGGAAAAATTATAATCAAGAAACAGCAAAAGCCACAGGGAATTGATCCGGAAACATATTGACAGCAATAAGTAATTGCCCATGTATTTTCTTCTCTCTATACCTCTTTTCTTCAACTCAGTAGAGTTTATTTTCAAACAGCAATAACATTGTACAGTACTCCCAATAGGAAACCATCTTCTTAGAAACACTCAATTTCCTCTTTTCTCGACTTTTCTCCATCGTCTCCGCACATATAAACCCATTTTCTTTTTTTTTCCCCTTTTTCATTTTCAATCCAAACTTTTTTTTTTTATCACATTCATTTTATCTCGTATTTTCTGTAATAGGTATTTCTGCACCAGCGAGAGATGATTTGAAATTTTCTTCCATTTTGGATTCAAGATGATATTGTCCTAATGAGATTTCACAACGACTTGAATCTCTGCGAAAAGGAAGATTTTCCAATGTTTTATTTTTGCAGATAAATTCAATTCATATTGCATTTTTGTGGTGACAAAGACATTTTTCAAATATGGAAAATGGTGGAAATGATTTGTTCTCTTTCTTTTTTCATTTGTAAAGATAATTGACGTTTTGGATGGATTTTTTGATGAATATTTCTACAATAAAAAACCCATTTTTTTTTTTCAAAGAAATTTTCATTTTAGGTTCGTGGTAAAAAATGAAATAAGTTCTGGATTCAATTTTGCTATTCAATTTTTGTGAAATAACTGCGAATTAAAGCGAGATAGAGGAATTTTTTGTGATGATCTTTTTTGAAAACCCTCAGTTTTTTTCATATTTTTCGGGATATTCCGAGAAATTAATGAGTGAAAAATTAAAAAAGTGCAGCAATTTACTTTTTCAATTCATTTTTCCGGAATATTTTCCAATGCTTTATTTTTTGCAGATAAATTCCATTCATATTGCATTTATGTAGTGACAAAGAAATTCCTCAAATGTGAAAAAATGATGGCAATTTTTTTTTTCTGCAAAAAAAAATTATATTTTAAATGAATTTTTTGACGAATATTTCTACAGTAAAAAGCCCATTTTTTCGGAGATTTTCCCTTTAGCTCCGTGATAAAAATGGAATAAAATTTCAATTCAATTTCGGTATTTAATTTTCGTGAAATATCTGCAAATTGAGGCAAGATAGAGAAACTTCCATTGCGAAAAAAGTTTTCATGAAAAATCGAAGTTTTTTTTCCTTTTTTCGAGACATTCCAAAAAATTGATGAGTGAAAAGGTAAAAAAAAAGCAGAAATCAATTTTCTCAATTTATTATTGCGCAATATTTTCCGATGTTTTATTTTCGCAGATGAATTCAATTTCTATTTCATTTGTGTGATGACAGAGACATTTTTCAAATATGGAAAATAATGAAAATGATTGATTTTTTTTTCCTGCGAAGAAAATTGATATTTTAGATGGATTTTTTTGACGAATATTTCAACAATAAAAAGCCCATTTTTTATAAAAAAAAATTTTTATACTCAAGTGGCAATACCCAGACAGGACGTAAATTTTACTGTGTGAGTATAAATCTGGAAATTCGATATTCACCAGTGGTGATCGTCACGTGCATAGAATTTCACTGACAATCACTAGGGGCAGTGTCATCAATTTTTCAACTAGCACGATCCATTTTCCAGATATACATTTCCATCGGTTATTTTTCTTTTTCTTATCATTTTTGTTAAAGTGTCTGAAGTGTCTGAGAAAAGGAGAAATAATCGAATAAAAAACAAGGAAAATAGATTCAGAGTCTATTTATTCAGTCGATGAAATAAACAACGAGTGAAGTGTGACTGTGAGATACTTGGAGGAAAACTCAATGAAAAGTCATTCGAGTGAGCAATAAATTATCAAAACTATTTACTATATTATGGTGAAAATAGTCTGAAAACTTGATTCCTGATAAATTCAATTAATTTCATTGACTCTGAGTTATTCTGCTTGTTTGTTAAGAATTTTGCAATGCTTTTAATGGTAGTTTAAGAATAATGAAAATCACTTTGTACAGGAAGTTCATTTGAAAATAATATCAAACTGGAGGATTCATTTAATTGTTAGAAAATCGTTGAAAACAGCTTAATTTGAGAATATTGATAATGGAATTTCCGTCAAAAGACTTCAAAACTATTTCCTTTCCATTATGGGAAAATGTAGAGCACTTTTCTTTTGTAATTTAGGGGCTTTTCAAAACTTTCAATTCATCGTGAAGTACAAAAGCGATAGAGAAAACTATCAGCAGTTGCAGTTTAGTAAGCTGTTCATTAATTTGAATATGTTGAATGGGCGAAAAAAATGATGAAAAATTTCACATTTAACTTTTTCAAAAGAAATCTTTGAATTGAGTGGCTTTAGAGAAAAATGTCAAGAGTCATTTTTTGCAGAGAATTTCAAGAGCTACAAAAAAAGTTTCTTCATAAAATCCCGTAAACTCAGTCGTTTCTGAGGTATTAACAAAATAATTTCGATAAAAAAAATCCTCAAAAAGTCACAATTCTATTATTTCGCGATTATCTCTAAAACGAGGAGCTTTAGAGAAAAATGTCAAGAGACGTTTTTTGTAGCTCTTGAAATTTTCTACAAAAAAGATATCATGACATTTTCTTCTAAATCTCGTTGCCTATCTGTTACTCAGAGAATAAGCTGCTCGTTAGTTGTAGAGTCTTTCTGCTTCATCTCTTTTTTTGTTGAAAAATTATAACTGGGAATTATTAAAGTGCGCAATCGTTCATATACTCGTTTCACCATCCTTAATCCTCGAATTTGTACGTGCATCAAAGCATAAATTAGTTATACGAAAAGTTATCACCACTTTGCTGAATCCAGAGTTGTAAAATACTCAATTTTTATTTTTATTTTTTTCATTTTTTTTTTCTTCAAATTTCATATACCAGAGGCTGAACAGTTTTGGCTGAGTAGATGTGAGTTTTATTGCATATAATGATTGCATAGAAAACTCGTAGAAAATGACACCAACAACAAAAGTTTCTATATCCATAGAAAACTCTCGTAATTCCCGGGGAGCTGAAGTAAATTCAGTTCGTCGAGGAATTAGCGCAAATCCCGGGGGAGGTGTTCGTGTTCCGAGGTAAAATTTTATACGTAAAAGTCACTCACGAGCTTGCGCGCAATTTTAACTCTCAACCTACTATTTTTTTTTTTTTTTCATTTTTTCAGTATATATAATTTTTGTAATTTATGGATATTCTGGGATAATATTTTTTAAAATTTTTATCGGTGTGTTTTGCAAAGCTGCAGTTGAGTAGAGAGAACAATTGAGATTTAAGTATTAAATTGTGCGTTTGAAATTGATGGAAATTCAATTTTGATGAGTTCAATTTTGCCTCAATCCATGTTTTAAAACATTGTTCACGTAAAAATTTTCGATCCTGCAATTTTTATTATTCTCTATTATTCTAAAGGTGAGGTAAAATGGAAATTGTGAGAGAACAGTCTGAAATAGAATTTTTTCCATGAAAAATATGGATTTAGAAATATTTTCACAATTTTTTCAAAAAATTTAGGGTTTTGATGGAAATTTAAAATTTTTTGCAATTTAAATTTTTTTTTAGTTATTTGGAAATGTTTCCAGTTCTATTTATTGCAGCGTAAAAACTAGATTATCTTCTGAAAGATAAGCTCATTTTTCCTGAATTTATGTGGTTTTGCATTAATTTCTATTGATTTTTTAAAAGAATATAGAAAAATTGAGAAAAAATTCATTTTTATCAAATGGATAATAACTTCTCTTATCAATCGTTGAAAATAAATTGAAAATCACCTAAATTAATGGCAAATGAGCTCATCTTTTCTCTTGTTACCGAGTTTTCTCGCTATGCCAATTAACTCCCGAGATATTCCCAGAAAACTGGATATTATCAAGAATAAAGAGGTTTATCCGTTCGATTCCGAACCAAATTAATCAAATTTTCAGAGAAATCATAAAAATCGAGCCCGACACATATGTTTTCTATCGGAAACTGCTTCGAGTCCATCGAGAATACACTCTCTCAAGTGCTTCCCCTGATTTCACCCAATTTTAATCAAATTGAACATCGAATTCCAACTAAAATCCAATATTTCCGCATCATTCCAATATCACGCTTGATTCTATCCTGCAAAAATAATGGAGAGCCTTTCTGCCACGTAATTTTTTTATTATTATTATTATTATTCTGAATCTGTTTTCATCGAGATAACAAGAATATCAATAATTCACCACCAAAGCCCACATATTTTGTGGGATTATTTTTTTCCAATAGTGAAATTTGTATTCTGCGAAGTGTATCATGAGTATAAAAGTGCATACACTGCATATTATTGAAGGTACAAAAGTGAATGTACACATGAATCTGGTAGAAACAGTGGTATTAAAAAAGTACCCAGTAATACATGGATACCCGACATTGTTTTACAAAAAAAAAAAAGAAAAAAAAGGAAATAATGAAAAAAAAAAAGACGATGCACTAACCTGAATTCGGCTGGCCATTGCCATTTGGTCGAGCAGATGGGGCACCATCTCTAGCTTCAACTTCCAGTGCATATGCTCCTTGTTTTTCACGATCAAATATTATTTTTGTAAATATTTCACCAGTTTCACGATTTATTTCAAAATAATCTTTTCCCTCGTTTCTATTACTGTTCACTACGTAGTACGTGACCTGAAATAAAAAATTGAATTTATCATTATTATTATTGCTATTATGGTATTATATTGAAGGTTGATATTGACAGGATATTGTTGTAATTTTAACAAATTTCAAGTTACCTGATTGTTAGGTGCTGTACCATCTTTATCTATTGCATTAACCTGAGTCACCATGCTACCAATTGGCTCACCCTCTAGTACAGTCTCTTGTTCACCTTCTGTGAATAGAGGTATCTCATCGTTGACATCCTCTAATACAATGTAAACTGTTGCCTCTGATGCCAGTTGTTGGGCTCCGTTATTCTGGGGAGAGTAGAAAAAAATAATGAAAATGGTAAAATGTTTATTGAAATAATATTTGGAGTAACGTGATAGTTTCGAGATTTACTGGACAAATATCACTGGATTTTTCCCTCGGTTTACAGGGATTTGTGAGGATCAACGGAGAGGGAAAATAGGGCATTTTTTGAATTTCAGGGGAATAATAGGAGAAAAAGAGTCAATAAACATGTTTGCAATTTTAGAGAGACGGGTTTTGGGGGTTTCGCTATGCTTTGCAACAATCGTTTCTTGACCTTTTCCTCTAAACCCACTTATTTCAGAGATTTCCTCAGGAAAAATTTACAGTTTAAATTGTTGGATAAAATGTTGAAAAAGTTGTAAAAAATAGGTTTTTACTATTTTGAAAGGATCTTAACGGCGGTGAGATTTAGGAGAATTTATCAGGAAACCTTTTTTGAAGCTCTCGAAATTCTCTACGAAAAAGGTCTCTTGATAGTTTCCTCTAAACCCATTCATTTCAGAAATATCCTCAAAAAATATTTCAATTTAAATTGTTGAATAAAATGTTGAGTAAATTGTAAAAATTAGGTTTTTCCTATTTTAAGGGTATCTTAAAAGCCTCGAGGTTTAGGAGAATTTATCAGGAGACCTTTTTTCTAGTTCCTCAAATTCTCTAAAAAAAAGATTTCTTGACATTTCCTTTTAAACCCACTCATTTCCGAGATATTTACAAGACAATTAAATTAAAATTTTCCAAGTTATTCAATTCTGCTAATTCTTTCCAGCATTATCCTGTGAATATCTCAGAAGCCATTGGTTCAACGAAAATTCATCAAGAAACCTTTTTTGTAGCTCTTTAAATCCCCCACAAAAAAGGATTCATGACATTTTTTCCTAAACCCACTCATCTCTGAAATATCCACCATTCAATCTTCACATTTCCCCCATCATCTCATTTTACTTGAAAAAAAATCAGAAATTTTGAATTAAAAAAAACAACAATTACCTCCACACGAATAGTCAGATTGTACTCCTTTATGCTCTCGTAATCCAGTGGATGATTGACTTTTATATCAGCCCACGTAACATTGTCCTTTGACGATGTTTCCGAGCGTTGTTGCAGATAAAACGTATGAAATTTGTTGGTTTGTGCAGTAGATCCAGGCATTAAGTGGTAAAATACCGTTGGATTATTTTCGATTCCAGAGCTGTTGGGGCATAGGAAAAATAATATGAGTCCTGATTGTTCTTCGGTGTGTGGCCCAATGCTATTATTTTTTTTTATCTTCATATGTTTTATCATTTTTTTTTTCACTCTATATTTTTTTTTGGGCCTTTATAACATATGAAATTAAAAACAGAAACGAGAACGTAAATTTCCCCTAGGGTATCAGGTTTATACCGTACAAAACTATGAGTATCATAACGGCTTTAACGAAAATTTCCATGCGAGACACGTCATAATAATGAAAAAACTTAATTTACCAAAGAAAAAAAAAACAAAAATGAAAATCCTTCTAGTAATAATATAATATAATTTAACACATCTAATTTAATGAATTTACCTATATCGCACACGTCGCAACTACATAAATTCTTTGAAAAATCAATCATTTATCATTCAATTTCATAAAATTTTTCCCTCTATTCAATGAATAAATTTGCCGCAATCTTGTGTCGTCGTTTTTTTTCATCGAAAAAATACATTATTTCCCTCAACTCTTCAAATTCATCAATTTTTTTTCGATTCGATGATCATGAAATTAGCACACATCTGACAATTTTTTAGGTTTTTTTTTAAACAAGTAAATTATTGCAAAAAAAATATTTAAAAAATTGGCACTGGTAGTTTTTCAACTTTTCTACATGTTTGGATTTGTTTCATTTTTTTGAAAATATTTTATTTGTAGAAAGCGAAAAAAAATCATAAAATTGCCAGATTTCTGCTTTTTTGATGATATAATAAAGTTAGCAAACATCTGATAATTTTGTACATTTTTTTGGAACAATAAATCATGATTAAAAAAATATTTAAAAAATTTGCACTTATAGGTTTCCAAATTTTTTCAAATGTACATATTTCCTTTTTTTTTTAACATAATTTATCTATTTAAAGAAAAAAAATATTTAAAAATTTTCAGATGTCTGCTATTTTATGACAATGAAATTAGCAGAAATCGGACAATCTTGTGCATTTTTTTTAAAGAAATAAATTATAATAAAAAATATTTGAAAAATTTGCATTTATAGATATTTAAATTTTCTAAATGTGCATATTTTTATTTTTTTTCAATAATTCATCTGTTAAAAGGTAAAAAAATTTAAAAATTGTCAGCATGTCTGCTATTTTCAGTATTATGATTATTTTCAGTATCATATCGATTTGTCATGACTCTATTCCAATAAAACGAATTCTAATTTCCATTTAACACTCGCAGGCGGTACAATCGCTGATTTTTTTTCCTTTTCCATCTAAAATCAATTAAAATACATGTCAACGTTTTTATTTCTCCAGCCCAATCCATTTGTTATTTTCCTCTTCATCGACTGATTTACGTGAAATTCCCATTATTTTCCCTTTTTAGCCCCTTCTAAATCCTTCCTACTGTGTATCCCAGTGTTTATCCTTTCCTTTTCCATCAATTTCATCTAAAAAAAAAAAAAAAAAAGAAAAACTAATTTATTCTGTTATTATATCGTTTGATAAACCGGTGCCGAACAAATCGCTCGATGGACGTTTCCAATTGCCCTATATTTGTCATTATTTCTTTTTCGTTTCCCTCTGCAAATTAAAAAAAAAAATCGCGCATTTACGGCTGGTTAAATTTTGTTATTCAACTTATTCGCCGATTCTAAAAATAAAAAAAAAAATTATTTAATATTCTGTGTAAACGTTCGATGGACGTTCATACTCGGCGCCTAACCGAGCGTATTCAAATTGCTATTTCATGTGTTATATATATATATAATAATTTCAAGTACATGTGTCAATCGTGTCCTATGTTTATTTATGTGTATATATGTGTGATGTCGCTCAAGCGTGATTTCACCGGATTTAAATGACTTATGCATTTGTGCGCGTACATGTGTACATCTATTTATGAAATATATATATATATATAATAAGAATTCCTTTTTTTTTTCGTTATTCCTTTCATTTTTTTATATATATATTGCCATTAGCATTTTTAATATGAACATAATTATTCACGTGGCGAGGAAAAAAAAAGAAGCGGAGGCGAAGAAATTTCTATTTCTCTTTTTATAATTATAATTTTTTTTTTTCTCTGGGAATAAATAGAGAGAGAGAGAAGACACCACATATATAGCCCCCAGGTTAATTTCAATTAGTTTTGGTGCTTCGGAAAAAAATGCGTTTTTTTTTTTATGTGCGCCCGATTGTGGAGTTAATTCACGTGTGATTTTTATAGTTTTTTTTTTCGTGCGCGTGATATTAATATTATGCATCTCGTGACTGCCTTTTTTTTTATTGCTACTCACCCCAACTAGTAGAAAGAAAAAAAAACCCTCACACACACACAAAATGAGAATTACGTGTTACATTTTTATTTTCTTATTTTTTTTCTCTTTTTTTACTTGAAAAATGTTCTTTTTCATCCTTTTTTTTTCGTATTTTCTTTTTATCTCGTGTTTTTACATATACTCGTAAAAGGGGGGATGATAACGTGTGTCTGTGTGTGTCTGAGTCTCGTTCACATTATTTTTCACCTATTTTTGCTCGTCTTTTTTTATTTATTAATATATCTGGATTATATTAACCATTATCCTCGGTGATAATTAATTTTTTTAATCAATTCATTCTTGATTAAAGTATCAGAGTCCCGTGAGACACAATTGAAAAAAAAAAACGGACGTGTACCTTTTTTTTTTCCTTCATTATTATTATTATTACTGAAATTATTAATTAAATTAAAAAATAAAGTAAATAATAGCTGCTTAAATAATTCACATTCGCGAATTAAAAAGAATTCTTCGGCTTTCTATGATTTCAATTCAAAAATTCAATTCAATTAATTAAACTTGTTCATTATTTTTTTTTTTTTTTTTTTTTTTTTTTAAATTTAATATCTTGTTTATTCAAAAAACTCTACGTAAACCAACTACGGCCTCGAAGACACTAAACTCAACGCAATTTAAGCAACTGACGAAACATGCCCAAAAATCAATTACGTCATTCAAAATATGTCGACCTTCTATTACTTGATGCAATTTCTTATTTTATTTAGTTTTTTTTTTTTTTTTTTTTTCTGCAAAAAGGTAATATAATGGTAACAAATGTATATAACTTTTTTGGAATTAATTATCAATTTTTTTTTCGTTATTATTTAAGTAATTTTTTTTTTTTTTTTTTAATTGAAAGAAAAAAATTAAAACATAAATTTCGGACTTGTGAAAAAACATTTGAAAAATTTTAATTGATAATTCAAGTACTTGAGGCATTGACCAAAGAAAAAAATTCAATCAAAATTCAATTATTCAAATTATAATAACGATTAATTAAATTAAATTGAGAATTACTCGCATCAATTTCTCACTTGGCTACTACGTCCTTGCAACTCAACATTCTTCTCGCAACACTATATCATTAATTAATTATGATAATAAAAAGAAAAATAAACCGTTTATCCCGGTTAGCGAACGGCACAAAGGATCGGCAGGCAGCACGCGTGAGAATAATTAATTAATTAATTTTAAAGAAATAATGAATTCAGTGGAGAAACGAGGATTTATTTTTGTTACTTGTTTTTTGAGATTATCTCGGAAATTAAGAGAGATACGAGATTTTTTGAAGAGACCTTTTTTTTAGATCTTTTTTCGCTCTACAAAAAAAGTCTCATGTACATTTGCCGTATCTCGCTTAGTTTCCATTTGCCCTATCTCCCTTTAGATATTCACCAAAAAAACTGAAAGCAAACAATAAACTCTCGTTTTATCATTTAAACCACTGAATTAATTAATTAATAATAATAATAAGATAACAGTAATGACACTATTTAATTTTTCAAACAAATAATAAATAGAGTAAAAGGAAATATATATTTAATCAACAAATTTTGAAAGATGCCAATCATTACGATTTAAACGTAATAAATAAAGAAATTAATTAAATTAAGAAAAAATTTATATAATTTTTTTTTGTTTATAATAAAAAATTGGTATCAAAAATTTCATAAAAATCAACGGGGATCTCAGGAAGCATCTATGTCGAAGCATGCCCAAAAAATGTTTACGGCACACATATGTATTTTCGAACTATGGGTCTCTGTATATATAAATATATTATATATTGAAGAAAATAAAAAAAAAAAAAAATTGAAAAAAAAAATTATTCAAATAAATATATATGATATATATACTTTTCGATCCGTCCGGCACGACGAAAAAAAATTTTTATTTTTTTTTTCAATCTCTAATTTTCATAATCAATCAAATTAATCTCAACCTTGAAAAATTATTTAATTTACTCATTAAATATAACTGTTATATACTCAATGTACTATAATTTATTGTATTTTACTGTTTCGTCTTTTTTTTTTTCCAAAAAAAACGTGAGCAGGCGGTATAAAAGTCTCATGTCATCGCGAAAGGAACGTAGTGACTGCTCACGTCGACAATTTTTTAATTTTTTAATTACGAAAAATAATGAATTTAGGAGAAATCATAGGAGAGGTGAAACGATTTCTCTTGCAATCAGTTTATTAAAGAGATCTCGGAAACTAAGCGAGATAGAGGATTTTTTGTAGAGACCTTTTTTGTAGCTTTTTTCAAGCTCTACAAAAAAGGTTTCTTGAAAAATTTCTGTATCTCGCTTAGTTTCCGAGATCCTATTACTATTTGAATATGGATTAAAATTGAGTTTTTAAAAATATTTCTTAAAATTATAGAAATAAGTTTTTTTCGTAAAAGTTTTTTTTGTAGACCAGGAAAAGCTCTAGAAAAACAGGTCCATAAAAAATAAGGCATTTTTCATGGGCCTTTTTTTCTAGAGCTTTTCCTCCCTTAAATTCCGCCACTTCCTTCCACCTCTCCCTTAGATTAAATCAATAAACACTAAAAATAGTAAAAAAAAAATTTAAAAAAATGAAAAATACATCCAAAAATTTCTTTCAAATATCAATGATAACGATTAAAAATCGTGATACAAAAACATCGAGGCGAAGTCTTCGTGAACAGCCACACACCGATTAAAGACGTGCATCGAAGTGGTAATATCTGTGTTTTTTTTTTTTTTTTTTAATTATATCAATTCATCATATTTATTATCATAAACTTTGATATATTATTTTTTTTTTTGTGCGTATCGTGTTAGTGTGTCACTGTTATGATAATTTGTTGATTCAATTCAACGACGTTATGTTTCATATAATTAAATCGACAGAGTCGCTGAACCGTGTGTTTTGTCCTCGTTTTTATCACAGTAAAAAAATTAAAAAAATTAAAAAAAAGAAAATTTGGTGTTTCAAGTCGTGAAAATGAAAAATGTGTACATTGAACGAGTATAATGAACAGAGAAACTAAAAATGAAAAAGAACAAAAAAAATGTGTTGCATAATCGAAAAAAAATAAAAACTAATAATGAGAAAAAAAATCAAAGAAAATAAAAAATTCGTGTAAAAACAAAGTGACTAGTGTCTGATTGTTCAAATAGATAAAAAAAAAAAAACATAAAAAATTGTGTAAATTTTTTTTTTTTTTTCATCTCTTTTTTTCCAAAAATGTAAAAATATGTGTGGGTTTCGTACACAATATCAATTAACGTGCACAAGAACAATACTGCCACGAGATTGCGTGCAGGGCGGGTTCGTGCAGCCGCACGGAGCATTAACATTGTGACAGACCTGGCTTTAACAGACACAACTTTAGCCCCAACGGCCATGTTCTCTTTACAGTAGATCGGGCCATACGCTACGTGGTCCCATACGGGCGGATTATTAGCACGATCCACAACGTCAATCTGAACCTCCACGGTTCGCGACAAGGGCGGATAGCCCTTGTCTTGTGCCATCGCCTCCAGCTTGTATGTCTCACGCTACACCACATACGTTAAACAAATGGAAAAAGAAAAAAGAACGTCGTTAGTCTTGTCTAGTGCTCGTGACAGATATAACAGCAAAAAACTCATGGGAGTTGTTGCTTTTTTTTTTTTTTTTGAATTGCTCCAAAAAAAAGTCCCTTTTTTTTGCATGGAGAGAAAAAAAATTTGAGATTCCTGATTGAACGTCAGAGAAATTTATGCTCTTTTTTTTTTCCTTTTTTTCTTTTTTTTTTTTTTTTTGCAGAAAAATAATAAAATGAAATTAAAAAAGCGCATCGATCGTTCTCTCGCTCGTGTGAGGACGGAGGCAGCAGCTGGAGGCTGGAGGAGAGACATCAGTCCCGAATGACGATCTTAGGCATCGTGACTCTCGTGGCGAAACCTGTATATATCACACCTAGGAAGTGTCAGTGTTTTATGGCACGTTATAAGTATATATTTTTTTTTTTTTTAAATCTTTAAGTTTAAGATTCTCTCCCTCCTCTTAATATTAATTGAGTGCTGTTTTTTTTTTTTTGTGTTTTACTTTCCTCATTCACTTGTAATACATTTTTAGTCCGGAGACTATCCTAATCGCCTTTTATATGATATACTTAAATTATAATTATCCTGCAAAAAAAACCGATTAATCCCCCGGGTTTTTTTTAATTGCCACTTTTTACTTATTAATGACTCTGTTATTATCATTATCCCACACAGAGTGGCGATTTTTTTTAAACATTACGACGATTGCAGTGTGCACGTAAACGTGTGAAAAATTAATAATAAAAAAAAATATATATATATATTTTTAATTATTGAATTAATTAAAAAAATTTAAAAAAAAAACACAATTGTGCTTTTGTGATTTTCATTGATGAATTTTTAAAACTCATAGTTATTATTTTTTTTTCTCCCACAAATTATATATGATTAATTGTAATTTTTTTAGTGATTATATTCACTGATTGTGGGAAAAAAAAAAATTAATTATGTGAATTAAATGGAGAAATTTTTTAAATGATAAATTGATTCAATAGAAATTATAATGATAAATTAAATAAATGGGTGAGCTTTACTGGGCGCACCCACACGCCGCGCTTAACCATACGTGCTTTTTTTATATTTAAATTTTTATTATATTTTTTTTTTCTTTTTTTTTCTTTTCTCTTTCGTCGGAGTATTCTTTAAATTGTTTTTATTTTTTAATCAAGTGTTTTTAGTTTATTGTAGATGAAACACAGAGATGAAGAATTGAAAACAGAAGTGAAAGACAAAGAAAGTTAAAGATTTATGATTTAATTTATTCGTGTGTGTTTTTGTGTTAAATTAGGCAGAGAGGGTAATAGACAGTGTGAGACAGAATGACAGACGGAAAGTGGTGAGATTGTTGCTTTTAGCATGTTCTCAATCTTTCTTTTTTTTTTTTAATCAATGAGAATAGTGCACACACTGGCTGGAGCTTTACGAGAAGAATGAGGTCCCAGAAGATATTTTGATGATTTCTAGTGATTCTGGAGTAGATTGCGAAAATCTTGGATTTTTTAAAATGCTTTTCTTAAATGATTGTCAACAATTTCAAAATATAAAATGAGTCGAATATTTCGGAAACTAAGGGAGATACAGCGAAATTTAGTGTAGAATCCTTTTTCTGCAGGTCTCATTATCCTCTGCAAGAAGATCATTATAAGAATTATGCTATCTCGCTTACTTTCCGAGAAATCCACAAAAAAGAAGACGTAAAGAGTTACGAATATGAAAATATTTCGATAAAGTTCGATTTCGAATTCACTTTTTTGTAAATATTTCGAAATTTGATGGAGATACGACATTTTTGTACAAACAGGGTTTTCACAAAAATTTTCCTATCATCCTTCAATTTCGAAATATCATCAAAAAACAAAATAAGCATAAAAAAAATTCCATGATTTCGACCTCCAAACCATTCGAAAAAGACCAAATCAAGTAGGGGAGATCGGGGCAAAATGGTTCTTTAATACAAAATAATTTAAGAATTTTTTTGCAGAGTGAAGGACTTTGTGAAAAAATCTGAAAAAATTTGAGATGATGCTTCAATATTCCAGCATTGTTGGTGATTTTTTCCAGATTTTTCATAGAAGTCGCCGCTCTTAAAAAAATGTTGAATCATTGAACCTTGCAGATCCATTTTGCCCTGGTTTCTCCTACTCCTATGGACCACATTCTCCCGATGAAGCCCCATCCAGCATCCGCACCACCATGAGTATCAAATAAACTGAAATTAAAGACAGAAAAATAAATTGTGTATTATCTTTTTTTTTTTCTTTTTTTTCAAATAGAGAAATTTTATTCATAGATAGAGAGATAGAGAGCACTGCATGGCGCGGCACGGCATGTCTCTTGTCTTGGTCATGTCGTGGCATACAAACCTGGCTTTCACCGACGTCACTACAGTACCCACTGTGACATTTTCTTTGATGTGAATGGGGCCGTATACATGCTTATCCCACAGAGGAGGTTTATTGTTTCTGTCTACGACGTCTAACTCAACGTCCACGTCTGCGGACAAGACTGGTGTTCCTTTGTCAGAAGCCCGCACCTTCAGGCGATACCTGTCTCGCTATTGGCAAAACATGGGCCGTCAAGTTACAGGACAATTTTCGGGGCCATTTTTTTTTTTTTTTTTTTTTCAATTATTGTTGTAGATGTTTTGTGGCTGTTGTTGTTCTTTTTTTTTTTTTCTTGTAAATCTTAATTTTTTTTTTCAAACGAATTTTCCGAGATTTTTTGTGTTAATATAATGCAGAAGATTTCACTGCACTTTCAATCAATGCAGACAGAAGGCCGTTTATCTACACGCGAAATATACACAAATATTATAAATGCAAAAATTATTGCAGCAACATTTTTTTTTTTCAAACAATTCAACATTAAATCGCGATAATTAATTTTAAATGAAATTTTTTTTTTTCACTTTCATTCCAATTACTTGTAAAATTCTTTTGCATTTTGAATTATAATATATAGAAGACGCAAGCCGAAGTCTGGTAGGTATCCTCGCGTGGGACTTTTATTTTTTATTTTTAAATAACACACAAAAATCCCGCGGATTGACGAGCCAGATTTCGCTTAGCTCTGGAAACACTCAGAATTATAATTTAATATATAATATAAAATTCATTGAAATATTGCCAGGGTGGCGACTGAAAACTAATTTCAAAAATTCCCTGACTTTTCCATGACTCTGCCCTGACGAAAAATAAGATTCCAGGACGTAAAAAGAAAAATATTATTTGAATATACATTACAATTCTTAGTTATTCCTGAAAATAATTTTCTTGATTAGAATTTAACAATAATATCCGAAACTGCGTTAAATTTTTGGAATTGTGATTTTCTGTTAATCTTTTTGCAGATTTTCGATTAATCAAAGAGTTTAATTCTTTCGGATCAAATATTTATGACTTTTAAAAATATAGGAATAATAAAAATAAACTACAAATTTCTCTAAGATTAAAATTCTCTGACTTTTCCAGATATTTAAAATTCCCTGACTTTTTCAGGTTTTTCCAGGTCAATCGCCACCCTGATTGCGTTATTGTTTGTTTGCTTTTTTTTTTCATTAAAATGATAATTAAATAAAAGTTTTGATTAACAATAACAACAAACAAAAAAAGGTTTTACAGTGAACGCCGCAGTACTGGTTTGGCGGCGGTAGGTTTTTTAGATTAGAAAATAAAAATATATAATATTTATATATATATGTATATATATAAATATATAATTAATTCGATATATATATGGTTAATATATCGGGTGTACAAGACGGCAAATATTACTGGTGCTGCTACATATATTTCAATAATTATAGCGATAAAATATTATTTGTTTTGTGCTGCATTGCAAATAAATTACAACACTACTGTACAAGTATATATGTTATGTATATATTGTTTTTGAGATACTGCATTATATTTTTTTTTTGTAGATTGATATTTTTTTTTAATATTTCATGTGATTTGTACACAGGCTACGGGCACGATGGATACCTACGCAACTCGGGCTGAGCGTTGATTGAAAAATAAAACGGCTAGATTTAATTTAATAATCAAAGTAATTAATTAAAAAAAGAAAAAAGAACAAAAACAATTTAATCCATTAAATAAATATAATTAAATTAATTTTGAATAAATAAATTAAATTTTTTATCTCTCTAAAGTTAATATAAATTAAGTAATCAACAACATTCGACCGTTTTTTTTTCATATATACTGGGCGACAAGAGCAATTAACGAAGTAATAGGAATTTTAAAAATAAAAAAAAGGGAATCAAAAGAATGAAACTCAAAAAAAAAATAAAACAATGCAATGAAAAACTGAACATTCAAATGAGCACGTATTCAATGGAAATGGTAATTTGCAAGAGTGTTAGGTGAAGCAGTACTCCGAATAATTGGGAAAAAAAAAGAGGGAAAAAGTTGAATGATAAAGAAAAAAAAAGAGGAAATGGGAATGAAAATCAGAAAATAACGCACTTGATGCACAGAATATATAAATGCGGATTTCAAATGTTATTTACAAAAGAAAAAAAAAAAAAAAGAAAAAGAAAAAAAAATTATAATTAAAAAATGTGAAAGAGTTCCTACTTACTGGAGCACAGCCCTTTTTTTTTATTACGTATTTGTTTTATTTTTTTTTTCATGTTATTTTATCGATTTTGTTCGTCATGAAAATCCGCAGAAAGAAAATGGTGCAATAAAAGATAAAACATAAACAATAAATAAGACGAAATTAGTTAATGAATTTTCTTTCATTTTTTTTCTCTTCTTTTTTTTTTTTGTTTTCTTTTATACGAAATAAATGCAGGCAAACGGCATGCAAGCAGAATGCGTTAAAAAGAGGTTTCTTATCGTTTTTTTTTGATAATTTTTTTTTTTTTTCGTTAAAAATAATTGGTAAATTGGAAATAAGGGTAGGGGGCTGGGGGGATGTTTGTTGAATTGGATTATTTTGTATGAAATTACTGATTCGAAATTTTGTTAATTAGACTTTTGGAGGGAGAGATTGTACTATCCTCGTGTTTTTTTTTCTTTCAAATGTAATTATTAAAAAAAAAAAAACCCTCATTAAATAAAAACCGCTGTGGCACTCAATTGATAATTATTAACGGTACGGTGTTTTTCTCACTGTTGATGATCAATATTATTATTTAAAAAAAAATCTAATTAATTAATTAATTGAGTTTTTTTTCTGTTCCTATTTTTTATGAAAAAACGCATGTAAAACGGTATGCCGCCCCAATCACAGAAGAAAAAATGTCACACATCACGGAGTCCGTTTCGTTACTTATCAATTGCTTTTTTTTTTTCTTTCAACTATTTCATTAATTAATCCTCAAAATTTTCTGTCAATTAACTTATGTACTACAAACCGCGGTGCACACAATACAGTCACAAAAAGTTATCGTCGTACTAATTATCGATTATTAATTGAAATTGAGCACTTTTTTTTTTTTTAAGAAATTTATGAGTGTTTGATGCAAAGAAAAGGAAGAAATAGAGAGAAGACAGATTTATTCAATTAGATTTGCAAAAAATGGAGACAGTGTTTGATGCGATAGAGTAGGAGAATTGATGAGTGAGTGAAGATTAATGAGAAGGAATATTAGAATTTTATATTAAAATTTCTTTTTTTTTTTTAGCTTTTTTTTTTCTTCAACAATTGGGAATTAATACTTTTGAGACAATGAAAAATCATTCAGAGAAATGAAAATTTTTCTCGGAAAAGAGAGAGATGAGGATGTTGAGTAGACACACAGAGAGAGAGAGACAGGCAAAATTGATTCTCTTTAATATTAAAGAATATTAGAATTAATGGGGGGCGGATGGGGATTTTTTATCTTATTAATTTTTTTTTATCTGATAGTGTGAGTGATAAATAACGAGCGGGAGGAGCGAGAGAGCGCGATCCTTTTTCCTGTAAAGGATTTAAAAAACACATTCATGAGTTAAAATTGCAAGCATGTTTCAAGAAAAAAATAAATTCGTTATCTCTATTCTTTTTTTCTAGAATTTTTCTTTCGATTTGCTTTTTTCTCTTTTTTTTTTTTTTTTTGTTAATGTCTGATGCACCACAAAATGCGTAGACGCTGAAGTACACCGTATGTGGGGCACTAAAATTCTGGTTCCCACCTGCTCCTGGAAGTTGAAAAAACATCACTTCCCTTTTAAAAAACAACATTCTCATTAGTAGATTTTTAGCTTCATCAAGTGAAATTAAATTAAATAAAAAAATGAAACAAATCAATGAAAATAATGATAAAAATTGTTAATTAGATTTGATTAAGTTTTCTTTTTTAGTTCCAGTTTTAATTAATTTTAGGCGCTAATTTATTGTTAATTTTATTAATTAATTTTTTTTTAATTAGTTTTTTTTAAATTATTCTAAACCTTGAAAAAATTTCAATGGGGACATTCAGGGAAAAAAATAACAAAGATCATTAGACAAAAGAGTGCACACGCAATCGATGCGTTAGGCTCCTAAAAATAAATTAATTATGATAATTGCTCACGCGGGTAGCCCCAGCCACAGGTTTATTCTCATAATTATCCAAAAAATAATAAATGGAAAAAATAACGACCGATTGAATGAATAGAAAAACAAAAAGAGTTAATCTGTAAGTGAAAGGGATTAAATTCTTAAGGTTCTTGCACAATCTGATGGATTAATAGAAAAAAAAAAAAGTTTTTAATCTTCTTTGCTTCGAAAAGGATCAGCAATTATTTTTCGAAAAAATTGACGCTCATTTGTGAGCAAAGAAAAAAAATGATATTTCTTTTTTTTTTTCATTTTCAGAGTGGAAGACAGAGATAGAGAGTGTGTGTTCTTTTTTTTTTTCAAAAAAAAAATATATATATATATATATTAGCCCGAATTGGTCGTTCGATTCAGGTACGGTGAAGCATTTGAGGAATTCAGGCAGTAGCTAAGTATATTTACCATAGTGAACACATTGTGCATATCAATGGGAATTAAAAATTTCTATACAAGTGCCGTAAAAACGAAACTTATTTTCGTTGCAAATATATGTATTAGTGAATGAGAAATAATGAATATCGATTAAACGATATATATTAGTATACAAATGTTATGTTTTTTTCCACTTTTTTTTTTTATCATCTTGATCCGACAATTCAGCAAAAGAAAAAAAATTGTAAAAAAATTACTTTCAATTTTTTCGTGTAAATTTAAGACGCAAATATAAACGTCGGCATAAGGTGTACACTCAAGTTTATAAATATAATCTACATTATCTAGGCGATTCTGGAAGACGATGGGCGTTTATATTGATTAATTCAATGGTTTTTAGATAACAATGTGACAATTAAAGCGTGATCGAGAGTTGCCAATGAGAAAATTTATATTACATTATTTACAATAGTCCCATATCAAGCTTCGAACATTTAATGTGGAGAAAAAAAAAAGGGCATCTTCATAATTGATGATTTTTATTTTTTGTACAGAAAAACACGCGAACGCCCACGTATTCCAGATATCGACATTGATGAAATACTGCTAAGAGGTCTTTATGATAGATTTTTGTATAGCATGTTAATAAAGACGAGAAAATAAATGAATATTATCAAATTAATAACAATACTCACGTCTAATGGCTTCTTCAATATGATCCAACCGGACTCCGATTGGATCTCAAAGTACTCTAAATCCTGTCGATTACTCGGTGAACTCAATGAATACATAATAGCACCATTATTATCAGCATCCTCATCTGAAGCAGATACTCTCAAAATATTGGTACCAATACTTGCGTCTTGTTTAACATTTTCAACATATTTCTAAAAATAAATAGAAAATTTTCATTAATCAGTATTGAATATACGAATGTCTCTTAACTGAGAAATTCGAGAATTTCAATTGTTTACCTGACGATCAAAGAGCGGTGGATTGTCATTAACATCAGTTATTTCAACCGTGAATGAGCAAACACCTTCGAGCGATGGTTCACCCTGATCGGTTGCTTTTACGGTCACTGATACGAATTTCCCGTCTTCTCCTTCACGATCAAATACCTAGATTAATTGATAATTAGAATGGTTTACATCAAAGTGGTAGATTAAATTTTGATGGAGCTGAAGATGGTAACTATATTGATTTGAGGTGAAGGCTATTGATGTGATTGAGTCAAAACAGGAGTGAAGAGGGGGGGAGAATAAGTCGACATTTTTTCCTATTGATTTTTTACGAATATCTCGAAAAATAAGCGAAAGACGAAATTTTTTATCAATGTGCATAAAATCTACGAAAAAGGTTTCTATTTTAAAAATTGCAGTATCTCGCTTTAATTCCACGATATTCTCGAAAACTAAAGAGCTTTCTTTTTGCCAATTTTTATTTTATAAAAAGGCGGAAACTAAGCGAGATATCGCGATTTTGCCCTGAATCCTTTTTCGTAGCTCTTCGAATTTTCTGCAAAAATGATTAGAATAAAATCGTCCTATCTCGCTTATTTTCCGAAATAATGGAATAATGGAATGGAATTGAATTGAATTGAATGCTCACCTTGTTCGTCGACACTTGACCAGTTTCCTCGTCTACAGTAAACTTAGTTCCCTTTTGATTTGGCTGTTGGACAATTGAATACTTAACTTGTCCATTAACTCCTTTATCCTCATCCGTAGCCTGTACTTTAATAACTGGTGAGCCATTAGCTGCACCCTCTTCAACTTTTGGTGAATAACTAGCACAATCCTTGAATACTGGCTTATTATCATTAACATCAGTTATAAATACAACAACAACTGCTGTACTAGTGTGTATATTTTTGTCACCCTCTGGACAACATGCACCATCATCCATAGCAGTTACATTCAACTCATATTTGTCACGATCTAATGATATTTTAGTGCCACGTAGACGAATAACGCCGGTTATCTCCTCAATGACGAACTGCCCAGATTCAGTCGTATCCCCGACAAAACCAAAGCGTACGTTGTCACCATCCTTGTCTGAGGCAACTACGGTCGTCACCAAGGTGTTAGGCCCGGCGTTCTCGTCCACGTTTGGCGTATATACTTGCTGTGAAAATTTTGGCTCCTCGTCGTTTTTATTCTTCGTGTAAATACGCACTGTTGCTGTACCAGTCTTCGAGGGATCACCTGCATCAATTTAATTATTAGATTTAGGATATTTCGAGAATGAAGAGGTTCAGGAAAATGTGTCAAGAGACATTATTGTGTGGAGAATTTAATTTTCTACTAGAAAGGTCTCTTGATACATTTTCTTAAAACTATTCGCTTCAAAATTATTTACAAAAAAATGAACAGGAAATTCGTCTACTTGAAGAATAATTTGAATAATATTTATTTATTTGATAAATATTTTGAACACGATAAGGTTTAGGAAAATTCGCCAAGAAACCTTTTTTGTAGAGAATTTAGTTCTTTGCAAAAAAGGTCTCTTTATAAATTTTCCTAAACCTATCCGCTTCAAAGTTATTTTCAAAGGAATTGACAAGGAATTCGTTGACTTGAATAAATTATATTTATTTTGTGAATATCTTGGAAACGATAAGGTTTAGAAAAATATTTACCAAGAGTTCTTTTTTTGTAGGGAATAAATTTTTTGATAATTTCGTCTAAACCCAATTGTCTTCAAGTTATTTACAAAAAAATGATTAAATCCAAATTACTATAGTTTCATTTTTCCCTGGAAAAATGATAAACATCCGTAGTCTCCGAATGAATTTCATTTTTGTAAACCCGGTAGAATGTGAAATCAATACTTCAATTTTTCGAACTGGAATATATATGAGAGCTGAACAAATTTGCATAGCAGTTGTTCAAAAAATTGCTATTCACAATTGCTTCAGAGCTAAAATTGCTAACAAGTTTTATTTTTCTATTTTTGTTTCTCTATTTTTTCCCTTTACACTCTATAATGAAAAACTCGGTCAAATTCAATTTCTCTTTATTTCGACCATTTTTTTGTGAGTATTATTCGCTTCGTATGAGGAGCAACCAGAGGAAAACGAATTTTGTCCTTCACTTCAATTGAGTAATTCCGTTTTTTATTCTAAAGAATTTATATTTGAAAAAAAAAAACAATAGTAAAGAAATAAAACGAGATAAAATCGATTTTTTCACCCATTTTATTGTGAGAATATCTCGCAAACTAATTGAGATACGTCCTTTTTTAGCGTAATCAATTTTCGTAAAGAATTTCATCAATTACAAAAAAAAATTGAGGAAAAAAGTGCGTATCTTTATGAATTTTCGAGATATTTTGATAAAAATCATTTTAAAAAATTGATTTATCATGTTTTATTTCTTCGCTACTGAAATAAGATTTACCTTGATCTTTAGCAGTAACTACAAATTCATAGTATGCATTATTATTATCAGCATCTAATTGTTTGTTATTGACAATGAGACCACTTGAGTCAACACTGAAGTGATCATCTGATACGAGATATTTGAGATCTGCATTAACACCAGAATCAGCATCTGTAGCTTTGACCTTTAGTATACTAGTGCCCAATGGTATATCCTCATCGACATTGTGTGCTTGATAATCCGGTAGTTCAAATTTAGGTGCATTATCATTGACATCAGTAACACGAATCGTCAACTGCGTAAATAAAAAGAGACAATTAATTCATGAATAAATGAGATAAAATAGAAATTGAGGGCAAATGTTCAATAATAATTCACGATCAATAAACTTTACCTCAACTGACGTTGAAAATCCTCCAGAATCTTCAGTAGCAGTTACAACGAGAGTATAAACGTGAGGCTGTCGAACATCCTCAAAGTCCAATTCTTTGGCGAGTTTAACAATTCCAGAGGTTGGTCCAATATTGAAAGTTCCAGCAGCTCCTTGGCTATTCGCCTTCAATGTGTAACGTATTTCACGATCGGCAAAAGACTTGGCTTTGACTGATATAATGCTGCGAAGAGAAAAAAAAAGTCAATTTTGAAGTTGAGATTAATGGGACAATGATAGAGGTGGAAGATAAGTCGTTTTTTCTCATTTGTTTTTGAAAAGGATCTTGGAAACTAAGCGAGATAAGAGAATTTTTGTAGATACCTTTTTTGTAGCTCATTAAATTCTCTACAGAAAAGGTCTCTTCGTGATTTTCTTCAAGTCAACGGGTTTTCAAGATATTTACAGAAGAATTTACATCTTCAACAAAGGGATTCATTTTTATTTTTATTTTTTGAAGATATCTCTGAAATAATTAGGTTTAGGAGAATTTTTCAAGAGACTTTTTTTCAAACAATTAAATTCTTAACAAAAGAGCTCACTTGAGAATTTTCTCTAAACGTATTAGTTCCTGAGACTGATTGCAGAAGAAGCTGAAACGCTTTATTTGAAATGAAATTGAAGGGAATGAGAAAAAATATCTTGGAAATTGGAGCAAAATGGACCTATTCGCCAAAGTGCTCCGGATTTTTTTTTTGAGAGTGAAGGCCTTCACAAAAAAATTTAGAAAAATTCACCAACAATGTCAACATGTTGGAGCTTCTTCTCAATTTTTTTCAGATTTTTCCATCAACGCTTTCATCTCAAAAAAAAATCCCGGATAATTTTCTCCCTCAGGTCCATTTTGCTCCAATTTTCCCTAACAATCAATACAAAAGCTCAACTTACTCAGTATCTTTCTTCTGATTCTCCGGTATTTCCGTTTCATAAGTAGGTAAATAAAACTGTGGTGCACGTTTTCCACCAACAATCGATAAACGTTCCTCCGGTGTTGTTTGATAGTGTTTCTCATCAACTCTACCATTCTGATCCTCAGCTCTTACGTACAGTACATACTCCATATCCAATTGAAATACATCAGTTCCCTTGGTACGTACCACGCCCGAGCGTTCGTCGACCTCAAATCGTCCACCAGCTGCGAAAATATAATTTTTTTTTAAAATTCATTTTCCAATCAAATTCAGTTAATGATGAATTAATTTTGTGGGGACAATAGGTCATTAATAGTATTGAGAAATAAAGATGTTCATATGTTAAATATGAGAAAATATGCATAAAATACGATATATCGCATGGAAAAAGCGAATATTTCTTGAAAATCTCAAAATTTGAGATTAAATTGATGATACTAAAAATAGCAGACATCTGACATTTTTTCGGATTTCCTTTAAACAAGTAAATTATTACAAAAAATACATGTAAAAAATTTACACTTATAGTTTTTCAAATTTCCTACATGTGCATATTTTTTGTTTTTCCAAAAATAATTTATTTGTTGAAAGGAAAAAATACTAAAAATTGTCAGATGTCTGCTTTTTTCAGTTTCATATTAACAAATGGGAAAAAAGTGAAATTTCTGTATAAAATCGTTAATAACAATTTATATAAGATGAAATTCTCAAATCTGATTGAGTGAATCTGTAAAGAATGTAATAAGGAATAAAATAAGCCCTAGAAACAAAAAATTAATTGAAAATTGAAAAATTTTCATTATTTTTTACATTTCCTCAAATTTTTCAAGATTTAAAGGAATGTAAAAAATAATGAAAATACTTCAATTTTTAATTAATTTTTTGTTTCTAGGGCTTATTTTATTGCTAATGACATACTTTATAGATTCACTGAATCAGATCTGAGAATTCCATCTTGTATAAATTGTTATTAACAATTTTATACGAAAATTCAACTTTTTTCCTCGTTTGTACCTCCCAATCCTCCTTAAATTGTCATTATAATTAGTTTTTAATTAATTGTATTTCATACTCACTTCGATCACGAATAATAAAGTAATGTATATTGTGATCTGTATCTGGATCTCGGGCCTGTAGAGTGAACACGTGGGTGTTGGGTGGTGCATTTAACTGCACCACTGCCTGCATTGGCAGTGGCTTGTTTATAAAGTACGGTGGTTCATCGTTAACGTCCTTGATGTTGATGATAACACGTTGATTGTCAGTGTCTACAATTGTAATTCATTATTACAAATGAAATGGGCTATTTGCAATTTGCATTTGAATTGTGTAATTTTGGTTGATTTGCTTAAATAATTTATTGGATAAATAATTTATTTGCAATTATAAGCAAAATTTTATGTTTTAATCAAGTGCATTAATTTATTTATGTAACTAATGATTCATTATTTTTATTTAAGCATGCGTGATAAATAATTGTTTGTTTTTTCTGCTACTTACATTGAAGCTCTTTTGGAAGCCAATGAATGTTTTTTTTTAGGTGTAATTTAAGATTTTTGTGGAATAAAAAAAAAAAAAAGAGAGAAACATGAATTAGTTATGGAAATTATTGTGCCAGAATCTTAATATTCTAATCTAAATATATTTGCTAGTTAGTTCAGAGGAATTACGCAATAAGTCTGGATTATTTTGGATAGTCTAGAGAATTTACGAGAAAAGGTGCTAAATGAAGAAAACTCTATTTGTCTTCATAATCATGTTGTGTTGCTTTTTAGTACCTCCTTTTTTCGACGAAAAATCTCGGAAATTCAGTAGCAAAAAAGGAGAAAAAAAAGTCCATTCCTTTTGTCTTTTTCTAATTTAAAAATATCTCGGAAAATAAAGGAGATACGCCCTTTTTACCCTAATCCTGTCTTAGAGCTCTCGAAATTCTCAATAAAAAAAAGGATTAAAGTAAAAAGGGCGTATCTCCAGTAGTTTCGCAAATCTTTAATTAAAAATGATCAAAAAGAGACGTTAATTTGATCAATTTGATTGAACATCTCAAAAATTAAAATAAATTTTTAAAAATATAAAATTTTTAGTGAGAACATTTTTTCTTCAAAGCTGAATGCATTTATTAAAAAAAAGTTTGAATAGAAATTCTGATATTTCACTTAAATCCCAAGATATTCCTCCTATTTCCTTTTACCTCTTCCCTCAGGAATTATCTTTATGCAATTTATTCAATAAAAGTTGCTTTTTCACACGAATTTATTTGCTCTGTTTATTGAATTATTTAATGGTATATCAACAGTTATTTCTGTTTTTGACATGAAATTGACGTTCAGTCATCTCTCTTCAATGAATAGAGAACGGATGACAGAGTTAAACGTAATTTCGAGAATGACATACAATGCCCAAAGCAATTTTCTATCTGTTTCTATTCGTAACTCAATTCCTGTGGAATTTCAGTTTTTTTTTTTTTCCTTATTTTTCTATTTCTGATTCAATGGAAATAATCGGAAAAGCTCTAGAAACGTGGAAAAATTCCATCCTCCAAATTCTTTATTGAATCGATTCAGAGTGTCACGGAATGCGAAGATAAATTTAGGTTGGAGCTTGGACATACCGGATGTACGTATGTAGGTCCATCCGTGCGAATTTCTATAACTTTTTAATGATTCAATTTATCATGTTGCACTCAATTTAGGAGTAAAGAGCTTGAAACGAAATTTTTCGATTTTGCTTCAAGTTTCTAATTATAAGCGCACTCGGAATTGAAGCGAGATGGAGAAATTTTTGTAGAGAGCTTTTTTGTGAAGAAAAATGAGAGCTACAAAAAAGGTTTCTACAAAAATTTCGCTATCTCGCTTTAATTCCGAGATATTTATGAAAAACTGATTTTAATTTATAAAATCATTTCATTGGGGTAAAAAATACTTTTCTAAATTCGAATCGGCTTAGAATCAAATTAAGATCCAGACTCATTCGATATTCTCGAGAGATTTTCGAATTTTTATAAAGAAAAAAAACTCCAAGAAACTCTCAGCGAAATTGAGAAGTTATTGATTTCTCACTTTTTTCCATTCTCCGCAATAAAGTTTTGAGCTTTTTCAGAAAAAGAAGGAAAAACTTGAAGATAAACTTTTTCAATATCAACTCATTCTATAATTCCTCTGAACTTATTTTTGATAAAAATAGGAAATAAAGCCCGTAACCATAAAAAATGAAAACTAAAATGAAAATTCTTGTGTTTTCTTTTAAATTAAAATAATACCATCGTCGTATCGACATGGATAAGCGTCCGGATAGAGAACACACCAGGACTCAGTTGTAGGACCAACGATCCCAGAAAAACAAAAGATACCATTTTATAATCCGAAAAAAAAATTGAGAGAATAATATTAGATTTCCCTTAAACCAGAAAATTTCAGTAGCAAAGTGACGAATCCTCGGTTTTTCAAAGATATCTCGAGAAATAATAAACATACGAAATTTTCTGTAGAGACCTTATTTGTAGATCTCATTCCGCTCTTTAAAAAAGGTCTCCACAAAAATTTCTCTCACTCACTTCGTTCTCGAAATATCTTTCAAAAATCAATTCACAAGTGAATTCAGTAAAAAAAAAAGAGGTAAAACAGGATAACTCAATTTTGCAATGATTTTTAAAAAATATCTCGTAAACTAAGTGAGACAGTGCTATTTTGCCCAAATCCTTCTTTGTAGCTCTTAAAATTCTCTACAAAAGAGATTCAAGCAAAACCGCCCTATCTGGCTTAGTCTCCTCAATATTCTTAAAAACTCATTAAACTACCTCTCCACTTCTGAATTCCTCAAATTCTCCAAATTCATCATTTCGCTATTGAACCAAAACAACAATAACCCCATAAAAAATGCCTCTTACTCTGATTAGTAATAGTAACCCAAAAATCAATAGTCTTCTCAGGTCCAAGTTCCTCATAATCCCACTTCTGTTTAACACGAACAGAGCCATTAGTCATAACCGTGACCCATTGATTCTCATCCCTGATCTTGTAAGCCTCTTTTTCCGTCTCCTTTTCCAACGAAAAAACAATCTTATCCTCGACATCGCCTTCAGACTCCAAGAATTCGACCTTTTTAGTGGGTCTGACAGCTCTGGTGACCCTTCTCTTCTGGATCCTATGAACTTCCGGTTTCTGCACGATAGGTTCAGTAGTTAGAAACTTGATGATGGCCCTCGCAGGTCTATCAGTGCTTCTACTAGGTACACGAATGTCATGAGCCTCGATCATGACCTCGACCTCGCTGTCCTCATCAGCAGTGGCATCAGGTTCTCCAGAAAGCAGCAATTCTCCAGTTTGTGGAACTATAATGATCATGTTTGTTGGTGTCATCAGCTTGTAAGCAACTTTATCGCCATCCGCATCTTTAGCTGAGACTCTTCCGATAGCAGCGAATCTCTTCCACTTTGGGACGCCACTTTTATCGATCTGCCCAATATTAATAGGCCTCAGTTCAAAGCTGTACTCTTCATCCTCAAATTCCGGACAATTGTCGTTTTCATCCAGAACATTAACGATTCCGCTTATTTTGGACGTACTTATGAAGTTTGAGTCAGATGCATGAATAACGACTTTATAGCTCCTTCTCACCTCTCGATCCAAGGATTTAGCAGTAACTACTCGAACTCCTTGAGCAGGCCTGTTAAGGGTCAAATTAAAGCCAGTAACAGACGTTGTCTCCTCTATAAGAGCAAACATTCGCTCGCCATTATCATCTGGCAATATTGAGTAGTGTACTGGAAAATTTCCATGTGCATGAAGCACTGGAAATTCCTCGATTATTGTTCCTGGTAATGCATTTTCCATGACCTCTCCATTTCCCAATTCTTCGTGGGAAAATGTCAGCATGTTGCCACGATTAATAACAAATAAATGAACATCATGGGTCTCTGTTTTATTACCAAAATCTTCTAGTACTAGAAGATTAACTGGCTTGTTAACTAATGGTGTTAAATCAGATGTTGTCATTAACATTCCATTGTCGAGAACTGTGAAATACTTGGAGTAACCAGTCTCCAGCAAGTGGTAGTTGGAGACGTGGATTTTGTTATTTTTCAACTGCATTACCTCGAAACCAGGGTAAACATCGTGCGGTACTACTGATACTTTTGCAATCGTTGGTGGGAATGTTATTGTTGTCACTAGCAGGAATACACCCACTATTGTGCGCCACATTTTTCCAGTCGTTTTTAAGAAAAACCGTCACCTTTTACTAGAGCATGGATGCCAATCAGTCCTGAAACAGAAATTTTTTTGGGTTTATTAGAAGATTTCGTTTTTTTTTGTGTTACTTTCAATATTTCAGAAATAAGTGGGTTTAGGAGAAAATGGCAAGAAACCTTTTTTGGCGAGAATTCATTTCTCTACAAAAAAGGTCTCTTGATAAATTCTTGTGAACCTGATAGCTTTCGAGATATCTATGAAATAAGATAGACGTGATTGTTAGCTTTGAAATCGGATTTAAGAAACGGTTTTGCTTGTTTCGCGAATATCTTTTGAGCGAGTGGATTTAGAAAAAAATGCCAAGAAACCTCTTTTGAAGAGAATTTTAAGGTTTATAAAAAAGGTACCCTGACATTTTCTTCTAAACTTCACGGATTCTGAGTTATTCTTAAAAGTAACTCATTTTTGGACTCCTTTTCTAATTTTTTTTCCTTTGCAAGTCTTTTAGGGCAAAACTTCACCACAATTGACGTAATCGAAATTTCCTCAAAAGCTATTTCATTTATTGTCACCTATTTACCCCAAAATGGGGCAATCTGCCGCAATAAAATCCCCTGAAACGTATGATTCTTCGGAAACATCTGGACATTTCAATGAAACGATTAAAGTCTGTCCCCAACGAGACAAACGTCCTGATGGTCATTGCCAAGATGACAATAGCCCTCCTATGGGCCCTAGATGAACATGGGACCCACATATATAGACACTATATATATATATTGTGTGTGTCTACCATGACCGGAAGCAACAGTGGTCGCGTACAAATTCAACGTATTGTTATTTAGTAACCCTCCCAGTTACATTTTGATTTTTATTATTCTCGCCTCTTGTGTTTCATTACTACATTTTATACTCTGTCTTTATCTTGTGGCAATTGGACCGGACGTGAGATCACCCGCGGGTCGTTTAATGCCTCATGAGAGTGAACAGAAAGGGTCTGAAAAAAAAAATTAGACTGAAAAAAAGGAAGAAAGAAGAAGGAGATGCTACTGTTAATAATAATCGTAATAACCGCGTATTTAAGATGCTGAAGAGGGGGGGGGGGGGGGAGAGGAGGACTTGCTAGCAGATGCTGCAGGGGAAGAAGGAAAGAGGTATGAAGGGGAATTATTCTCGAGTCCCGGACGAAACACGACACCTAATCCTCATCTTGAAGCGTATTAAGTAACTGCCTTCAGCTGGCACAAGCCAATGTCTGCCTGTGGAATTTTATATATATGTATATATTGAAAAACGATACATCAAGAGACGCCTCTGACTTGTTGTGATGCTGATATACTGTTTCATTCTGCTTCCTTTCTCATTTGCAATTTATGGAAATTTAGGTGTGGCTTGAATAATTTTTGAAAAAAATTCATGTTTATTAACTCGTCGAAATGAGCCTAATCAAAAGTCGATTAGTATAACACTCGTTTTTTTAAGAATATCTAGGAAACTGGAAGAGATAGCGACATTTTAGCCGATACTTTTTTTAAAGCTCTTTTTTCGCTCTGTAAAAAAGGTATCTGCAAAAATTTGGCTATCTCGCTTACTTTCCGAGATCCTTTCTAGTCTAGTTAAAGAAAAAAACATTGCAAGATTTTATCGAACTGCGATAATCGGTATTCGAATATATGGAAATGTCGTAACGCCTAAATTTCATTGGTTGGCGAGTTGCGCGGGATATTCAAAATAAAAAATATCTGTCGGCAACAACAATCAGAGCTACCTTCCCGGGGCACATTTGAGGTTTAATCACTGTTAGAAAAAAATGAAAATTTCATAGTAAATTTGATGAAAATTTTCATAAACGTGATATTGAATTTTTTTCAATGAGAAGATGATTATGAAATTTGTGAGTTTCAGAGGAAATTCAAAGGAATCTATGAGTTTTAAGTAGAACTGAGATGGAAGTTCTACAACTTACTTGAATTTTCAAGTGGACATGAATATTCAGAATCGAAATTACTTGAATTTTCAATTTTTTTTTTAATTTTCCTATTTTTACTAAATTTTCAAGAAACAATTAAACTAAAATTTACAAATTTCATTGATATCCAGGCGCGAAATTATTTGAAAATCGATGATATATTCATTTTTTAATGACGTAAGTATCTGAAATTTCAGTAGAAATGTGACTTGTTAGAAATTTCTGTGATTTTGCACGGAAAATTCAGACGGAAATTGTTAACAGTGATTACCTAAACGATGATGAAAAAAAAATCAATGTTCCATATTAAACTATCGTGTTTATATGTTACACTTCCTGAACTTATTATTATGTTATTCTTTAAAAATTGATTTTATTCAAGTTATGATTTGTAAATAGATTTAAGACTGTTCCTCGATTAATCAATCTCATTGTTTCACATTTTCACTGAAAAAAGCCGGAAAAGCTATATATGGAAATTAAATAATAAAATGTTACATTTCTTCTCATTAATGGAAACAAATATTTATAATTTGAGAGGAGAAAAATTTCCTATTTAATTTTTTGAAAATGATGAAGTGCACAAACTAAAAACAACTCTTAGGAAAAACCCTGAACTTTCGTCTTATCTCTTCCTCTCATCACCCCCCCCCCCCCCCCCCCACAAAAAAAAACAGAAAAACATTTTTTTGAATACATCAGCTATCAATGAAGAAGAATGAAGGCCATGTGTTACCCACTCGAGCCTACAAATCTCGAATTGATCGACAGCCCGATTTTTCCAACAAAAAACTGAATTGAACAAAAATAGAGAAAAGAATGGTGTTGCACACTCATTCTATTACCAGGAATAAAAAAAAATCGACACGAGTAAATCTAGCGCGTTGATAGGCTTAGGTCACGGGAGCATTGTTCGCATCGTCTATTGTCCCATTGTAAAAAAAAAAAAAGAACTCCAAGGGAATGCGAACACCTCAACAATGTGTCGTGGACTGACTACTGAAGGATAAAGAGAGGCTGCGAGAAAAAGATGAGTGAATGTATATGTATATATTTTCATGACTAAAATCAGAATAACGCCCCGATGCATTTGGACCACAGTAATCCCACATGAAAGCATAAAATTTATTCAGGAGTAATGCAACAGTCCAATTCTCATCCGCATATATATACAGTAAAATATCAGTACTCGAGTGACAATGAAACTTTGATATACAACAACAACAACAGCAGAAAGAGTTAAAAAAAAAAATAACAAGCGTTGAATATAAATGTATGTAGCTTTGGCTGTATACAAAGCATGTTAATTTCCAGTTGCGGCAGAGAGCCAAATTCCACTAACGAAACATTGTTACCTCGTTAAAATAAACAAGAGCTCTCGAAAGGAAGATTTTTTTTTTTTTTTGGAAATACATGTTTCGCTAATTAATGATTTTGGGAAAAAAGGACAGTGTCACGTGTAATGGAGGATGGGAATGAGAATAAATTGGGAAAAGGCGTTGAAAGTGATTTGCAGATGCGCAGCAACCCCCCCCCCCCCCCTTCTGCGTTTTCATTACAACTCATGCTTTCACTTCAACGTGCGCAGAGAGACTGAAGGGTAAGCGAGGAGTGTGTTGGCCACTGACCAATGGGATACTCGCGTACGTCGATAAATTGTCACGTGGCTTTGCCTAGCCACACATACTACACATCAACGGCTTCGCAGAGATCATAGCCCCATTTGCCCCTTTGCTTTGACGTCTAGCCCGTGACACGCACGTATTACGCAAATATTTTGGGAAGCCCTTGATGAAGATGCTTTGGTATAGGTGATGGGTGATTTGGAATCGATCTTTACGGGATCGCTTCTTTTTTCTTGAAAATCGATTTTTTTTTGGGCGATTTTGAGACACTTGATTAATCGATATTTTTCGATTCTCTTGTGGTAAAATGATATCAATTTTTTCTGAAGAAAAATGAAAGATGGAATTTTTTTTTTTCTAAGCTAAAACTGGTGAAATGGAACTATCGAATGATATGCGATATCTCGAAGTCAGTACGAGATATCGCATCGATTAATCGATTTTTAGAAAATGATGGATCGAAAGTTGCTGTTTTTGGAAAAAAAATCTTTTCTTGAGCTCAAACTAGTGAAACGGAACTATCGAATGACATGCGATATCTCGAAGTCAATGCGAGATTAATCGATTAATCGAATATTCAAATTTGATCGATTTCCTCGAACGGAAACAGGCGAAACGGAACTATTGAATGGAATCCGATATTTCGAATTTAATGCGAGATATCGCGTCGATTAATCGAACACCGCATCGATTAATCGATTAATTAAAATTGATCGATGCAAAATTGAGGTGATTTTTTTTTTTTTCATTATATTTATTTATCGATTTTTCGATTTTTTTCCTGAAAATGTCAATTCTTAAAAAAATCGCATTTTCTAAAAATCGATTCTTCAAGAATTCATTTTTTTCGAATTGGAAATTCATTACGAATGTCCAGAGAAATTTTATAACCTCAGTTTTTTTGCTGATATATTCGAAGCGAGTAGCTTTATAAAAAAATGTGAAGAAACCTTTTTTGTAGAAAATTTAATTTGCTATAATAAAGGTATTCCAATAATTTCTCCTAAATGTCATAATTTTCGAGATATTTAAAAAAAAACTGTAATGTCAGTCTTAATTAGATTTCATCAGAGTGAAGGGAGAAATGGGAAAATCAATTGATTGTAAACGCGAGCAATTGAACGATTCATTCAAACGCTTCAATGCACGTCACGACGTTTCTACTTTTATTCTCCACGATGATGCATCAATGTTTACTACTGGCTGGTAGCTATATAGAACAGTTTTATATAGATCAAACCAGGAATACAGTGTCTGTTTGTAACGGTCTTTAATCAGACTGACGTGCGGTTCGTTAATTGATCGCATGTCCCGGTACATTGTGTATCAACGAAGCGTGCAAATGAATCCAGGAGTTTTCAAGCTTGGACGTTGGCCTCAAAATAAAAACAGAGGAAAAAAAAAAAACCAAATGTTTGTAATGAAAGAGAGAATAAAAAAGGCGGGAATGAAAAACAGGCGAAAGAGTTCAACTGCTCACGCCTTTTTCCGGTCAAATCGACGAAATTCGATGGAATGTTTAATTCTTTTTTTTTTTCAATGTTTTTATGGAATGCGAGGAAAAGTTTTTAGAATTTTTTCGGATACAATATGGAGGGGGTAGGATGTAAAGAGGGAATAAGGGGCGAAACAGCCACTTTTTTATTTTGAGGCAGAAAACATGTGTCAGAACTTGATTTTGTGATTTTTTTTTTTAAATTCGACTTTTTTAAAGGGAAATCAGGGCAATTCTTTATAAAATTGAAAATTTTCACTTTTTCGGGATATCTTCGGCTTTACATTGGTCATAACGACTTGGGAGTGGTTTCAAATGAAAGATGAGATCATTTGCCCTTAATTTATGTGGTTTTAATTGAAAGAGTGTTGTTTTTTGAGGTATTTTTAAGTCAAATAGTGATTTTTACAAAAAATGCCTATAAATTCTTCAAAAATCGATCATTTTTTTTATGTAAAACCATATAAAATGATGGTAAATGATCTTATCTTTCATTTAAGACTGACCGCAAGTCACTACGACCAATAGAACTGGAGATATCTTCAAAAAAGTGAAGAAAAAATGAAAAAAAAAAGGAATTTTCAAAATATCGAGAAAAAAAACATTCTGACACATGCTTTACTTTGAAAATTTCCCCAGTTTTTCAATGGAACCATTAAAAAAATTCCATCTTCCACCATTTCATTAGAAATATCCATTTTACCCCACTTGTTTTAAAAGAGTATACTCAATTTGTCCTCGATTAGGGAAAAAAGAAAAAAATTAAGTTTTATGGAGACACGTGACTAAGTGTACACGTACCAGACACTATCCCCATGAGTTTTTTCTTCGTTGAAATTGAATTAGACGTCTCCAGTGAGGAATGAATTCATCTGTGATTCATAGCTCTTGTGGATGGCCGTCAACTTCTATGAGAAGCCGTAAACAATGATTCAAGTGATTATTTTCTTATTTTTATCCTAGTCTCAAGACACGTTGCCGGAACTTCTTCATAATGGTGTTGAAGTTTTACTCTGCATTATGAAGTTTCAAAATATATTGCAGTACTTCTTGTCCCTGAACTTCATTGTTTTTGTGAATTGAGTGAATGCAAGTAAATGAGAATAATAAAAAAATTGTTAAAGCGTAACGCACAAATTGTCAACCATATTTCAACTTCCGGTTAATCCTAACGAAGCCCGGATGTATGTTTCTGTAAATTAAACAAGTGTGTGTGTCGTTGGAGATCCTGGTTACACCCTCATCTTCCGCACACGTCCAGCCAGCCGTATATTTTTTTTTATATTATATAAATATAAATTTAGTAGCAAAAAAGTCAAACCGAATGGATTATCTTTATTGGTTATTCTTTTTTTTTGAGAATGTCTCGGAAAGTAAGCGAGATAGCGTGATTTTGCCGGAATCCTTTTTTGTAGAGAATTTCAAGAGCTACAAAAAAGGATTGAGGTGGAATCGCTCTATCTCTCTTAGTTTCCGAGATATTTTCAAAATAAAGATCAGCAAACAAAATTTTTTACACAAATACATTTTTTGGATTATGACCTTTTTCTTTGAATGTCTAAAAATTTGAGCGAGATAGCGCGATTTTGCTCTCAATGCTCTTTTTTCAGAGGATTTTAAAAGTTACAAAGAAGGATGGAAGAAAAATCACTCTATCTCTCTTAGTTTCCAAGATTTTTCGAACAAAAAAAATAGGAAAAATGAAGTTTTCACACAAAAAGATTTTTTTATTTTCAGTTTATTGAGAATTCCTTGGAAATTAAGCGAGATAGAACGATGTTGCCTCATTTTTTTTTTTTTTGTGGAGAATTTCAAGAGTTACAAAACAGAATCAGGATAAAATTGCTCTGTCTCTTCTAGCTTCCAAGATATTTTTAGAAAAAGATCAGCAGAAATTTTTTTTTCACAGAAATATATTTTTTTTAGAGTGAATTTTTTTGAAAATATTTCGGAATCCAAGCAAGAAGGAGCGTTTTTAATAATGATCTTTTTTGTATCTCTGATTTTTCTCTAAAAAGAAAGGAATGACGCAAATTGCTCTATCTCGCTTCGATTCTCAAATATCCTAAAAAAGCTGATCAAATAAAATCGATCAGTCTCAAAACTTCATTTTCATTATTTCGCCACTCTGTTATCTAGTGCACAAAATTTTCAAAAGTTTTCAGGCGCAGAAGTGTCATCAAATTTTAATGAGAAGTTTCAAACGTTAATAATGACCCTGATTCACCGGCAAATGATAGAGTGAAGTTTTGTTCCATGAGTTTCATCGATTTTATCATTATGTCTCAAGTGCCGAAGGTGTTCCTAAAGTTATCCTCATAAATCTCGAGAGATCTCAGATGGAAATTGGATAATTCGAGTCATTTATCATCAATGTTATAGATTATCATCTAGTCCATCAGAAATTCACCTCAGATACACCACTACAAACTATTTTGTGGATATCTCGGAAACCATTAGATTGACGAAGATTGATCAAGAAATCTTTTTTGTGGGGAATCAAATTCTCTACGAAAGAGGTCCCCTGACATTCTCCCTTAAAACCACTCGCCTCAAAGATATTCACAATTCAATCCTCCATATCCCAAAAAAGTAAAAAAAAACTGGTTTTCCAGTTTAAATTTCCAACGTTTTGTTTGAAACATTAGGGAAATATGGGGAATTCCCTGACTTCCGGGAGTGAAAAACAAATGTCAAACCCCTGAAATGAACCGTTTGCCCTAACAAACATAAACGCATCAACTTTCGGATCTTCTCCATAAAATAAACACCAAATGACCTAAAAAAAAGGCCCCCAGAACATTTATCACTATAAAATACCAAACAAATTACCAGCGCCATTGTCCATTAACAAAAAAAAAAAACCCTAAACTTTCCCATGAATTCCAGACATAAAAATTGTTATTTACTATTCTTTTTTTCATTTTAAAGTGTCGAGTTACGAGAAACTGTGGGAATAACGAGAAGAGAGGGAATTTATTAGTATGATTGAGTTAGGCCCATTGGAGCCATGCTAACGAGAGTCACTGGTGCTTACTCAGAAAATGACTCTTTCCTTTCTTCATTCAGTGTGCTGTGTGTGAAAATGGCCTGTGACATCAGAGAACTCCGGGCCATGCCAGCTGCGGGGGTCCATTCATAGAAAAAAAAGAACCATAGGGGGACCGAAAAAAATTAAAAAGCATCTCGAACCTCGTGTACCGACTGAAAAGGGTCAATGAGGGGTATGGAGTGGAGCTAAATGATAATAAAGAGAAGTCATTTGGAAGAATCAGCAAATGTTAGACAAACTGCTGACGACACTCGAAGAAAAACCTACAAATTTATTAGATTTTTGCTTAATTTTCATTTTTTTTAGGAACTGTTGCTTGAATCATTGACTCACATCTTGAGGAGGCGTGGATTTGGGGAAAAATGTGGAGACACCTTTTTTCTAAGAAATTTCAGCCTCTTTCAAAAATTTGGAAAGCCGAAAATGAAAGAAATATCAAAAAAATGTGATTTAATCTTAATATTTTTTTGAGTCAAAATAGTTGCATTTTTTTCTTTTCATATTTTTAAAAATTTATGAATAGAAGAACTAGAGTTATGTGTTCATTAGATTGAAGCATGTGTTTTTATTACTTTTATTCATTCTTCCGATTTTCCTGTTAATAGAATTGTTCTTTTCATTGTGCCAAATGGAGTAGAAAAATTTCTAAGCTCTAATGTTCCGTAAATGGACAGATGATGTTCTCCTTATGGCAAAATTGTTCCATTTTTGGTATTTTAGACTTGCACGTATTTATTCATTTTTATCAATCATTTTTATCAATATTTTCCCATGAAATAGGATGTAGTTTTGATCTTCTGTTTTTTGATATCGTCGTCTTAGAAACAAAGGGGCGTAAGTGCTATGCTTATACACAGCACTTACGCCCCTTTAACTCTGAGGCAAGGATATATATTCAATTTGAAATCCAGCATTATTTTTATTACATTCTTCAAAAGAAAAATTTGATTTTTCACGACAGTGCAAACTTTTGAAGAGCCTCAAATGATCCATAAATGGACGGTTTAGCCAATCTCAATAAAATAAAAAATCCAGAACTCCTCTTTTATCTCGAAACCTTTCATTCTACGAACATTGAAGTTCAGAATCATTTCGACTTTTCTTCTCTAAGAATATGAAGAGAATAAAACCAGAATGACAGAAAAAATTGATTCTTCAATTCGACATATTTCCTTTATTTCCCATGAATTGCCTCTTTATTTCCATCAAATTAATCCCGAGAATCTGAGATTAACAGATAAAAGAGAGCCATAAAAAAAAATGGAAATAGCCTGGCAATCGATTGTCGTAAAGATGGCGCATCTTCTTCATCTCAGATTTTACGTTCAAAGTCTGTCTTTTCCGAACGGACCATGGGGTGTAGTTAAGGCGCGCACGCCCGGAAAACCGTTGTGGATCATCTGACACTACCAACCACCATCAACGCCACCAAAAGCTCTTTCAACCACTTGCCCTGACGCATCGTTGAGTCTAAGCTTGAAAATATCCGAGTCTCATTGACGCGAGAATAGACGAAACACGATAAATCTGATAGGAAATGCAGATATTAAAAAATACCTCTTCTTCAAACCCGTGAATAGAAAAAGGCGTAATATGATATTTGCTCGATTGCACAGCCATTTTGCAGGGCGACGAGATCATCTAGCCGGAAAAATATTCCAAACGTGCAGAAGTCCCCTCCCCCCCTCTCTCTGTTCGCAAAACGGAGAGGTAATATGAAGCAAAATCAATTATTGGATAATTCCTAATAAAATAAAAAAGTTCTTTGGACCAATGTTCTCGGAAATAGGGTGAGTGGTCCAGTAGTCGAACGGATAAGACTCGATCAGACACCAGTGATCGAACATAAGAAATTCGATAATTACTGATATATCTAACAGTTTCATCAGCTCTTATTTAGAGTTGATGAACATTATCTGGATAGTGATAAGCAATAACGTTTTAACCAACATTTTTTTCGAAATTTTTTAGATGGCATATTTGGGTTCAGAAATGCTTGTTTACTGAAAATACACTGTCTAGAATTTTTTTTTAAATTTTGGTTGAGACGTTATTGCTTGTTACTGTCCATCTAGTGTTTCAAAGATTAGAAAAATGGTATTTTGTTGAAAATTTTGTTGAATAGTTTGATGACTGGATGAGTTTGAAAACCGGTCAACTCACCCTACTCTAATCTAAAAAATAAAACCAAAATAAATCTCTTTATTTTCATATTTCAATTCTTCTCCCATTTCCCTACCCTCTCATCTCCCTGTGTTTATTGAAAATAAACGATTTTTGTATATGACCACAAAAATCCAAGCGCACGCGTGTGTTATTATTCGCTTCCCTCTCAAAAATTCATTCTCATCGAAGATTAATGCACATGGAGAGATGAATATACCTTTTCTGCGACGATTTCACGCACGTCGGAGTCCCCCCTCCTTTTTTCACCCCCCTCGTTTCGTGAGTTGTTTTCGGGGACCAAGGAAGCCCTCTCTCTCTCTCCCTCTGTGTATACACGTGAAGAGGAAGAAAGGAAGAGCGGCCAGACTATAGGACATTGGCCCGGTCTTTTCACGCAAAAGGGGAGAAACGACAGAACTCAAGAGAAAAAAAGAAAGAGAGAGAGAGAAAAAAGAGAGAAAGAAAGAGGAAGAGAGAGACTGTGTGTAGTGGTGGCAACACACTGAGACTGGAGGGTTCGTGGAACCCCCTGCGGAGAGGATGGGGGGGGGGGGAGGAGGGAGCCAAGTTCTCTGGGGGTTGTAAGTGGAGAGAAAGAGATAGACGAATAAAAACGTGAAGAATTTAACGGCTGGGGCATTGCGCCAAGTTTTTGAAGCAAGAGAGAAAGGGCAAGACGAGAGTACGCTACTTGGATTGATTGAGAGAAAAGCCAAGAGAGACGACGCCGGTGGTTGGGTAGTAGTAGTGTGGTGTAGTGGTGGCGGCAGCAGCGGCGACGACCGAGGAGGCTTGTCAATCGATAGGGGCTGCATGCGCCACGAAAGCCACTCTCTCTCTCTCTTTTTCGCTTGTGCTTTCTCGGAATCTTTTCTCTTGCTATTCGCTCGTCTAACTCGCGAGCTAACGTCGATGGTTTTACCAGCATGGGCACGTTATTAATACCCGCATGTCGAAGTACTGGCAAGATAACTGAAGCGAGATAACGCTCGCTTCTCTCTGACCATTGCCAAGGCGTTGGAAAATACGAGAAGTTCTATCCAGTTTTTTTTTTTTGAGAATGAAATAGTCGTGCTGAGATTTTTATGCGAGAGGAGATGAGAGCTTCCTGATTTTATTGCCAATCTTTCTTTTGGCGCGTAGAGTTTTTGGAGGAATATGGTGAAGTGTCAGATTTCAATTCTCAGAGGGAAATTTATGGAACTGCGGGGATTGTAGAAAGGGGAGGGGGGATTAACAATACGGTTCTATGAATTATTCAGAGTTATGGCGATTTTACGTCAAATTTTTTTCGTAATTGTGATGGACTGATTTTTTGCTAAAGATTATCTCTGGAAGGAGAGGGGTTAGGGGGAAATGTGAGGAGACATCTTTTTGTAGAGAATTTCAAGAGCTTCAAAAAAGGTTTCTTGATGAATTCTTGTGAATCCAACGGCTTTTGAGATATGCACAAAATAGTGTGTAAATTGATGATTTATCGAAAAAAAATGTGTTTTTAGGATTTATTGAGTCAGGAAATTAATGATGTGGTGAATAAACTGAATGAATAATTCATTTATGATGAAATTGACCGCATGAATTCTAAAGACTGTTTTTATATGCTAGTCAATAACGATAACATGTGATAATTCTATTTACACGATCTAAAATTTGAGGAAATGATTATAAATTCGTTATTTTTTGAAAAAATTATAGTAATTGTAATGTTCAGAGTAAAAATCATTTCAATACGATTTCTAATTCGTCATTATGTATCATGCAGTAGTCTGGAGTTGTAAACTAAAAAAACTTGAACATTAAACACGTGATTTTTCACTCATTTACTTCCATTTTCTATTATTTCAAAGATATCTTGAGAGCTATTCGGTTTACGAAAATTTATCAAGAGACCTTTTTTGTGGAAAATTGAATTCTCCACCAAAATAGTCTCCTGACATTTCCTTCTAAATCCACTCATTTTCCAAATATTCGCAAGAAAGTCTCCACAAAATTTTTCCTAAATATTTCTCCTCATTTTCCTCCTCTTTTTTCCCTTCAAAAATTGCTATTTAAAAATTTTCAAAAAATAAAAAAAGGCCGTCATTGTTCAATTGCCTGCTTCAAGTATTCAAAACCATCACAGAAATATCCCCAACAATAGAAACTTCCACTGGCAATAAAAATGACCAAGAACATTCGACAAAAAAAAGAAACGGAAGTAAATCTTTAATGAATATAAATGATGAATGGATTGAAGGGAGCTGGTTACGACTGAGATTAAAAATCCATTGAAGTGCGTGTTCACAAAAGAGGGAGCGATGAAGGACGAGAGAAAGATCTTATGATCATGAAGGGCTCGAAAAAAAAAAAAAATGCGTTCTCTTTTGAAAGAAGAAAAATTCTCGAGACCGGAGACCCTTTGCGCTCCATCGACACCATATGGCGGACATACCAACTTCATATGAATGACCCAGGTTTGAATATGTAAACGAGCTTCCTTCAAATTTCTGTCCCAACCGCACAGTCATACGTGGGTTCATGTAAATTCAGCTCAACTGCAGTTACTCTACTTCATTCATGATGTGATTAAATTGCATTTGATAATTGTAGGAATATGACAAATGTTGAAATTCCAAAACGATAAACTTTCAACATTCAGCCGTAACCACAATACGTCATTTATAATTTTCACCTGAATATATAATTACAAATGCGAGCGAGTACGTAAATTAATTGAATTATTTTTTTTTTTTTTTTTTGGAAACCTGAAGTAATTTAATTAGTCAACATTATATAATTTTCAAACACAAAATTGTTGGAGAACTTTTTAATTAATTACTAAACTCTAGATTATCAATTATCTAGAATTTATTGTAAATTCGCTCAACTGAAGTATTTATTGAATCACGACATTGAGATTTATTAGCTAATGATCAATTAATTCTCCATTTGAAATTAATTGGCATGGAATAAAAAAATTAACAGACGAATTTAATTAATTCAGGCCAAAAACGAAATACAGATAATTGATCAATTATTTGGGGATCATGATAAAAATTTCAACTTTTTTTTTCTTTTGATTGAAATTTTATAATTTGCTGAATATTGAAAATGCATTATTCACTTTTTGTAGCAAAAAAAACGAATATTTCGATTCCAAAAACGAGTTTCAAAAACAGATGCGTGTTCATTTAAGAATATCTCGAGAATGAAGAGGTTCACGAGGATTTATCAAGAAACCATTTTTGTAGCTTTTAAAATTTTCTACAAAAAAGGTTTCCATGAACATTTTCCTATCTCGCTTATTTTCCAAGATCATATTTAATAAAAAAAATCTCGGAGATAAAAAACAGGAAATTCTCTTCAATCATTTGAGGATCACGATAAAAATTTCCATTTTTTTAAACTTGAATCCCCATAACTTGCCCAATATCGAGAATACATCATTCACTTTTTGCAGTTAAAAAAAAAGAAGAATTATTCGATTCCATACGTCATTCCATTCATCTGCATTTTTTTCACTCGCAATTTCTGTTTAATCCTACGAAATGGAATGTTACCTGTCGAGCTCTGTTATTTTAAAGAATTTCATTTATCCAGATTGACAATCGCCCAATAGCTTTTTTTTTTTCACTCCCACTATCGTGCCAGATCACAAACAACGTATTAACGTTATTGCATTCTCACCGGCAAAAAAAAAATCGCCAGCTTTACGTTCACCCCTCGCCCATTCATTCACTCTCATCTCTTTGGAATACACCCCCTCATTTTTTTTCGCACTCTGCGTGTGCCTATTGTCGAAACGCCCCCCGGCACCGTTTCATAATCGCAACATTGGAATCCCTCGTTATTAGCTAGTGGCACTGGCGTCTTAATTAAAACGACGAGCGAATGGAGGAAAAATGAGTTTTTTCAGTGATATAAATGAGAGTGAAGAGGGAGAATTTTTTTTTGTATGAAGATGAAAAATGGAGAAAAGTTGAAGAAACCAAATTTTTTATTTTTTTTGAGGATTTAACGAATTTTTTGAGTGGAGAAATAATCAATAAAATTCGATATTATTATTGATATTTTTTAGGCGAAAGATTTTGGTTCGGATTAGTGGAAGGGCTTGAGGTAAGATATTTTAGGGGATTTCGTTGAAAGCAGAGAAAAATTCACGTGGAAAACATGTGTTAAAGTTCACTTTTGAAGACTTTTTCGAAAATTCGACAGTTTTGGAGAAAAATTGGGGACGTATTCCTTTTTAATGCCGAAAATAGCCTATTTTCCGGAAATATTTGCTTCGAATGGTCATAAGGGAAAAGTGAGGCAATATGAACGTCCATGTCAACACGATCCAGGATTTTTTTTCAAAGTGAAGGACTTGATGAAAAAATCAGAAAAAATTTACGACAATGCTCCAATAAGTGAGCATTATTGGTGAATTTTTTCAAAAAATTTCAGAGTCTCTTCCACTCTAAAAAAAAACGTCCAAATCATTTTCACCCACAGCTCCATTTTGCCCTAGTCTCCCCTATCACTGAAATTCAAACGAAAGGTGAAAACTGAGTTCATTCCCCACCAATTCCTGTGGTTTTCAGTTGATTTTCAAGGATTTTTCAATATAATATTATAACTCGTTTTATGAAAATGAGTTTTGTTTTTCACGGCAATTACCTCAAAAATAATGCATAACTGATCGAAAAACTACACTGAGAAAAACAATTCTTGGGGCAAGAAAATTGCCTTTTATCAAAATTTTCCTTCACAATTTTTACAAGATTTTTTTTCTCAGTGATATCTAAATCGATGGCTATTTCATCATGGAGTATAGATGGTGAACTGAAATGCAGAGTCTGAGCCGAAAGTTTATTCTTCTTATTTTTCAAATTTTTTTATTGATTTAGAGCTATCGAAGACGCAACATCAGAATGATATGACGACTAGAGTGATTCGTTCTCACAGAACAAAAGGCTCTGAAGTTTCGGTCTCTAATTTCCTTCTATCAGTTGTATATTTTACGCTTTGTATATGTTTACATAAACCTTTCTAGAAAAACTTCATTCATTCTCTTTCTTCGGTCCATGGACATAAATCATGGGCATTTTATTTCAAATATATTATGATATTTCTAGATTATTTTTGTTCATATTCAAAGAATTGAAAGTGATCTCACCTAAGACGTATTTCCCAAAGCCTGATGTAGTAAATTTTTTTTAGAAGAACGTAATGTTTCAATATAAAATGAACTCTCCAATAACACTCAAACCCTCAATGAATCAATATGAAATGAACTCTTCAATAACATTCATACACTGAGAAAAAAAATTTGTTGTAAGAAAATTTACTTCACTCCAGAAAATGACAATATATATAGATATAAAAATTGTGAAGGAAATTTTGATTTTAAAAGGCAATTTTCTTGCTACAAGAATTTTTTTTCCTCAGTGTACATTCAATGAATAATGTCACTTCTTATAGGTTTTTTTGCTGCAAATAATTTTCCCTATCTCAAATGTCTCGATAAATTTCCACTACACTGGTCTCACGAAATCCCACTTAATCCAATTAAATATATGTTAAAACCCAGAAGCTGATAGTATCTAACTTGTATTCAATCTTAAAACTTGTAAATATGATAAAGTTTGCTGTATTTACGTTAATAAAACTCTTTAAATCTAAAGAAAAAGTATATATAACTTGGTAATAAATAACATAAAATGGTTTGTTCAACACACACACTTAGATTGCTGTCTTAATCAATTAATCAATCGAGTAACGAAACGTTCTAACTCAAATAAAGTTCATGAACTGATTAAGACAGTAAGACACTCGAGATGACCGGTTAGGTTTGGCAGTTGAAGGCCAAGTGAAATCCTTCGGACCTGCAGGAACATGTGTACCCTGTCCCTTACGTCATACGATGGAAAAACAGTGTTGCCAGGGTTGATCGTTAAGTTTTCCTTGAATGGTCCCCTTTGTTCCTATTCCATTATGCACAACCAAAGTTTTCTAGAAATTCTTAAAATTTATCTAAAAACTCTCCAGAAATGGAAAATTGAACCCTCCACATTTTCTCTAAAAATTCCTTTAAAAAAATCATAAAAATCGGCAATTCTGCCGCTTTTGCATCAAAAATTTCCTAAACCTCTCAGCAGAATCATCAGAATTCCTATTTTACCCCTCCCCCAAAATCCTATTCCCTCAAAATTCCCCGAATATCTTCAAAATATTTGACAATTCCCAAACAATAGAAAAAAAATCAAGTTCACTATCACTCAAACAGCAAAATAGCATAAACTATTCCCCCTAAAAGTAAAAAAACACAATTCCTCCTCCCCGAAAATCTAAAAAAAAACTGAAAACTTCCTCAACGTTAATTCAACTCGACATTAATCCTCAGTAAAACGAGATTCAACGGAATTCCTGAAGAAGGGGCTGAAACAACTGGAGGAAATACAGCTTAAAAAAAAGCTAGTGAAAGAAAAAGAAAAAAAAATCGCTAAAGAAAAAAGAGAAGAAAAAATAAATAAATTGGATCGATGTCTCTGGAGGCACACGCCAGTCTCTGCCGTTACCTAAATGTCAAAGAGCGTATAGGCACGAGACGTCGAGGCTAGTTGGTCGTGCAAGAAGGGCGCTGTGCAGGAATAACTTGAAAACTTTTACCCAAGCACGTGCGCAGAAGGGGGAAAACCAAGAGACGAAGAGAAGAGAAAACAGAGAGAATGAGAGAGGGACACAAAAGTGCATGGACTCTGGTATTAGCTGTCGTTCGCACAGCATTATACAAGTGATGAAAGTACATGCGTGTCCAAAGAAGAACATTACATTATTCGTGTCGCTGATTGTGCCACAATGGCACGTGTCGCTCATGCGAATTTTGGCTAATTTCAGAGGAATTAAGGAGAGTCTCTGAAATAATGCGAATTCTTTGTGATTCTTTGTGACAAAACGAGGCCTGCCACGATATTTACAGAGAAAAATATACATTTCCTGTTTTCTTTCTTGAAGGGAGATTTAACGATTTCACGTGTTATTGTAGCTGTCCCATTGCCTGACTCGTGCCTTCCCCCTATTTTCTTGTGATTCATTGAAATAAAAATGAAGGGGCGAAAATTGACCAAAATTAGTCGACATCCCCTTCAATCACAAGACGCCATCTCATCTCACTATCCGCCATTTTGTTCTCAATTTCGCCCATTGAATTTTGCCTATCAATAGCCTCTAGCTGTATTCAAAACTAATGAATAACCAGTCGAATACCCCTCAAAAGCTTTCACCTGATGACAGCTTAATAAACACAACGTAAACCGGTTTTAGTTCCCTCAAATTGCCCCCAGAAAAGGTCAGAGTATCCCAATCGTTTGTATATCTCTCAGACCATATCCTTCCGTTTTAAGCTCCAACTGAGAGTGGAATTCAAAGCCAACTGACAAAGGACAATGTAGAAAACACAGGTATATTAAAATTTGTATTAAGGTCATAGTGACTCGACAGATTATTTCAGGCTCGTGTACGAAGGTCGAGTATTTATTTTGTGTCAAAATTTTCTTGATGCGAGACATCACAGTACCGGTTGACCCCGGAATTAAAGGTAATATGACCGAAGGAGAGAGAGAGAGAGAGAAGAGAGGGTATGTACGTGTTTTTATCGATTACCAACAGCCAGACAGGGTATTATTTCAGTTCTTTTCCATTCTCTATGTTTCAGCCAATTCCCGCAAACTTGGTTTCCATTTGCATAAAGATCAAGTGTGGAGTAATGAGTGGGGCTTGTACTTCGCTGAGTTAAAAAGAGGAAAATACTTGAAATTTACTTCAGTTAATAACACAGTGAGTAAACTCATTTCGTCAATTGATTTTTTCTACGGATTTTATTTTTTGAAGGAATCTCAGAAAATAATAAAGACACGAAAATTAACTTTCGTAGAAATCTTCTTTGTAGAACGGAAAAAAATTACGAAAAGCAGGAGAAACCGGGGCAAAATGGACCTCCGAGTCGATATGATTCACGATTTTTTTTTCAGAGTGACTGCTTCTACAAGAACATTTGAAAAAATTCAGCTACAAAGCAGACATGTTGGAACATTTTCTCAAATTATTCCGAATTTTTCCCCAAACTGGGTCATTCCCAAAAAAATTGTTAATTATTTCGACTAAAAAAATGTTTAAAAAATTATTTCGACTTGGAGATCCATTTTGCCCCTCTTTCCCCTATTATAAAAGATCCCAAATAATCGAGTCATCTTGTGTTTTACAATTTCGTTATTGAATAATTGAAGTGAAAAGAAGTATCTGAAAATATCGGGAAAAATTTGACCCAGCTAATTCTGTATGACCTGAGAAAACCGTAAATTTTAGCACTCGATTCTACGTAGGTACTTGTGAAACTCAATAATTCATTGTCGTGAGAATCGATTTCTATTACTATAGATAGTCAATAACGTATTCCAACGTCATTTTCGTTTGCCCGAAAAATGATAAAGTGAGAGGAAGATATATAGAGTGGGAGAAAGAAGAAAATAGAAGGTACAGAAGGTGGAAGAGACAGAAGCCACATTTAAACGCCATGGCTCCGGTCGATATCGAATTCGCAAGGGTCTGGGTGCCAGATGCCAACGAACCCTCGGCATTACTGAATTTAAATGCAATGGAACCTCTGTATTTTGTCAATTTAATTGCATACACAACCAAATTCATCTCTAGTTAAATAAAATATAGAGAGAAGAGTACTCTTGTGTGTCTGGACGGATGAAAAGTCTTTGGAACAATTGTAATTACAGGTGAATTAGTGAATTCTCATGAGAATTCACTTATTTTTAAAGTAAATAGTTTAATGAAGTATTCTTTGAAGTAATTATCTGAGGAAATACGAAGCTACGGGACTTTGTGGAGACTTCAGAATGTTTATTGAGAAATTGTCGGAGGCCAGTGCCATTCTATAGCTCAGTCGAGATTCTTTGAATTGATTGGAGATCGGGGCTATCGGTATTACGAGACAATTAAACAGAAATAAAAGGGGCATGACTGCTAAACATTTGAGAATGAGTCTGGAGAATCTTGCTGAAGGATATCATTCATCTCTGAAGAGGTTTATTCGAAAAATCTTCTGAAGAATTCATGCATTTAGTAGTAAAAGATGAAATTTAAGGATGTACTAAAGTAACACGACCAATAGATAAACAGTTCTTTTTATTGAGAGTTATAGAAATAATTGAATGATTTTCAGACTTTTCTCTTGAATTTCTGATTATAATATTCATATAGATTCATGCGTTCTCCATTATATACTAGTTGATCAAAATTCATAATCATGGCTTTGCGAATATGCTAATGTCTATTTATTGGAGATTTGGGGCATATCCCATTTTTTTCCAAATTTTCATTGATTATTTCTTTATTACTCAAGTTCAATTGATTTTCAACGTTTTATTATACATTTTTCTATGTGTCGTTCCCTTCTGCAGTTTCTCTACGTGATTTGCCTATTTTATACACTCTGATAAACCCCAATTTCTCCTTAACCGTCTATCTACTGGTCGTGCCACCCTCCTGCTTTTAATCATTTTTCATCATTTTTTGAATATTTCTTACGAATCATTAATCTGATTGATGCGTAAAAATATGAAGTTTTTCAATGGCATCATTATTTATTGCCTCGCTAAATTTCATTAGTGAACACTCATTTTTCTGCATTTTTCGCACATTTTTATGAAATCTCACAGAAAATTGCAAAAAAAAACAGAGAAATTGGCGTAGAGTAATGAAACTTTGCGAACTGATAACTCACAGTGCCACCGGAAAAAGTTATAGTTCTGCGGATCAATCCGATGAATGGTTCATGAGAAATCTTTAAAAGAAGGATAGAAATGACTCATAGTGGCATACATCCTTGAGGGGGAAACGGAATGCCTCATATTCATTGAATTTTCAAAATGAATGTTTGATAATATTTATTAATATTTTCATCATAGAAACGTGTCAACGACTGAAGAAAGGAACTAGAAAGTCGCTGCTTCTATTATTTCATGAAAAAAATCATAATTATTGCTAAACAATGGATTTGAAAACTCGGAATTTACAGGACCTTCCATTACCTCTTGAGATGAGACGCGCATTCCTTTGAGAATACCTCAAAAATGAAGAGGTTTACAAGGATTCGTCAAGTGACCTTATTCATTGCTCTTGAAATTCGCTCTGAAAAAGGTCTCTACACATTTTCTTCTAAACCCGCTCGCTTCAAAGATCTTTACGCAAAACTTCCCATTAACTTTTTTTACCGTCAAATTACAGCAAATACCTGGATAATTACCATTCGAAGAAAAAAACTACTGTTCCTCGTGCCACACAGCCATTCCATTACTACTTAAAACCCGAAAGTTAGATTAGAACCAAGGAAAAAAAAAACTCCTCGAATAGTTCAAAGAGCAATAAACTTTTTTTTCCCCGCTAGTCGAGTACGACCTTTGAAAATGTTAATACTCCCATCGCTATAATATCCTCGGACCACCCGATGTTTGGTTGCACGCGATGCCAAAACCGCATCCAACTCGATTAGTACATGGTCGCGTGAGTTTGTGACGAACTCAAAGAGCGTAAGAATTCACTCTCTCGTGTGTGTGTATGTGTATTGCGCAAACTTATTGCCCAATGTAAATTGGCTCACCCTCATGACAACAGAAGTGCGTTAATCCTTCTCTAGCATGGGAAAAAGAAAGGGCAGTAATGCAGAGTTCAGGGTTTTAGTAAAAAAAAAATTAGAAAAATCCTTCCAAATCCATTTGGCATTTTTTCCACTTTCCGTTAATGAAAAATTAAAAAAATATGAAATTTTCGTACAAATTCATTGAATTTTATCACTAGTTTTTAAAAAAATATCTCGGTGAATAATGGATATAGGCCCTTTTTGCCCGAAGATGCTTTCGTAGAAAATTTCAAGAGCTACAAAAAGAAGGACTAGTGCAAAATCGCTCTATCTTGCTTAGTTTTCGTGATATTTCCAAAAAAATGATGACAAAATAGAACAAATGTACGAAATGTCTCAAAAAAAGTCCCAGGAGACTTTTTTTTAGGAATTTTTACAGACTCCAGAAAGAGGTCTCTTGCCAATTCTCTAAAAAGTCCTCAATTCCGCAGATATTCATACGCACATTTCCACTTTCCATCAATGAAAAATACAGACAATCTGAAGTTTTCAGACAAATTCATTCAATTTCGTTACCATTTTTTTTTCCTTTAATATCTCGGTAAATAATGGAGATACGCTTTTTTTGCCCTAAGATGGTTTTGATGAGAATTTCAACAGCTACAAAAAAGGATTGAAGCAAAATCACTCTATCTCGCTAAGTTTCCCATATATTCCAAAAAAAATGATGCCTCAAAAAATTGTCCCAAGAGACTTTTGTTTCCAGACAATTCTACAGACTCCAAGAAAAAAGTCACTTGACAATTCCCAAAAGAACCCTTCATTCCACAGATATTCATAAAAATATTCGGAACAGCCCTCGCCTCTAAAAATCCACATTTTCCTCCACATCTCCAGACCACCCCAACAAAACTCCCCATCAACGCCACAAAATTCCTGGCCCACTAGGACACATTGACAGTTATATTTATAAACAACCCAACGTTCCACTTAGCTGAAGAATCGATTTTCCCCTGTAAACACAAGTGTGTGAACATGAAAAAAGCCTGGGAAAACAATACACCCCCCTCTCTGCCCCACGCATTCGAGAATATTTGCCTCATTTTTTCCTGGAAAATTCACCCACAAAGAGGACGAAAAACGCGGCCAAGAGAGGGGCAAAAAAAAAAGGAAAAAAAGAAGCAGCGAGTATACGTCTTACACTTTTTTTTTGCTGTGATAAAACGAGACAGCAAATACCTACACGATCGATCCGGAAGGCTCGTTGAAGCCGCCCTAAACTAAAGGTATAGTAGAAAAAACTGGACTTCTAAACTCGTATTTTCCTCCTCTCCCTTTTCATCTCAATTATTCCTCCGAAAATTCAATTTTCATTAGACTCATTATTTATTTCCAGTACATACACCCCCTCCCTTTTTCCCTGTCTCCCGAAACTCTCCTTTAATCCCGAAAATCAATAATCTCACTTTGATTCCCCCGATTTTTTTTATCCAATAAATTTGTATCCGATTTTCCTTTCTTTTTCTCTTTTTCTTGTCATCCGTTAAATTGAGTATTGGATAAAGACCAAACGAATTCTTCATTCGCCAGTGTCAGATTTGTAGTAACAGATATAAAATGTATAGTTATATATATATATATATAGATTGTAATGAACAAGAACCAGAAATTGGGATTGATTCAGTTTATTTATTTATACACGTTTTTTCTCTTCACTCGCCGCCATTCATCTAAATCTCTTCATTTCTTTTTCCGGTAACTTCACAGTTATCATTCATTTTTAGGGATGAAGGAGATTGGAACTCCATAATTCCACAACAATATATATATCACGCCTTAGAAATAAAAGGGCGTAAGTGCTATGCTTATACGTAGCACTTGAGCCCCTTTAATTCCAAGGCGACGATATATATATATATATATATATTTATAGTAAACTATGTTACTTCACATTTTATTGTGTGTGTGCGCGCGCGCGCAATGAAAATTTTCTATCTCCCCCTAGGCGCTAGACTCTTTCGCAGGGGTCGAGAGCGTATGCACGAGGGCCACCACCTACCTATATATACGATAAAAGAGCACCTGCGACTCATTAAACTGCAACATTAACCTCCATTTCCCCTCTAATTCCTGTTTTTTCTCCGCTTTTTAAAAAATTTTTTAGAGTAGAAAATATTTTTCGTTCCAGTAGAACTATTTGCAAAAATATTTACGATTATTCCTTTCTACACTTTTTATTTTATTTTTTCGGTGAAATGGGGGAGAGATACTGAGCTTGCGCACAACGAAAATAGAAAACTACGGGCACATGCGTTCCCTCAAATAGTATTTCGCTTCTTTTATTTCTTTTCGTTTTAATATTTTCTCTCTGATATTGAATTAAATATGAAATTGATAAAACGCGATTTTCCACGTTTTCAATAGGTTTTCTCGTGAATTTTTAATGATTATTGGTTTTTCGTACCGGTGTATGTGTATGTGTGTGTGTTGGTGACAAATGCCGCGAGTCGATGAACTTTGACGTCTCACTGAGTAAAATAAATTCAGTTTGTATCGGTTTTTTTCGTTTAAAAGGATCATGAAAAATTCAATTCCTCCTGTCTTTTCCACACTTTAAAATAAATTAATAGGCAATTTTATTTGAGATAAAAAAAAGAGACATACCTTGTCACCCGGTTGCAGAACACACAGCCTCCAGTGGAAAATTATCCACCTTGATTCTCGTTTTTTATCCAAGTCTGACACTATAAAAATTTTCCCCAATCCGCAAATCTTGACAAACAAAATTGCCAAAAACTAATTCACTTGATATGCTTTTTTTTTTAAGGTAAAACAAGAAATATTTCACAAATAATAATAATTACTAAAAAAAAACCTGTCGTGTCAATTTGTGTATCACTGAATCAGGACGATGTCACACCGTCAAAGTTTTCCACAATCCATAGTAAAAAAAAAAAAAAATACATAAAATTAATTCACCCAAAAAATCCGGCTTTTTTTCCTTTCAAGTAAACTCTTGATCAAAAAAATTAACCGTAATTTCAAGAAATAAATAAATAAAAACCGCGCAACTATTCACGAGAAAAAAAAGCACACACGAAAAGGGCTCAATGCGGCACACGTCTTCTTCTCTCACAACACTCTTGTCTCTCTCTCTCTCTTTCTTTCTCTCTCTCCCTCTTCTCCTACCTCCACCTCTCTCTCTCTCTCTCTCTGGAGTTTTTGTAAAAGTTGGGCTAGTTGTCGCGGCTGTGGGGCGCGGACCACTACCTAAACGAGCCTCCCGGATCGTTGGATAAAACTCGGTTGAGGCTGTTCCATTTGGCGTACAAACTCCCCACTACTGTCTCGGCGCTGCCTCTCTACGCTCAACACTTCCCCGCTTATCCCTCTTTTCTTTCCCCTACTACTGTACGTTGACTCCCCAGTAGACCCCTGTAATGTGCGCCCGCGCGTAGGGGAAGAAAGTGCGAAAGGAGGGGGGGGGGGGGGGGGGGGAGCAGGCGAACGAGTGAGTTCACCCACACGAATCGCTCTACCCCCTCCCCCCCTTTGGTCGCCCCCACCCACCCCCTTTCGTTTCACCCCAGTGTATGAAAACCCCTAGCGAGACACAGCGACCCCTATCGACGCACCCCCCTCCCCTCCCCTCCTCCCCCTCTCTTCGTGCCTTTTTTTCCTGTCACTGTGTTGGTGTTGGCTGTCTCTCAGGCGCTGAGATAACTCAGATGAATGTGTATATATATACACACATGTGAGTATTAGTCTGTCTCTCTCAGGCTCGTGGGTTATACTGGAGGGGGGGGGGGGGGGGCGCTCCCTGTTTAAGGACTCTCGTGTAAGCCGAGGGGCTAGCGTCGAAAATTGTATATATGTGCGTTTTTTTTTTTTTTGTATGTATTCTCTTCTCCCTTGGCACTACACATGGATGACAGGAGCGTGAAAGCCCTTACTAGCACCCTGCACGCATTTTTATCAGGGGGAGGGGAGGGGGGCGGTTGGGGAGAGAGAAAGAGGTCCTTGTCATCATACTGAGTGTGTCTGGTTTCGTGTCTACGTTTAATGACTTTTAGTTCTTGGAACATTACTTTTTAAATGCTTTGAAGATTTAGGTAGGATTTATTTCGTGTTTTTTTTTATTTGGTTAACTTGTCAAGAAAATTATGTTTTTTTTGTGGCACTTGCTAATTTTTTGGGGAATTTTTTTTTGGGAGATTAATTTAAGGGATTTTTGCTCATTGCTGATGAGATTTTAAGAAAACTTTAAGACTAATGAGCTGGAGTTTGATTAGGGAGAGAATATCTCGGGAATGAGTGGATTTAGAGGAAAATATCAAGAAACCTTTTTTGTGGGAAATTAAATTTTCTAAAAAAAATGTTTCTTGGTAAATTTCTGTAAATTCAATGGTTTCTGAATTATCTTCAAAAGAAATAGTGCATGATCCTTTGATTCATTTTTTGCCATTGCTGCTATGTTCACTTCGTGCCGAAAAGTGCTTTTCTACTCATGATGCTGAAAAAATGGGTTTTCAACCCCACTTTGCTCGGTGTAGAACGCATTTTTCCAGCACACCCATGAGTACCAAACTAATTTTCCGTTTGCTTGTAAAGAAGAAGGGGTTTTCTGTTCACTAGTACACGAAAAAGCCATAGTTCGCTAATTGTAAAACGTAAAATCACTGTCAAAAAAAGATTTTTTTTTTGATAAGTTTCCATAAATTCACCAGTTTCTGAGATATTCATGAAAAAATTCAATAAAAATTCAAATAACTGATAAAAGTCGAGATGAAAAATATTTCAGTAAATTGTGCGATAAATTATTGTATCACGTAATACATCTTTCCCAATTAAATTAATAATTAATGTGAAAAATTAAGAAGCGCTAAAAATTCAATTAACCTGGTACGAAATTCATAGAATTAAAATTTTATGTTCTCGGGGGTTTTATGAACTTTCACGAATAATTTCTTTTGTCTTGTGAAAAATGTTTTAAAATTTATAATTCTAACCATTCATCAAGTTGTCTTTTACAGGGACATTTTAAATTGTAGTTGAAAGAAAATTCCTTTTATTTATGAATAATTCACATTCACGGGGCTTTACGATGCCTGAAGTTTATCGTTTGAGGTAAAGTAAATGTTTTTGGAAACGAAATAACCATAATGTCATCATTTTCAACAGTATCACAGAGAATTATTCCAAGAGCACTTGATCCAAGTTGACTCTGAAGACTTTTAGAAACTGATAATATTGAAAAAAAATAAAAAAAAAATAAAATTATACTAAACTCTAATATTTGAGTTCAGTAGTTGCACTTTCCATTCCATTTATTCTCGTTCTTTGTACTTAGCTATTCGAATCTCGGGATAATCACGGTGGATTAACTGGCCTCGATAGGATTTCCGTTCTTTTCATTTTGTATCGAGAAAAGTAAAAAAGGAAAGAAAAAAAAAATGTCTCAGAATACTTCAATCAGCAATTTTCGAACAACTCCAGTGTTCATTTGTTTCATCACTTGAATTAAATTGAGAAGAAGAGAATTTTTATCGTGGAAACGAATCATTAGTAATTGCATTTATTGTTGACTTTTATTCGTCTCCTGATTGGTTGAATTTGATGTTCAACTGCTTCGAATAGGAATAAGGGATTCTGTTGTAAATAACTCAAAAGCCATTGAGTTTACGTGAATTTATCAAGACACCTTTTTTGTAGCTCTTAAAATTCTCTCAAAAAAAGGTTTTATCAATTTTTTTCTTGAGCTTACTCATTTTAGAAAGATCTATAAGAGAGTCTACAACAATTTTTTCACAACTCGAAAAAACACGGATTTTTTAGCTTGAAAAAATCTCTGTAAAAATGAGGTTTAGTAGGATTTATCAAGAGATTTTTTTTATGAGAAACTAAATTCTCTACCAAAAAGGTTTCTTGACATTTTCCCCTAAATCTACTCGCTGCAAAAATATTCTCATAAGAACATTGATAACATCGATTGAAACATAAAAAATTGTGTTTTTCTTTTTTTATTTTTTCGTTCTAGTTTAAAAAAACTTGATTCCTCTGCAATTCACCCGAAAAATTAAGTAGTTAAGAAAACCAAATGGTATTAAAGTCAAGAACTAAAGTGCAAGCCGGATAATCCTTCTCAATTCCTCAATTTCTGTCCTTCAAGAAAAGTCTCAAAATAATCTCTACTCTCATTGGATTTGATTTTTCATTTAAAATCACCTCACAATATTCCAATTTTACGTATCAAGAATGGCTTCGTAAACAAAGCAAAGTACTCTATCGATGTGAAAGGGCAGAGAATGGAAAAAAAATAAAAGCATCAAAGCAAAACTTGTATTTCACAATGTCAATTTATAATGAAATATTGCAGGAGGAAAAACACCAGTGGTTGAGCCACGGTGTTTGTGCAAATAACAAGATCGCATAAGAGAAAAAGAGAAAGAGAGACTGAAATAAGAAGAGAAAAATGAGGGAAAAAAAAAGCTGCAGGGAGAGAAGAAGTGAAGCCAAACGAAGCCCCTCGAGGCAAAAGTATTTCGTATGAAACGTGGAAAACCAGACGGCGTTTCTGCCGAAGAGACCCTTTTCCTCGTTTTTCTTCCTCTATTCTGCGTTCTTATAACATCGTAGAATGTTCTCTTTTTCAGTTTACGCCCGTAGTAACACAGGACACAGAGTAAACAAACTGGGTGGCATGAAAGCGATCGGAAGACTAACTCTCAGTGGGTACTTGTATTGCAATGAAAAAAAAAGGAGGAAAAGAAGATATTTGGCTGACGGTTATTCTCTGGCAAAGGCGATGTCTCTAGTGTGAATAAGGGATTCTGGGGGGAGAGAAAATCGAGGGGAGTGACAGGAATGAAAATACATTCTACATCCTCAGGGTAAATAACAGATGGCACAGGAAATTATGGTACTGTTATTAAATTGCAGTGATTCATACAAGTATTTTATTTTTAATGTTGACTTTTTTTTACTTTTAGTGGAAAAAAAGGAGAAGAGGAAGAAGCTGGACACTTCAGGTGCTTTATATTATATTGGAAATATGTTTGGAAGGAATAGGTTTAGAAAAGAATGTAAAAACCTCAATTCTCTAAAGAAAAAAGCTTTTTTCTTAAATTCCTGCATATGAAGTAGATTTTGAGATATTCTTTCCTAAAAAAAAACGAACAAATTTACGAAATTTTATCGAATTCTGGTAATCGATATCGAACATATCGAAATCCCGTAATGAAATATCTGTTGGCGAGAACAATCAGAGCTACTCTCTCGTAGGACATTCGAGGTTCGATTACCTAAACGCAAATAGATAAAAAAAAGATGTTTCGTTTTGAAATATCGTGCATAATATGTTGCATTCCTTCCCATTAATAGGAAAAACTATTTAAGATTTAAGAGAAGAAAAATTTCCTTTTTCTGTTTTAAAAAATGATGAGGCATGAAAACATGCATAAATATTGGTTAGTTCAAAGTCACAATTGGCAAAGCACGTGTCATAATCTATTTAAAAAAATAATGAGTATGGAATAAGTTAATTTGAAAAAATTAATTTCTTTCTTTTTGCCACCTTGTGGATTGAGAAAAATATTCGATTGCCTACAAAAAAAAGTCTCTTGATAAATCATCACTTAAAATCACTGGAAATTTTCCGATAATTTCATGCAAAAATCCAATTTGACTTCTTTGCAATCAATTGAATAGTCATCAAGAGCACAAAATAATTCAGATACTAGTTATCACTGTTTTCAAATGGTGGTAGTAATGGCACATGGGCTATTAAACTCGGCCTCGTTGGGTGACAAAGTATGTGAAGCGTGGCCAGAGGGAGCAAAGAAGGGATTAACCAGCCAGTAAAAGGGATGAAGCTTTTGTGGATCAAAACGGTAATGGCTAAATTTATGTAAAGGGTTCACCCAACTCTCGTGGTGATGTTATTCTTGTTGAATTTAAAGCGATTATATTTTTTTTTTACAATGAACAAAAAAGTTCGAGTTACACAATTGATGATAAAAACTCTTTATTTTTATTTTCTCAGCAATCATAAAAATACTCATTTTTTTTTTATTTTTTTTTTACTCTCTGAAAAGGGTAAAAATCTTTTTCTGGCAGAATCCAAAGAATTTTTAGAGCTGATTCATGACTGGTGGTTTAACTCGGGCGAAAACTTTGTCACGTAGTCGATATTCTTGGGGTAAAGAACCAAAAGAATACATGAATCTCTGGTCTCTTTCTGTGGCTCTTCAGAATTCCTATAAAGTCAGGACTCGGTAGAGTATATACGAAAATGTTGAGACGAGAAGAAGACAGACGGTTCATATAAGAGTGTCGGAATAGAGAGAGAGATGGAATAAACCGCAAAGCTCCAAGCTCTGTGGTTACGAGGCTGGTTTTATGGATCAAAGTAGAGCAGATCGAGCGTCGAAACCGTGACGTTCATTTTCCTTCCTCAACACTTGGATCAGCTACGAGTGTTACCTTGGTTTTCTACATCATAATGTTTTGCGCTTTATTCTGATGAGAATAAACTTCTCCAAGTAATTTAGTAGTGAAAAGGTCAAACAGAATGAGTCCATTTTTATCATTCTCATTTTATCAAATATCTTGGAAACTGAGGGAGATGAGATGATTTTACCCTAATCCTTTTTTTGTAGAAAATTTCAAGAGCTAGAAAAAGGGAATGGAGCAGAAAAACAGCGTATAGCTATTATTTTCCGAGATATTTGAAGAAAAATTGATGGAAGAAAAAATTGAATATTTTTTCTCTTCAATAGTGCATTTTTGAAATTTGTCCTGGAGAATCATAATGAGCCACATATTATTTTTCAATTTATGGGGGAAAACTCAGTGTTTTGCAATTTTAATCACTGATACTGGCAATATTTTTAGAAATACCTTTACAAAAATCATTTTAGTGATTTTGTTAGATAGATTGAGAAATAAATACGGCAGATGAATTAAGTGGATGAATTTGGATTATAATAATTATAAAAGTATAACGTGTTTTCACACTTTTGCAGTAATGTCCTGAAGACATTACTGAAAAGATAAGAGAGAGTAAATAGAAAATAGAGAATCAATTAATTGCTCTATCCGAAGTTGATAAATCGACATCAATCTGCTGATATAAGAAAGACAACTTTAATAACTCTCACAGATAATGATTAATTTGTAGACCAATAAGAGTTAGTGTTCTGAAAAGGGCTTCACAAAAGAAGGCGAAACGTTAATACTGAATCTTACAATTTCATCTTGATTTTCTATCAACTCAGCAGAAACCTAAACGACCACCTTCCAACAAATGTCCTAGAGAATCATTTTTGTTTCATTCATCCAGAGCTGTAGATCACGAAATTCGCCATGACTTCTTCCCCCCAACAGATTTCATGTACTGATAAGAATGATGAAAGCGTGAAAAAGTGAACCAAGCTGAGTTTGAAGATCAGTTCTACCTTATTTTAAAAAAATCTCAGAAACTATGAGGTATAGAAGAATTTACCAGGAATACTTTTTCGTAGGTCTTGAAATTCTCGACAAAAAAAGTCTCTTGACATTTTTCTCTAAGTCCACTCGCGTCAAAGATATTCATGAAAAAACGTTCACAGCCGAATAGTTGCTATCATTTTTATTAATTCATCAATTTACCAGAAAAGCCAACAAAGATGTTCATGACGACCGAGTTTTCCCTGTATTACTCATTCCATTTTCTCCAATTCCCCAATGTTTTCTTCTTTAAGCAGTTTACGTCACTCAAGAGCATTATTACAACAAAAAAAAACCACTGGTGGGTACTAACCTGTCTTGTTTAACATTTTAATTTATTTACCAGTGCACGTTTATGGAATACATAATGTACCAGATGCTATAGAGGCCCGTATACCTTTTAGCCACCTGCTGTCTTCAAGCTCTAGGTTATTTTTGCAGTACCTGTGGTGGACGCGTGCGAAACCACAGGGATATGTGTTCCAGTGGGCGCTACAGAGTCACGCCCTGTTGATGCACTCGTTATTGTGGTGCATGTACCAGCTTCATTGGAATAATGGGAAATAGGAAAGCTTATTGAATGAAAATTCTATGAGATTGCCTTCATCTTTGACGGGAGAAAATGATTTTACACTTGATGTGACGAGGAGCTCAAAGAAATCAACTCTTTCCAATTTACGATATTTTAGAAATACTTTGTAAATAGGCGAATGATGGAAAATTGATGAGATCTGGTGGATCATGATCATTATATCCTGAAGAAAGGGGAGGATTTTTTTTTGCAGCCCCAGAACATTTTTGACGGGAATTCAATGAATGGAATGAAGAATTTGAAGTTTTCAGACAAATTGACTTTATTTCGTTACTAGTTTTTTCTTAGGTATCTATCGGCATGTAAGCGAGATAGAGCAATTTCCATAAAAACGCTTTCTAGCTGATCGTTTGGCGAAAAATAAATAACAAAAACTTGAAAAATTAATTGTGAATAAACGGTGCATTATTTTGCATGCATTCCCAACTTCGTATTGAAGAAAATTTTGAAATATATGAGCAGATATTTTTTCCCCCACAAAAATAGCGGAAATTTTCTGTAATTATTAATTAATGTGGATTTTCAATTTTTTACAATCGTTTTCAATTAATTATAATTTTTCCGGTCCACCTGCAGCTTGAACATTTTTATATGATAATCAGGGGATTTTCCCCTACACATTGATATATTTTTCATCCCCTGCAAGCCAACTTCCTATAACACATCTAATTTTACTGCACTATTAGAATTGGCTACAAAAAAAATCGATTATGAAAATTGCTCTATCTCGTTAAGATTTCGAGATATCTTCAAAAGACTGATGATGAAATGACATAGATTTATCTGAGAACTTTAATTGTATAAAATAACGTGCAGTTGAATGGGCAGTAATTGGGAGACGTTTTTTTGAAAATATCTCGGAAAATAATCGAGATAGGGAATTTTTCCTAGAGACTTTTTTTGTAGCTCTTGAAGTTTCCTACAAAAAAGGTTTCTTTCAAAATTTTTCTATTTTCCTTCGCCTTTAAGATATTCCCAAAAAAGTAGAAAAATAAAGAAATCTTTTGAAATTCAAAACATTGTTTGCATAAATGATGTCAACAATATACCCTTCACATTTCTTCAATATTTTTTTGTTTTTGTTTTCAGTACAGTGTTTGCTTGTGAGCACGTACCAGGTGGATATATTGTGTATGTCCGGTGTAATTTTCCCCGCAAAAAAACGAGGCACCGTGGAGACGCTATTGTTTGACTTCCGGACAGTAGATCGACACGAATACGGGAGTGAAGCCTCAGAAAACTGGCCATACGACATTCAGAAAATCGACTGGTGGATGAAGTGACCAATGGACAGGTGAGCGAATGTAAAAATTATCGTAAATGTTTTCAATTGGTCTTTGAAAAATATTTTTTTGAAATAATTTAAAAAATTATTGAATTTATTGAATTTACTTTATTCAAATCATTGATTTTGAATGGACAAAATTCAGTAAATACAAACTGTTGGTTTATTCAAATTATCAAAATTCAGTCAATCCAAACTGTTGATTTATTCAAATGAACAAAATCCTGTAAATTCAACAACTTTTTTTTATTATTTCAAAAAAATATTTGCTGGGATCAATAGAACAAATATTTTATAGTTTTTACCATTTCTTTTTCTTCTCAGTGTACATTTCCATAAAACCCATTGTATTAGATTCAAAGCGGCACAAGTGCCTCTTATGCAAAAAGTTCAGGAAATTATTGAAAAAAAAAAGGATTGAGACTTCAAGAGAATTTCATAAACTTCAATATTCAACCTCCAACAAAGAAACCAGTGACCATTCCGCTTCTATCCACAGGAAGAATTATGAAAATTTCATTCTTGAAAAATCATCCACCTCTGGTCCATCCATCGTGACAAAAATTCAGCTCCCGATTTTGCACACGAGTGCCACTCAATAATTCACCGTGTATATATCTCTCGTGTGTTCACCGAGCGAATTTCGTAACCATGAAGAAAAAAAAATGGTTTTAACAAAAAAAAGTATAAAAATTGTCACTGTATGTGTGTGTCTGTGCGTTGAATCAGGCGAAAAAAAAGATTCTCTTTCTCCCAGAGAAAGATATAATACTGCGAGTCAAGTAGAATCCGTCGAGGATTTTTCCACTGTTGTAGAGGGGAAAAAAAACGCTCGATTAAACATATCCCATACTCTCTAGCCCGTGGTTAATGTATAAAAGAATAGTGGAAAAAGTCGTGGAACAAATTCAACCGTTGCTGCTTTTTTTTTTTTCATGAGAAATATAGTAATATTTATTGCGAGATAATTCAATAAAAATTTACTTTTCGCTATTCACTCAACGATTATTATTATATTCGCATATGAATATGCAGAGTAAATTATTGATTCTTTTTTTTTTTATTATATTACAAATTTGAGAACAAAAGAGAGTAATGAATTTCAATTCTTTGTTCTCTTGAAACACGTTTCCCTTTTTTTTCCATTGAAAAAAAAAAGACAAAAAATAAAAGGAAAAGCGAGGATCTTGAAGTTTTTATATACTTTAAAGATAAATGAATGGAAATAACGAAGAATAATGTAACAACAGAGAATAGATGTTGGATAAGCCAATGCGATGAGTCTCATTTATAATTTGCAAGTGTAGTGTGTGTATCTAGGCCGACTTCCCATTCGACACTATCCCCGGAAACGCTCAGTTTGTTCACCGACAAATGGATAATATTTCCCGTTCAGGCAACCCATACATTTGTCTGCCTGTCTTTCCTGTCATTTTACATTTTTTTCATTCTCTTCATTTTTATATACTGAAAATAAAAGAACAAAAGATAATGGAAAAATAGTTGAGGTGTTTTTATGAGCAAAATTGAGGTTATGTCTGTTGATTTTTATTTAATAAATAGAAATTTTTGTAAATTATTAGGTGAGGATAATTATTCAATTTTTATGGATCACAAGCATTATTCGTTATAACAAATGATGGCATTTTATGGGAATTGTAAACATTGTTTTAGCCGAGGTGGAAGCGCAGTGTGCTGAGAGTCAAAGGGAGGGCGTTGTGGAGGCGTGAGAGCTAGAAGGGATGTTCATTGTACGAATATTTTCGGATATTTGCATGAAACTGCACAGGTACCGCATGCTAATTTTTTTATACTTTAAAAAGAGGAAACTCTTTTGAGCAGAAAGAGAATTATGAGGAATTTATTAAAATGGGGATTATGATTTAGGATGATGTTTAAAGAATCTTGAAATCCTGAATAAGTTGATTATTTCGAAGATATCTTAAAAACTATTAGATTTACGAGAATTCGTCAAGTAGCGTTTTTTGTAGGTCTTGAAACTCTCTACAAAATAAGGTTTTTCGACATTTTCCTCTAAATCCAATGATTTCAGAGATCTCCACGATTTAATCTTTTAAAAGATTTTTGGATTCATTTAAAAAAAATCGAATTGTTAATTATTTCACCAAAAAATAACGCATTTCCAAAACTTATTAAATCCTCGTAGTACAATATGTTGTACAGATTAATTGATATTAATTTATCCACAATATGTCAACTGTAATTACAAAACTCGTGGATTTATCTTGTAGAGGTCATGCTCTATTCGAGTTACACTCGAGGTCAGATCAATATCTATACACCTATAATCCACAGGTCAAATAAACTGTGTAACCTCATGCAATAGATTGGAGTACAGTGAGATAACAATTTTACTTTTTCAATCAACATTTTTTTTTTCCAATCTCTTTTGCTTTTAATTTTCAATGAAAAAAAAAAAAAATAGTATTTGTAAAATAACGATTGAATAGTACTAAAATGAAATGAGAATTTAATTTTCAATTTAAAATCTTTTCATCGATTTTACAAATGTCATGATGAGTTGTTTGTTATATACTGTTAATGTTAATATTACTTGAATACATGGTTTGCTTTATAAAGTTGCATTAGTGTGTGATAACGAGGTTTGCATACATCTACCTGTTCACAATTCTCATGAACATAGAAAGGTGTATGACTTTCTGACACAATAGAATACAAGTACAGTCGTTGGTGAAAATAATACACAGTTGAATTAATTTTAATTTAGTAGAGAGTATATGCACAATGGTATTTTCCTCCTATTTCTCTTGGTTTTAAAGATCAACTGAAATATTAATCAACTATGAAATTTATTTTCTACAATTCAGATGAATCAAGGATATTTGTGTATTTTTAAAAATATCTCGATAATCGCTGGGTTTAGAAGAATTTATCAAGAAATCCTTTTTGTAGCTCTTAAAAATCTGTACAAAAAAAAGATATCTTGATTTTTTCCTCTAAAAAACGACGCAATTTAGAGATCCTTTCAGTACAATCTGTTCCATTCTCTGTAACATTAAAGATATAAAATTGTACTAAAGGGAACAAATAAATCCTTTTTATACATCAATTGAAACACTTTTTACAATTTTTTTTACTCTCACGTATACGTGAAAGAAATAAAAAATTTTATTAGTTTTTTTTTTCAAATTTCACATTTTTTCTTCAAAGATTTGTTGTAATATAAAAAAATAAACAGACTATAGTGTAGTGGAACGTATTCCATTTGATGGTAACACAATGCTTCGTTCCATGGCATTCACGCACAAGTCACGCACACGTTCAAATATCATTTCTGTGATACTCCATGCTTTCCATTCCGTATGAGGACATCACCCAGGAAACCATCAATGGGTATTTTTTTTTCTCTTCATTTTTATCCACTTTCTTTTCTGCTTCTTCTCTTTGTTTCACTCATTTTTTTCGTGGTTTTTTATTGTTCTGCATATCAACACTATCCAAAAAGTCACAAGCGTAGAGAGCACTAGGGAAGAGGGAAACAAATATTATCTTCAGGGTTCAGAGAAGTGTTTTTTCTTTGTTGCAAAAAGCATATCAACTTCAATTGTCTTTATTTATTCGTTGATTTAGTACGGAATTTCAACGTACTCGATGTTATTTTTTATGAGCTCTGGACTATTTTTTATGTGATGTCTCAGGCAAAATTCATTGATCCTTTTACCAGCCTCCTCCAGCATGTCAATTGGTACAGTTATCACTAGTCTCATGTAAGATGGATAGTCGAAACACTGAAAAGTGAGAAATTCAATGAGAAATGTTAAGATAGTATCCCAGCAAACTCGAGTGCAATTAACCCCTTATTTTTTAGATGCCGTATCAAAAAAGATATTTTTTTTACATTATACTGAATTTTTTCATAATTTTTGACTGTGTTGTTTATGCGATATGAATTATCAAAGTTACTGAAAATAGCAGTGATGGGAATGAAACGCCCTAAATCGGACAGAAATAACGAAATCACTAAAAAACCACAGGGTTGATCCATTATTTAAAAATGATTGGCGAAAAGAACAGCATTTTAACTAAATAATAGAAGAAAAGAATATTCAATTCTCCTTATAGTTATTGATAAATTTTAATTAGAAGATAGTCGTAACGATTTGCCTCTCTCTCTATCTCATATGCATGTGATAGGAGATTAATGTAAAAAAAATTCGAGAAAAAAAAATTATATTCACAAACTGAAGATATGACTTTCGAATAGTTTAAGCACGTTATCCCGAATTATCAACAATTAATTGGAAACTAACCGACAAATCCTCATTTTTTCAGTTTTATTGATCGTACTCTAAATACTACCTTAATAAAACTTTTCCAACCAATTTTTTTTTTCATCTTTTTCTTTCTCGAATATTTTGAGATTTTAATTAATCTCTGGGGATTTTGATTAACTCACCTCGCCTGGAAGACAAAATACAGATTCTTCTATGAGTAGACTCCTCACAAAGTCGCCTTCTGTCTTAAATTCTGGGAAAGAGTCAAGGTCGATGCAGACCTGAACGAAAAAAAGTTAAATAAAGTAGAAAATTTCATTTTTTTAACAATTATCTCAGAATCTAAAAAAAATAGCTAAATTCTTGCAGAAACCTCATTCGTAGAAATTTTCAAGAGTTAGAAAAAAAATTTCCACCAAAATTTCCCTATCTCTTTAACTTTCCGAGATATTCTCAATAAACTTCTATAAAACGAACAAAAGGAATCAAAACATTTTAATAAAAGAATTTAAAAAAAACATTTTTACCATCATGTACATGGCGCCATCAGGCATGACGGGTTTGAGTCCTGGGATTTTTTCAATCAGATTGAATATAAGCTTCGAGTGATTCTGTAAAGAAATAAGAAAACATCCATGACACAAAAATAACAAGAATATTCACAGGATCTTAAATACAATAGATATTCATCTTAAGCGAATAACAATGAAAAATATATTATGAATTCACGTCTCGAGGGATCTATAGAAAATGCATTGGCCATGGAATATATTCATTCACGCGTGTATTAGACAGACATCGGGGATAATCATCTGCTTCTCTTCCAGAGAGAGAGAAATATCCATGGCGAAACTCTTTATGACAAAGGCACCGTGTGTAAAATACAATTTGTGGCTATTTATGTCTCACGAGATGGGGCCTTGTAGGCAAAGCACATGGCAGCCAGAAACCGGACGAACGTCAGGTTCCGTAGTTCCGTACACTTTTGTTTTTTTTTATTCTTCAATTCAGTATTCTCCTTGAAACTCATTTTTTTTCAACACTATTTTCTTTTAATCTCTTGTTTCTTTTATTTTATTATTTTTTCTTTGCTCTTCTTCTTCTTCTTCTTCTCAATTTTGCAACGGGCTCCGGATGGAACATCCATTCTGGGCTGCTGGCGGCAGTTATGAGAGTTTCCACTACGTCGTTTTATGAAAATTTCATGAAGATGTATACTGCGAGTAATTTCATCTTGAATATTATCAAGAAATTCATCATTGAAATTAAAATATCAATGATTTTTCATTCATTTTTATTTGTGAGTTTATTCAGTTACGAAACTTGGAAATTAGAGGCAGTTTATTTTTTAGAATAACTTGGGAAGTATTAGATTTACGAGAATTCATCAGGAAAACTTTTTGTTGAGAAAATTCAATTCTCTTCAAAAAAAAGATTTCTTGATATTTTTCTCTATATTTATTCGTCTCGGAGATATTCACGAAATAATTCAGTTAGAGTATTGTTGGGAAGTGGTGGAGGACAAATGGAAGATTTTTCTGTGATTCATCTTGAGGATGTAAGTATTAGGTTCAGGAGAATTTATCAGAAGTCCTGTTTTTTTTTAGGGCGAAAATTTCATTCACCACAAAAGAGATCTCTTGACATTTTTCTCTAAATCCACTCGTTTCAGAGTTATTCACGAAATAATATAAATATCCAAGGGATAGAGAATAAATTGAAAATTTTCATGTGGTTCATATTTTGAAAATATTTTGGAAAATATTAGCTTTAGAGAAGAATATAAAGAGATTTTTTTTGTGGCTCTTCAAATTCTTTACAAAAACAGTTATTTACCATTTTTCTTTAAGCCCGTTAATTGCCAAGATATTCTCAATATAATCTTCCCAAAATTCCCCACATCATTTTTTTAGTATTCTTCTCCTCACTCATGCATATCATAAAAAATTGAAGCACCTGCTGAAAATTACCAAGTCGATGCAAATTATTTAACTCTCCAGATATTTCGAATCGATAGAGTCCATTAACCCAGTAATCCTAATTTTTCCTGTCCAAGCATTAAAATGTTCTTTCCTCAAAAGTTAAGTTTACATTAACTTATAAAAACTCTGAGATTAATGAAGGAAGTGGTTCATGCTAACGAGGCGATTTTTTTTTTACCCTACCAAAGAAGACTTTTACCATCGAATTAAGCTTCCTCTTGAATTCTGCTTTAATTCAATTCAATTTGTTAAACAAATATTTTTCTACTCACGCAAAGTAGTCGAATGTTGTCATCGTGAAATCTCTGCGGTGTATTCTTGAGAATTTTCGGTAATGCACCTTGGACAATAGTATTACTTCCAATAATTCTCTGACTAAGGCACTGCAAACCTTTACGAATCTATAAGAAAATTAAAAAAAAACAAATGAGAAAAACGGAATAAAATACTTTCCACAAGATTTCAATTCTGAACTGTTAATTTTCTTTTATAATAGAGTTGTGAAGTAACTTGAGTATTTTTCAACGATAAAACTCTCGTGCATTGGTCTTTAACACGAACATTAAACTCAGAAAACTTGTACCATTTGGAAAATTTAAAATCTCTCATGATGAAGTACTGGAAACGCGAGTTGAATTTAACGAGACAATTTTAATTACTAAAAAGTTTTTGAAACTTTTGTCTTTTTTTTTTTTTTTTTTTTTTTTTTTGCATTATTTAATCCCATGAGTTTTCATTAATCATTGATGAGTTTACCTCTCTGTCGAAAATATTTTGCCTATCGTGAATTATTATCCAGCCCATTCGCCAGCCTGGTACGAGAAATCTGTCGATAATAATTACATTCATTAACCACAGAATTAGATTGATGCATCAATCAATGAAGGTAGATTGTAAAATCGTACTTGCCTCTTTGTTAAACCACTGCAGGATAGAATTGGTACTTGGTTAGATAGTGATGCTAACGAGTAATAGGTTCTTCCGGGAAATACCTGTGGTAAAAGCTTTTTTTAAAATTAGGTTCTAAAAATATTTGAAAAAAACCAGATGAGATGATTTTTTAAGCTAATTACTTGATTATATCTCAGAAAATAATGGATATACGAATATTTTTGTGGGAACATTTTTTATTAAGCAAAATCTACAAAAAAAGTCCTCATTAAAATTTTCGTATCTCTATTAGCTTTTGAGTTTTTTCTAAAAAAATTGCAAAATTATGTGTGTCTGATTTTGAAACAATCTCAGAAATAAGGAGGTTTGAGGAAACTGATTAGAAGACTTTTGTGGCCCATGAAATTCTCTACAAAAAAGCTCTCCTTAACATTTTCCTCTGAACCTATTCGTTCCAATTAAAGATATTCAGTAGTAAAGGGGCGAAGAAAAGTAACTCGAAGAATCACATTGGGATTATCCTAGAATTATCTCGGAAAAGATGAGATTCAAGCGAAATTTGAAAGAGATTTTCTTTGAAGTTCTGAAAAATTTTCATAAAAAATCTCTCTTTAAATTTTTCGATAAACCAATTCGTTTCAAAGATATGCCGAAAATAATTCACAAAATCAATTAATTTGATTTAATTTACAGATTAAACTTACCATGTGTTCGTAAATTTCATCGGCAATAATTGGAACATGGTACTTAACAGCGACATCAAGAATATCAAGTAAATGATTACGACTAAACACAGAGCCACATGGATTTGACGGATTATTAATGATGATTGCTGCTGTATTTTCATCGATCTGTAACGCCAAATCATCGAGATCGATTTCCCAACCGAGTTCAGGCTGCAAAAAAAAAAGTAAAAAATGAAGAAAAAAAAAGATAGTGAAAATTAATAGGATTTTCCGAGTTTGCCAAACCGAATGGTAAACCCTTTTCCCCATTTTGATGGGAAAGGAAAACGATGATGTAATAGTTTTGTTGGAAAATTTGGGTTATTCACATCGTAGGACTTGTGAAATTGAATTGGTAAATTGGAATTTTACTCTATAGGTCGATCGTATAAACGTATGTGTTTTGTGTAATACGTACCAATAGATTGTAGAATTTCACTGACACACCCAGGCCCTCGGCCAGTGTACGATATATTGCAAAACCTGGTCTTGGTATTAAAATGTTTTGGCCCTCTTTTGCTAGTACGGTGATGCTTAAATCCAGGGCACAGGAACATCCACTGCATAGAATGACATCCTTGACGTGAAAATTGAATCGTTTAGTGCTTTATAATCGCTCGTTGCAGAGTAAATATTGAAAATTCTATGATTTTCGTATGTTACGTTCATATTTTTATTCATTTCCCATCGATTTGTGATTTTTGACGTATTTTTGATATTTTTTCTTTCTTATTATTCAGAAAGTATTGGAGATAGAAGTTTCTCGATAATTTTATTGAAAAGCTGAGGAAATTTTCAGTGGAAAACATAGATCACACTTTATATTAAAATTTTTTTTTTTGTTGAAAATTCGACTTTTTTGGACAAAAATTTCTCGAAAAGTTTAATCTTTCTTAATTGCAAAAATTTTCTTATTTTTTTAGGACACCTCTACTTCCAATTTTGAGGAGGTGATAGGAGGTGCTCTCATTTTCCATCAATTCATGTGATTTTTAATTAATTTTTATCATATTTAATTCGTTTTTTTTTCAAAAAATACAAGTTTTTCAAATTAAAAATCATTGTTTTCTCAATGTTTATTTGAAAAAAAAAAAAAAAAATTTATTAAAGTTCACGTGGTCGAATCTCCGGTGCTATGCTAATCAAAATTCAAAATATCCACGAAAAGAATGAAAATGGAAAAAATTATCCCTTCAATTTTCGTCCAAAAAAAAGTACAAGTTGCAGAAAATCCTCAAAAATCAATTATAATCCACTTTTCAACCGCAAATTTTCTCGCCTTTTCAATGGAATCATCAAAAAAGAATCTATTTCACATCTTTTTATTAAAATCCCCATTCTGCCCCACTTTCCCTCTAGAATCCCATCCATTATAAATATCACGACTGTTCCCCAATAATGTGCAGCAGAAACCCCCATCCATTCTACAAACTACAAGTAAAAAGTCTCGAGCAATTAGTAGAAATGAATTGCCCTGATCCTCGAAAAAAAAAAAAAGAAAAAAAGAATCATGATTGATGGCTATACCTTAGCATCAACTTTGATGAATTCATTAGAACTATATTCAGCAACAGCTTCTCGTGCTTGTAGATATCCTAGAATGTATAATTATCTTCAACAATTCATCAATCAACAATAATCCCTCTTCACCTCTATCATGATTATTATTTCAAACGATTAACTGTACCTGTACTCGGTGCATATCCATTGTATATTCCTGATGCAATACTTTCTTGTAAAGCTTCAATTGTTTCTTTAGCTGGTTTCAAATTTCCAAATATCGTGGGATCACCTGAATTAAATGAAATTGATAAGATTGATTTTAGTATTTGATGAAGATGAATGAAACACATGAATGAATTCATCACATTTTATATAAAATTTTGAGAACAAAAAAATTTCCCAAAAATTGTTTACTGCTGGTTTAAATTTTTTTATTATTGAGATTCAGTGATGATTCAGCTTGCAAGCTACACTTGTAGATTATTGATGATAATATTATTATATAATAGCGATAGCAGTAGCTGTTTGGTCTGAGTGTAGCCTTGGCAATTTCACTGAGTTAATTTTAGACTTTCCACCAAATCAGTAGCAAAGAGGTGAAACCAATTAAAGTAATTGTTTCATCCAAATTAAAAAAAAAAAATATCTTCGAAACCAATGAAGATACGTTTTTTTTGCTCTGATTTTTTTGGTAATCACGTAATAATGTATTACAATTGAATAACAAGCGACAAAATACTTCCGAAAAATAATTTGCGTTCAGATTAGTATTTCAATAATTATTCATTAAAAAATACTTGTAAATTAAATAACTCACGACAAAATATTTCCAAAAATGATAATTCTTCAAGAAAAACTCATAAATTGAATAACTCGGAACTAAATAATTCCAAATAGGGGGGGGGGGGCGATTGATTGTTATCGTAATTTGTTTTTTTTCTACATTTTCGTCTTGAAAATAGAAATTTATTGGATTTTCGGAAGAATTTTGTTTATTTTTTTACATTTTTGTCTCAAAAATGAGCATTTTTCAGAATTTCAACATAATAATCCTGGGAGTTCATGGAATTATTTTTGATTATAATCCATGACCTTTCGACCGAAAAAGTAGAATTTTTCAAAAAAAATCCGAAAATCAATTGTGACACAGGTTCTTTATGCGTAATTCTCTCCGTCTTATATCGAAATCACCCTAACTCAAGTCCTTCCATTAATTTCACGCTATTTTTTTCACGCAGAACATCAAATTCACACCGAAATTCAGAATATACATTTTTCAATAAATTCTTCACTAAAAAATCGGCACTGATATCATTTTCAGGTGAATCTGATAAAATTTATCTTAAAAACAATTAATCAAATACCTGACAATGAATAAATATCAATTAACAGATTTTATATTTGTTTTTCATCATCGACCAACTCCAGTTGAATTTGCTTTTGAATAATATTATTTATCGTCATTTTAATCTGTCTATATATGATAAAAATGTTATTACTCTATGCAACAATACGTCATTCTCATCACTGTTCACACATTAATTCATACCGTGAAAAATGACAGAAAAATTGAAAGAAGAGACATATATGAATGTAATATTATCGTTAAGTGATTCCATGAAGCATTTCATCCACCAGAATGATCTTATGTTTTTAATTCAGTGAATAAATTTACGTGTTCTGAGGAGATTTACTCAGTGTCTTCAGAACCTCGATACATTGTGGATGTTTTCGTGAAACAGTCATTTTTCAATAAACAAATTATGAAATTTCTAGAGAAATTTCAATTCTTCTGAAACGTGCTTAAAGTGAGTACTCATAAAAAAGTTCAATATTAATAGGAATTCTCATTGAATTTCAATATTATTTGAATGAAATTGAGTAGTTTTTCCGAATGATTCTGGATTATCTCGTAAATGACGAAACTTAGAATAATTTATTAAAACACCTTTTTTGTAGAGAATTCATGTAATCAATTCTCTACAAAACAAAGTCTTCCTCAACTCTTTTTTTCTAAATCTGATGATTTCTGAGATACTCGAGAGAGAATTCAGGACAAATTCCTAGGATTATTTAATTGCAGTAAACCACTGCTGAATTATTTCCCAAATATCGCGAAAACTAACTTCAGATTCACAGAAATTTATCATGAGACCTTTTTTTTGAAGAGAATCGAAGTGAGTCTGACATTCTTCCCTTTTTCCAATTCAATTCAAAAATATTTGCAAAAAAAACAAAAATTTGAAATAAATTAATAATTTCGATGGAAGAAAAGCCTCCAAAAGTGCTATTTCTAAGCCTAGCACTTACGCCACTTTGTTTCTAAGACGACGATATAATTGATAGTATTGACGAAAGTTTTTACAGAATTCAGAAAATGACTATTTCCAATTTTTATCCAAATTTTAATGAAGTTTATTGATTAAAATTGAACATGACCGCAGAACAATATCGAAGTTTCCTGAAACCCTATCCCCCAGGTCTCAAGAAAACTTATCGCCCAAGATATTGATCACAATGATTATGGTATAATTACCTCCAACTTATAATTGGAAAATTGAGATTTTACATTGACTCACCTATGGATAGTGCTATGAGTTCTTTATTAGGATTTGGCTCAGCTACAATATTCTCAATAATTGATCTAATAGGATTGTGTGTTCTTCTTGCAATATCAGAAATTCGAACGTTCCATCGTTCACGCGAAGACGTTACAGTATTAGACATCTTGAAGGTATCAATGATACAATACGTTTTTTATCTGTGAAATCTCAACTTTTTTCTGAACTCCAAAAAAAAAAGTATAAAGTTCTTCTTCAATTGAAGACTAAAATGATTCACTGACAGTTCACGCTGTGATTGTTTTTCGACAACTGAACTCTAGTATAAATGCGAACACCTCAAATGCTGTATCGTGGAGCCAGGGAAGTTTATTATGAACTGGTTTGATTGGCCAGCAAGTTCCACACCTTCGTTTTAATAATTAATTCAAAATTCGATATAAACAAGTATCCATGGCCTCGGCTCTACAATCGAATCAACATCCTCAATGTTCTCCACAATAATATTTATTTTTATTGATTTTTGCAAAAATTAGGAAACAATTAATTAAATAACTTTTTCATCTCAGAGAGTATTGATTTAACTAAAAAAAAAAAAGTATTAATTAGAAGAAATTTTGGTCTTGTTAAAGTAACGTATTCGGAACATTGGAAAATATCACAGTGAGTAATTGCTTTTTTTTAAATCTGTTTATTCAGTAGTTTGTTGCTTATCATAAAAGTGATCAGTTTATATAATGATAATTGTCCATTGAAAAAGTTTCAGTAGAGAAGACGTGCAACAGGTATTTCTTCATAGAATATCTCGGAAACTTAACGAGATAGTGCAGTTCTGTTTAGATCCTTTTATTAAAAAATTTTCAAGAGCTACAAAGAAGATTCGATTTAAAAAAAAGCGGTATTTCTATTATTTATTGAGATATTTGGAAAAAAATTGGGAATAATATTTTCTTAATACTGTTATTTTTGGGATACAAAATTTTTTTATGACGACTTTCTTTTTAGAGCTTATTCTCGTCTACAAAAAATATTTCCACAAAAATTTAGCTATCTCGCGTAGTTTTCCGTGATATTTTCCAAAAATTAATGGACAAAAAAAGATTCCTTCTGTTTCATTTTTGTTTGCTATTGTTTTCTTTTATTTTCAGTATTAGAAGATAAAAATAGACAACTATTCTCACTTTGATCAATGAAATAATGAATTTCTGATAAAAAATAATTCAATTCTTTAAATATTAACAATTTTTTGATTTTCACGTGCGACGCAGAATATTTTTGTTTTGAGAATGATATGTGGAATGCCGTTTTTCCGGATTTTGATATCGCTATGATCGTATGCTGATCATTCTGGAGGCACGACACGCTGAAGCAAATGGAAGTGGTAAAAGTATCTCCCACTTCTGTAACTAAAAACAGAAAAAAAGAAGAAAAAAAACGTGCACTAATCGTGATAAACACGCGGTGTGTCACCACTTGATCACGGGCGCGCGTGTATACCTCGTTTTAAAAATCTTTCTCCAGTTTCCAGAATATTCTATGCTAATTTTTTAAATCTAATTTGTTTTCTGATTGAGTATTTTTCCACTACAACTTCGCGATTCTTATCTTTTAGTTGTTTTATTTATTGTTCAATTATTATGAAAGAACATCGTTCTTCTTTGAGTTCAGATGAACATTTTTAGATTAAAAAAAATCCAAATATTTTTCTCGTTTATTCAATATTTAAATGTCAATAGCATTTATTTCATCATCTTGGGGGCTCGCCTCCAGAGTCTAGGAGTGGGAGATACTTAAGGTCACCTTTACATCTTCGATTCACTCACCTCAATCACTGTTATTCCACTCATTTCAACATTTATCTTTTTTTTTTTTACTCTGAAAAATTCGATTTTACTCGCCCAGTCCAAACCTCTATATAATTGGAAGATTCAAAAAAATTCGAAAAAATCAATTATTGGTTTATTCCTTATCAATATTAATATTGATTGAAAATTATTGATAACAATTTTCAAGCAATCAAAGGAAATTATATATGTTCACTATGTTTATTTACCATAAATACTTCATTTGCAGCTGAGAATTTTATTTTTATAATACAACAACATATTTTGTTGGAGTTCATAACAATAATTTTTTCTCATTTACGTTTAAAATTAACATCTCGAACAATATTTGTGGCGCAACTTGTTTATTTCTACAAATCTTAAATGCAAATTGTTTCTGAATTATTCACTAACAGGTAAACTGCTCCTATTTTTTTTTTTTTTCTTCATCATTGTGATTATTATTTTTATTATACATGGAAAAGTATATATGTGGATTGCCACGCGCGACAGCCCTCCTTGGCGTCCCCAACACATCTAAACATTAATTATCGATAAAACATCATTTTTTTTTTTTCGATGGAGGCCACGATCAGATGATAAAACAATGACGAGATAATTTCAGAAATTTCATCTGGATTGTTTTGCAAATATCTTGGAAACTACACTGAGAAAGAAATTGGTAAAAACTATCAAATGTTGATGCTATTGGTCCTCAGCAAAATTTTTTTTCAAAATAATTAAAAAAGCTGTTCTATTTAGTGAACTTTGTCTAGCGCATTTCTGACCTGACCTATAATTTCTGTTGGAAACTGACGGTAATTTTTTTTTATCGTCAGTAATTATGTTTTATGATAGAAAATCATCTGAATGGATGGAAACTGACGGTAATTTTTCATTTCAGTCACTTTTTCGGTCATTTTTGTCTAACTTTTCTTTTTTTTTTCTTTGATGAAGCTTCAAAAGGAAAGAAAAATAAAGAGCATTACATTTCAATGAAATTTGGATTATGTAATACAATAGAGTAAACGCCAATATTTCGTGTGAATTTTTCTCTCCAAAATGAGGTAACAGAGAAAAAATTAAATTCAGCTGTATAGATGTAAACTGACTATAATTTAAATAATGGGTCATTTGCCTGAAGCAAGATTTAGTCAGTTTATTCCTGACGAAAACCATCAGTAATTCAGCTTTGGTCAGTTACGTGTAAGTTACCGGTAAAATGACGGTAAATTTACTGGTCAGTTTTTAGTTTTACATCACTAGCTGTGAATATGATCACTGGCGAGATCTAACCGGATACCAAATAGTACATTACCGAACAAGTAAATTACCTAACGAGTCTGATAATCTTTACTGCACGTGTAAGGAAAAATTGCTGCTGTACGGAAAGTGGCTACTTTTCGTACAGCGTGCGGAAAAGTATTGATCAGTTGCAAAATACACCTAACTAAGGTCTCAGAAACACGACGGTAAATAACATTTTAAAAAAATAACTTGTTCATCTGTTTGAATTATCTAAATCCAGTAAATTCAACAAATTTATTAATTATTGCAAGAAAATATTTTATAAGGATTAGTGGTATCAATATTTGATAGTTTTTACCACTATTTTTTTACCAAAAAATGTCAATAGCCCTTTTTTAGTAGAAAATGTAACTCACAACAAAAAAAAGTCTTTTTATATTTTTCTCTTAAACCCACTCCTCTCAAAAATATTCGCAAAATTATCGAAAAGCAATTTTCTTTAATTAAATCGCGATAAGAAAAAATAACAAAAATTCACGTAGATAATTTTGCGAATATCTACGAAACTGTTAGGCTTAATGAAAAACATGAAGAAACCTTCTTCGTAGAAAATCCAAATCATAAATTACCGTAACCCAATAGAGTTTCAGAAAATCCACAATTGAAAAAAAAAAACTTCATTTTTATTTAATCAAAAACATTTCAAAAAAAAATCGCAGAAAAATGCTTTTCTACAATCACTATAAAAATCATCAGTAATAAGAACAATCACCCATTTTTTTTATCCACGCGATAAAAGTCGAGTATCACGTAATCATTTTTCATAATAACTAGAAACCTGGTTTTCCCCACTTAAATTTGAATTATTTGAAAAAATCAAATTGTCTTGGCTAGTCTATCCAAGCAAAAGCAATCTCATTTGCCGTAACGAGCTTCGTTAACGACCGGGCTCTTTTGCTTTCAATATTATGTTCCCTCTTTCATCGCTTCACCTTATTTTACAAGAAAACTAGCAAGGAGAAAGAGAGACAGCATCTTCAAATGGATTACGTAAATAGAAAAGGATAAAAATAACAAAATAAATTATAATTCAAAAAAAATTATTATATCGAAGTATAATTTTTATTGGCTATGTAGCAAAATACCTATGTACTTAAATATTTGGCTTCACGCATACATTAATAGCCTAATGAATTCATTAAAAATTTTCACATTATATTAATATACAATATGTAAAATTTGCCATATTGAATATGGGCAGTGTTCATAGATTTTTTTTCTATTAGAATATAAACTTTTCTTCTTTTTTTTTTCGGTGATAAAACATATATTTCTTTCTTTATTAACTTTTACAATTTTTTTTTTTTCAATTTGACTTCGTACAAATTTAACGATATAAATATATATTATTTTACATGGCTAAGTAGTATTACTAGGCACTTAGTTGTGTAATTATAAAAAAAAAATGTAAGGTGGAAGAGAATAAAAAAACAGAGAGAAGGGGGAGAGAGAAGAACATTGAAATGAGTGACAGCAAGTTTTTTTTTCCTTCTTATTTCTCTCCAGTTTGTAATAAAAATAGAGTAGGAGATAATAGGGATGAGTTTAAAGAGGCAAGAAAGGGAGGGATGAGCTTCACCGAAGTGAAGCCCGATGATGCAAGAAAATATTGTCTATGAAGTTTCTGAAGGAAGGAAAAAGGAGCAAACTCACTGTTTTTTTCTTAAAAAAAAAAAAAAAAAAAGTAAAAGTAAAAGTTGAAGATAAAAGTTCAAAAGATTGGAGATATAAAAAGTATTGGAGTGAGTTCTGTCCTCGCTCGAATACTCAATCCTTCAATTTAATTTTGTGAAAAAAAAAAACTTGTATTCTCATCTGTTTGATTATTCATGAATTTCATAAATTTTTTTTTTTCGGAATTGTATCAAATTGTTGTTGAAAAATCCTTCCTTTCTCTCTCTTACATGATCTTACGTACTCTTTATACAAACTTGGCATCGACTTATTCGGCTTCTTAGGTTACCAGCTTTGAGTGTTTGTTTTTCAGGCCTCTGGAATTGATGTCTATCCTCAATTGTTGCCATCCAAAAACTGAATTCATTGGCATAGTAGTGGCAGTGTCCTTTAGCACCATTGCACTCGATGAAGGGAGTTGCACGGAAATCTTCCAGACATGAGCCAGCACTTGATAGTGATTGGCCTCCACCCTGTGAACCGGCACCGGTATGCTTTGGAAGGAAAAAAAAAAGGCATTAAATGAATAAGTTGAAGGGAAAAAAAGGGTTGAAGGAAATCATGTGGCAGTGAGGAATGAGATTTAAAAGCGGAGATTAGAATGATGGTAATTTAAAACTTTTCAAATATCCTTTTACCATGACGAAACTGTATCCTATCCATAATCCAGACCATCCGTCAGGGCATTCTGGTATACTCAATGATTGACTGTGAACTGCTAGGACATTAGCCGGCACTTCGCATACGACGCACCTATAAATAAATTTTATTTGGCATATATTATTATAATTGATGATTAAGCTTGTGTTGAGACATGATTGGACAGTAATGAGCAATAACGTCTTCAGCAATATTAAAAAAAAAATTCTTTATAGTGTATTTTCAGCAAACAAACATTTCTAAACTCAAGTATGCCCTCTAAAAAATTTCGAAAAAAATGTTGATTAAGACGTTATTGCTTATTTACTATCCAATTAGATTATTTTTTTTGCTACTTATTTTTTGAGAATATCTAAGAAACTAAACGAGATAGGGCGATTTTGCGTGAATCATTTTTTGTAACTCTTGAAATTCTTTACAAAGAAGGATTCAGGCGGAATCGTACTATCTCGCTTCATTTTCGAGATATTTTCGAAAAAAAATAGCAAAGAAAATCGATTCTTTTTGCCCTTTTAGAGCCGTAATTTCACAATTGAGTGATGGAGGGAAACAAGTCAACTTTCGAATATTCTGTAGTTCAGAATAAAAGCGGCGTATCTATCATAACTGTCCCATAATATTGTTTTTCACCTCTTTTATTTCACTGAAAATTGGGGCAATAAAATTGAGTAATTACCAATGATAGAGAGAATCGGTATCATTGATAATAAATAAAGAGTTGTAAATATGGGAGATACGCCTCTTTGATCCCAGGGAATGATACTCACGACTCTATATTACCAAATTTTTTTCGAAAATTTTTAAAAATGTTTAAGAATCATTGATAATGCAATATGACGCACCTAGAAATGTATTCTTCAATGCCTGATTCTTCCACAGGCATCATTGGTATCGGGCTGTTGGTGGATAGCCAATAGGAGCGATCGTTTCGACTGGCATAATGACATACGTTGTTAACGTCACAGAAGAGGAAAGGCATAGTCGAGAATTTTCTTACGCACGAGCCAGCATAACCTGTTTTACAAGAGCAAAAAAGCAATTTTTGTTAATGCAACAAGTTAGAAATTGGTGATATATTTTATTCAAATTGTTTCAGAAAAATTTCCACTGTATTTTAATTTTATTGAGAAATCGGGAGTGAGGATAACTTGTTTTTTTTCTGAGATATCTCAGAAACTAAGTGAGATAGCGTAATTTTCATTGGGAGATTTTTTCTAGGAAATTTTCAGAATTACAAAAGAGGTTTCTATGAAAATTTCGCTATCTCGCTTAGTTTCCGAGATATTCAGACAAGCATCTCAACACTGCAGAAATGTATTAATTTACCTAAATCTTGTGAGTGCGCTCTTTCATCTCCATCAGTGTACAAGAGACTGTAGCCCTCCCAGAGCTTTATGTGTCCTGGTTCACAAACTGGTACACTCTGACTCTGGCTGTGTCTGACAAGAAGAATTCCAGTTAAATAGTCCGGAGCTTGCTCGCAAGCAGCACCAGGTTCTCCTCTCTGTCCTGGTATACCAGCTGGACCTTGAAGACCTGGTAATCCGGGTGGACCAATTGGTCCAGCCAATCCTGGTAGACCAGGCTGTCCTGGTGAACCTTGGTAGCCTTGTGCTCCTTTGGCACCGGGTGTTCCTGGGAAACCAGGAGCCCCGGACATTCCTTTCTCACCAGGCGATCCCGGGAGACCAGCAGGTCCTTTACAGAAAAGAATCAAATAGAGAAATTCATTCAACGATAAACATATGGAAAAAGTCAAAAGAAAGTCCTAGAATCCTGGAAATTCTATTCGTTTATTCAAGTGAAGATATTCGATGGATGAAAAGTTTTTTTTTTCCTTCAAGAAGGAATTCTAGTGAAATTTATACCTGAGAGTGTCTCTATTTTAAAAAAGCTCAACATAATAGATTTTACACATAAAAATTAGAATTGATTTTTTTTGGACATTAAATTTATTTATTTTTGAAATATCTCCTAAGCGATGAGTTTTGAAGAATTTATCGAGGAATATTTTTGTAGGAAATTGAATTTTCTAGAGAAAGATCTCATGATCTTTTTCTCTGAAGATAATGATTTCAAAGATATTCACAAAAGAAGTCACTTGGAATTTTTGTGACTTATCAATTGTGACAAATTCACTTGATCAATACTAGAGATAGAAATATTTTGAACGGATTCCTTACCTGGATATCCACGATCTCCTTTCGGTCCCATTGGCGGTTCGACACACTCATCACCCTTGTCTCCCTTGACTCCAACGTATCCAACAGCTCCCATCAATCCCACTGCACCAGGATATCCCCTGTCTCCTTTCTCTCCAGGGAATCCTGGAGCCCCCGGTAATCCATCATAGCCCCTATCGCCCTTTTCCCCAGGTATTCCATCCAGACCAGACGGACCTAATCAGGTAATAAAAAAATAATGACAATACTGCAATTGCTTTCATGCCAATAATAAAGTGAGAAACCTACCAGAGAGACCACGTTCTCCCTTTTGCCCAACTCCACCGAACAGTCCCGGAGGTCCTTGTTCTCCCTTTGGACCCCTTTCTCCAGGAATACCAGGAGTGCCTTCGAAACCAGGTTCTCCACTACGTCCCGATGGTCCCTCTGGACCCATCGGCCCTTGATCACCCTTTTCTCCTTGTGGTCCAACTGGTCCCCATGGTCCAGCATCTCCCTTAGTTCCTGGTAAACCAGGGAAACCTACTTCACCCTTTTCTCCAGGAATGCCAGGAAGTCCATCACGTCCATGCTTGCCAAGTAGTCCAGGTAACCCTTTCTCTCCTTTTACAGTTTGACCTGGTAAACCAGCTGCACCAGGAGGTCCATGATCACCTAAAATTGAATGAAAATTATGAAATTAATGTCCAACGAAAGGTCGCGATTTGACGATAATATGATGTTGTTAATGATTTTTTCAATATCCCTATGGACCATTAGAATATTGATTTAAAAAAAAAACTGGAAATGAATTCGATAATTACTAAATTAATGTTTTTTAATAGAATAGGATCCAGCAAAAAAATGAGGAGAATGAAGATACCTTTAGGTCCAGGTGGACCAGGAAGTCCCGGATTGCCCATTGGTCCAGGTGCTCCTCTGTCACCCTTCTCTCCGTCAAATCCAGGCTGTCCGTCAAATCCACGGTCACCCTTCTCGCCATCAAGTCCATGCTGTCCCAGAGGTCCAGGCTCTCCCTTTTCTCCCTTGATATTAACCGTTGGACCAGGAGGACCACGATCACCCTTGTCACCAAATGGTCCAGGTCCTCCAGGCAATCCATCCAATCCATGTGGACCACGTTCACCTTTAGCACCATCCAAACCTGGTCTTCCAGGCTGTCCAATGTCACCATCGAGTCCAGGGAATCCAAGTGGACCTTCTGGTCCAATTTCTCCAGGTTCACCAGGTAATCCATCCAATCCAGGTTTTCCAGGCTCACCGAAAGCTCCAGGATAACCCAAGTCGCCTTTCATGCCTGGGAATCCTTGAACTCCAGTATCACCTTTAGGTCCTTGCAAGCCTGGTGATCCGTCGAGTCCTCGTTCACCCGTTTCTCCTTTAGCTCCAGGGAATCCGTCACGTGCAAGACCGGGTCTACCAGCTTCTCCCTTTTCTCCGTCAACTCCGTCTCTTCCGGGGACTCCAGGAGGTCCACGAATACCAGGCATTCCAGGCTCTCCCTTTTGACCTTTCTCGGACACTTGTCCAGCTTCTCCCTTTCTACCGGGGAATCCAGGAGCACCTCGGTCTCCCTTGGGTCCGTCCAAACCAATTGGTCCTGGTAGTCCAGGAGCACCGTCATACCCACGATCACCCTTTGATCCTGCAACACCGGGCCTTCCGGGTTTGCCCTCCATACCGGGGAGTCCAGGGAAGCCTGAGGAACCTTTCTCTCCTGCTTCACCCTTTAAATGAGGAATAGCGCATTTTATTACATTGCCTCATGTTATGCAATAGGTGATTGAGTGGTGAAGAGGTGAAACAGAAAAAGTATTTTTTTTCACGGATTTTGGAAAATATCGCGGACATCAAGCAAAATAGCGGAATTTTTGTGAGAATTTTTTTTGTTGAAGAGAATTAGAGCTTCAAGAAAAGTTTTCACAAATTTCGCGATTCTGCTTGATTTCCGGCATATTCCATGAGGAATAATTGAGAAGGAGAATTGCCTTGTCTCGTTCTGTTCATCACTACTGAAATGATAACTTCATGATTTACCTTCATTCCAGGCGCTCCTTCCAATCCGGGTCTTCCAGCAACACCAGGTAAGCCTCGTCGTCCAGGATATCCTTTGGGTCCATCAATACCAGGCTCTCCTCTGTCACCTTTCGTACCAGGGAATCCAGGTAAACCAGCGCGACCAGGTTCTCCAGTCAAACCAGGTTCACCCTTAGTACCATCCATACCCGGTGCTCCGGGTATTCCCGTAGGTCCAGGGGGTCCAATGGGTCCAGTATCACCTTTATCTCCCGGTCCACCAGGCAATCCGCTAATTCCAGGGCTACCAACGTCACCTAGAATCGACCAATTGTCAGTCTAAAACCCAAAAAATCAAGGTTAAATGACTAACCTTTTTCTCCAGTGAATCCAGGGAGTCCAGGATATCCAGCTGCACCTTCCTTTCCAGGTGGTCCTGGTAAACCATGTTCTCCCTTTTCTCCAGGCGGTCCAGTCAATCCCTGACTTCCTTTCATCGACAATCCAGGCTCCCCCTTCTCTCCTTTTGGTGCTGGTACTCCAGGGAAACCTCTTGGTCCATCACGTCCAGATTCACCTGGGAATCCCATAGGTCCTGTATCTCCCTTGATACCACGTGGTCCAGGTAATCCACGAGGACCGACTGGTCCTGGCGCACCAATTGGTCCTGCTGGTCCTGGCGGTCCCTTTTAACACAAAATCATGATTTTTCCATTATAATCAGTATCACCTATATTATTCTGTAATATATTTACCGCGAATCCTTGAAGACCTTTATCACCAGGCAAGCCATCACGTCCCGAGGGTCCAGGCTCTCCTTTTTCTCCAGGAGCTCCTCGATCGCCCTTGAATCCTTTCTCGATATTCAGCGGTGGACATTCACCTGTAAAAATGAACGTAAGAATTCAAGCTCCATGAAACGAAAGTTCCATCATCAGGGTTGATTCACCTCGTTCATTGACTTTACCTGGATTTCCTTTGTCACCGTATGGACCAGGATCTCCCTTTTGTCCAGGATATCCATCATATCCGGGTACACCAGCTTCTCCTTTAATACTCGCGCCTTTGTCCCCTTTGCGTCCAGGTGTTCCAGGTCTACCAGCTGCTCCGTCTTGTCCCGGGAATCCTCGGTCACCCTGTGGAAATTTCACATTAAGAAAAAATTCCATTTACCTTGTTTATCAAAGGAAAAATGAAAATTCGTTCATACCGATTGTCCTTTCATGCCCGGGAATCCTTCAAAGCCAGCTCCCCCTTTCTCGCCAGCAGGTCCTTCTGGTCCAGGAGGTCCAACTCGTCCAGGCTCTCCGCGAAGCCCCTTGTCACCCTTCTCCAGTTTCAGCATGCTCTCAGTAATAAATGCAGCAGCACCAGGCTCACCCTGTGGTCCAGGCAATCCAGGGAATCCATCTTTACCAGCAGGTCCAGGAGGTCCAATAGCACCAGGCAATCCATCAGCACCAGCCTCACCAGGGAAACCCCTTTCTCCAGGTGGTCCTCTCGGTCCCGGTTGTCCCGGTGTTCCATCAAATCCACGTTCTCCCTTCAACCCAGGTGTTCCAGGATGACAATCTTGGCAACGTCCTCCAATTTCTCCTTTCTCACCAGGCTCACCAGGTGCACCAGGCTGTCCATCTCTACCAGATAAACCAGCTTCTCCAGGCAAACCTGGAGCTCCTGGTGAACCGGGAATACCATCAAGTGAATCACCGGGTCTTCCACGAACTCCAACGTAACCACGTTCTCCTTTCTGGCCCTTTTCTCCATCAATACCCGAAGCACCGTCCATTCCTTTCGGGCCCTAAGAATTTTTTGTGAAAATTTGTGAATATTTTTCGTCTTTTTTCGAATTAATTTACAGATTGTACAGAAAATTGACATAATGAATTAAAAATATCTCTGAACTGAGTGGGCTTAGGGAAAAAAGTCAAGAGATCTTTTTTCTAGGAAATTTGAAGAGCTCCAAAAGAGGTTTCTTGATAAATTTCCCTAAATCTCATTACTTACGAGATATTTTTGTAATAAGTTTCATCCGATTTTCAGATATTTCACAGCTGGATTGAACACTCACCATTATTGAAATTCCTTTATCTCCTTGTGGTCCTCGTGGTCCAGCTGCTCCCGGAGGTCCATCGAATCCTCTGGGTCCTTGTTCACCAGGGAATCCAGTCAGTCCAGGTTCTCCCTTCAATCCTGCCCAAAGAAAAACATTTTCAATGAATTTTACATTCCTAATACCGAATAATCAAGAAATTCATTCACACCTTTCTCCCCAGGTGCACCTTCCGGTCCAGGGATACCAGGCAGACCAGGTCCTCCAGTCAAACCGATGGGACCACGTGGTCCAGGCTCTCCAGGATATCCATCTGATCCTCTGGGCCCAACAGGACCTGGGAATCCTCTCGGTCCGGGAGGACCAGCTGGTCCAGGCTGTCCTTTACCACCCTGCAAAATTTCAACGTCATTAATCCTCATTAGACTGGCCACCTAACGCGTCCCTTTGACTTTGCTCCTCTCATGAGAGATTCGCTGCCACGTTATTTTGGCTGCGACATAGCCGAATTCCCTCTACACTGCCCGAGTGCGTTTAGCGAGTTTTCGGCAATGTCGTTAACTGAACAATTTTATTTATCATTGGAACAATTTCGCCAGCTCCTAGAATCTATTTTATTCCTTCAGCAAATTTGCAGGATATTTCATTAAACGAATATCATAGTTTGTTAAACATTTCAATGAACAAATTCGATTTTTTTCAGAATTTTACGCTCAGCCAAATGATTATGAAAAAATACAAACAGTGGAGTACAACGAATCCTTCGTAAGAGGAATATTCTACGGTTAAATCATCCGAAAATGTAACAATAAAGAATTCTATCAGGAGATGCGGTAGCGTCTCTTGCAAAGTACATGTTTTACTCTGAATAATTAAGCGAGAGGCTACCGCACTACTAAATACGGCTGGAAGCTATATCCCAAAATAGAAAATTAAGTTACTCAAAATAAATGAGATATAGAAAATTGATTTTTTAAATATCAATTCAGCTTGTCATTCTCTTCAATATTATATCATTTCATGACTACTGAAGGACTATAATCTATAATTATCATGTTCACATACTCCAGGAGGTCCAGGGGGTCCACGAAGACCCGGTACTCCCTGAGGTCCATCGAACCCAGAATCTCCTTTTTTACCAGGACGACCTGGAAGTCCATCTAATCCATCAATTCCACGATCACCTTTACGTCCTGGGGGTCCAGGTGGTCCAGAGAATCCATCTCTTCCCTGAAAAAATCCCAATGAGGTGAGTGAAAACCAAACTCGCATCCAGATTCAATTATTTTGATCAAATTACTCACTCGAATGCCCGGGGCTCCAGGAAGACCCTTTTCTCCTTTTCCGCCCAAAGCTCCAGGTATACCAGCATCACCCATAAATCCTGGCTCTCCCTTAGGTCCGTCCAATCCTTGATCGCCCTAAAAAATAATCCCGTTAAATCAACCAAAACTTCAACCAAAATCCTCCACATAAATAAAACGAATAATTTTCGTGATTATTACTTTGTCTCCTTTTGGTCCAGAATCACCAGTTGGTCCAACGACCTGAACAGTTCCTTCAAATGGAGCAAATGGTGCACTCGTTCCCGGAGGGCCAGGCTCTCCCTTAAGACCTTTGTCACCCTTTGATCCTTCGAATCCTAGACCCATGTTACCCTTCTCTCCTTTCGATCCTGTAACTCCGGGATGACCCTGAAAATCCAGCACAATGCGTAAATCAGTAAGATTCTGGAGATATTAGGGAAGTATTGAAAAAATAGAAGATTCTTACGGGTACTCCATGATTGCCCTTTGGTCCAGGATAACCACGTGGTCCTTGAGGTCCAGGTTGACCTGGAGGTCCTCTCACTCCATCAATACCGGGTTCTCCCTTTTGACCTACTGGAAATCCTCCTGCGAACGCTGGCTGACCTTTGTCACCTTTTGGACCAGAATTACCTCGATAACCACGAGGCCCAGGTTCTCCAGGAAGACCATGTCGACCTGGTTCTCCCTGTTAATATATATATTTTTTTTTTATTTTTTTTTTTGGAAATCATCGGTGGATGAGTGAGGCAAGACACCAAACACCTTAATTTTGCGGTCATTGTTGAGGAAAAATCTTGGAAACTAAACGAGATAGTGCGATTTTCGTCAGGATCTTTTTTTTCTGTTATTGTTGTTACGTCCTTTATTTGGGTAGGACTTCCGCCATGTCCCATTCGCTAAGGACCTTTTTTGTGGAAAAATGAGAGCTACTAAAAAAAAGGTTCTTGCGAAAATTTCGCTATCTCGTTTAATTTCTGATAAGATAGATCATAGAGATGAGTCTAGTCGATTTGTCTAGTTTAATTTTAACTACTGAAATAGACTCGTTTAATAAGATGATTGATAAGCAGATTGTGATACTCACGTCAGTTCCATTGCAACCATCTCTTCCGGGTAGACCAGGAGATCCAGGTGGTCCTTGGACACCAGGAATGCCGTTGATTCCAGGGAATCCGGGAATTCCCATTTTACCCTAGAATAATAAAAAAGTTTGAGTAAAATTCTATCTCAAAAATTACTGGGGTCAAAGAAATTTCAGCAAGATATCTTTTTTGACCAATAAAATTTGATACAAAGAAGGTTCTAAGGAAATTTCTCTTAAACCTACTCGTCTGAAATTCACAGTAAGATCCGCGAATTTCTCAATTTCCCAGAACTCCTGTTACTTATTGCGTAAATATCTCAGAAACTATTGAATTCAAGGAAATTTATCAAGAAACCTTTCTCATAGCCCATGAAATTCTCTACAAAAAAGGCGTCTTGGTATTTTCCCCTGGACTCACTCATTTCCGAGATATTCACCTCTTTATCTCCATATAATCCTCAAGATTTTTCGAAATTCATGAAAAAAGATTTTGCACTCAACAAAATTCTCAACAAGAAACATCCCCTTTTTTCCCCCCAAATTCACACGCTCCATATAAGCAATCTCCGATGCATGACATCCCCTAAATAATTTTCACCTGTGCATGACCCGGTTATATGAATAATCCGTAACTTTCCCTAATAAATTTCAATACTCACTCTGTCTCCCTTTATGCCTCGAGGTCCCTGTGGACCAGGATCTCCTTTCTCTCCTTTAGGTCCAAGCAGTCCCTCAGTACCAGGAAAACCACGTTGACCTTTAGGTCCAGCTGGACCAATTATTCCTGGTGGTCCTCTGGATCCCTTCTCTGCGAAGCATTTTGGTACACAGCATCCACTGCCAGTACAATTTCTTGGCGGTTGTCTACCGGGTATTGGAACAACTTGATAACTATCTGGATAATTTCCACCTTGATTATCCCGTGACTCTTGATTGTTGCTATAACCACCTCTGCCACTCTGGTCATATCCACGTCCATAATTATCTCTTCCTTGGTTGTTGTAGCCTCCCTGGTTGCCATAAGATGATCCTTCACCACGTCCATAGTTGTAGTCACGTTCTCGATTATCATCGTAACCACGACCACGACCACCATCACCACCACCAGTACCAGTGTTGTAAGGATCATATGGATAATTCGGATCGTTTCCATCCCTTCCCACGTGAGTGTTGTTTCTCTTCAACTGATCCTCATATTGAGCTGAAAATAAGAAAAAAAATCATTATAATTTTTTAAATGTGCATTTTTAAAAAGTCTAAAGGCTAGTGAGCCCATGACAGCTGATACAGTGAATTGTATACATATAGATTGGAAGTCGCATTAGCAAAGTTCTTCTATTAGAATTCTAAAAAATTTACATATTTCTTATAAAATTACAAAATTCTTTTATAGGATAACACGACCAATAGATAGACACCAACCAAAAGATGGACGGTTCTTTTTATTGAGAGCTATAGAAATAATTGAATGGTTCTCAAAATTTCTTCTTTAATTTTTGATCATAACAGCCATATAGATTCATGCACTTTCGATTACACACCGGTTGATCAAAATTTATAATCATGGCTCTGCGAATATGCTACTGTTTATCTATTGGGAGTTTAGGGGTATATTCCAGTTTCTTCCCAGATTTTCATTAATTATTTCTTCATTACTCAAGTTAAATCGATTTTTAACTTTTTATTATATATTTTTATAAGTGTCGCTCCTTTTTGTAATTTTTCTGCGTGATTTGCCTATTTTATGCCCTTCGATAAACGTCAACTTTCCCTTAATCGTCTATCTATTGGTCGTGTTGTCCTATATTTTTCTGCGAATTAGGACAATTTTTATGAACATTCAGAAATTGAGAATTAAGGAGTTGAGACATATTACAACAGTAAAGTACTCCGGTATTACAGAGATTGTTTTTGTATAATGCAAGTAGAATCATCACAAATTTATTACAATTGACCAGCAATTTTCATTAGATTAATTGCTTTGCAATAAATTCTTAATTTAGTTATTCGCCAAATTAATTTCCTTATTCATTGGATACTCAAAACTTGTGGCTTTTTTAGCGAATAACTTTTAGGCAAGTTGGTTTAGAAAAAAATTGCAAGAGACCTCTTTTATGGAGAATTTAATTCTTTAAAAAAAAAGTCTCTTGATAAATTTGTCTAAACCTCATACTTTCCGAGATATCATTAAAATAATACATCTGTGATTCTTTATCTCATTTTTGTGATTTTACTACTGATTTTTTTTTATCCTCTATCTTTTAATCTCCAAGGTAAACAAGCATAATTTATTGCTAGTCAATATTGAGAGAGTAAATATTGCTTATTTGAGAATTGTAGCTTTATGGTAAATAATAAATTTTAATTTTCACGTAAATTTTTCAATTTAAAAACTTTTAAATCGAACAATTAAATAATTCACATGTGATATTTAAATTACTCATTAAAATTGAAATATATTAATTGGATTTTTTTTTTTATTGGAATAGTGTCCAATAGAAATTGGCATAATTGACTACTACCATGTGGAGAAAAAATCCAATTAATACTCATAAAAATCAATATGTGGATATTAATTTCATTGAACTCTGAATACGAAGCATTGACGAGTGAAATTCGTTTTAATTATCTTCCATTTGCTTTTTCATCCGTAATTTTTTTTACACATTCTTTTTAAATTAGGGGATTGAGTTCGATATCCGTGTAATCATCCTATTCATTCAATATTATTTAATCAGGATTTTAAACAATTTATTCTGTCCTTGCACTTTAATTAAGTAAATTCCGAAAAAAATAGAATTTCCCATTTTTTTGGGAGGGATTTTTCGAAATCCGTTGGAGATACGAAATTTTTTTGGAGAAACCTTTCCTGTAGCTCATCTTTTTTTTTTTACAAAAAAAATCTTCAAGAAAATTCCTGTACACGGAAAAATTATTGTCAGGAGAATTACTATGTTCGCATAATACTGGTAGACTATACTGGTATTATGATGGTTTTTCTTCTGATAGTTTTTTTAATCACTGTGTTTTTTTCATTTTTTTCACATTGAATATAGTAATTTTTGATTTGCTTAGTAAAAAAATCTCTGATTTTCGATTGCTGTTTTGTTGAAATCTAAGAAACACTATGGACAATAGGAAAAATTATTCAATAAAGAATAATTTATGCAATGTATTGAGTTAAAAGAGATATATTGCATCACAATATTTGTTATACGACATTTTAATTTTTTTTCATAACATCATATATGTATAATTATATTCACAATTAATGAATTAAAACGACGGTTCGTTTCATGTTTTTGTTTGCGGGGAGTTGAAAAATTACTCAGAACAAAAATAACAATCTACTGCTGCAGAATAAAAATTACTATGTTCAGTATAAATACGAGTAAAACTCATAAAAACTGCTAGAGTGTGTAGAAATTTTAAATTTGACAAAATATGAAATTTAAAATCTACAAAATATTTTTCCAAGGACTTACTGAAAAAATTTTACTATGTGAGATAAGAATATTTCTTTATGTATTGCCGGCTTAAATTTTAATTTACTATGTTGTATCGCAAATTTTGTTATCGTCGACCTAGAAACAAAAGGGCGTAAGTGCCATTTTTTTTTTTTAAATAACAAAAGGGTGTGATTTTTTTTTTATTTGCTCCATCAATTATGCTCGACTTTGCCGATCATTTGGAGCATTTTTTTTTTCTCGAATAACAAACAGGCATATCTCCAATTATCAATATGAAAAGGGCGTATCTCCCTCACATACACTCTTTTGTTATTCATTTTAGTCTCAATTGCGCCATTCTTCTATATAATTTATAGTAACAAAAGGGCGTATGTTTTGCACATTCTCAAATTTTAAATTCGTTTCTTTTGCATCATAGGAGCATACAAAACATTTTCAGAGGCACTTTGGACATACGCCCTTTTCCCTCTGAAAAGTAGGTTTTATGACTGGTATGGTTCACCAATACAATGTTTTCTAATACAAATTACTATGTGAAATTTGTAGAAAAAATTATAATATTCTTTCCGTGTATCTCGCTTCAATTCCGGGATATTCATCGAAAATCAAGGAAAAAAGAAAATTGACTGATAATTGATGAACTTTTGATGAAGAATACGTACATCCATCGCCCCAAAATGTCGCTACATTTTCTGAGGCTTCAGCAGCGATATCACCTCGTTCAACAGCATCCCTCACGCCATGTACCCTACCACTTCTAATCCATGCTGTTTGATTATTTTCCTGGAAAAAAAAAATGTGGTCACTTAATGGACATTTCTATTTTTATCATTTAGATGAAAAATGAACAATAGTTTTTATTGACTCTTCTATTGTCTCGTCCTTGGATGATACGTTTCCATCAGTCGTTTTGATAGTGCTCATAAAAGCATCTTCGTGTGATTCATATTTGTTTTCGTTGGGAATAGGTAAAACAGGAGATAAGTCAGTTTTTTGGGAATATCTTTCTTTTTGTAGCTTTTAAAATTTTCTACGAAAAAGGTCTTCAGATGAATTCTCCTAATCATTTCATGTTTTGCGAGATATTTTCGAAATACTAAATATTAGTAAAAAAAGTGGTGAAAAATTGAAAAAAAAAGCAAATATTTTAGTTTTTTTTCCTAATATCTTTGAAGCGAGTCGGTTTATCAAAGAATCTCAGGAGACTTTTTTTTTGTCAAAAAATTCCATTTTCTACAAAAAAGCTCACTTGATTTTTGTGGATAAATTCACTCACTTCAAAGATATTTACAAAATTATTTTCACATAATTCTTTAAATAATCTCTCATAATTTCACCACTCGTTTTTCATTGGAAAATACTCGTTCAATGCTCGTCCCAAAACACCCCCGACTGCACTCCGATATTTTTAACCCGAATTCTGAGAGATAAGCCCTCGCCCATAAAGCATAAACTACGAGGCAAAACTTTTTTTTTTTTTTTTTTTTTTCACTCCATCCGTAGTATTTGGCAATTTCATCGAATAATATCCCGACGAGAACCGAGTTTGTTCGTGACACGAATAAAGAGGAATCGTGACCTCTTCGACCTCTCTACATTTCAGTAAATTCAACCCCCCCCAAAAAAAAAAAAAAAATGAAATGTTTCACCGATATCAAGGTCTTTTTATCATCGAATTATTTATGACGATAAAATGTGTTTATTTCGTCATATTTTCAATTTTTTTTGTCGATTTTCTAGTAAATTGAATTTTTTAGTTAAAAATGATACATCGAAATAAACGCAATTTTCCACATATTTAACTGCCTTTTTACATGAGAAATTTAGATAAAATTGCGGATGAATTTTAATGAGAATAATACTCGTTATATGCTCAATTCCATCTTGAGAATTTTCTTCTTTTTTTTTTTTCGTCAACGATTGCGCGCTTAATCGTAGAAGGTCTCGACCTTGCGTAATCCAAATGCGTAAGATGACGTAACGGATGGGTTAATGATACGATGATGAGGAAAATCTAGAGCATGAATCGGTTATCTCACTGCCCCATGTCATTTCACAGAATTGCCGACTTAATTTAAGCTCAACGCGTGGTTAAGATGGTGCATTTTTTTTTTGCTTCATCCTTCTTAAAGTGTTCAATCAAGAGCTTTCAGTCATTCTATTAATTTGGATTGTTCATTTAGCTTTTTTTTTTTGCTTTATTTTTTTTTTTCTGTGGGAAAAAATTGTGGAATTTTATCATTGCTACGCGCTAACCCAATTCTTTTGGAGATACGAGATATCTCGTGCCGGTTCAAGAATTGTCCCTTTTATCGGTGCTTTTTTTTACTGCCCTCAACGAAAAATGACGAAATTCAATGGTTTAGAACGTTAGCAGCATCTTCATCAGTTTAATCAAATTTATTCTGGGGGATTAGTGCATTTTCATGGAGAATAAGTGGGTTCAGGGGAAAACGTCAGGAAATCATCTTTTGTAGAAAATTTAATCACGTACAAAAGAGGTCTTTTGATATTTTTCGATAAACCTAAACTGAGGAAAAAAAAGTGGTGAAAACCATGAAATATTGATACTATTCATCCTGAAAAGATTTTTATTTTTTAATAATTGAAAAAGTTGTTGAATTTACTGAATTTACTCAATTCAAACAGATTCACTATTTAAATTAACTTAATTCAGTAAATTCAACAACTTTTTCAATAATTTTGAAAAAAATATCTACTTGGGAGCAATGGTATCAATATTCAATTGTTTTCACCACTTTTTTTTTCTCAGTGTAATAGTTTCAAGAGAATTTCTAAGAGAATTGACAACGGATTTAATTTGTTAATTGAAAATAAGATGAGACGATTTCTACTTTTAATTACTTTCTCAAGTATTTCAGCATTCAATAGAGACAGGGGAGACTGGGGCAAAATGGACCTGCGGAGCAAAATGATGCTGAATTTTTTTGAGAATGAAGACTTTCACAGAAATATTTGAAAAAATTCCCCGATAATGAAGACATGTTAGAGTATATTCTCAATTTTTTTGAGATTTTTTCATGAAATTATTCACTCAAAAAACATATTCTCTCCCTTACGACATTTTCCATAAATATCTTTTGTTCTGTGCTTCTCGTTTTTCGCTACACAAATTCTTTCCCTGAAAATTCTTCTATCTCGTTTAAATTCCGAGATAATGTCCAAAAAATAAATGAATCCCTATCCCATTTTACTCCAATAAAACTCTATTTTTTCTCCAATTTTTTCCTTTTATTTTCTCATATCATAGAAAAAATTAAAAAAAACTTTTGCCTTGACTTCAAACCAATTGTATTATTTGCAATAAACTATTTTTACAAATGACTTCACCATTGAAACTAACAACAATGTTAAAAGTTTCGTGGCAAATGCCATAAAAAAGTCAAGTGGGCGAACGAGTGTGTCTCGCCAATACTTGTCCCACGCGATCAAAGAAATCATATCTCGGTTAATCAATTTTGCCGTTAAATGAAAAAAAAGAAAAAAGGCAAGTGAAAGTACATGAAATTACGTGAAGCCAATAAAGTACAAGTATAGGAGTGAGGGGGTCGAAATGAGTGAAATTCAGTGAATTCAACATGAAAGTAAGAATCATTGACTCTTGTTGCTGGAGTAGTTGACCATCATATGGCTTCTTCGTTCATAAAAGGAAAACACTTCCGAGTTAAGAGAAGAAACGCAAGTGGTGGGGGATAAACGGAAGAAAACTTGCTCGTTTGAAGGAGCAAAACGGAGACGATGAAGGAGAGATGAAAAAAAAAATAAGAAGAGAAGGAGGAGAAGAGAAAGAATAAAGCAAAAATGCCAGTAGGGAGTTTTACGAAGAGATTGGAAAACGCGTCTGGTATCCACATGGCTAGCTCAACGACTTTTGTGTCATGGCATTTGCTTTTTAAATCCTACGCTTCTGCAAGCGAAAAAAAATGACAAACACGTGTGTGTATGTCTATGTGTATATGTGTGTGTTGAGCTCCCCATGCGAATTCTCCGAGGGCTTCAAACAGGTATCATCTCCCGGGTGCACATGTGCTAGAATTGTTTGAAGGATGGGTCTAAGAATCGGATGCAGTTTGATTTAAAGGGCCCTCAGAAGCGAGTGGGTTTAGGGGGAAATGTCAAGATACCTTTTTTGTAGGAAATTTAATTTCCTGCAGAAAAGGTCTCTTGAACTTTTCTTCTAACTTTACTCATTTCTGAGATATTCACAAAAGAAGCCACACAAAATATTTTGACTGTCAAAAAAAATGCAATTTTCCATCTTCATGAAGTAATGACATCATAAAAAATGATTCTAGGAAGCAAAAAGAGGGGAAGGGGTGTTTTATGAAGATGAAAAACGCCTTTCAAGTCTTGATAAATCCAGGGATTGAGGAAAACGAAAGCAAAAGTATTAGTGATCCAATTTCTCGTCAGTACTTCAGCCCAATGCCTCTAGGGGGCTTTCAACTGCCGCATGTGGATTGTGTGCATAAACTGGATATATATCATACACGCGTTATACGCAACAGCTATACCTGTCCCACGTGCTTAAAGCTTATACCATGCAATAAGTCCTGTAATCACGGGGTATTAAAGTTAAACGTTTAAACCACCGTACGCCTCAAATCTACCTCGGCTTTATCCACTTGTGAACTCAATTCGCACGAAAAATCGAACGACCTTATTGGTTTTGCAAAATTTACTTCAATTTTTTCGATTTTTTTTTTCATGAAAATTATTTTTAAATTAACAAAAATGGAATTTTTTACATTTTAAGAAGAAATGTTTTTCAAAAATTATGTTTTTTTTTTCAATGATTGAACGCAAAAGGAGATGCAGGAAATTGGGGATTTATGTTGATCACTGAAATCCATGATATAATTCAATTGGAATTATTTAAATAAATTTAAAGAGAAAGTTCATGCGCACTTTTGAAGTACCGCGTGTGCGTTGACACCAGCTGAAGAATTACGAGTGCACGAAAATAATGCGATTGAATATATATGTGTGTGTGTGAGTGGGAGGAAGAGGAGAAGAGATGTGTGAGGAAGATAGAGACGCGCATCAGTTATGTCGGCTTGCCACTGATTCCAGTACATAAAAATAAAGGGGGAGAAAAAAAAAGGAAAGATTTCAGTCTCATTTCTGTGGATTTCAATTTTTTTTTACTTGGCCACCCAGACGGATTGAATGAGCCTGAATGATATTCTTAATCTTTGATGTTTTACGTACCCCTGTGACGACGATAGATAGGCAGACCACGGTTGCGACAAATCTGTAATTGAAATAAGAAAAATTAACTTAAAAGTCTAGAGGGAAGGAGTTTCATATTTTATTTTGAAAATATCTTAGGAGCAAAGAAGTTTAGGAGAATTTATGATGAAACCTTTTTTGAAGCTCTCAAGATTCTCTACACAAAAAGTTTCCTGACATTTTCGCCTAAACTCATTAGTTTCAGAGTTATTCACAATAAAAGTGACAATTCTTTCAATTTTTTTCCTTCACTTTTTAAATTTATTTTGAATCCTCAAAATCACGTGCTGCTCATTTCATGAATATCTCGAGAACAATGAGGTTTACGAAAATTTATCAAGAAATCTTTTTTATAGAAAATTAAATTCTCTTCAAAAATGGTCTTCTGACATTTGTCTCTAAATCCACTCGTTTCAGAGATATTTTTAAAAGAATAAAATTGGAATTTTCCCAAGTTCTTCAATAGAGCAAAAACCTTTGATTTCACGAAAATTTAGTAAGAGGCCCGTTTTGTAACTCTTGAAATTTCCCTAAAAAAATGTCTCTCGATGAATTCTCGTAAGCCCACTCCTTCCGGAGATATCCCCAAACTAATCTCCTAAATCGTCCCACTTCCTTCAAAAAAAATCGAATAAATCCTTAAAAAAAAATCGACTTCTCAAATTCCGATTCCTCGTAAATCAGAGACTCCGTAATATTAGCCGTGAGATCGCAATTACCCATGGTCCTCAATTGAATGATCACGCAACGCAAACGGTGATAATCTCGAGACAAGTCCCGAGGTCACATTTATTGCCAGCTTACATCGACTGCCTCCTCAAGAAAAAAAAAAAGAAGGAGAATTGCATAAAACGACTCGAGAGAGAAAGAGAGACAAGAACCACAGTCCGAAATTTATCGACGGCGATCAAGCCGTCGAACCGCGAGATCCCGTGCGCGCATGTGAGAGGCGACCAACGAAGAGGAGAGATCGAGACGAAGTAAAAAGACCCCCAGAACCCAACTGGACTCGCGCGAGGATAGGACCGGAGGACCAGGAAACGAAAAAAAAAAAAAATAATAATAATGACCAAAAAATAAACGTGTCCCTCGACCCTTCCAGGAACACTCTGCAGTTCCCCAAAAGTTGGCCACTACAGCTGCTTGATACCTCCGGATTAATAAAAAAAAATCATTTATTTCCCCTCAAATTCACATTTTAACTCCAAAAAAAAAACAAGAAAAATCCCCGCAAAAAAAGACAAAAATTTCTGCAGACTCCAAAAAATTCAAAAAAAAACTCACCGCAATCTCAACCGGGTCATGTTAAACCCCCTTCGTATTAACCTCCCTGTCTCCAGGAGGCTTCACCAACTCTCTCTCAATGTCCAAAAAATCTCCTATCAGTAGGAAAATAAATCCTCCAGTTCTCCTCCAGTACAAAAACGTATTTGCTGCAGTGTAAAAATTGCCTCAGTCTCAATTCACAAGAACTTCAATAATATCTCGTAAAAAATGTACTCGGCCTGGACCGTAGAGTCGTTTGTGAACGGTCCCATCCAGGGAGGGCTCTGAATGAAATCTCACAGGAAGGGAAGGTGAAGGAAGGCCAGCTCACTTGAATCGCCACGCCAGTAAAAAATTCCTCCGCCAAAATTGTCTGCAGCACTCCCGCAGGAACCCGCGAAGACTTCACAAATTGAAGAGAAAAAAAAAAAAAAAACCCGAATAAACAAAAGGCGCGAACAAGCCTTTCGCCAAAGACGTAAAAGGCAAGTGAGCAAAAAAAAAAACAAGAAATAAAAAAAAAAGGCCAAATTCAAGCGGTTCGCGGGTGGCTTCGAACAAAACTGGCGGGTTCCTCACGAAGTGTTTGTTCGTAAAGAACGGAGTAATCGCACAGAGTTTAACGGCCCGCCGACACCGTTTCCCCGGGTTGTATATTGGTACAACGAGGATCCACTCTGGTGTTTGCCACAGAATTATTTTACTTTGGCGTACAACGGCCAGCCGTGGCACAACTCTAAAAGCCCCAACGTAGTCGCGCATCTTCCCGTGACTGTTGTGCGGCTTTTACATCCAACAGCGTAACATTGGACTTGGAACACATTTTTGTACTGGTGTTGTGCGCGCACAAACGCCCGAGAAAACGGGGCCGTATCATCTTTCTCGGTTAGCTACGCCGGTCTACGGGCTGCTGCTGTTTCTGCTGCTGCTGTTGCTGCTGCTGCTATCCTCTCAAGTACCCGCAAAACGCACGTTTTCTCGCTCGTGTGTAGATTCAATTGAGAGAGGTGGAATCTGGGGGGGCTCTTTCTCTTCTCCGTCATTGACATTCGGCGGTAGGAAAAAGAGAAAAAAAAAACACGTGGAGGAAATCGGCGGAGGCTTCTCTTTGCGCGGCTCGTCTGTGCTGGTCGGCTCTAAACCGACGAAACTCGCCCGGTGCACTCGGAGGTTTCGTGCCAACTGGTAACCCGTGCTTGGATTTACCCTAGGCATGACGAGATACTGGGGCACAAACAGTTAGAAATATTTACGAAGGACAAATTGCGGGGAAAAATCACCTGATTTATCGAGACAATTTTCACTGAGGTAATTAAAAAGAGAAAGAGAGAGAGAATCAGGTGTTTTTGAGGGCAGAGGATGAGGATGGGGCCTGGGGGTGGTGATGGAGCCTCCTATGGCCAAATTAAACTGTACCTGAGACCTGTCATCAATTGCTTCATTGGTATCATCTTAGTCACGTGGCTATTGCCTTTCACTGATGCTGTGGTGAGTAGAATTTGATTTTTTTTTTTTCAATTTTATCTGGTTTTTTTTTTTGGTTTGGGACTTGTAAACAAATGTGCGACACCTGTCACATGATCTGGATCGAATTATTTTGATTTAATGAGGAGGAATGATTTGAAGGAAAAAAAAATGATTGACGAGATTTAAAAATGGGAAAATGAGTGTGCCTATTAATTCTGGGATTTGTCGGACTGCGAGTTTGTAGCGCCCACGCATTTACGGTTTTTGTAAATTCGAGAGTTTCTATTTTTGAAGTATGTAGTGCTGCAGCTTCTTTCGATCTTGAGAGGCTTTTTTTTTTGTTGTTCAATTGGATGAAAGAGTCTTCATCGAAGTCACTTGGACGAGCGATTTCGATGCCCGATCGTGCGAGTTACTTTTGACTTTGGATTTAACCACTTGTGGCCAATAAAACTGATGCGAATAGATTAGAGACTTCATTGAGTAATCGTAGGTAATGAAAGAGCAAGGAGGTCTTTGAGAAATGGCATGGGGATTAATGAGAATCATGGCCACTCGCGAGAGGCCGTCATGCCGGCTGCCTTTGGTATTATTATTGTTTTTTTTTGTTGACAATCGGTTTTTATGGGTTTACTCGATTTATTTTAATTATTTTGGCGTGAAGATAAAGTCACGTGCAACCTATTTTGATGATATTGGAGAGGCGAGTGGGTTTATTGAAAAATGTCAAGAAACTTTTTTTGTAGAAAATTAAATTGTCCACAAAAAAGATTTCTTAACATTTTTTTGTCAACTTACTCGTTTCACAGATATTTTTAGGAGAAATGAAGACATCTTTTTCAGTTGTTTACGCTATGAAAAGATCACGTGTAACTCATTTGAAAAATATCTCGGAAAATAATGGGTTTAAGAGGATTTATCAGAAGATCTTCTTTGAAGATAATTAAATTTTCTACAAAAAAAGTTATCTTGACATTTTTCGATAAACCCACTCATTTCGGAGATATTTACGAGTGAAACGAGAACCTTTTTTGGTTATCCTATTTTACTGAAAATTTTCACATAAAAATATGGAATTCATGTTATAATAATTATCCCCTCATTTTATTACGTCATTTCATCATATTTACGAGATTCAGTTAATCTGAAATTCTGTGTCTCACTCTCGTTCATATCGCCTCAACCGATTCTTTTTTTTTTTCTCCCCATTATCACTGAAATTTAATGTGTTTCATTTAATTCTTCGTTTTTATGTGAATTCGTAGAATAAAATGACTTCATATTCCATTAATAATCAGTGGAGAGCATGAATGGATGAATTTAAATGTTACCGATATGATAAAACGAGTAAAGGGTTCATAAACTGAGAAATTGATAAGGCAATGAGAGACACACTGGTATTCGTTGAATCTTTGTGAGATTATTATTACATCGTTGTCTCAGAAACAAAGTGGCGTAAGAGCTATGTATAAGTATGGCACTTACGCTGATTTGATTCTGAAGTTCTGATACGTAATTTATTTCGAAATATAATTGAAAAATTAGTCATCAATTGCGCATGAGCGCAGGCGAATTTTCACGCGCATGCGCAGTTTATAATAAACTTATTTCCCTCATTTTTAAAAAAATAATGAATATTTCGAAATATTTCGTATCATCTCGAAGACTTGATTACAATAAATTCAATGGAATTTTCTGTAATCAAGTGGCCCATTTTTTTAAATAGAATCTATTTATAGATTTGAATAATGGTATAGTGTAATCGATTGCGAAATACGAGAATATGAGAAAGAGATATCAAATTATCAGAGATATCCGGGAAAAAGTTCAAGGGGTTGAATTTAGTGAATAGACGGTTAAGAAAAATTGGGTTTAATTTTTCTGGTGGATTTTTCAATGAATATCTCCGTAACTAGTGGGTTCAGAGGGAAATAGCTGTAGATATTTTTTTGAAGAGAATTTCAAGAGCTACAAAAAAGGTCTTTTGATAAATTCTCCTAAACTTTATAGCTTTCGAGTTTTTCAAAAAATAAGCTACAGCCGATTTTTAAGTTAGTACCCCAGCGTAGGGTCGATAAAACAGGAAAAAATGAGGATTTGTAGGCTAGTTTCCAATTAATTGCTGATAATTCGGGAAGAGGTGCTTTAATTTACCCGAAAAAGTGATTAAACTATTCGAAAGTCATATCTTCAGCTTGTGAATATAATTTTTTTTTGTTTCTCGGATTTTTTTGACATTACTGATAACCTATCACATGCATGAGATAAAAAGAGAGGCAAATAGTTACGACTATCTTCTAATTGAAATTTCTCAATAACTGTACGGAGAATTAAATATTTTTTTCTTCTATTATTTAGTTAGAATGTTATTCTCTTCGTCAATAGTTTTTAAATAATGGGTCAACTGTGTGGTCTTTAGTAATTTCGTTATTTCTGTCCAATTTTGGGGCGTTTTAGCCCCACCACCGCTATTTTCAGTAACTTTGATAATTCATATCTCATAAACTGCACAGGCAAAAATTATGAAAAAATTCAGAAAAATGTAAAAAAGTATCATCTTTGATACGGCATCAAAAAATGAGGGATTAACTGTACTCGAGTTCACTGGGATGCTACCTTAAGCTAAAAAATGAATGAAAATTATTGTCACATTTTCTGCGATTATCGTTAAAACGAGTGGATTTAGAGAAAAATGTCAAGAAACCTTTTTTGTAGCCCATGAAATTTTCTAAACCCTATATTTTCCATAACAGTTTGACCTATCTGTCTTCACCACTTGCCTTTTGAATTGCTCGTAAACCCCCGACTTCCAATGAATAAGAGTCAAACTCAATGAAAAATATTCATAACATTTTACGTTTGACATTAACGTACTTCCCTATTGAGGCATAAAATTGTAGGAAAAAAAAAATACTTAATTCCAAATTGATCTCAAGACACTTTGCATTAACGCATACCCACTGAATTGAAGAGGAATTCACTTTATGGGGGTCAACAATTCGGTCATATAGTATGTCTCGAATGATTTGAGATGACGTGAGACACGATGTACTCAAAGAAATGAAGCAAAAGTAGAGACAGTTTGTCTGATAGTCTTGGATTATCATTGCAGTGTGTGTTTATATACCTGCCCACATGAATTCTACCCACAATTCAGTATTATCCGGTCGAGGACGTTTAACATTACTCCACACATTATGCAGAATCCCCCGCAAGACATCTTCTCTCTTTATCTCTTACATTTCGTGTACATCACATTCGTGTACCTTGTGTAACATGCCTCAATGTCCCGCTAGTCGTTTATGCACGACCCTGAAAATTCATGAGGAAGTTTCTTCGTTGTTTTCATTTTTTTCTCCTCCATTTTATCATTATTTTATCGAAATATCATCATTTTTGCTTCTAAATTGGAAGCTTTTTTTCTGGAATATCTTGATAAATATTGGAGATACGACGTTTTTTGATTGCACCTTCTTTGTGGCTCCTATTTTTCTCTACAAAATTTGCACTATCTCTCCTAGTTTTCGAAATATAATCTCTCTTAGTTCCATCAAGAACGAAAAATCTAAAAAATTTGATAATTTTTCTTTCTGAATATCTCGGCAAACTAATGGAGATACGTCTTTTTTGTTCTAATTCTTTCTTCAGCTCTTGAAATTCTTTGCGAAAAGAGAATTAGGGCAAAATCATCTTATCTCCCTTAGTTTCCGAAATATATTCATCCTTTTTGATTTTTTTTTTTTTTTTTGAATCTTTTTCTGGAAAAATATCTTGGAAGCTAATGGAGATACGCCCTTTTTGCCCTAAGAATCTATTTTAGCTCTAAAATTCTCTACAAAAAAAGGCGTATCTCCATTATCTTTCCAGCTATTCCACTGATTATTTGACATTTAGCTTTTTCACAGTTAAATTTGAAAAAATTCTAATACTCTGCAGTATTTTAGTATTCAGAAATGGGTGAACGATAAGAAATAACGCAAATGTCCAACGAGTACAGGAATAGCCACAGAACAATAACTCCATTTTACCTGGGGCTTTTCATAGTAGGTCGTTACTCCGCATTACGATGTAATACTGAAGAAAAAAAAAAAATAATGAAAATGGAATTGAAATCAGCGGAAAAGACGACGAGAAATTTTCACGCTTGCTTCAATAGCTTCCTAAATATTTAGAGCATTAACCCAGTCTCAACGTATTACGAGTCCCAAATTCACACGTTTCTTCATTCTCCCATGTGCACTTCTTTCTCTGCAATTCGAAAATTCTCTGGCCTCATAAAAAGCCCCTCCCGTTTGTAACCCCAAGGCGTTTTAATTTTCGACCATGCAACGAGACTGTAAATCATTCGGCCTAAATATTTTTTCTCCTCCACTCATCCTCCAGTGTTTGACAATTTCTTTTTACGCCTCTTCTCTTCCCCTTTTTTTATCTTAAATTTATTTTTCTTTCTACAAACTTTTTGATTCTGGGAAGAAAAAAAAATCGTATTTTTGGAATTCAATGAAGGCCAGGAAATGGAGTTTTGTTTGAAATAATATTATGAATTTCAAGAAACATCAATTCACAAAACATAATAGTTCACACACATTTTTCGTATATTACGAGAAATTTAATTTTTCAATGAATATAATTTTAAATTGGATTATTGCATACTACGAACAAGAGAATTATGTCACTGAACAAGTATAATCGCTTTGAGGCCACAGGCACTTTATGCACTATTGCGTCATGGTTTTTGTGTCGATGAGATGATGCACTTGTAAGAATATATGAAGGATAAGAAAAAGTTTAGTAATGAAGAGGTAAAACAAGTTAATTCGTTTATTTTTGTCATTTTTAGAGAATATTTCGGGAACTAATGGAGATACGCCTTTTTTGCCCTAATACTTTTTTGTAGTCATTTTCAAGAGTAACGTAGCTATGTTCATAAAAAGATTTAGGAAAGAAGGCATATATCCATTTGTAGCCAAGATATTCCTAAAAGAATGGATTTCAAGAAAAAAATCGAAAAAATGATGGAAAAAATCAGATTTAGTAATTATTTTTTGTAGTGAAAAGTAATTTGAAAAATTGCAATTATTTGGGTTTTTCGAGGAATTAGTAGCGACATTAGAGGTCGAACAGGATGAATCCATTTGGTTTGTCTCCAATTTCTAGAGAATATTCTGGAAATGAAGCGAAATATTAAAGTTTTCGCTGATTCCTTTTGGAAGGAGGAATTTAAAAGCTACAAAAAAATCTACAAAAATTTCATTGGATTTGGAAATATTCCCAAAAGACTGACTTCTCCACTGAATTCCTCTCTAATTTCCAATGCATCTTTAATCCCCAGCCCCAAAAAAAATCTAATTTCACGCTCTGGCAGAACACCCGATTAAAAATAGACTCAAGACGTTTCGGATGTAGGAAGTGTTAGGAAATGTGTTCTTTATGCTTGAACATCATAAGTTGTTTCAAATGTATGGTGAAATGTGATGGGAACACTTTGAACTGATGAAGCGCTTTCATCATCGTCGAGATGATTAATAAACACAATATTTGCTTTTTGCTTTCAGGTTTGTCGGGATAGTTCCAAATGTAACTGTACGGGGATAAAGGGGACTCAGGGATTTCCGGGGATTGGAGGACCACAGGGGCCCGAGGGACAACCTGGTGACATTGGACCTGATGGACCGGATGGACCTAAAGGCGAGAAAGGCGCTGGTGGCGAACATGGTGGCACTGGTGAAAAAGGCTACAGAGTAAGTACAGAAATATGTTTCAGCAGTAAATGAAGAATTTAGGATTCATTACAATGAGACCCCAGGCAAATGCCCATTCGTGTCGAAGAAAAGTACATAATGTACGGTTATTCTATCAGTGATTGAGCAATTATAATTTCTCATGTTATTAACGAGTTCATTCAAATAATCAAAAGATATCATTTCTCAATATTAACAATCATAAGAAATGAACTTATGTGTCTACAATACTCCACTGAGAAAAAAAATAGCGGTAAAAACTATCAAATATTGATGCCATTGATCCTTAGCAATTTTTCTTTTGAAATCATTCGAAAAGCTGTTGAATTTACTGAATTGAGTTGATTCAACTAGTTAATCTGTTTGAATGATCTCCTTTCTATTCAACGGATTTTTCAATTATTTCAAAAAAATACTTTTTTCAAACCAACGGCATCGGTATTTGATAGCTTTCATCATTATTTTCTCTCAATCTACTAAGCAGCTATATCGTTATGGTCCCAGCTTCTAAAATTGCCCAAGTAACTGACAATTTTTACAAATTTCTCAGTTACATTTAAATGTACAATATGTTGCTGAATATCCAATAGCTGAGCTAGTTTAGCGCAGCAAATATGTATTAATATAATTGAATTACATTCAATAAGCAAATAGTTGTTGCCTTCGATTTAAGCTGTCAGAAACTAGCTTTGAAGTGTCAAAAATGGGTGAGATTCAAAATATCACAAAAACCTTTCTGAGAATATTTTCATTAGAGTCAATCAATTAATTTCAATCTAAATCTGAGTGACATTAAAATTCAGATCGAAAAACAGTTTCTTGGTTTAACAATTAAATTCAGATCACAGAAATAGTCTCTTGATTCAATAAATAAGTAGAACACTCTTGCCTAAAGCTGGCTCTCATTCGTATTTGTACTTTTGACGTCTTCAGGCAGAGCAAATTCCAGAAACTTGTCGCTGTTATAAAAAAATAATGCCAATAAATTTCAAATTGAAAGCTTATTCTCCGAATATATTCGCAGATTCACAAATAGATATATATGAAACTATTGAATTTAGGAGAATTCATCAAGAAACCTTTTCCGAAGACCTTAAAAATTTCTTCAAAAAGGCTACTCGACATTCTCCCCTAAACCAACTTCTTTCAGACATCCTTTCAGAATAAAGCGCAACTCATTTAAGTAGAAAATTGATAAAGTTGGACAATTCGAAAAATTACGTCCAAATTCTCCTTGGAATATCTCCGAAACGAATGAATTTATCGAAAAATGTCAAGAAACCTTTTTTGTAGCTCATGATGATTCCTCAGATGAATCGAATCATTCCGACTTGTTTTTTTCTGCCCCTTTTGCAATTAATTCAGTTTTTTTTTTTGAATATCTCAGAAAGTAAAAGAGATCCAGCATTTTCCATGAGAACCTTTTCTGTAGCCCTTTTTCTTGTCTCCAAAAATCTCCCGATCTCGGTTCAATTCCGAAATATATTCTGAAAAATCGAACCACTTCGAGTCATCTCGTTTCACCTAATTTCACAATCCACTCAATTTTTCTACTTCAAATCAAAAAACCTGTACATAGAAACAAAAGAATCATTTCCTTTGTTCCAAATGAATCAAAGCACATACGGTTTGTATTGGCTGCAAAAGCCACGGAAATTAAAAGCCCCGTAGGCAACGATTAAAAATAGTCACCATGAGGCAATATGAAATCGTTAAAATGCACCGTGACTCTCAATAGCTTTTTCAGCTGCCTTAAATAATTCAAAAGCAATTCCGTCGTGCAATCATTCGGTTTTCGGGACAAAAAGGATTTTAAGAATTTAGACTTGAAAAAAAAGACTTGTTAAATCAATCTGAAGCTTTTATTTCTTATTTCAAGTCTAATGAACCTGAAAATAGCGAACATCTGTCAATTCTTATAATTTTTATTTTTTTTAACGAATGAATCATTAAAGAATGAATAAAAAATATGCGCATGGAGGAAATTAAAAAAACTGAAAGTGCACATTTTTTTAATATTTTTTTTTTTTCATAATAATTCATTCGTTTGATGAAAGGCAAAAAAAATTATAAGATGTGTGCTAATTTAATGATTATCAAATCTGGCTGATTATTATTTCGCTGATGATAAAAGCCATTGAATTTTTATGGAATGCTGTGACTTCATCGCAGCGTTTGAAATAGCAGATGTACAACATTAACGAATTTATCAGATTTTTTTTGTCGTCATTCCTATGATGGTTACAATGATTTTGTCATATAAGAGGGGAAAAAATATGTGGAAGCCGACGAATTCATAGAGCAGATGATCTGAATGAGATTGGCAATAATACGTGGGAAGCTATGAATTCATGAAACTAAAGTACAAGTTAACAATGCAGTGGAGATTTAGAAAGTCTTTTTTTATGGTCTAGAAGGCGTTTCGCTTTTTCATGAAGAGATTGAATGTGTGGGTCGAAGATTTGCAGTTTATTTTTGGAGAATTGATTATGATTAATTGAAAAAGAGGGAAAGACATTCGGAAGAACATATGGGAATGTTAAGATTTGGAACTCATTTCGATTTGAGATTCAAGTCTTATATTGATTATTAATATTGATATTTTCTTAAGAGAAGTTGAGGTGAAGGGTAAAATGGACACTTCGTAATCTGAATGTTTTATATTGTGGAAGTTGCAAGAAATGAGTGGAAATATTTGAGATTAGTTCTTCCTGATGATTCGATTGAGAAGTGAGAAAAAAATTTCCGTTAGAAAACATGTTTATTTTTAACATTTTTTTGAAAATTGAAAAAAGTTGACTTTTTCGGGGATATTTCCGGATCTGTTGATCTTAAGGACTTGAGACCGATCTTAAATGAAAGGTGAAATCAGTTAACATCAATTTATAGGTTTTTGAAAGAAATGATTGATTTTTGAAGTACTTATAAGGGCAAAACCTAATTTACACAAAATAACTCATACATATCTCAAAAATCGATCGTTTTTCTCTTCTGACCACATGAGTCGATGGCAAATCATCTTACCTTTCATTTAAGACCAGTCCCAAGTTACTACGACCAATAGAACCAGAGATATTCTGGGAAAAGTCATAAAGAAAAGAACATCAAAAAGAGGAGAATTAGAAAAAAATTACAAATAAAATTATTCTCACATGTTTTTCTCCTTGAGTTTACTCAGCTTTTCAATGAAATTATTCGAAAAATTCTATCTTAATTCATCTCGTTGGAATTCACAATTTTATCCGTATTCCCATTCCTCATTGATAAATTCTTCCTAAAGATTTGAAAAAAAAGAGAAAAAAATTGGTGAACCCCAAGAATGTCTTCAACATTGTATTTCGTCATATCTACAAAGAGAAGCGGAAGAAACGACCCTGTCTGCGCTCAACTCCCTCAAATTACAGAGAATGCGAGAAATAATGAAAATATTCATTGAGTATGACGAATCGTGATACGTTCATGTCTCTCTTTCATTAACACTCATCAGTCTGCGTAGTCCAGCAAATAAGTTTTTACGAGTCGAGACATATCAACATTCTCAACGGTCAAAACAAATTCAAGATTAATTACGTCATTTTTCATTAATGTAGTATGGAAGAAAAAACATTATTCTATTTTTAAAATTCTTGCCCAATTTTTCCGTTTGATATGAAATTTTCACGATAAATTGTTAATCTCATGTCTTTTTTCCTCTTGAATTCCGATAGTTTCATTTTATCAAATATTCCCATTTTTCGGTTGGATTCGAATCCTGATTACGAGGAATAACACAAAAAAATATGATTATTTGGGAGAGAAAATTTAATTTAAATATCGCAATTTTGATGATGAAATTCCAATCCAATCATTGAAATGCGAATGGAAAATGAAATAACGGCTAAAATCCAATGTTTCAATAATTGAAAATTGGAATCAGCCCCAAAAATTGATGATTGACCTAAAATTAAGTTTTGAAGTTCAATTGATCATTCTCTCATCAGATAAACTCTCGATTTACCTAAATTTTTTTTTAGATATCTCAATTTTTTCCTCTTTATTCTGAGATAACTCGTAGAAAATCTCAAAAACTAAGCAAAACCGTAAAATTTTTATGCAAACCATTTTTGTAGCTCTTGAGATTGTTTACAAGAAAGATTTCCATGAAAATTTGCCTATCTCACTCGAATTCAGAGATATTTATCAAAAATTACAAGCAAGACAATTGGACTCCTTCTGTTTCACTTTTTCATCAAAAACACTTTATTTCGAGAAGGAAAAAAAAAAGGTTTTGGCACAAAATGAAATTCTTTCACGGAAAAAGTAAACATTGTTTCAATTTCGACTTATCGTTGACCAGGAGCACATGAATTTCTTCAATATTCAAGCCCTCGGGCTTTTGCAATATATCCAAATTGATACTTCAAACAATTCCAGATGCCAATTGCTGTAGGAGTCACGTGCTCATTGTTAAATCGTAATTTTCCAGCTATTTGTGATTGAATATAAACTCCAAAGTATTGTGGGCGTCTTGGCAGTTTAAAATTTATGGAGCACATGGCATTGATATTATCTTGATTGAATTATTCAATAACTCCAAGAAATAGTTCTTCATCATTCTTGAATTCTTGTAAATTCCCCAAAAAATTTACTTTTTTGGGGATATCTCTGGTTCTATTGGTCTTAGCGACTTGGAATTGATCTTAAATGAAAGGTGAAATGATTTGACATCAATTTGTGTCTTTTAGAAGGAAAAAATATTGATTTTTCCGATACTCATAGAGTAAAGACTGATTTTTACAAAACCATCCATATATTCCCTCAAAATTGATAATTTTTGTTTCAAACCACATAATTTGAAAACAAAAGATGAGATATCTTTCTATTGAAAGAATGAATGGCTTCTTTTGGAGTCACTACTCAAAATTTATCCACAAGTTGAATTTACATGAAAAATTCGCATCTACGTTTCCATTACTTAGCGTAATTTTCATCAGGATGCATATTATTAATTTAATACCTTGGAGAAATTATATAATAAAATATTATTTACTGCTCATTAATTACATTCATAGATTGCTTTTAGAAATTCCATTTAAATATACCTTCAACTTTACGTAAGATTCTTCAGAAGTCATAATGAACTTCTAAAAGTGCAATTAGTTACTAATTAATATCAGTTGAAGAGTATTGCTCCAGAATTACTCTCACTGATTTCATCTTTTATTCCTCGGAAAAGTGAGAAAGAAATGAAAAATAAAAAGAATCCGACCACTAATTAAAATCTAAAAATGTAGAAGTTTCAAAAAATTCAGAAAAATTAATTTTACCATACGTTTTTCACCTGAAATTTCCTCAGCTTTTCAATGGAATTATTTAAAAACATACGTCTCCGATCGTTTCATCAAAGTCCCCTTTTTCCCCCCACGTTCCCCATTCGTGCCCAAAAGAATTAGGGTTTTTTTTTAACAAAATCTACTTTTCCCTGATTAAAACTCCAGCAAAAATCCACATTTTCGCTTGTAATAAACTCAAAATCATCTATTATATCGTCACCTTAGAAAAGAAGAGGCGTAAGTACTATGCTTATGCACAGCACTTACGCCACTTGGTTTTTAATGTGAAGAATATGTATGTAAAAGGCCAAGGGCTGAGGCTACGTAACTCGTAATCTGCTAAACTGTATAAATACTGTACTAGTACTGTTATCCGTTTCAATAAGACTCTCTAAATCTTAAAATCATACTTAAAAACATGAAATTTTTTAAAAAATCACAAAATTAATTCTGACACATGTTTTTTATCTGAAATTTCCTTAGCTTTTCAATGAAATCATCAAAACAAATTCTCCCTCCATTAACTTTGTTGGAATTCACAGTTTCACCTGTATTTATCTATAAGCTTTCCCAGAAGCTTTGCTTTGAGTTTTTAATGACCAAAGGAAGAAGTAGTAATTAATCAATTAATAAATTAATCAACTATTATTATGAAATAAATTAATTATCGGATTCATTTCCATTCTTCTTAGTATTAATGTTGAAATTTTTCATAGGGATATTGGAAAATTATTAACAACATCAACTATTGTCAAATCGCTATTATTATGGTTTTCAAGGAAATATTATTTTATATGAATTTTTGGATTCAATTCGAAGTAACTGTGTACTGAATAAATGATATTTTTTATCTGTGATAGCTCTCTGCCTTTTCGTATCCATTTGAAGTTCAGTGCAATCTGTATAATTTTATTTCATCATGTAAACTCAATGTGATTATATTTGTATTTCATGTAATTTACTGGATAAATACATTAATGGGCTTTCTAGCCTGGAGTCCTATCAATAAATATCAAATATGAAATATTCTTCATTAATATAATCTTGATTGAATTATTCAATAATTCGAAGAAATATTTCTTCATGATTCTTGAATTTCCGTAAATTCATCAACTCAAACGGTGGAAGAAGAGCCGATAGACCTCGAAGTCTTGTTATTTCATTTATTTCCATTTGGGGGCTTTTTTTTTGCTAAAATAAAACACACACAAATTAGGAAATAAATAAATAAAGCTAAGGAAAAGGTCGAGGTCGAATATCTCGGAATGGAGTTCCTGGCAGTCGAGACGCATTTCCACCGTCCGGAAATGGGAAAAGCTTCAAAGAAAAACCAAGGGGAAGCGAAAACGTAACGAATAAAAGAGAAAACCAGGACCAATGCAAAAAAAAAGTAAAAGTAGAGGAAAAAAAAAAGGGAAAAGGGGGAAGAAATCCTTAGAGGAATGGGCAGACTGCCACGAGAAGCTCACACCCATCCCAACGCAGGATCGTTAATGCTCCAAATGGACCAGGGAGAAGGTTTTCTCAACTGAGTCGTGAATACACGTCGTTTTGAATACGTTCAGTCTATCTGAATGCATGAAAATTTTGGTGATTCTGAAAATTCTGGATTATTTCGAGAATATCTCGGCAATGAGTGGGTTTAGGAGAAAATGCCCAGAAACCTTTGTTGTACACTGAAAAAAAAGATGCTTGTAGCAAGAAAATTGCTTTTTAACAAAATTTCTATATCTATATATATTGAAATTTTCTGGAGTGAAGTAGGTTTTCTTCAACGGAGTCAATTTTCTCACAACAATGTTTTTTTTCTTTCAGTGTAGAGAATCTTAAGAGCTAAAAAAGGCTCCTTCATAAATTTTCATGAACTCAATGATTCCAAAGGTATTTTTAAAATAAAAAAACTAGTATTTTGGAAAAGTAAAAAATGAATGGAAAAATTTCTTGAAGATTCTTTTTTAAATATTCCCGAAACGAGTGGATTTATCAATAAAAGGTCCTTGGTACCTTTTTTTATATGGAATCTCAAGAGCTACAAGAAAAGGTCTCTTGATAAATACTCGTAAACCTAATGATTCCTGAGATATTTTCAAAATAAACCATTTATATTTTCTGGAATTGCAAAATCAATTGAAAAAATGGTTTAAATCTTTTAATGAATATTCCCAAAACGAGTGGGTTTATTGAAAAATGTCAAGAAACATTTTTCATAGCCCTTGAAAATCTCTATAAAGAAGGTTTCTTGATGAATTCTCCTAAACCTCTTCGCTTAAAAGATATGCCAAGAATGATCGACACTTTCAGTTTTTTCTCACTTTGTTACCAAATTTAAATTGAAAAATATTCAATGAGTATTTTCAAATTATAATAAAAGAAAAAAAAAAAACAATAATGTGCATATCAGCATCCGGTGCATCACACCATTTGAATCACTTTCACGCCACCACAAATGCTCTCAATTCTATTTCATCTCCCATGGTATTTTGCAAATGTTCACGAAGAAAGAGAACTGACACAAGTGATAAGAGACCAAAGCCAGTTTCAAAACGGATACGGCCCTTGTGCCTGCAATATATCGCGCATCTCTCAATCGCGGGGGTGAGAAATACATTTCCGTTCATGGTATACACACTCCACACACGCATACACTATAATAAAGTGCATTTTACCAATTTCAATTTACGTGTGTTCCATCAAATCGTTCTGCAAAATTCACTGGCAAATGAACTTCATTAACATGGAAAATGTCCTGTAAATAATTAATATTTAATGATCCATGTAATTATAGGTACTTTTGGAATTATTGCATGGTAATTATCAGCTGCGGAAGAGTAGGCGAGTGTTTGTGACGCATTTCCTGCTTTTTTGGTGCTGCAACCAAATAAAGGAGCAGCCACGTGTCCATTATTTCAAGTATTCGACAATAAAAAAAGGGGCATTTAATGTAGTTCATTGAACACGAAATTATTATCACGTGAACTTTGTCACTTGTGATAAAATGATTTGATAAAGTAGTAAATTCGTGAATGATGAACACCCAAATAATTTTTAATCAAAGAAATTTCATGATTCTTTTGGAAAATTGTGAAGAAATTGCAGTCAACTCCTTTTTTAAAAGGGGAAGGGTTCAAGGGAAAATAGCAGGAGAGCTTTTTGTAGAGAATTTCAAGAGCTGCAAAAAAGTTTACTTGACATTTTTCTGTAAATCCAATAATTCTCGAGATACTTTTGAAATAAACTACATGTGACATTACACGTTTTCCAAATTGTTCAACTTTACAAAATCAGCAGGAATTGAATTGAATTTATTTTTGTTTTCGCATGATTCTTCTGAGCTTGGGAAAATGATTCCATCAGGTCAATCAATTTTTGCTGATTATCGTAATCACGTCGTAAAAAAAATTCAATCAATTTTAAAAATTTGATAAAAATTATTCTATTAAAATATTATAAAACATTAAAATATTGAGTAATAATATAGTCGCTTTAGAAACAAAGTGGCGTATATATGCTATGCTTATACATGTATGTATGTATAGCACTTACGCCCCTTTGTTTCTAAGGTGACGATATAATATTTAGATATTTTCAAATATTTTGTAATATTTTAATATTATTACCATTATCATTGTCAAATACTCTATTTTAGAATAAATTGAATAAAAAAAGGGAGAGAGTCAATAATCAATTCAAAAAATTGAAAAAAATGATTATTACATATCCTTAAAATTCAACGCACAATAATTCATCCGATTCAATCAAATCCATACGTGAATTTGCATATGAATTTCCTGATTGAAGCAATTCTCTGATAAATTTGAATAAACACTCTGCAATTACGAGAATTATTGCAGAATTTGAGGCATTCACATTTTTTCTATGCCTCTTCCATTCAATTGGTGATGTGAAAAAAATGGTGAATGCAAAAATTCTCTGGGGATCAATAGCTTTAGCACAATAGAAAAAAAAAAACATTAAATCATTCAATTTAATTCACAAAATAAAGAGAAAAACGTTTGAATTAATAAAGCAGAGTAGAATGACTAAATGGGACTACATTGATAACTCCACTTCCCATTGACAAGTGTTCTCGTTGCATCGACGAAACCGGATGCCAGACGATCTCGTATCCAGATACCCGCCACCTACCTAACTGTGAACAAAAAAAAAAAAAATGAAAGAAATTCACCAACACTCAGGAATTTTTAATATTTTTCACACACAATTCTAACTTGCCTCTGACACTCTGAAATCGTGTGAGAAATACGATAACACGAAACGTAAAATGGAAAGTGACAGAATGTATGAAAATAATATTTTATTTTAAATGTGTGAATGCAGACATTCAATGATAGTGAATTCATTGAAAGACCGGAAGTCGTTTGATCTGCATTTCGATAGGCGTCTACCTACCCTTTCCGCTGCTCCTGAAATTTTCATTGACAATTTAAATTTGATGAAAAAAATAGGGATAATTTTCATAACATTATTTCACAAAATTCAACGAATTTTTTTGAGAATTTATTTTTGTGATGGAATATCTTGGAAACTAGGCGAGATGACGAAATCAGCGTGATAGCTTTTCTTTGTAGTTCTTTAAATTTTCTAAAAAAAAAAAAGGTTACCATAGATGTTGTGTATTTACTTGAAAAAATCGAAAAAAATGATATTTTTTTAAGATATTCACAATAAGTAGTGCTCCATTAGATGCGTTATTCACCATTTCTTCCTTTCAATTTCTACCAACGCATTGATAATGTGTGTTTGAATCTGGATGAGATCTGTCTTACGCCTATTCAGAAATTTCGAGAGAACAATTTTCACAATAGTGCTCAGGAGCGTGTAGCCTGATTCTCGAACTTCAATTTGTTTTTTGTTTTTTCGCTACGACCATTTTTCGCTGAGATATAGTCTGTTAAGTGAAAAATGACCCTTTTGTCTTTAATCACCAATATCTCGGGAACTACTGATCGTACAGCGAGGAAGTGGTGTGTTTTGGAAACTTGAGTTGATGCTCTATGAGCTCCTTGCCTTTTTTCATTTTCAAAATTTTTTTTCCATTCTCAACATTCATTTGAAAACGTACCGAAAAATGACGTTTTTGGTGTTTTCAAAAATCAACCCAAACTTTTGCTAATATTGCGAAAATGACTAATGTTTTTACGTTTTTTCTCAGCTTATGGATGTAAATGTATGCCCGAACACCCTGTAAATTTTCAACCCCATCGGCTGGACTGTTTTTTTCCCGACTGGTCAAAGTTGTACCAAAAACTGAAGGAGCATAGTTTCGCTTCTTAAACATCAATTAATGATGATTAAAACGGGAAATTTTCATTAAGCGTTGTTTTCTTCGGATTTTGTATGGGATACTCTTCGATTCGAAAGAGAATCATCAAGAATGTTAGGAGACAATTTTTTGAGTCATCATTGCCTAGGCCCTAGGGTTCGTCTTCCCCAGGCAAATTGTAATACAGTAATAAAATATTTTTATGGTTATTAACCCTTGACCTTTATACCTGAGTCAATGGTCCAAATCCCTGTGACAACTGAAGACAGCTTATACACAACTGTGGAAAGTATATTTTCAAGGAAACTCTTCATACTACTCTATCGAAAGTGACCAAAATTGAAAATGAAAAATAAATTATCGAAACTACTTTGATATCCTTAATTCTTTTTTTCCCCCGAAATTTTAGATCTCTTACAGATTTTGTTGTGGAGTAATGGGAATTCGTAGGGACGTACAGATAGATCCACATACATCTATGTCATCACTCCTTCTGGCTATCATGTCTCGATGTTCTAGATCATATTGCTTAATTTCCGATAAAAATTGGGATTTAAAAAGAAAATGACGAAAATAAAGCTTTTATTCGGAAGCAAAAATCCATAAATCCTGTTTCACCCCTTCACTACTGAATTCATCTCCCAAAGAGATCCGGCAACATTGTGTGACGTCATCGCCAGTCAGTTTTAACTTTTAACACGATCTATACTCACCCAACCGTCTTAATTTATCCGAGAAAAAAAAAAATTTATCTTTCATCTTCTTTATTCACAATAAATTATGAATAATCAGACAGTAGAAAAACGCACGTGCCAACGTAATTCTCTCTCGTAACATCCGCTGGTCCAAGGTTTCAAAGATAACACAACCATCTAAGTGATAAAAACATATTCCATCTTCCCCATAATAAAAAAATGCTGTATCATGAAAAACATGAAAACAAATTAGTTCATTTCTATTTTCAACAAAAATATGAGTGACATTAAATGAATAAAATATTTTCCATCTATCCTCTTCATTTCCTCCAATTTTTGATAATATAATTATAATGTGAATACACGCGACAGAGAGAAGTTTAAATGGGTCGAACGATAACGAAGTTCATTTACATGTGTCTCAAGAGTGAAAGAACCGGCTTGTGCTCTCATTCCTCCCTATTATTTTTTTTTTTCGTTGAATCTTCAGCTTCTTTTTTTTTTCTCTATATTCCCTCAGTTCTTTTCATCTCATGCGGGCAATTTTTATCGGACATTTAAATGCCTCCTTATTCGCGGAAATCGGGGAATTATCGAGCAGAATTGTTCTCAAATCCTCTTGATGCTCCCGATCTTCCGCAAAAATTATTTTATAATCATAGGATTTCTTTTTTCTACTACAAAATGTGTCTCTTCTAATGATTCTCTCTCTCTACTCCATTATGACTATATATATCTCCTAAAAAGGGGCAAGTGCTACAGCCTCTCTTTCTTCTAAAGATTCGACGAACCCGTTTCATAAACACGCAGTTTCCCCACTCTTGACGACTTATCATTAGTGCGCATGCGCCGCTGTACATTTCTTATGGCGCAGGGATACACTGAGTGTACCCCCACTCCTCCCCAACAAAACGATTTCTGAGCGTTCGTTCATGAGTGACGGCGCTTTCTTACTTCTTTCCATGATATCTGGGAATTGGAGGGGGATACGAAATTTTTTGTGATGACCTTTTTTGTAGAGGAGAGTCCGGGATACAAAAATGGTCTCCATGAAAAGTTTTGTATCTCCACTGATTTCCGAAATATTTTGAAAGGAATGAATTTTTTTGTTTTTTCTTACTGTACTTGAAAAAAAAGTAACATGGAATGAGGATTATTAATGCAGGATGACGAATATTGAGTGTCCCTGACACGACAAATCTTCATGACCCGTTTGGACACTTTCACCGTAGCCATAAAAGGCAATGATCTTCATATGCACTTTTTTTTTTTCAGAGCAATGAGAAATTGAATTCAATCTTGATACGTTGAATAATCGGAACACCGAAAAAAAAATTACAATTTAATCTTAAATTTTGAAATTCTTAAGAAATATTGATATTTTTAATGTGATATATCGTATTATATGCATATTTTCTCATATTCATCAAGAAACATCTTCATTTCACCGTGAAAATTCAAGACTTGATAAAAAAAAAAAAAGACATTGACAAATCGAGATAAATAAGTTAAATTACAAGAAGACGAGTGAATGAAAGACATAATGTGATAATTGACAGGAAAAATGTCTGTGACATCTTTTTTCTTTTCTTTTTTGGTCTCAGACGTTAGATAAAGAATGCAACAGTATCGAGTTACATTGATACATTTCTTCGTTTTTTTTTTTCTTCTTCTTTCTTTCTTCTCAAATTGAGCTGCTGACACGTGGCACAAGAAAAGGCATCGTACGAAATGTTGGAATGCAGACACGTCTATCATCTGACAAATTGAGGAAAAGAATGAGTGAAAAATGCTGAAGAAATACTAGTAAAAAATAATTCAAGAATGTTTTTTTTTACAATAAAAAAGTGTAGAGTATGAGAGGATATTTTGAAAAGTTTTAAGAAAAGTTTAGGAAAGCTTGTTTACGTTCTTGTGAATTAACAGAACGGAAATGAAAAAAAAAAAAAAAAAAAGAAGTACTGGCCATGTGCCTGTATACTTTGCAATGAGTGGGAATAGACTAGGAATGGGAATGAAAAAGAAACTTTCAAATGTTTGCGAGAAAACGGGGTAAAACGATACATTTGGGCTATTTACTTAGGCGCTTGACCGGTGGCCAAACATTTTCACAGATACAGTTACATAAACATTTTTCATTGGTTGTAAATAGTACTGGTTTTTCTTGGATCATCTGGTTTTTCTCTAATTTTGTTGATCAATTGACTCAAATTCGATCTATTAATAGAGAAAGCGATAATTTGAGAGACTTGTAGATCACATAGCAAATATTTCTGGAATGAGTGGGTTTAAGGGGAAATGTGAGGAGACTTTTTTTGGAGAAAATTTTGAGAGCTACAAAAAAGGTCTATTGATAAATTCATGTAAATCCAAGAGTTTCTGAGATATTCACGAAATAGAGAATTGAGAAAGTAGATGGAAATATTTCCGAAAACAGTGGATTCAAAAGAAATCTTCGTATTTTGCTTAGATTCCGAGATATTCCCTATAGTTAAGGGATAAAGGAAGACCCAGGAAATTTCAAATTTTTAAATCCATTGTTTAACAATAATTATGATTTTTTTCATGGAAAACCAGAAGCATCAACTTTCTGATTTTCTTCGGCAATCGTTGCCACTTTTTTATGACAAAAATATTAATAAATATTCTTAAACAATTAGTTCAAAAATTCAACGCATACAAGGGGTTCCGTTATCCCTTAAATGTCAAAATAAATTTGGATCAGTTTAAGGTAGTATCCCAGCAAACTCGAGTTCAGTTGACCCCTTGTTTTTTTGATGCCGTATCAAAGATGATATTTTTTTACATTTTTCTGAATGTTTTCATAATTTTTGTCCCTGTAGCCTATGAGATATGAATTATCGAAGTTACTGAAAATAGCGATGGTAGGGATGAAACGCCCTAAATCGGACAGAAATAACGAAATTACTAAAAAAACACAGTTGACCCATTATTTAAAAACTATTGATGAAGAGAACATCATTTTAACTGAATAATAGAAGAAAAAAATATTCAATTCTTCATATAGTTATTGAGAAATTCTAATTTAAAGGTAGTCGTAACTATTTGCCTCTCTCTCTATCTCATGCATGTGAGAGGAGATTAACGCAGAAAAATTCGAGAAAAAAAAATTATATTCACAAGCTGAAGATATGACTTTCGAATAGTTTAATCACTTTTTCGGGTAAATTAAAGCACATTTTCCCAAATTATCAGCAATTAATTGAAAACGAACGTACAAATTCTCAATTTTTCTTGTTTAATCGACCATACTCTAGGATACTACCTTAATTCAACTCATCTCCAATATTCTTTATTCATTCTAATTGATTATTTAATTGTTCAGGGAGATACCGGCTTCCAAGGATTCGTTGGAATTCCAGGTTTAGCGGTAAGTAATCGATAATCCCCCAAAAATAATCGCCTTAAATCAGACAGAATACTCATTAATTAATTGATTAAAGGGACATCCTGGTATCGCTGGAGTTCGAGGTCCCGATGGATTGGATGGCTGCAATGGAACTGATGGAACTGCCGGAGCACCTGGTATGCCAGGAACTTATGGTCCACGAGGCTCTCCTGGACCAGACGGTGATTATGGTCCAGCTGGAGAACCCGGAGACGGTGGCATCAACTCTGTCGGAGTCAAGGGAGAACGAGGAGATCCTGGTTACGATGGAGCAAAGGTATGATCCATGAAAAGTTATCATTTAATTGAATCATGATATCAAAAGCCCTCGATTCAGCATTTTTCCATGGTCTCCACTTATCAGCATCAATAATTCAATTAAAAGTATATATAAAACCGTTGGATCGTAAAAATGTACCGTTAACTATGACTTTTTTTTTAAGGGTCACGATGGTCCTGTAGGAATTTCTGGAGAGCTTGGTTATCCTGGCGACGAGGGGGATTTTGTAAGTAATGGAGAAAAAAATTAAAATTAAAAAATACTCAATAAATTCTCATTTTTTAAAGAGATATTTGATAAATTAATTCTAACACTCAGAAATAAATGAAAACATTTTCACTTCTCTTGAAAATATCTCTGAAACGAGTGGGCTTAGAGAAAAAGTTGAAGAAATCTTTTTTGTAGACAATTTAATTCTCTACAAAAAAAGTCTCTTCATAAATTCTCCTAGACTCAGTCATTTCCGAGAGCCTTTTAAAAATATTCCGGAATTCACTTTAATGGAAGTTTGAATGGACAATTCAATAATTCAAGTGATACAATTGTTGCAATCCTTTTATCGTTTCCTTTTTTTTTTCTTTTTGTTATCAACAATATGGTATCACGTACCGGGACATTTTTAATTGACCGTTGAGTGAATCTCTGGAGAATTTAGGTTGCTGCCCACACGCTCCTGCACACGTAGCTGAAGATTCGTGATACACACGTATTATATGTTTCATGTGTACGGTGTGCTCTTACATTTTGCTATGCTTTTATTTTTCACCATTATATATATTTAGTTTTTTTTTCTTCTTCTTCTTTTTCTTTTTTTCTCTCATTCGGTGAGTAATACCACTAACACTAGCACCTGCCTACATGAAATATTGTTTGAAAATTTCTCATCGGGGGTTTTAATAGCCACTGCAGAAACTCCAGAAGAGAAATGAAACGAATAACGCGACAGGGCAAGAAAAGATATTGTATTTATTTATTTTATCAATGTTTTATTACTGTAAATTCTTTATTCGAATTGTTCCAATTAATTCTCGATAAATTCAGACTAATTGAGAAGAAGAAAAGAATGAGAATGCAATAAATGAAATTAGAAACTTTGACTTTAGAAAAAATTACGAGAATGTCTATTTTTTTGCTGAATTCGTCATTTGCTCAATCAGAAGAAGGTATAATGTGATCTCCTCTTTGGTTACATTTCCTTTGATACGTGAAATTCATATTTTACGTCATCAACCTTATTGTGAATAGAAAGGCTGCGACACAAAATAAGAATTTTGAGCAGAGAATTTTTTTTTTAATTTGATACTTGATATTATTATTTTTAAATTATTATTACAGAAATTTGAGATTATCTTGTGAGTATCCCTGAAGCGAGTGGATTTAGAGGAAAATAACTAGAAACCTCTTCTGTAGAAAACTCTATTCTCTACAAAAAAGGTCTCCTGATGAATTTTCCTAAAAGCAATAGCTTCCGAGATATTTTTAAAACAATTCACAGAAGCCGGAATTCAGTACCAAAAAGATGAGATGAAATAAATCGATTTCTTTTAATATTTATTCAAGAATATCTTGGAAACTAAGTGAGATAGAGCAATTTTTCCCCATCCAAATTCCAAAGTCTATCAAAAAGAATTGAAGTAAAATCGTGCTATCTCGCTTAGTTTCCAAGATATTCTCCAAGAATAATTGATAGAAAAAAACTACTGATTTTCTTGAGTTATTATGATTCTAAAAAAAAAGTTTGCACTTTTATTTAATGCATAAAAAATATTCAGGGTTATCAAGGTGAGCCTGGTCTTCCTGGACTACGTGGAGATCAGGGTGACACAGTTTACGGTGACAGAGGGCAGCCCGGTGAGCAGGGTGATCGTGGTGAACCAGGACAGCACAAAGACGAGTGGAAATCATCGAATACATCGATACCAGTTAAAGGACCAACTGGGAGAAAAGGCATTCGTGGAGACTGGGGCGAGCATGGTCGGAAAGGAGAGATTGGTGCTAAAGGACCGATGGTATGTAGATCACACGAGTAAATGGGAAAAACATGGAGATAATCGAATGCATAAATTCAATTTGAGATATGCAAATTTTATTATCAAATATTGATTATCTCTAAAAGGGACGACCTGGATTTCTGGGGATAAAAGGCGGAAAAGGAGAACAGGGGGACGATGGACCTCGTGGTAAACAGGGAATCCAAGGTCCAGCCGGTCCAGCTGGTGAAAAAGGTGAAAAAGGAGCTCCTGGATATGCTGGACGTCCTGGAGGAGACGGATTAGATGTAAATATCGAGAATTTCCAATTTTTTTTCCGAATTGAGAATATTTATTTTTAGAATATTTCGAAATTCAGTGGGGATACGGAATTTTTCATAGAGATCTTTTTTCTTGAGTGCTTCGAGTTTAATAAAAGAGGTTTTTACCAAAATTTCCGTACTTTATTGAGATTTCGAGATATTCGCAAGTCCGAAAACGAAGAAGATATTGGAATGGTTTGTTTCGATTGATTCAAGGGCGAACGCGGAGAACTTGGAAACCGTGGTGCTCCTGGTAAACAGGGTGCGGCTGGTGAGAAAGGATTGTACATTCCAGAACTCGATGAAATCGTTCCCGGACCGCTTGGACTTCAGGGAGAACTTGGTATAGAAAATTTTAAATTTTTAGAGATATTGAGCGAATACAGGTCATTCAAAAAGCAGTCCATTTGAACAAAAAGTGATTATGAAAGGAGACTGGGGCAAGATGGACCTTTGGGGTGAAATGATCCAGAGTTTTTTCCGGAGTTCAGGACTTTGTGAAAAAATGTAAAAAAAATTGAAAATATGCTCCAACATGTCTACATTTTTGGTGAATAAAAAAAAATCGTAGAGGCCTTCACTCTTGAAGAAAATCCGGTCCATTCTGCTCCGGTCTCTCCTCTACATTAAATCACTCTGAATTTTCAAGAAATTTAGAATTTTCTTCTTGAAAAATTTCTAGAATTTTTTTAAAAGTTTGGTTTAATTCTCAATTATGTCAACCCAATTTTTTTGTAATTTCTCGTTATTTGCTCAATATTTTGGAGCAATACCTTTTATATCTTCATCTAGCATAATCTCATCACATTTGATGTTATTCAGGACCACCTGGAGAGCCAGGACAATCAGGCACACCCGGTACTCCCGGTCTAATTGGCTACATCGGGCCACCAGGTCAGTGCAAACCTCTTCTCTCAGCAAAACCCTTATCCGTCTTCATGATACTGACTTGAATAAATCCTCTCCATTAGGTTTACCCGGACCACAAGGTCCTTTGGGTACCCCAGGTCCAAAAGGAACCTCAGAGAAAGGAGAACAAGGAAGCGATGGACTACCAGGACCGATGGGTCCACAAGGAGCCTCAGGAAGACCTGGTCTTCCCGGAATAATCGGAGCTAAGGGCTTCCCCGGAGTAACAATTATCGGGCCTTCAGGTCCAGATGGAAAATCGGGCTTTGACGGACTCAATGGACCACCTGGAGATCGTGGAGATCCTGGTCCACCAGGTTTGGCATCATCAATCAACCAATTCACTAGCAAAAAGCTAAAACTGGAAAAACCTTTCTTTTTCGTCTTTTGTTTCTAGAAAATATCTCGGAAAATGAGATACATAGTGCAATGTTCGATGAATCATTTTTGTAGCTCATAAAATTTTAAACCAAAAAAGATTCTTTGAAAATTGCACTATCCCACTCAGTTTCCGAGATATTCTAAAAAAACTAGCGGATGAAAAAATTGACTTTTACCTTTTCGCTAAAACCTTTTTCCCAAACCCGGAAAAATAAAAAATTCGATTAAATTTTATGATTAAACAGGTCTAAAGGGTTTCCCCGGTAAAGGTGTGAGGATCAAGGGTCCACCCGGTGAAGATGGACTTCCTGGTACACCAGGACGTCCTGGACCAGATGGCTGGCCGGGTTTCACAGGTCCAAAGGGTAAAAGGGGCTTTCGCGGAGATGATTGTGGAGTATGCGCTCCAGGTGAGATTCTGAAATTAAACGGTATTGATTATGTGCCTTTACCTATGTAAGGTGGGCTACCAATTTTCCCCATTCTACTCACCTACATGGCCTACTTCCGTAATCCTGTAGCTCCAAACCAGGCGACTGTATGACTAAGTAATTGAACTCATATCAATTCTTTCGATTAATTGAATCATCCAGACAGTCGGACGGATTCATTAAATATTATTGTTATATGATTGACCTTTTTTTCTTGCGATGAGAAAAGTTGTTTTCTCTCTGAATGAAAATTATTATTTCAATTATGTAAAAAACTTGAATTTCTGTGTTTCTCGTTGATTTGATTTTCTAGAAAAAAAGATCTCTTAATAAATCTTCATAAACTAAATAGCGTTTGAGATACTCACGATTTAAGAAAAAGGGGAAATTAATTTAAATTACAATATTTTCCACTTTTATAATGTAGATGAATAATTGTTAATCTGCAACAATTGAAGAAATAATAGCTCAACTAATCAAAAGAAAAACAAAGATCACAAATGAAATCAATGATTCGTCCCGTATTCACTTCATAAATAGAGACAAATAATTGAATAAGAATGTTCCATGTAATTTCAATGATCAAGCTCAAACTTCTTGGAAGTTATCCTATTACAATGTTACATATGGAACAATATCTTTGTGTACTCGAGCTTAACAGGTATCAAGCATGAGCAAATAGTTTCAATGTTGGTGAGTTTTGTTTGGTCTAAAATGTATAGATATACATAAGAATTTTGAAATCAAACTTTCGAGATATTCGGAAGTACTACGATGAATTGATGTCTTGCTTGTAGATACAAAGCAACTACGACAAAAGCACGCGACACTATGTGTATCTGTATCGCATAAAACTTGAGAAAAGTTTTGTTATAGAAAAGTGTGTTCAACATGCTATTTAGGGATATGTATTCATTTTTTTCTGAAATTGCTTCAAGGCTCGAAAGAAGTTTTCCATTTTTCTTGGCTGATGGAACATAAAACTGAATTCTCTGAAGGTCTTGAAAAGTTTGTAATGACTTTAGGGAAATTATTATTTAGAGAGCTTAAGAACTGAGGAAAAATTAATTAATTTGAAAATCAATTCTGCCAATAAATGAGCATATATTTCCAATTTTTTAAGAAAAAAAAAATTGAACTAAAAATAACTCAATAGTAATTCATTTGCTTTTTTATGGAAGAGAAAAAACCGTTTTTTTTAGAGGAGAATCATATCTACAAAAAACGTCATCATGAAAATTTCGATATCTCTCTTAGTTTTCGAGATTTTCTTCAAAAACAAATGACAAAAAAAATGGACTTGCATTAAGGTTGTATCCCAGAGTACGGTCGATAAAACAGAAAAAATGAGAATTTATATCTCAGTTTCCAATTAATTGCTGCTAATTCAGGGAAACGTGCTTCAATTTACCTGGAAAAGTGATTAAACTATTTGAAAGTCATATCATCACCTTGGGAATACAATTTTTTTTTGTTTCTCGGATTTTCTTTGCATTACTAATCTCCTATCATGCATGAGATAGAGAGAGAGAGAGAGAGAGAGGCAAATAGTTACGACTACCTTCTAATTAAAATTTCTCAATAACTATACGGTGAATTGAATATTTTTTTCTTCTATTATTTAGTTAAAATGTTGTTCTCTTCGCCAATAATTTTTGAATAATGGGTCACCTGTGTGGTTATTTAGTAATTTCGTTATTTCTTTCCGATTTAGGGCGTTTTATCCCCACCACCACTATTTTCAGTAACTCTGATAATGAATATCTCATAAACTACACGGACAAAAATTCTGAAAAAATTCGAAAAAAAGTTGAAAAATATCATCGTTGATACGGCATGAAAAAAATAAGAGGCTAACTGTACTCGAGTGCGCTGGGATAATACCTTAAGTGACGTACGTTCATAAATTGGTGCACTCACTCTTCCATTCTATTCATCCATAATTAATGCGGATTGATGGCAGCAGGTTTCTTCATAAGTCAAAAAAAAAAATACATCTCCCAGAGTACCTCATCGTTAAAACTTGATATCCTCAACAAAAGCTGTTTGTAGTTGACAGAAACATGAAGCTCTCCATTGAAACTCTCTGGCAGCTAAATTTACTCGGAAATAATGAGATTCATCAATGATTTAAGGTCGCCCCGGAGGGAAAGGAGAACGCGGAGACTCTGGCCTGAATGGATATCCCGGTGCGCCAGGATACGCCGGTCTACCTGGACCCAGAGGATTCAAGGGAGTACATGGAATACCGGGTGGTGTTGGACCGATGGGACTTGAGGGTGAAAGTGGCAGACCGGGACTCGCTGGTATTCAAGGGCCTAAAGGACAGGCTGGAAGAATTGTTCCGCCTCCAGGTGGCAGCAGAACTGCTCCCCCTGGTGATGTTGGTGACAAAGGCTATCCTGGACCTGAAGGTCTGCGAGGACCTCGAGGATTACCAGGTGAACTTGGAGACACGGGACCTGATGGGCCAAAGGGTGAAAAGGTGAGTTTATTTGGATTTTAAAAAGAGGCCTTTCTCTGTAATACAGTACATTACCTAACAAGTGCGATAAATTATTTATTTGCATCTAGGAAGCAAAAACGACGTTTCTAAGGTCACTCTGCTCGACTTAAAACGTCTTTTCTCCGCTTCCTCGATACAAAAAAAATGTACACACTGCGGATGAAAAAAAGTCAACCTCAACCAAAATTTGGCACCCTCGCTTTGCTCGGGAACTTTTTTCCTTCCTAGGTGTGTAATGTACTATTCTGATGTGTGTGAAGTTTTAAAATGAGCCGAAGGTGACTTTTATAATCACACGAGTTTAAAAAACTTCACCACACGTGTAAGATGCAATTTTTTTTTACAAAATTTGGAAATTGGTGACTTTTCGCACGGTGTGCGGAAAATATGCATTAATTTATTCTGCAATATTAGGGAGATTACGGAACACCTGGACTTCCTGGACGTGATGGGAAACCGGGATGGGATGGAATACCTGGTGAAAAAGGGGACGACGCCGATGTTCCTCTGCAACTCTTGGTTGGAGATCCAGGAATATCTGGGACTCCTGGGCAGAAGGGTATTCCGGGAGATAAGGGAATAAAGGGCGAGACGGGAGAGGCTGCGGACTGGATTATGAACGACATCAAAGGAAATAAGGGAATAAAGGGAGAGCTTGGAGAACCTGGTGAGTTTTGCGGATTTTTCAGGGTTGAAATGGACAAAGCGGAGATTAATGCGGTTCTTCTGGATTTTAGGATACGACGCGTTTAAGGGAGCACAGGGAAAAATTGGAGACGAAGGCTGGCCTGGGCTTGCCGGACCTCAGGGCTCCCCTGGTATTTCTATACAAGGGCCTATTGGGCTTCAGGGCTATCCCGGGATGCCGGGAGATGAGGGTCCTCGAGGTATTGCTGGAGAGCCTGGAATACAGGGTCCACAAGGGTTTTTGGTAAGGAATTTTTTTTTAGTGTACCATTGAATTGTTATGGAATTCATAAATGTTTACTAATTTGATAATTATCCAAATAGAAGCTCATAATTATTTCAATTGTTTTTGAATTTGATGTAGATTAGATTAAAGAAAGAGAAATATTAGATTTTTTTTCGAATAACTTGATCCAGAGATTCATTCTAAAGATTGGTGAACATATATGATTTATTTCATGTATAATTATTTAATGAAAATAGGGGAAAGTGAGGGAGAATGGGATACGATATAGAAAATATTGTGAATTTCCTTGATTATTTAGTGCATATTCATTTACTCGTGCACTTATACTATTAAAGAACGTCCTGATATCGTTTTAGGGTCCACTAGGACAAAAGGGTGATCGCGGAGAGATCGGAACGAATATGATTTACGGAGACACTGGTGATCGTGGTCCTCATGGGCCGAAAGGGGACATTGGTCCAGAAGGTCCGCCGGGTCTTCGTGGAAGACCTGGTATCAATGGACCTAAAGGTGTAAGGGGAGGCAAGGGAGCACCAGGATTCGAGGGACTCTTCGGACTTCAGGTATTACTTGATCCAAATTCTCTTAACGAATTCCCAACATTGAAAAATCGAATATATTCTCCAAAATAAGCTGTTTTGGAGGAAAATATCTTCTGACATTATTTATAGAAAATTGAATTTCCCACAACTAAAAATGTCATGATATTTTCCCCCTAAATCCACTCCCTTCTGAGATATTCGAGGAAGAAGCTATCTGAATTTTCCAATAATGCCTGACAGTGCTGACATCACAAAGAAATTAAATTCCCTTCAACTCTGTCATTAATCAAATTCCATTGTGACAGGGTGCGAAAGGTGTTCGAGGAGACAGTATTCAAGGGCCCCGAGGTTACCCTGGTGCCCCGGGTCTTCCTGGAGCTCCTGGAATGCTTGGGAACATTGGTGTCACGGGTCCGGATGGAATATCAGGCTTCGACGGAATGAAAGGCCTGAAAGGAGAAATCGGCTTCCATGGTCGTCGTGGAGAAGATGGTGACATTGGACTCCAAGGCTATGAGGGTATGGATGGAATTCCTGGACTGACAGGAGTACAAGGACCCGATGGCGATAACGGAGAGATTGGAGAGCCTGGAGTTAAGGGCTGGCCGGGAATTGATGGAGTTCCGGGTGAACCTGGACCGAAAGGTGAACTTGGAGACTCGGGAAGTCAAGGCTACCCAGGTGGACCGGGACCTATGGGCTTGAAGGGAATGGTGGGAGACTTTGGATTTGATGGGCTGCCTGGTGAACCTGGGGAAAATTCGTTCAGTGGACCACAGGGTGATATGGGTAACGATGGATTCATTGGGGAAATTGGAGCGCCTGGTTTACCTGGTTTTGATGGACGTCCTGGACTACCTGGTGAACCTGGATTGGAGACTGTTGGATATGATGGGGTGCATGGGCAGAAAGGTGAACCTGGATGGAATGGACGGAATGGCGTACCTGGACCCAAAGTAAGTTTATGAAATTACGAAAATCTTGAAGAAATTGAAATTTAGATTTAAAAGCTTTTAGAAAATTTGTTTGTCTCTGAGAAATTTACTTCAACTTCTCTTTTCAAAAATCTATATTTTTTGAGAAGAGAAGTTGTCAAAAAGAAAGAAATCTCATAACTTTTCGACCATTTTTCTTTTCACTTGAATTTTCATAATGGAAGAAATATCACTAGCACGCTTGAAATTAACGCAAAATTCTGAATTTAGGGCGAAATTGGTGACATGGGAGCAGATGGATTCAAAGGAGAGCGTGGAGACACAGGAATTAAGGGAAGAGCCGGCGCACATGGTATTAATGGAAGACACGGCGTGAAGGGTGAGCGTGGACCAATCGGACCAATGGGTCGAGACGGATTTAAGGGGAAACGCGGTCCTGATGGTGATCCTGGATTGATGGGACGTCCTGGAATGCCCGGGGATCCCGGTCCACGTGGAATACCTGGACTGTCTGGACCTATTGGACCCAAAGGACCAGTGGGTGATCCTGGATTACCTTCTTACAAAGACGCTGACAGGGGTGAGCCTGGTGATGCTGGGTTCCACGGAGCCTACGGACGAAAGGGCGAGAGGGGTGAGATTGGTTACCATGGATTACCTGGAGCCAGGGTAAGTTCAGCACTTCAGCAAGTGCTCAAGGAGTGTCATGAGTTGAATTAACATAACGCTTTTGAACATTTCAGGGAATACGTGGTGACGATGGGTATCCTGGTCCAGATGGATTTGAGGGATTACCTGGAATGCCTGGTTTACCTGGAGACCTTGGTTTCCCCGGACTTCCTGGTAATTATCTCGAGTACTTTAACCCATTGACTATTGACTATCATTATCGTTAACTGTCGAATGTCCTATATAGTGGATGAAAACCGTCAACGGGTTGATCAACTGTGCGAACTTAGTGAAAATGAAGTGTTATAGATTCTTTTGAGAATATCTCCCGAAATGAATGGATTTAAGAGAAAAAGGTCGAGAGATCTATTTTGTGAAAAATTGCATTTTCTACAAAAAAGCTTTCGTGGTAAATCCTTTCAAATCTCTTCGTTTCTGAGATATTTATGAAATATAATATGCAGATGTTATTGTGGATGATTTCGTACTCAATTTCCGCTGAATCGCTTGCTGCCCGAGTCTTCTCTCATAATGTATTTTGCTTAGGTCCTCCTGGTCAAAATGCTGAGCGTGGTGAGCCAGGCATGGATGGTCTGAACGGTCGTCCAGGAGTCCCAGGACGACATGGACAGAAGGGAGCACCTGGTGAATACGGACCGAATGGACCGAAGGGTATCCAGGGAGAACTGGGAAGATCTCTCCCCGGTCCGAAAGGAGTTACTGGAGATATCGGTAAGATTTATCTCTTCTCAATCGAATCAGCGAATCATCCTTCCTAGGAGATTTTAGTTAGAATTTAATGGTCTCCGTAAATAAGACAATTGCTTGTAAAACAGTCAACGTCAAAGTACTTAAGATAGGATGTTTTCGATGATTCTTAGGTCCACGAGGATACGAAGGTCGCCCTGGAGCCCCAGGTTTGGGCGGTCTCTCCGGTTTTCCGGGGCAACCGGGTCCCAAAGGTTATCGTGGAGAAGCTGGAATCGCGCAGTACGGCAGAAAGGGAGAGGAAGGTGATGTGGGTTTTGCTGGTCCAGACGGAAGACATGGAGCGAAGGGTGAAAGGGGAGATAGTGGTCGAGACGGAGCAGATGGATATCCTGGAGTCAAGGGAGAGCGAGGAGATACTGGAGAACCCGGTCTTCCAGGTTTATCAGGACCTGATGGACCTCAGGTAAATCTCCATAATTAATATGAATACGGAATCAGTGGTGACGAAAATGTAAAATTTTCCGCAATATCTCGGAATCCTATGGAGATAATTCCAAAAATTGTGAGATATTGACTGAAAAAGAAATTCCAGAATGAAATCGATTTACCTTGTATTGATGATGTCAAGCGCCTTATCATAACGTCATTCAAGCAAAAAATACCTGGGAATATTATTTTAAAAATAATAATTTTCCTTGAACGAATAACTCTATTTTTAATTCAAAAATTTCGGTCAAAAAAGGGACCCAAAGGAGATCGTGGAACCAGCCCGTACCCATTGTTCCCAAGGAAAGGAGTTCGTGGAGATGAAGGATTCCCAGGAGTACCAGGTAACATATTTTATCCTGAACCCCACTCACCCCAATCTCATCTCCACAATTTCCTCATTTCCATTTAATTTCAGGCTTCCCTGGCGAGCCGGGATTGATGGGAATGCCCGGAGTTGACGGTCTACCCGGCCTTGCGGGAGAGCGTGGAGACGATGGATTCCCAGGTCCTCCTGGGCCTGACGGAGAGATGGGACGTCCCGGGCCAGGAGGCCCACGTGGTGCGATTGGTTACCAAGGACCGCCTGGATTCCAGGGAGCCCGTGGAGACGACGCGCCACCGGGCCCAGGGCCGAAAAGCCGTGGATTCTATTTTGCCCGTCACTCCCAGTCCGAAATGATTCCCTTCTGTCCTCGTGGCACGGTTAAAATGTGGGATGGTTTCTCGTTACTGCACATAATGGGAAACGGACACCCATGGGGCCAAGATCTTGGTAATTATCATAATCATATTCGAGAAAAAATCCCAAACAATAAAAAATCTCTTCTGCAGGACAAGCTGGCAGTTGTGTCAAGAAATTCTCAACTATGCCTTTCCTCTTCTGTAATCTCAACAACGTATGTGATTACGCTCAGAGAAACGACTACAGCTACTGGTTGAGCTCCATCGAGCCAATGCCAATGATGATGACACCAATACCAGCCCCTGAGTCTGGAAGATACATCTCTCGTTGTGCCGTTTGTGAAGCGCCAACCAGAATAATTGCGGTTCACAGTCAATCAATGACAATTCCGGAGTGTCCCGGTGGTTGGGAGGAAGCGTGGATTGGCTACAGTTTCCTCATGGTATGACACAACCGTAATCAATAATGCATTATTATACGAAGAAGGGTTCCTTGAGGAACCTGTGAAAAATCGATTAGTATGCTGAATTTTTCATTAGTTTCGATCAAGGATTCAAAAGTCGATTATTCTTTTCTTAAGAGAAAAGAGGAATTGAAGATAGTTATTGCGACTAATTAATGCTTAATTTTTGTGAAAAGAATAGCTCAAATGATTGATTTTCATTCAATAATGGAGAAGTGAAAAACAGGAGTCAATTTTCTTTAGTCATTCATTTTTGAGAATATCTTGGAAACTAAGCAAGATAGCGAAATTTTCATAGGATTTTTTTTGCAGCTTTGTGAAATTTTCTACAAAAAATTTATCAATGAAAAAGGCACTTGTAGCGAAGAATCGAAACCGGTTAAGTTGATTATTTTGTCATTTTTCGCAAAAAGAATCTAATTTTTTTTGGTAGTTTTGATAACTTTCCACGATAAAAAAAGGAGTGAAATTGCCGTAAGTCCCTCGGTTTCCGCGATATCCTCAAAAAGTTATTACCTGAGAAAATTGACTGATTCTGTTGAAAAAACATCGATCTTATGAATTGACCTTCACGCCTTAAATATTTTATATTACAGCATCGCGATGCAGGTGCAGCTGGTGGAGGCCAGTCCCTAATATCCCCGGGTTCCTGCCTTGAGGAATTCCGTACACGTCCCTTCATTGAGTGTCGTGGTCTCGGTACATGCAACTACTTCTCAACCGCAATCTCATACTGGCTCGCAACAATCGAGGATTACGCTATGTTCCGTAAACCGCAGCCACAAACCTTGAAGGCCGATCACACATCACGTGTCAGCAGATGCGCTGTATGCATAAGACGCCGAATAACTGAGGACAATGGCAACAGGCTGAAGCCTTTCACATCAAACGGTTCGAGATACATTCCACCACCAGTAAATCCGCAGCCAGTGCAGACACCCCCAGAATGGCCGGGTCGTAGACATCCAGGTAGAGGCAGACTTCCAAATGGTCGAGTACCAACGAATCAACGCAGAAGAGGTCGTGTACGTAAGCCACAAATCAATGAGAGCTAAGAGATTATTAGCACCCCCACAGTAGCCTCTTTATAATCAAAGAAAAGCCTCGAAACGTGGTAAAAAAAATTACCTATATTAAAAAATAGTCATTAATGATTTATCCTCTGAAAAATTTAAAGGAAATATTAATGTATATAAAATAAAACTATTTTATCCCGTAGTTAAGTTATATCAGAATGTAGGATCTTTTCATTTATAATTATCATTTACTGAAAAACACACGCCGATCCGTGAGCTGTGCCATAAAACAGTTACGTGAAATTTAATATAACTCCTTCGATCCATTAGACGAAAAAAAACTGCCAAATGCATTCGAATGTTTCTCCTTCGAATCAATATTGTATCATTATATACTTTTTAACATAACGGAACTTGAATAAAGTTTTTCTGTAAAACTCCAACCAATTTTCCTTTTTCACAAGAAACATGGATAGGGTAATTTCGAATTGGAAATAAACATTTTGAAGAGACGACTTTTACATCAAACTGAACAGTGCCATGTTGAAATATCGAATTCAACTTTCAACGTTACTAGCGACATTGTTGATTTTCTTCTGTTTGTTATCCTTGAAAATGTGCAGTGAAAAAAATCAGGGGGCTATTGAACTGAGTCCAGAACATCCTTGAATTTTTTTCAGAATTTTCGGATGAACGGCTTTAGCAGAAAAAAATCGAGAAGATATTCTTTAATGTAATGATGCTTTTGTACGAAGGAAATCAATAAATATTTTTTAATTGAAATATAATCTGCCTTTTCATTTTTGTCTCTCCATATTCTTCAAATTCAGATGAAATATTGAGTGATGGGAATTTCAAGGTCGAAAAATCCCCATTTGGAATTTTAGATGTGAAAATCCGTTGCTCAATATTTTATCTCTAATTCAATAGAAATTGATGACAAGTAGATTGGAGTTTTTTTATAGTAGATAATGAGTTGAAGGGAAAGGATTAGATCAATAGGTGGACATTCTCCTCATCAGATAATGTCTATTCATAAATATATTACGAAAAATGGTAACACTCCCGTTTCGTCAGTCAGAGTATGATTTCTCTGATGATATTATCATGAGTAGATTCAATTCAATGAGTTCTGGAAGTTGCTTTGCCGACGATGAGTACTTATTTAAAGTACCTAGTGTTTCGTTCCTCAGGACTGTAGAGACTTTTGTTATCGACGCCCCTCATTTCGATAATGATGAAATCGACATTGATGAGATATGTCATGAATTCTCTCGTTATTCCGTTGATTAATGATAATTCCAACAAAATCCGCGAAATGCAGGGCAATTTTCAAAAAAGAAAAAAAAACTCATTTTTCGATACTTTTTCGAACCAATTTTAAAAGTGGAAGAAAATTTTTTTCAATTGAGCAGTGCAAGAATCTTAATGGAAATTTATTCAAGTTCACGAATCTCATCATTCTCTCGCTGTGCGATCAGTAGTTCCTGAGATATCGACGATTAAAGACAAAAGGGTGTTTTTTGATTCAATCGACGATATCTCAGCAACAAAGGGTGTAGGGGAAAAAAAAAAATTGAAGCTGAAAGACCAGGCTATACGATCCTGATAAGGGTCAAGTCGAGAAATTTTTTTTGAAGTCCGTGGAACAATTTGAAAAAATGAAAAAAAAATTTTTCCGCTTTCAACCCTCTTATCTCGTTATAACGGATGGTCAAAAAAAATTTTCATCTCGAAATTTCAAGAGTAGAAACTTCAAGCTTTCCAACCATTTTTTTTTATCCTGATCCGATTGTTTTTGGCGAAGTTACAGCCATTTGAAAATCAAGCAAAAAACTGACAAAATTTACTGTTCCCTTGATTTTTTTGCTAAGTGTACTTCTTTTGAGAATATGCATAGATTACCGACGAGTTATTTCAGCAAATTTCTCTGAGCCGAATAATTTTTTAGATATGAGTAAAATAATTGACATCCGATTTTCAATGGTATTTTGATAAGTCTACTTACTAATAATTCACAAGCTCTGTGTATTCACTGTTCAGGGGCAAAATCATTCCCAAATGGAATATTGTTCCTGTCTCAAAAGATAAAATTTCACATGGTACGTCATTTTCACAAAGGTATTCTCCAGATTGATCGTCAAAGAATACCACTTCCTCTTTGCATACCTGTTTAGAAAATAGAAAAATATCATAAAGAATATCACTTTAATTTTTCGGAGTGGACTACTCCATGGAAAAATTTGAAAAAGTTAACCAACAATACAGGCATGCTTGCACTCACTTTCCAATTTTTCTGCAGATTTATTATAAAGGCCTTATTACGAAAAAAATTCTGATTGATCTTGCGCCTCCGTTTCATATCGTCCTACCTGTTCGAATCCTTCTGCACGAGTGGTGGGTAAATAATCTCTTGGCTTTAGCAGCTTTCTAAGCTGCTCAGATCCTGTGTGGTTGTCCGTCTGTAAGACATTCGCTGGATTACATAATCTGCAGTGGAGAATCACGAAGAGATACCCTTACAGATTTAGATTATAAAACACCTGAGTTACCTGAATCCATTGATAGTTCGACTCGTCCTTTAGCACGATCAGTTTATGCGTTCCATGTTCCATCAAATCTTGTATATCACGAAATGGTGCACGTTCTAAGGAAGTAGTCAGTTGACGAATCAATGCCGCTGAATAAGAGGCATATACGATTATCGACGATATGAGTATTGCCAAATATATCATTCTCGAAGGTGCTCCGTGGAGAGCGTCGATTAGTAACGACATAAATTGAGATGCATGAATATATTTTCGTAACTTTAATATCACAGGATAAGTCTTTCTATAGTTCGTCAACTAGTTGGAAGCCAACTGGGTGTACAACCACCCAGTAATATCCTCAAAGTGTTGTGCGCAGGAAGGGAAACAAGTGAAGGGCCACGCTCTTATTTGGTGAATGAGAAGGATAATATGACCTAACGAGCAGGTAAGTAATTCATTCCAGTCAGCGTTTGGTGTTTGTACTAAACACTTCAATAGCGCGTTCTGGGTTACGAATCTAGCAAAACGACTGCCACCAGCCTGTAGCTGAAAGTCTATGGTCTGTAAATCATTATAATTTCATCTACTTAGTGTGATAATCGAAGGAGGGATCGTCGAAAACACCCGCGAAGTCCTCCGTTCGAACCGATTAATTTTTGGGATTTTGATTACAACTACCCACACTGTTTTTTCTCATAATGAAAATATCGACTCAGCTTTGCATACTCAATCCTGCGATTATAACAACTTGATTCCACTACTCACGAGTTGAAATTTTGTGTTTGAAATGAATGTCACAAACAAAAGAAGTTGCGATTTATTGTGCATCTAGAGTGGAAGGGGCCAGGATGCCAGAAAATCGTAGCCCCCAACGGATTGCAAAAATAGGTGCTCAGTTACCTGACGCTCTTTGCTGACAGAGAAGACCACAAACATTAAGATAATTTTCAGAGGTGATATCCAACAGATTATTTCTCCTCGTATACTGAATGAGCGTCAATAGAATAGGCGTTATCAGAATGAAGATAATGATCACAATCCAGACATTTAGATGGAATACCTGAGAAATGAATATCACAATCAACTACACATTATTCATGAAAAATGAAATACTAGTTAACAGTTGAGAGAATAAAATGAAAACCTTGAAAAAGCTAGTCCACTGTATGAGCACGTAATGAGGGTTCTGATAGTAAAAACCGGGCTTTCCCTTTCTTACGGACGACGTGAAGTCGACGAAACTACGCCGTTGTGACGTCATGCTGAATCTAGAGGCACCTATGTCAGCTTTACCCTGTACAACAGCACCAATAGCACCAGTCCACATTGATGTCTTTGGATCAAAAGCCCCGTACGTAGATTCTTCCATTACGCATGATATACTGAAATTCATGACTCGAGACAATTCAGTGATAATTTCGCCCATGTATCCATGAAGCTCATTATCCTTTTTCCAAATATCTCCAGAGTCCTGGAAGTGAATAATTATTGGTGCAATTAATTTCAAAAGGAATGCATCGTTATTTCAATTTTGAGAATTAATTTCTTAATATCAATGAGGAGGAGAGCAAATTGGGAAGATTAGATAATCCATATCATGAGTTGAACTCCTGATTTTTTCATGAAAGCATAAAAGATTAATTCACCTTGACAATCACAATACATAGCTCTTTAATATCCAGGAGCTTCTGATGCTTCTTAAGAGTTTCATTTCGATGCCACTCAATTTTACGAACTTCCTCAATCCTCTCATCATGAGACAATGTATCAGTATAGATCATCTCAACGGGTGACCACTTGGTAATGACGTTTGAGTTGCAGCACGAGACTAGCATTTCCGTGTCGAATTTCAAATTGAATGGATTGGCAGCTGGGTAACAGCAGTGCTCACAACTATTTATGTCATCATTACCAGTGAACAGCACAAACCAGACAGGATAGTTCATATCCATAGCTACAATTTCTTTCCTGAATTCATGAACTTCAGTAATTTCGTCGAGGAAAATTACAACAAGTGGACGTGCAGATCGTTTCCGATAAAACTCGACAGCCGCTTTCAATAGCCACTCTTCGATAAATTATAGGGGGCTATATATGATTTTCACGCCTACTTTAATTTTTGGACTGAAATTAAAATGTCCAAAAATTGAAACTTTTCCTATCTACATTGACAGCATTTTTTGGCGCTATCACATGTCCTAGCAAAAATTGAGCCTGTAAAAAATGTATCTCAATCAGATCTCCGTAACTATCAATTCGAAAATTTATAAGCATTTTTGAAAGGAGTAGATGATTCACGTTGGGGATACCATGTAAGCGGTATCTAGGAGTGTTTCGATGAACCCAGATATTGGAATCGACTTAACGTCAATAACGTTTTTCGATTCGAAATATGAAATTCAATTTCTCGAGATGGCGGTATGAGTCCCAGTTTCTTTAGTCAATTCTATTTCAACAAGGAATGAAATTGTCATTCTTGTAGAGAAGAAAAAGGAGAAAGAATTCATTTCACGAATAGAGTAATTTTATTTTCAAACATTCGTCTTGATTACTATCCAGATCCTATAAATAATCACTGTATGAGAAAATCGATTCAAAAATTTCTTGAATTTGCAATGAACATTTTTGTGAGTTAATTAATGTACCATTTATCATACTTTGATTACTGTTTATATTTTTTTACATTTTTATAATTTTATAATTCAATAATTTTCGAAGTAAAAGATCATGAAAGCAATTGAGCATCCAGCAGCAAAGATAGTTAGTATTGGTAGGACATCCCTAAATGTAACGGACGTGTAAGAAATTTCAGCTGGACTGCGTCTCTGTGAGTACTTGCGTCTTAGTCGATCTAATATACCATGTTTTCGGAACTGCTGGAGGCTTGAATAAAATTTTTGTTCATTAATTCCGAGATCCACTCTATTCTGCATATATCTTCAGGAAGCGGATGCTCATCAGAATTCTCCAAAGCATCTCTTTTGCAGACACATGTATAGTTTACAAACGAATTCTTTCAGCGAATTCCTCTGAGCCTGACGATATTCTAGATATTAGCAGAATAGTATTCCAATAATTCAACTCACTGATAATTCACAAGCTCTTTGTATTTACTGTTCAGAGGGAGAATCATTCCCACGTGAAACATTCCTCCTGTATGAAAGGATGAAATTGCACATGGTACATCATTTCCGCGAACGTATGCTCCAGCTTGATTATCAAAAAAAGCTACTTTCTCCTTGCATACCTGTTGAAGAGAAGCGAAAATATTGTAACAGAATCGAATGTTTGAATTACCTATCCTCTTCTCTCTCCCTAAAATGAATGATTACACTATGTTTTTGTTTCTAAAAATGATTGATCTTATGTCATTCGAATACGGGTTAGTGAGACAAACACGTCAGCTGTGTTAATTGAAGAATAAATACGTCCTCTTCTTGAATTTCCTTGCTTATTCATGACAATATTATCAGTTTGTGATGCAGACATACTACAGTAACTTTCCATATTTTCTGCAGATTTTTTGTGAATCTTTACTCTGAAAAAGAAACGAGTTCATTTCGCTCCAGTCTCACCTGATCAAATGCTTCTTTACGAGTGGTGGGCAAGGAATCCTTTGGCTTCAGTAATCTTCTGAGCTGCTGAGTCTTTGTGCTATTGTTCGTCTGCAAGGTATTTGTTGGATTACTCTGCATTGAAGAATTATGAATAGATACCCCTTACCGAATTAGATTATAAAACCCCCGAATTACCTCAATCCATTGATGATTCGAGGCATTCTTTAGAACAATCAATTTATACGTTCCATCTTTTATGAAATCTGTTTCATTATGAAATAATGCACGTTCTGAGGAAGTAGTCAGATGACGAATCAATGCCGCTGAATAAGAGGCAGATACGATTATCGACGATATGAGTATTGCAAAATATATCATTCGCAGAGGCCCTTCTTGGACAGAATCTGTTAGTTATTAATGACATGAATTAAGGTATATTAATATATGTCTTCTACTTCAATATCACAGGGTGAGTCTCTTTTTGCCAATCATTTTTTCAGACCATCTCGGAAACTGAGCAAGATTGGAAGTGTTATGACCCAAATAATATTATGTTTAACATTCCATTTTATTAAGAAATGATGAGCGAACGAAGTGGTATTGGTAAGGCTACGAAGTGCGAGCTCAGCTCTTCAAGTCTTACTCCACCTCCTTACGTTGTCGCTTACCTCACTGGGAATGAGGTAATGCAATGCCGAAGGAGTCAACAAAACGATAATACATAAACGATGACCGGAGAAGTCTCTTGACCATTAATTCGCGAAACAGTAACGTGTATTATTTTTATATTAAATCATACTTAGTTAATAAAGACTTAGATTGAATTATCTCTCGTATAAATTCAATTATTTAAAATCGAACCCTTCAGGGCTAACAGAAGTTTTTTGTTGAAACCCCTTTTTTAAAAGAAGAGCTAACTCTTTTAGAGCTACAAAAACGTTTTTACGGAAATTTCCCTATCTTGCGAGATATTTCTAAAAAATCATGAGTAAATGAACCTTATCCTGTTATACTTCCTCACTTGCAACATAGTTTATTAGAAAAATAGGTGCTCAATTACCTGACGATCCCTGCTGACAGAAAAGACCCCAAACTTCAAGATAATTTTTGCAAATAATATCTAACAGATTATCTTTTCTCGTGTATTGAATAATCGTCAACAGAAGCGGTGTTATCAGGAGAAGGATAATGATGACAAGCCAGACATTTTGATGAAATACCTGAACAGCGAATTTCAAAATTAAAGTAGTTCATTCATGAAATGATATTCCACGAAAATTCCTGAAACCTATACAGGGTGAAAATGATGAATCAACTGACCTATGCGGAATCCTAGAATATTTGTGTTATTAGTAATTAAGTTCGACGTATCTGAATATGAGGAAAAATATACGGGAGCAGAAGAACTATGCATAAGAAATCATATGATATTCCGTATAGCAAATGAACGGCTCGGACGGAATTCTTGAAAAAATTACACAATCACAACTAAGCATGTAAGCAAGGTCTGCACGCTCTCTATGGCGATTTCATGGATACAAAACTGTAGTGTTTCAGCAATGGATGAATGAAATTCTGGGTTCTCTTAGTGATGGATGCCCAATAAATTCATGGTTCGTAATATTATTCACCAACGATAAGTCGGGGAAAAATTATTTTTTCCAATCGATCATCTTAATGTGAATTTTGGAGTGATAACGTCTCCAATTGAAATTCGAATTCAACTTGAAATCGATCCTACTTAGTCTCCCACAAGGCTACTAAGACTTCTAAAAGGCCACGATCCCTCGTGACTGAACCCGACTAGGAATTTGGATCCGGGTCTCATCAGGCTGGCCTGATCCCGGACGTCAGGCTCTCACTTGGATGTCTTATCCAGTTAAAGTGGGGCTGTAACGCGCTCGTCAAGTCAGGGTCTGACTTGGATCGCCAACGCCGGACCGAATAAGGCATTCCAGATTAGTGCTGGATGGAAAATTCTATACATGATTCAAAAGACTATTATCATTAATTAATCAATGCAATAACAAAAAACATATTATTTTTTCACTTTCAAGTAATTCATTGTTGTATTTATACGTGAAATGACATTTTTTCTGAAATTGGAGATTTTAAATTAGGAAATTAACTTGCATCTGAGTAGACTCGATCCCGGAACCTTCTAAACACCAGGCTGACCTGCTAGCCACTCGACTAGAGCCCAATTATAGCATCAGTCGGTCTGATCATTCACATGAATTTCTTTCATAGGGATATTAATAATTTTCAGAATTAGATCATGAATCTGTGAGAAACTCAGAATGATTCATAGTTGTTTATGATGAAGTTAATAAAGTTTAATGAACATCCGGGGGGCCTGATATAGTCCTGATCATTTCCGGATCAAGATAAATTGATCAAACTTAGATTTTTTCACAATTTTCGATCAGATTCCTCAAATCTGGGAGATGTTTAGGGCCAGACCAGGCCAGTCCTATTGGGGTTAGCCTTCTCTCTGAAATTCTTTGATCAGGCCATCCTGCTGTAATATTGATCAAGGCCATCTTTGATCGGGCCTGCCCATGCTATACCGCATCTGGATTTGATCAGGCGTGTCTATCTTATGCCTTACGAATATAGCCATATTCACTCCGGATCAGGATTTGATCAGGCACGCGCATGGTATACCGGATCAAAATAGCCATACTCATTCCGGATTCGGACTTGATCAGACGCAACCACAGGGTGCCTGATCAGGATAACTGTATTTATTCTGGATCCGTACCAAGTGTGCCAGACGAAATTGCTAGTCGGGAACTACCTGAACTACACATTATTTAATGAATGATGAAACAATAGTTAATTATTGAGATAATCAAATGAGAACCTTAAGAAAGCCAGTCCATTCTATGAGAACGTAATGAGGGTTCCGATAGTAAAATCCGGACTTTCCGTTTCCTATGGACGTCGTAAAATCGACGACTTCGCGTCGTAGCGAAGTCATGCTGAATTTAGAGGCACCTATGTCAGCTCTACCCTGCATAACAGCACCAATAGCACCAGTCCACATTGATGTCTTTGGATCAAAAGCCCCGTACGTAGACTCTTCCATTATGCACGATAGATTAAAATTCATGACACGAGACAATTCAGTGATGATTTCTCCCACGTATCCATGAAGCTCATTATTCTTTTTCCGAATACTTGCGGAACCCTGACACCAAATAATTATTAATTCAACATGCAAAAATGATTGTTAACGCTTCAAATCCGATGCCCATGTGCTACGGCCTGTTCCCATCGGGCGCGAGGTTCCTGGCGATCTGAGTTGGCTGACATCGTTTGTTTATCGAGAAAAAATATTGTAAATATACCGAACCAAAAAAACTCCTCCACTACTAAGACTGTTTCATCGTCTATCCGACTCATTTTTTTTAGTGTCGATATCTGTTATATTATTCGAAAAAATGATTTTTCATTGTTTACGGATAGGTGAAATACGATGTATGGACCCCGGCCGATAGGACAAGCAGTTCGTATTTGAGGGGTTAATTCAATTTAGAAAATTAATTTCTCAATATTAATTTTGAAAAAATACGCCATTGAATGAATTAGATACTTTATGTTAAAAATTAAATCGTTGATTTTTTCCTTGAAGCCCAAAAGATTAATTTACCTTGACAATTACAATACATGGTTCTTTGATATTGACGAGCTTTGAATGATTGTGGAGAGTTCCTCGGTGATGCGATAAAATTTCATGAGCTTTTTTAATTCCCTCATCACGAGATAACGTATTGGTATAATTCATCATCCCGGGCGACCACTTGGCAATGTAGTTTGAGTTGCAGCACGAGACCAACATTTCCGTATCAAATTCCAAATTAAATGGATTTCCATTTGGAGAACGACAATATTCACAACTATCTCTATCGTTATTACCAGTGAACAGCATTAACCATACGGGATAGCTCATATCCATAGTTAGAATTTCATTTCTGAATTCACGTACTTCAGTCATTCCGTCGAGGAAAATCACAACGAGCGGGCGTGCAGTTTCACTGTGATGGAATTTCACAGCTGCTTCCAATTTCCCAAAGTTTACAACTACTGAGCCAATTCCTCTCGCTGACATATTTCTTGATAGTTTTTGGAGAGTTGTCATTTTCTCAAGTGCTGTAATCCAAATGAAAATATTAGAACTAATATTTCTTCGTTGGTCAATTCTAGAATGTCGTAGCCAACAATGTTTGAATTCATTTTATGAATTCTATGTTTTTAATCACTTTTCAAGAACGTTTGATAGTTTCTGAAATTTCTAAAGGCTAAAATGAATTGTCATCAAATTATGTAGTGAGTGTTTCGATTGCGAAATTCAAGTCAATGTTTTTATTTTGTTATGAAGAAAAGTGTGATAGCTCCCTCGTTGAGGTGAGACGAAGATTGAGAGAGGAAAATGTGATGAAAGAATGTAAGAGTAGAGTGTGGTAAAATAAAGTTGTATATTCTAGAATGAGAGGAGATAATAATAATATTAACTATAATGAAACGATGAACGTGTGGAAGGAGATGGAATTGTCTTTATATTGATTTAGCTATATCATATATATTTCTTCTCTCTGTATTCCCATGCACTCGGTTATCAATCTTTTTCATCTAAATTTTTATTCAAGTATCCTAATCTTAGTCAATTATACCAGATTTAATTATTTATATGTAAGCTGTAAATCTGTCCCCTTGGCCTTGCTATGAGGGGCCCCTCCAGGAGCAAAAAAGAGTATCATTATCATTATATTTCGCTTGTGAGAATAAAAGAACGCAGTGAGTAGTCTAGGACAAAATTTCATTAACGTCCAACATTTCTATCATCTTTTACTCACAAAAGTAATTCTTGTTCGCCGCTATGATAATGCAAAACGTTTTATATTCATTATACACATTTTCAATCAACGATCCGTAGCTAATAGCCGCTTCTCCCCTTTTAAAAATGACTAATAATGAAGCGACGAAATAGAGGATTTGAATTGTCAATTTCATTGCTATTCCTATTCTCGTAATCTCCTCGAATAATCGAGTGAAAATAATTTATTCCTCTTCTGATACTTGCAGAGTCGGTTCTCTCAAAATTGCCCTACTTGCAATGGGTGAGTGTTGCAAACTGTTGCAGAATGTATTCGTAACAAAATTTTCGTTATTTTTGTTCATATTTGCGTGCATCCTATCTATGATTAGCTGGTTCGAGTATGTATTCTTTATAGATTAGGGGTACTTAAGCGAAGGCTTTCATTTCCATTTTCCTCCAGATACAGAACCGATAAGTATTCGAATGTATCTCAATGATAGTCTCAGGCACTACAATATATGATCATGTGAGCTCGTATTACTGTGAATGATCCCTGTTTTTCACCTCACCTTTCCATCGATACCTATACATAATAACATTTTTTTCACGTTTCCATTGAGTGTAAAGCAGAGAATAGAACTATTTTGAACTCAACCTTCTTTCCTCGTTCCATTTGGCCCCAGTTCTTCTTAATTTTTTGGTAAATCCGACGATCATCGACACCCGAACAAAGTTTTGAAAATGAAGGAGAATTCATCGGGATCAGCCTTCGATAATTTTTGGGCCGAAATAAAGAAAAATTCATTTCACAGATATGATAATTTTATTTCTATCGAAATTCTACAAATAATCGCTGTAGCAGAAAACTGATTTCATAATTCATTAAGTTTCGTCATTCATTATACTCATATTATTTTTTTTCATAATTTTTTTTTTTTAATTTAAGCTTTCAAGCCCTTTTCGGGCTTACTCAGCTTTTTTTCATAATTCAATGACTTTTCAATGCAAAAAATAATGAAAGTAAAAGAACATCCAACAACAAAGATAGTTAGTATTGGGAGGACATCGCTAAATGCAACCAGGTTGTAAGAAGTTTCGGCCTGATTGGGTCTGCTGGAGTACTTGCGCCTCATTCGATCCAACATGCCACTCCTTCGAAACTGCTGAATGCTCGAATAAAATTTTGGTTTATTAATTTTAAAGTCAGGTTTATTCTGCATATATCTTCAGTAAGGAAATTATCCTCAGAATTCTCCAAAATATCTCGTTTGCAGGTAGATGCATAGATTGCAAATGAGTTCTTTTGGTCAATTCCTCTAGGCTTCATAATGTTCCAGATGTGAGTCGAATAATTTACCTCCAAATTGCAATGTTATTTCAATAATTCAACTTACTGATAATTTATAAGCTCTTTGTATTCACTGTTCGGGGGGAGAATCATTCCCACATGGAGCATTCCGCCGGTATTAAAGGATAGAATTTCACATGGTACATTATTTACACGAAGGTATTCTTCACCTTGAGTGTCAAAAAAAGCCACTTTCTCCTTGCATACCTGTTAAAAGGAAACAAATATGATCGAAGGACTCGACGAAAGGATCCTAAAAAATTAACCAACAATGTGGGCACTCAGTAGTAATTCCACTAAGTCTTAAAAGATTTTTCATAAAGACCTCTAGTCCCAAAAAAATTCTAGTTCATTTCACCCCAGTCTCATCATTTTACCTGTTCGAATCCTTCTTCATAAGTGGTCGGCAAGGAATCTCTTGGCTTCAGCAAACTCCTGAGCTGCCTATTCCTTGTGTTATTCTGTGTCTGCAAGGCATTCATTGAATTACTCTGCATTGAAGAATCGCAGAAAGATACTCCTCGCTGAATTTAATTATAGAATATTTGTATTACCTCAATCATTTCATATTCGTAGGCATCTTTTATCACGATCAATCCATGCGTCTTATATTTTATGAAATCTTCTATATCACGAAAAGGTGCACGTTCTAAAGGAGTAGTCAGATGACGAATCATTGCTGCTGAATAAGAGGCATATACGACCATTGACGATATGAGTATTGCCAAATATATCATCCTCAAAGGCCCTCCATGGAGAGAGTCTGTGAGTAACAATGATATACATTGAGATGATTATATATTCTGTACTTCAACCCTATAAGGAACTGGGCGTTGCTCCCACCAATCCACTTAGTTGAGCATACATATAGTAGGGGTATCCACGGACTAGTACTAACAGATTTTGGTGAGCGTGCAAAAGTGAGCAACAGTGTTGTACATTACAAAATATTTTTTTGTCTTTCATTTTTGTTCCCATTTCGAATTCAACATGCACAATATATGCACTATGGTTGACACTGTCATTATACTTATTGAAAATGTAATTCATTAAAGAAAATATGGAAACAAAATTATATCATAATGAATGTGACGTGTGGAGACATCACACGTAGTATATTTCTCTCATCTGTTATTTTATAAAATCAGAGAAATGAAATATCGATTTTTGTTATTGAGATCCCTATGACATCCCTCAAAATTCCAATAATCGGGTGGATCCATTTAGAGCTCTCCGCGATTGAGCTGGTCAAGGGGACACATCGAGAATATCATCTATTGATTGGTGAAAGCATATGTGTGTATTTGAGGATACATTTTGGGACAATTGCTGAAATGCCTACACGTTATACCTACAAAAAATATGATTCGAGATACAAAACTTTTGTTGGTCCGGTCTCGGGCCAAGAAACACTGTAGCACGATTGGGCATCCCCTACTCTATAGTCCCAACTATGTCCTACTATGACTTGTGTGGCTTAGAAGGTTCCTATCACAGGATAAGTCTCTTTTTGTCGATCATTTTCCTAGAATACAGTAGAACTTCTCTTATATCATATCACGTAATTCCGATAGGTGGAACAATAGCTCCCCTCACTCTAACAATATCTTCTCCCACTCTTGGATCCTGAACGATTCGGCGTATCACAGATGTTCGGCCGCAAGGCGGGTCAATTTTATTACAAGTCGTCTGGCTAGATTAACACCGTTTTAACCATAAAAGTGGACTGTATCATGTTCGAAACGTTAACCGTGATGATTAAGGCCGTTTCTCTGAGATATTACAGTATGAATAAGATATTTGAACCCAATGAGATACAAATACGTTACAATACTCTGATGAAACAATCGTTTTGGCCGTGATTATCTGCACTAAGTAAAAAAATGACGGATTGACTCGCTAATCTGATAGATGTCCGCCTCATGCCTGAAAAGGAGGTGCTTGACGGAACAAAGTGAGATAGAAAATTTTTGTATAATAATAGTACTAGAGATAAAAAAAGAATGCTCACAAAAATTTTACTATCTCGCATAGTTCACGAGATATTCCTGAAAAATCATCGGTAAAAGGAACTTATCTTTTTTTTACTCTTTCTCTACTAACATAGTGGATTGAAAGAATAGTTGCTCATTTACCTGACGATCCCTGCTGACAAAAAAGACCCCACACATTAAGATAATTCCCAGACATGATATCCAATAGATTATTTTTCCTCGTGTACTGAATGATCGTCAATAAAATCGGCGTCATCAGAAGAAGAATAACAATGACGATCCAAACATCTAGATGAAATACCTAAACCACGAATATCAAAATTGACTAGACTATTCATGATTAATGAAACAATAATTAATGATTAGGATAATCAAATAAAAACCTTGAGGAAGCTAGTCCAATGTATGAGAAGTTGATGAGGGTTCTGATAGTAAAATCCGGGTTTTCCCTTCCCTATGGACGTCGTGAAGTCGACGGCACTGCGTCGTTCTGAAGTCATGCTGAATTTAGCAGCAGCTATGTCAGCTTTACCTTGCAAAACAGCACCAATAGCACCAGTCCACATTGATGTGTTTGCATCAAAAGCTCCGGATATAGATTCTTCCATTATGCATGATATACTAAAATTCATGACTCGAGACAATTCAGTGACTATTTCTCCGACGTATCCATGAAGCTCATTGCCTTTTTGCCAAATATCTACAGAGCCCTGAAAACGAATAATAATTTATTCCAGTCATCATTCACAAGTCATTGTTGATTGAATTCGGAGAATTGATCTCCTACAATTAATAAAAAATGAGCGTTTGGAAAAATTAGATAATTCATATTCAGAATTGAACTGCTGATTCTTTCACTGAGGCACGGAAGATTAATTTACCTGGACTATAACAATACGTAGCTCTTTACTATCCGCGAGCTCCGATCGATTGTAGAGACTTCCTTTGTGATGGGATTCAATTTCATTCACTCTCCCAATTCCCATATCTTGAGACAATGTATCAGTATGATTCATCTTCTCAGCTGACCCCTTGACAATGCAGCTTGAGTTGCAGCACGAGATTAACATTTCCGTGTCAAATTTCAAATTGAATGGATTTCCAGTTGAATAACGGCAATATTCACAACTATTTTGATCGTTATCACCAGTGAACAGTACCAACCATATGGGATAGCTCATATCCATAGTTACAATTTCTTTCCTGAATTCATGTACTTCAGTAATTTCGTCGAGGAAAATTACAACAAGTGGACGTGCAGATGATCTGTGATGAAACTCAACAGTCGCTTTCAATTTCCTGAAATTTACAACCACTGAGCTAATTCCTCTGGCTGACATTTTTCTCGATATTTCCTGGAGAATCGTCATCTTCTCGAGTGCTGTAATCCAAAAGAAAATATTACAACGAATATTTCTTCCTTTATCAATTGTAGAATGTCGTAGCCCACAATGTCTGAATTTATTTCTCTAATTCTACATTTTCAGTTACTATTTCCAGAATTTTCAACAATTTCTGAAGTTTCTGAAGACTGAAATGAATTTTTACAAAGTTGTTGTAAGCTGTATTTCGATGGTAATAAAAAAAGAACGTGGTGACTAGTCTAGAGCAAGATGTGATTAATGTCAAATATTATTATTATCTTTTACTCACAAAAATAATTTCTGTTCGTTGCCATGATAATGCAAAATGTTTTATATTCATCATAAACCTTTTCAATCAAAGATCCATACCTAATAGTTGTTTCTACACTTTTCAAAGCTATTGATAAGGAGGCAAAGAAATAGAAAATTAGGATGATCAATTTCATTGTTATTCTTATTCTGGTAATCTCCTCGAAAAATCAACTGAAAATGACTTGTTCTTCTTCTGATACTTGCAGCGTTTTCTCTTGAAATTCACCAGCTTCTGATGGGTAAGTATAGCAAACTGTCGCAGAATTCATTCATAATAAAATTTCCGTTATTTTTATTTATATTTGTGTGCATCATATCTATGATTGGCTAGTTTGAGTATGTATTTTTTTTATAAATTAGGGTTATTCAAGCAGAGGCTCTTATTTTCATTTTTCTTCAGATACAGGACCGATAAGTGTTGGAATGTATTGCAATGATATGTCTTATGTACATCAATATACGTACATTTTCATTATAGTGAATGATCCCTGTTTTTTCCTCATCTTTCTAACTGTGGCTGCATCCATCGATATTTTTGTCGCATTGTCATCCCATAAAGAGCAGAGAATCAATATATATCATATAATTAGGAGCTCCGACGTTCTAAGCTTTCTTGGAAGAACCAAACATATGTCAGGCACTTCAAATCTGTGCAAAAGTCATTGCATTGGTTGTAGATATTCCAAAATGTTTCACACAGGTTCTTGTAGGGCGATTTGTTCATTTCATTCTCATTCATCAAGTCACACGATTTGCGATTGAGCTTTTAGAGGCAATGGAATCGATCGTGATAGAACCATCAAAAATCTGGAAGAGACTTACTCATCTCATGCATGAAATATCTTAAGATTTAGGAAGCTTCACAAGAGGTAATTATCGAAATTCTTATTCTGGCTGAGGAATTGTAGAAAGTCTTCTATAAGTTTTTGGAACTTTGTAAAAAGCAAAAGAGATAATACGGTAGAAATTCCATCTTCTATGTCCTGGGGCAAGGAGTCAGCAACGGGTGGTACTGATATCAGCAATCTTTTTGCGTCGTTCTTCAGCAACATCTATTTAGATCATCCGGTGGGTTCTGCAAGGCAGGCTGATGAGGAACTAGGATGTGGATTGGATGCTAATTTGGTGGAGCTCTCGACTTGCTTCGATGATGTCTACAAACAACTACTTGCTCTTAATGTTAAGAAGAGCGCTGGTCCTGATGGAGTGCCTAATATTGTTTTGAAATACTGCGCTGCTGGACTTTGTGAGCCAATAACACACATTTTCAGTAAATCACTGGAGACTGGGCATTTCCCATCGGCCTGGAAGAGTTCCTTTATCGCCCCGATCTATAAGGCAGGCGCTAAATCGGACGTGACCAACTATAGACCTGTCTGTATCCAATCAGCGCTCTCTAAGTTACTCGAACGGGTAGTTTTGCCTCAATTGAACTCAGCGCTCAAAAATATAATTTCAACCAAGCAACACGGTTTCTTCGAGGGTCGTTCTACCGCGACCAACCTAATCCAGTACACCAGCTATTTATTGAACGCGATGGATGAAGGGAACGACGTTCATTCGGTATATACAGACTTCAGCAAAGCCTTCGACATGGTCGATCATCACATCCTGTTGAAGAAGATGGAGAACTACGGTGTGAGAGGCAAGGCTTTGGAATGGTTTCACTCGTACTTGGTTGAAAGGAGTTTGAAAGTAAAGGTGTACGACGTGATCTCTGAGGAATACGAGGCTCTCTCGGGGGTCCCTCAGGGGTCACACCTCGGACCGGTGCTATTCAACGTATTCATCAAGGATATTGGTAATGACCTGGATTCCCCTCATCTACTGTATGCAGATGACCTGAAGATCTTCAGGACAATAAAAGATCCGCAAGACATGGGTCTGTTGCAACTAGATGTGGACAGACTGTATAACTGGTGTCAGAAAAACAGGCTTAAATTGAATGAGAAGAAGTGTGCGGTGATGAACTTTTCCAGGTCCTCCACTACACCATCAGCAGCATATAAACTGGGCAACCATGAACTCGAGCAAGTTACATCCATCAAAGACCTAGGGGTAACGTTTGATCAGAAACTATCATTTTTGCTGCATATCGACAATATTACCCAGCAAGCATATCGTTCGTTGGGTTTTATTAACAGATCTGGGAGGGATTTTGAGGATGTCCATACATTGATTCATCTCTTTAACGCTATCGTGAGGCCTATACTAGAATACAACTCCATCGTCTGGAATCCCTACACTGATCTCTTATGCAACAGAATTGAAGGGGTTCAACGCAGATTCTGTAGATCATTGTCATATCGCTTGCTTAGACATGGCGTTGCAGTATCTACTGATGACACTTACATCATGTTTGGGGTCAACAGCCTAGCATCCAGAAGACGAGTGCATCAATTATCGTTCTTTTTCAAAATCGCTAACAACCTGATCAATTCTCCTGAAATCCTGGAGGAGTTTGGTTTCATCTGCCCGAGGTCTGGCTTAAGGAACAACCGACTGCTGCGAACGACTCACTCATCAAAAAACTACATCATCAACGGTCCAATCAATAGAATCTCCAAAGGAGTCAATGACATCTGTCAGACTATCGAGTTCTTTGGGGTATCACTGTCGTCTTTCATCACTAGAGTCAAAACTCATCTCCGGGGTTTAATTTAATTTGATAAGCACATCAAATGTACACACAGACACTCTGCTCTAGAAACTGACCTCTTGATCACTTTATACTGCTGGTTTCGTCTTTTCTTAACTTTTCTTAATTTTACTTAATCTTTTCAGATTTTTCTTATTTCCTACTTCTCTTTACAATTTTTGTTTCTCTATACTTGAATTCTTTTTTTTTTACCTCATTCATGAGTAAAACTTGTTATGTACAAAGCCGATTGGCGTTTATATAAATAAATAAATAAATAAATAAATAATTTCTGAGCTAAATTCGAAATGTCCGAAAATTGATATTTTTTTTAACCTATATCGATAGGCTTTTTCCTACAGTTCTACAGACGTTGGTTAGAAATTGGATCGGAAAACTATTCAAGATACAAGCAAAAGGTACGATTTGTAAGAATTCAAGGAAAATTTAACAAGTATTTTCGGAAAGCATGAGGCATTTTCTTTCAAATATGCATCGTGATTCCATGTTGGCTAGCCAGTCCCAGATTCTCTGGCCCTCTCTTCTTTATCGAGGAAAAGAGCTATAATTCTTGCAGGGAGGGAAAGGAAAAAAATTCATTTTACGGATATAATAATTTTATATTCATTTGAGTCCTACAAGTAAGTGCCGTGTGAGAAAACTGAGTTGATTATTCATTAAGTGTTGCACTCAATATATTTGTGAGCTAATTAATGTGTTATTCATCATCCTTATATTATTTTCTTTCATAATTTAATAACTGTTCGATGTAAAATATAATAAAAGCTATTGCGCATCCAGCAGCAAAGATAGTTAGTATTGGTAGGACGTCCCTGAATGTAACGAACGTGTAAGAAATTTCAGCCTGTTCATGCCTCTTGGAGTACCTGCGCCTCATTCGATCCAGCATGCCATTCTTTCGAAACCGTTGAATGCTTGAGTAAAATTTTTGTTCATTAATTCTAAAGTCTGATTCTTTTCTGTACATATCTTCAGAAAGATGATATTCATCAGAATTCTCCAAAATATCTCTTTCACAGATAAATGCCTAGATTGCAAATAAGTTCTTTTGGCGAATTCCTCTGAGTCTATTGATTTTTCAGATGTTAGCAGAATAATTTTCCTGCAATTTTCAATGTTATTTCGATAATTCAACTCACTGATAATTCACAAGCTCTGTGTATTTACTTTTCAGGGAGAGAATCATTCCCATATGATTCATTCCGCCTTCACTAAAGGATAGAATTTCACATGGTACATTATTTTCTCGAAGATATTCTTCAGCTTCATTGTCAAAGAAAGCCACTTTCTCCTTGCATACCTGCGCAAAAAAAAACATGATTTCTTCTGCAGTGAACTACTACCCGGACAAATCTGACCAAATTGATCAACAATGCAATCATGCGGTAGTAACACTCGAAATTTTTCAAAGATTTTCAAGGGGGGCCTTTGCTTTGAAGAAATTCTGAGTCATTTTTTTCGAGTCTCATCATCGTACCTGTTTGAATCCTTCTTCATAACTGGTGGGTAAAGAATCTCTTGGCTTGAGTAGCCTGCTAAGCTGCTGAATCTCTGTGCTATTGTTTGTCTGCAAGACATTCATTGGATTACTCTGCATTGAAGAATCACAAAGAAATAGCCCTTGCTGAATCAAATTATAAAACACCTGAATTACCTGAATCCACTCATATTCCGCGGCATCTTTTAGCACGATCAATTCATGTGTTCCATATTTTATAAAATCTTTTATATTACGAAATGGTGCACGTTCTGAGGAAGTAGTCAGATGACGAATCAATGCCGCTGAATAAGAAGCGTATACGATCATCGACGATATGAGTATTGCTGAATATATAATTCTCAAAGGCCCTCCACGGAGAGAGTCTGTTAGTAACGACGACATAAATTGAGATGCATAAATATATATTCTTTACTTGAGTATCACAGGATAAGTGACGTTTCGCCAATCTCTCTTCAGAATATCTCGAAAACTGAACGAAATAAAAGATTCTTTATTGCAAGACTCTTTTTTTTATAGAGAAGAAGAAGAGCTACAAAAAAAATTGTAGAAGGAAACTTATCCTGTTTAATCTCTTCCCTACTGACATAATTTACTGGAGGATTATGTGATTCATTACCTGACGATCCCTGCAGACAGAAAAGACCCCAAACATTGAGATAATTTCTAGAGATGATATCCAACCAATTATCTTTCCTCGTGTACTGAATGATCGTCAATAGAATCGGCGTTATTAGAAGAAAAATAACAATAACGATCCAGACATTTGGATGAAATACCTAAACCATGGATATCCAACTTAACTATACATTATTGATGATTGATGAAACAATACTTAATAGTTCAGATAATAAAATGAAAACCTCTAAGAAGCCGGTCCATCGTATGTGAGCGTGATGGGGGTTCCGATAGTAAAATCCAGGCTTTCCCTTTCCTATGGACAGCGTAAAGTCGACGATATCACGTCGTTCTGAAGTCATGCTGAATTTGGAAGCAACTATGTCAGCTAAAAGACCAATAGCACCACCCTGCATCGACTTTTTTGGATCGAAGGTTCCGTATGTAGACTCTTCCATTATACACGATAGACTAAAATTCATGACTCGAGATAATTCAGTGATAATTGCTCCAAGATATCCATGAAGCTCATTATCTTTTCTCCAAATCTCTCCAGAGCCCTGAAAGTGCATAATTATTCATTCAACTCGTCATTTGTAATTTATATGAAACCTCATTTTATATGTAGTCCAATATAAATCCAGCTTTAATCCGGAAGTGACGTTCCTCCATTCGTCCCTTCCCGATTGCCATTTTTCCTTCAAAACGAATCACGGTGTTAACACGTGGAAAATCAAGAGCAAATAAAGCATTAATTATATTAAAGAAACTTGACCGTAATTATTATCAGTCCATTCTTATTTGTACTCGAAATCTAAGATATAACATCATTCAAATATGATTGTTAATTAATCTTGGAGAATTAATTTCCTAAAATTAATAACAAATGAGCAATTGAAAGAATTAGATATCTTATATTAAGAGTTGAACTTATATTTCTTCCTTGAGGCACAAAAGATTGATTTACCTGAACAATTACAATACATAGCTTTTTAATATTCACGAGCTGTGAATGATTGCACAGAGTTTCTTTGTGATACGATACAATTTCATGCATTTTCTCCATCCTCTCATTACGAGACAATGTATCAATATGATTCGTTTTCTGGGGCGACCACTTGGTAATGTGGTTTGAATTGCAGCACGAGACGAACATTTCCATATTGAATTTCAAATTAAATATATTTCCAGTTGGATTACGACAATATTCACAACTATCTCTATCGTTATCACCAGTGAACAGTACCAACCATACGGGATAGCTCATATCTATAGTTACAATTCCTTCTCTGAATTCATTTATTTCAGTAAGTCCGTCGAGGAAAATTACAACAAGTGGACGTGCAGATGGTCTGTGATGGAGCTTAACAGTCGCTTTTAATTGCCCAAAATTTACAACCACCGAGCCAATTCCTCTGGCTGACATTTTTCTCGATATTTTTTGGAGAGTTGTTATCTTTTCGAGCGCTGTAATTCAAATGGAAATATTGGAACAATTATTTCTCCATTTATCCATTGAGAATGTTGCAGCCAGTAATATCTGAATTCATTCTTTTAATTCTACCTTTTCAATATTTTTCTCAAAAATGTTCAACAATTTCTAAAATTTCTAAAGACTAAAATAAATTTCTACAACATTGTAAGCAGTGTTTGGTAATATGGTAATGAAAAAAGAACGTGGTGACCAGTCTAGGGCGGAATGTGATTAACATCCGATATTCTTATCATTTTTTACTCACAAAAATAATTCCTGTTCGTAGCCATGATAACGCAAAACGTTTTATATTCATCATAGACATTTTCAATCAAAGATCCATAGCTAATAGTCGCTCTCCCACTTTTCAAAGTTACCAATGAAGAGACAAAGAAATAGAAGATTGGAATGATCAATTTCATTATTATTCCTATTCCTCTAATCTCCACAAAAAATCAAGTGAAAATGATTGGTTCTTTTTTTAATACTCGCTGAGCAACTTTCCTTGAAATTCATCTGCTTGCGATGGGTAGGTGTGGCAAACTGTCGCCGAATTCATTCATAATAAAATTTCCGTTATTCTCATTCAGATTTGCGTGCATCATATCTATGATTGGCAGGTTCAAGGACGTATGCTTTATAAATTAGGGGTATTCAACGAAAGGCTTCTACTTTTATCTTTCTTCAGATACAGGACCGATAAGTTTTGGAATGTATTACAATGATACGTCTTAAGCACTACAATATATGAATATGTTCCCATGCATTCGCATTATTGTGAATGATCCCTGTTTTTTGCTTATCTTTCCATCTGCGGCGGCATATATCGATATTTTTGTCGCACTCCCATCACACGAAGAGCAGAGAATCAATATATATTATATAATTGAGACCTTCGACATTGTAAGCTTTCTTGGAGGAACCACACATATGTCAGGCACTTCAAATTCTGGGAAAAGTATTTGTTTCATTCCCGTTCATCAAATCACACAATTTTGCGATCGAGTTTCTGGAGACAATGTTATTGATCGTTACAGCAACATCAAAAGTCTGGAAGAGATCTACTCATTTCATGTATGAAATATCTCCAGATTTAGGAAGGTTTAAAAGACGTAACCACCAAAATTGTTATTCTGGCTGTTACGTGTGAGGTTTTGAGTTTTCCTCCCAGATTAGCCCTTAACCCGCACACAAACCTTTTCCAACCAATGAATCGGATATTCGATGAGCTCCTTCGACTAGCTGACTTTCGGAGAGCTCATAGGTGGATCCACTTGTACTTTCGGGATATTCAAGGGATCTGTTAGCTCTGACATCCGCTACGCCAAATTTCGTCCAGAGAAAGATAACTTTCTGAGATACAGATAGACTCAAATTTTTTAGACACAAATAACAAACAAACAAACATCTTGTCAGTAAGCCATCCCTTTATAATAAAGTAGATGAGATAAGAGTAAAATTGGCTGCGTACACATTTATTCGTTCTGTGATTGGTTGAGGAAAAATCAATAATCAAAAGAAAAATTGATAGTAAATATTTTGACAGCTCTTAATTATGTTGTCGTAGCTCACCATTGCTAAGAAATTAATTATTAATTAATAAAAAATAAAATTTAAACTACGAGTGGAATAAGTGTTTGAATTTATTAGAAGTGTTAAAATTAAAATACAAAAAGAGTTCAGACTAGTGATTGCTGAGAATAATAATAGAAAATGATGATGAAAGTTCAAAAAACTGTGAGTGGAATAAGTGTTTGCATTTATTATTAGTGTTGAAATTAAAATACGGATGGAGTTCAGGTTAGTGAATTTATATCTCTATTATTTCAATGACAATAATTGAACGTGAAAACTGGCAATATTAATGTATTGAAAAGACTCGGAAATTCTTTGAGATATTATTATTATTTTTTTCGAGTAGCTTCTAAAGAATATGAAGAGTATTCTGATGGTTTGTCACGTCATCATCTCCAATAGCATCAGACTCATGCATGTTTGAATGTGCATAAGTCTGATTCGGTTGGGAATATTGATTTCGTGATACATCAGAATACTTTGCATAACCTCTAGAAGCATTTCCGAAGGAAGTATGGTGATGAAACTATTTTCTATCAATTTATTATCAATTTGAATTGAAAATTAGCAATTTTTATGATATTTATAGGCTGAGAATTGATTCTCACAAAATGCCCTTAGAAATTCATTGAGGAAAAAAATAAAAAAATCACAAAAATAAATTGTTCTCAGTCATTGAATTGAATAATATTTGTGTTTATTGTTTCAGATATCCAGCGATAGCACCCGCGGAAGCTCTCTGAAGATCTACTTCATTTTTTTGAGATTTCTCACTCTGGAAATTTCCCATGCCAAATTTTATAATGGCTAATTTGAGTGGAAGATGTCTTTCTTTTCATTTTTCACCCATTTCTCTTGGAGATACGAAGTTTTCCTTGGAATTTCGCAAAAATTGCATAAGAGGGTGATGATGGGGGGACCTGGAGGGCCGAGAGCCAAAACGATCCAAGATATCAAGTATCCACGGGATTTCTTGGGCCCAGCAGCCTTTGCTTTGTAAAAGTGACCATTTTCGTGAAATTGCATTCCAATAACCGTTCAAGATATCGTAATGAAATTCTATGGGCTACTTCCTGATACCATAGGGAGTATCGCTGTGAAATTTCATCGTGAAATATGGAGTAGAAAAAAAGTTATGACGGTTTGAAAATTGTGAATTTCACAATGGTGAATTTGGATAGAATTTCCTCTCAAACTCATTTTTCACCCATTTCTCTTGAAGATACGAGGTTTTCCTTGGAATTTCGCAAAAGTTGCATAACAGGGTGATGATGGGGGGACCTGGAGGGCCAAGAGCCAAAACGATCCAAGATATCGAGTGTCCGCGGAATTTTCAGGCCCAACCCAGAGGCAAGGGCCCTTGCTTTGTGAAAATGACCATTTCTGCTCTATCAAATTCTCAGAACCGTTCGCGATGCTGTTATGAAATTTCGCAGGCTACTTTCTGACGACATAGACAGTATCAGTGTCAAATTTCATCGAAAAATATGCCATAGAAATGAAGTTATGAAGATTTGAAAATTGGGATCTTTATAATGGCTAATTCCCTTAGAATATCCCTTTACCCCTTTACCCTCATTTTTTACCCATTTTCCAAGTAAATACTAGGTTTTTCTTGAAATTTCGCATAAAAGCGAGATGATGGGGGGTCCTGAAGGGCCAAAAGCCAAAAAGATCCAAGACATTGAGTATCCGCAATAGGATGGGAATAGCCTTCAGCCATGTACCGAAGAATAGATCCAGCCAATATTATAGAAACTTAGCGCGCGCTGCGCGCGCGATGTCTCTCTAGTTTTATAATATTGACAATGGGCAGGCTTACAACTGAGAAATTGTCAAGGAATCAAATTTCGGAAAAAAATAGGAAATGTGGAAGCGAGGTTTGAACTGTAAGCCTTCAGATTACCAGTCTGATGCTCTATCACTTGAGCTACTGCAAGTTTCACTAATTACCGTCGAATTTTCGATTTCAATATACTTACTTTTCTCCACCTCTCTTCCTGAGGCCATTTACACAATTTCAGAATATTGACGATCACCAAACTTACAACTGAGAAAGTGAAAAAAAAGCATTTATTGACTGTTTAGCTTCGACCAGTGCATGTGCAAGCGCAGGAAAAGCATTGTTCATATAGATGGGGAAGTTATCAGACATTTTTATGTCAGCCCAAAAAAATTTTAAGGCTAAAATTTTCGGTTAAAATAAAAATGTTTGAAAATCGGAAATTTTCCTATCTATATCGATAGTATTCCTTCCATGGTTCTAGACACGCTGTTCAAAGGGAATGGACACGTTCTGAGAGACAGGCAAACGGTGCGATATGTAATGACTTGAGGGAAATTTAATGAGTATTTTCGGAAAGCGTGCAGCGTTTTCTTTCAGATACGTATCGAGAATTCATTTCAGCTAGTCAGTTCTAGCTTCTCTAGGCGTCTCGTTCTTATCAACAAAGAGTACTATAATTCGTGCAGGGAGAAAGAAGGAAACGAATTCATTTTACGGATATAATAACTTTGTATTCATCTGAATTCTACAAGCAATCGCTGTATGGAAAGACTGTTTTGATAATTCATTAAGTGTTATACTGAACATATTTGTGAGTTAATTGAAGTGTATTCATACACACATCAGTGATAAGTATTCGTCATACTTATATCATTTTTCTTTATAATTTAATGACTTCTCGATGTAAAAGATAATCAAAGCGATCGAGCATCCAGCAGCAAAAAGAGTTAGTATTGGTAGGACATCTCTAACTGTAACGAACGTGTAAGAAATTTCAGCCGGTTTGTGTCTCTTGGAATACTTGCGCCTCATTCGATCCAGCATTCCATTCTTTCGGAATCGGTGAATGCTTCAGTAAAATTTTTGTTCATTAATTCTGTAGTCAGGTTCATTCTGCACATATCTTCAGGGAAAGGAGGTTCATCAGAATTTTTCAAAACACCACTTTTGCAGATAAATACATAGATTGTAAATGAGTTCTTTTGGAAAATTCCTCTAAACCTCATAAGTTTCCAGATGCTAGCACAATAATTTTCGATCAATTTTCAATATTATCTCTATAATTCAACTTACTGATATTTCACAAGCTCTGTGTATTTACTTTTCGGGGAGAGAATCATTCCCACATGATACATTCCGCCTGTACTGAAGGATAGAATTTCACATGGTACATGATTTTCACGAAGATATTCTTCAGCTTCATTGTCAAAAAAAGCCACTTTCTCCTTGCATACCTGTTTAGAAAAAAGCAAAATATCATCGTCTTATTTTCTAGAGTAAAAGACTCCACGGAAGAATTGACCCACGATACAGAATATATTGTAGTAACTTCCAAATTGTGCAAAGATTTTCCATAAATTGCCTTTACTTTGGAAAAAAATCTCGATCATTTTGCTCCAGTCTGATCATTGTACCTGTTCAAATCCTTCTTCATAAGAGGCGGGTAAAGAATCCTTTGGCTTTAGCAGCTTTCTAAGCTGCTGAGTCTCTGTGCTATTGTTCGTCTGCAAGATATTCGTTGGATTAATTCTGCATTGAGGAATCACGAAGGGCCTCCAATACAGAATCACTGCCGAATTAGATTATAAAACATCTGACCTACCTGAATCCATTGATATTCTGTGCCATCTTTCTTCACGATCAATTCATGTGTTCCATGTTTTATGAAATCTTCCATATTTCGAAATTGTACATGTTCTGAAGGAGTCGTCAGATGACGAATCAGTGCTGCTGAATACGAGGCATATACAATCATCGATGATATCAGTATTGCCAGATATACCATCCTCAAAGGTCCCCCATAGAGAGAGTCTGTTAGTAATAACGACATAAATTAAGATGTATAGATATATTTTCTCTACTTTGATATCAGAGGATGAATCTCGTTTTGCCAATCATTTTTCTAAAATATCTTGGAAACTAAGTGTATTCCGTCAAGATCCTATTCTTTGGACATTAGCTGGACGGCTATCGGGTTAGTGGGTTACTCGATCTCTTTGATTGAAACCTAGGTCAACTCGGGATAATTCAGGTCAATCTTGGGTTTGAAAAGTCTTTTGGGCAGGATATTGCTAGAAAGTTTCTCCTTGAATCAATTAGTTGTATAACCTAATGGTTGGAGGACAATTGTACATTGACACAGCACACTGGAGAAAGAAGACAAGAGGCTCCTTCTCCTCGGCTCAGTAGTCAACAAGTTTACACATCTTTTCACGTATTGGCGTTAATCACAGCTGAATCAAGTGAATTTCTTGTTCCCGTTCGCCTAATTATCATCTATCGCGAAACATGCTTAGTTTCTGAGATATTTCTCGAAACTCACTGGTGTAAAAGCATGCCATGTTTTGCCTCTTTCTCACTAACATAATTTATTAGAAAAATAGATGCTCAGTTACCTGACGATCCCTGCTGACAGAAAAGACCCCAAACATTAAGATAATTTCTAGAAACGATCTCCAACAGATTATTTTTCCTCTTGTATTGAATGATCGTCAATAGAATCGGCGTTATCAGAAGAAGCATAACAATGACGATCCAGATCTTTGGATGGAACACCTAAACAATGAATATCAAAGTAACTGCACATTATTTATGATTGATGGAGCAATAGTTTATAATTAAGATTATCAAATAAAAACCTTGAGAAAACCAGTCCACTGTATGAGAAAGTGATGAGGGTTGTGATAATAAAATCCGGGTTTTCCATTTCCTAAGGACGGCGTAAAGTCAACAAAACTGCGTCGTTGGGAAGTCATGCTGAACTTAGCAGCACCTATGTCAGCTTCACCCTGTATAACAGCGCCAATAGCACCAGTCCAGACTGATGTTTCTGGATTGAAGACCCCAGGCGTGGGTTCTTCTATTACGCATGATATACTAAAATTCATGACTTGAGACAATTCAGTGATAATTTCTCCGATATATCCATGAAGTTTATTATCTTGTTTCCAAATATATGGAGAGTCCTAAAAGCGACTAATTATTCATTCAACTCAACATTCAAAAATAATTGTTAATCAGTTTGGGGAATCAATTTTCTAAAATGAATAAAATATGAGCCATGGGAAGAATCACATAATTCATTGAAAAAGCTGAATTACTAATTCCTATATTGAAGCAAAAAGATAGATTTACCTGAATAATGACAATACTAAGCTCTTCAACATCCACGAAATGTGAACGACTGTAGAGATTACCTTCGTGATGCGTTTCTATTTCATGAACTTTCTCAATACCCTTATCATGGGACGATGTATCAGCATAATTCATCATCTCGGGCGACCACTTGGCAATGTAGTTTGAGTTGCAGCACGAGACCAACATTTCCGTATCAAATTTCAAATTAAATGGATTTCCAGTTGGATAACGGCAATATTTACAACTATCTCTATCGCGATCACCAGTGAACAGCATCAACCATACTGGATAGCTCATATCAATAGTTACAATTTTTTTCCTGAATTCATGTACTTCAATAATTTCGTCAAAGAAAATTACAACAAGTGGACGTGCAGATCGTCTGTAATGAAACTTTAGAGTTGCTTCTAATTGCTTAAAATTTACAACCACTGAGCCAATTCCTCTGGCCGACATATCTCTTGACAGTTTTTGGAGAATTGTGATCTTCTCGAGTGCTGTAATCCAAATAAGAATATTAAAACCAATATTTCTTCATTCATCACTCCCAGAATATCGTAGCCAACAATGTCTGAATTTATCCTTTCAATTCTGCAATTTTGATGACTTCTTCAAAAATCTCAAACGGTTTTCGAAGTTTTAAAAGACTAAAATGAATTTTCACCAAATCATGCTCGTCAATATTTTAATTGCAATAAAAAAGAACAAAGTTAAATTTCTTAATGTTGGACATTATTATCTTTTACTCACAAAAATAATTCCTGTCTGTTGCCATGATAATGCCAAACGTTCTATATTCATTATACACATTTCCAATCAAGGATTCATAGCTAATGGTCGCTTCTTTACTTTCAGAAGATATTAATAAAAGAGCAAAGAAATGAAAAATGAGAATCGTCAATTTCATTGTTACTCCTATTCTGGTAACTTCTCGAATAATTAGATAATTTATTCTTCTTCTGATATTTGTGGATCTCCTACTAAAATTCATCGAGTTGCAATGGGCGACTGTTGCAAATAGCAGGAAAGTTTATTCTATAATGAAATTCTTGTTATTTTGTTTCATATTTGCGTGTATTGTATGAACGGTAGGTTTGATTACATATTCTTTACGGATTGAGCGAATTCAAGCGAAAGCATTTAGTTTTATTTTTATTCGAACACAGGACCGATAAGTTCTTCAATGTCTCACAATGATACGTTTCAGGCACTACAATAAGTGAATATGTTCGTGTGCATTCGCTTTATTGTGGGTAATCCCCATTTTTTCTTACCTTTCCCCTACACCAACATATGGCGATTTTCCTGTCGCATTCGATCATGTAAAGAACAAAGAATTGGAATATTTTGAGCTGAAGGCCAGAAGACTCCAGTCCTTCTCAACTCATTGATAAATTTGACCTACATCGAAGACTTACCAAAGAGTCAAAAATGAAAGAGATTTCATTGGATTCTTGAATGTTGTGAACACTCTACGAAGTTTCGTGGAGAAACCACACCTATGCTAGATGCTTCAAATTAATGCAAGAGTAGTTAGATTGGCCGTAGGCATCCCGAAAAGCTTCGCCCCGGTCCTCGTAGGACAATGAATTCGTTTCATTTACGTTCATCAAGTCACACAATTTACCGGCTGAGCTTTCGGAGAGAATGGAATTGGTCGTTATAGCATCATTGAAAATCTGAAATAAACTACCCATTTCATGCATGGAATATCTCAAGATATCAGAAGATTTGAACGAGGTAATCACTATTTTTTTTATTTTGACTGAGGAGTTGTAGAAAGGCGTTAGCCTCCTAAAAATTTTGGCCCAGCATAAAAATGTCGGAGCATAGCATCTTTCCCTTGCTTCGACATGCTCTACTCCAAATTTGGGCCAGATGGTAACTTTTTAAGATACAGGTATTTGGACTGATTTTGACTGACTCAAAATGGCATATCTCTATTTATTTCCATTGCTAATTTCTAGTTCTTTTCACGTATATCGATGAAAATTTGTTCAAGCTGATATTTCAAGAGATATCTGAGCCAGATCCTATTTCAGCCGGGCTGAAATCAATTCTCCAAGTATATTTGAAGAGGAAACGTTTCAAGCTCTCCGAAAATACTCATTAAATTTCTCGCAAGTCATTAAAAATAGTACTCTTTGTCTTCATCCCAAAAAGTATTTATCTGGGCCAAATTCGAACCAATACATAGAAAAGCGCAAGAAAAGTGCTATCGATATTGAAAGGAAAATTTCCAATTACCAGCCATTTTTGTTCTGGTCCGAGAATTTTTGTAGGCTACCTTTTTCTAGAATTTATGGGCTAAAATAATAATCTATATATTGAAAATTTTCCCATCTATATCATTTCCTTCTCAAATATACTTCGAAAATCCATTTTAGTTATTCAGTTCCAGCTTCTTCTAGCCATTTTTTCACAGGATGATACTGTGATGCTTGTGAAAGAAAAAAACAAAGCATTCATTTCTCAATTCTACACGTAATTACTATGTAAGCAAACTCATTTGATAATTTATCAAGTTTTGCACTAAATATATTCATGAGTTAATTAATGTGATATTCATCATATTTATATCATTTTTTTCATAATTCATGACTTTTCGATGTAAAAGATGATGAAAGCAACTGAGCATCCAACAGCAAAGATACTTAGTATTGGTAGAACGTCCCTAAATGTAACGGATGTGTAAGAAATTTCAGCTTGTTTGCGTCTCATGGAGTACTTGCGTCTCATTCGATCCAACATGCCATTTTTTCGAAATCGTTGAATGCTTGAAGAAAATTTTTGTTGATTAATTCTGCAGACAGGTTTATCTGCATATATCTTCAGGGGGATGTTCATCAGAATTTTCTAAAATACCTCTTTGAAGATAATGCATCAATCACAAACTTCTGAAGTTAATAATTCTTCAAATATTAACCGAATAATCAACGCCTATTTTCCAATGTTATTGCTATAATTCAACTCACTGATAATTCACAAGCTCTTTGTATTCACTGTTCCGGGGAAGAATCATTCCTGTATGAAGCAGTCCTCCGGTATTGAAGTATAGAATGTTACATGGTACATGGTTTTGACTAAAGTATTCTCCAGCTTGAGTGTCAAAAAAAGCCACTTTCAACTTGCATATCTATTTGAAACAAAAATAAACTAGGGGTGAGCAGTTGCTTGTTCGCTCTGTTCGTTTGCGAATTGTATGGGTTATTGTTCGCTCATGAACTAATTGTGATGAGTTAGTCAATATATATTACAATGAGTGTGATTCTTTCAATCACACTAAGAACTTCCCGATAATTCTTCTGACGTATCATCAGACGTCCGACGTTCATATATTCATATAAACGAACATAAATGAATATTTTCAGTTCTGTTGGTGGTAGCATAGAAATCCTGGATGGAGGTAAGAGATGACATTTGTCATTTGTTTATTGATTCATTGATTTATTTATTCATTCATTCATTAAGTATTGATTCTGGAGATAGTTAACGTTCAATAACAGATTTCTACGGAAGGTTCCATAAATATCTCAATAATCGATATTTTTCATGGAAAACCACATAGATTGCTGACGAATGATCCGACCTCTCACCTCCATTTGGAATTTTTATGCTATCACTAATAGGACCGGAGATATTGTGAAAGACATTTGATTATGTTCTCGTAAAAAACTAAGAAATCGCTGAACCGATTTCAACCAAAATCTAATCAACACCAATCTATATCGAGATGCTTCGATTCCAATATTGATCATCTCGATCGCATTATTGATTATCGAGAAAACGTGAACGAAAAAATCGGTCACATACATACACACACACACACACACACACACACATACATACAGACATGTTTCTAAAAACTATCAGAAAATGTTGTGGACGTCTCAAAACGTAAAGATCCATCAAAAAATCGAATTTTCATTTTCGGGGTAAATACATAAACTTCCCTATCGGGAAGTTAAAAATATAATCACCTCTTCATTTGGTGTAAAGAACTCCATGGAAAGATCTGAAAAGGATTAATCAACAATGCAGACATGCTGCCGTAACTCTCCAAATTTGTTGAAGATTTTTTCATGGAGGCCTTTACTCTGAAAAAAATTTCGGGTCATTTCGCCTCAGTCTCATCATTGTACCTGTTTGAATGCTTCTTTATAAGTGGTGGGCAAGGAATCCTTTGGCTTCAGCAACCTTCTAAGGTGCTTAGTACTTGTCTCATTGTCCGTCTGCAAAATATTCGTTGGATTACTCTGCATTGAAGAATCACGGAGAGATCAGAAATTACCTCAATCCACTTATATTCAGCGGCGTCTTTCAGCACAATCAATTCATGAGTGCCATATTTTATAAAATCTTCTAAATTACGAAACGTTACGTGTTCTGAGGAAGTAGTCAGATGACGAATCAATGCCGCTGAATAAGAAGCGTATACGATCGTTGACGATATGAGTATTGACAAATATATCATCCTCAAAGGCCCTCCACGGAGAGAGTCTGTTAGTAACGACGAAATGAATTGACATTTATAAATATATTTCTCTACTTTAATATCACAGGATAAGTCTCTTATCGCCGAACACTTCTTAAATATCTCGGGAACTAAGTGAAATAGAAAATTTTTTGTTACGACCTTTTATTTGTAGAGCTGAACTAAAGGTCAATCCCTATAAAAATTCACTTATCTGGCTCAGTTTCCAAGATATTTCTAATAAATAATTGGGAAACAGAACTTTTTCCGTTTCACCTCTCTTCTACTAACATAGCTTATTAATGAAATAGGTGCTCACTTACCTGACGATCCCTGCAAACAGAAAAGACACCAAACATTGAGATAATTCCCGGAGATGATATCCAACAGATTATTTCTCCTCGTGTACTGAATGATCGTCAATAGGATCGGCGCTATGAGAATAAGGATAATAATAACGATCCAAACATTTAGATGGAATACCTGAGCAGTGAAATTGATTACGCATTATTAATGATTGATGAAACAATAGTTAATAATTGGAATGTTCAAATGAAAAACCTTAAGGAAGCCGGTCCACTGTATAAGAGTATGATGGGGGTTCCGATAATAAAATCCTGGCTTCCCCGTTCCTAAGGATGGTGTGAAGTAGACGACATTCCGTCGTTGCGAAGTCATGCTGAATCTAGTCGCACCTATGTCAGCTTTACCCTGCGCGACAAGACCAATAGCACCAGTCCACATTGATGTGTTTGAATCAAAGGTCCCATAGGTAGATGCTTCCATTATGCACGATAGATTAAAATTCATGACTCGAGATAATTCAGTAACAATTTCTCCCAAGTATCCATGAAGCTCATTATCTTTTTTCCAAATATCTCCGAAGCCCTGAAAGCGAATCAGTATTCATTCGACTCGTCATTCAAAAACAATTGTTAATCAAACTTAGAAAAACAATTTCCTAAATTTAATTTTTAAAAAGGCGCAATTGAAAAAATTAGATGATTTAGATTAAGAGTTGAGTTTCGGTTTCTCCCGTGGTAGACAAAAGATTAATTTACCTGGATAAATACAATACATAGCTTTTTAATATCCACGGGCTGTAAACGATTGTGGAGAGTTCCTTTTTGATGCGATGCAATTTCTTGAACCTTCTCAATCCCCTCATTACGAGACAATGTATCAGTATAACTCATCTTCTCGGGTGACCACTTGGCAATATAGTTTGCGTTGCAGCACGATACCAACATTTCCGTATCAGATTTCAAATTGAATGGATTTCTAGTTGGATAACGGCAATATTCACAACTATCTCTATCGTTATCACCCGTGAACAGCACCAGCCATACAGGATAACTCATATCCATAGTTACAATTTCATTCTTGAATTCATGTACTTCAGTCAGTCCATCGAGGAAAATTACTACAAGTGGACGTGCAGATGGTCTGTGATGAAACTTGACAGTCGCTTTCAATTCCCCGAAATTTACAACTACTGAGCCAATTCCCCTGGCCGATATTTTTCTTGATATTTTTTGGAGAATTGTGATCTTTTCGAGTGCTGTAATCCAAATGAAAATATTAAAACGAATATTTCTTCATTCATCAATTCGAGAATGCCGTAGCCAGCAATGTCTGAATTTGTTCCCTTAATTCTGTTGCGATCCCCGGAAAATCGTAGAGTTAGTGTAAAGGACTAGGAAAAAACGCATATGAAAGACAAATAATCTGCCCGATAAACTCAGTGAGAATTACATTTTTCAATACATTTCAATTATTCTACCTGGCATCGTGAAAAGAACGGAAACGACAATGCCTCATCGCCGTTCTTATCATTCTTTGTGCTTGGCAACGAATAAAAATGAAAATATAATAAAAGAAGGAAACGAATGAAATGATTTCGAACGAACAATAGAGCCCACGGATATCACTTTAGAGGAAATTATAATTTTATTATACTAGTGATCAAAAGGCAAGCCGACACCCGAGAATAAGAATATTGACACAACACAACGAAGATGATAGAGTGGAGAGCGAAATGTACGAAGCGGTCACCTTATCATAGGGAAATTTACAACCCTCAACACTCATTTACGACCTCTAGCTCCAGGAAACTGCGATGCCGAAAAGGAACAGAAATTTTGGGATTAGATGAAGACCTGTGGATGAGCCCCACCCATTTCACTATAAAAGGTGATGAGCACACGACTATTCACCTTCAGTAACAAGTACTCACTCAGCAATATTACTCTGTCCGAGTTAACATCTCCAGTCACTAGACTTCTATCTAAAATGTTACTCTACTCAAATTATAATCGATCAACTAAAGTATTCATACTTTCGGAGTGAAGTCCAAGTCTTGAGTTTAAAGTAAAGCAGAAGCATTTTCAAGAAGAAACATTTGAGACATTCTACAATGAACCAACAACCATCGTTCGAGCATTTTGGACTGCGTCTATTGGGATCCAGTATCCTGCATCAGGCCAATTGCACAACGAAGAGTCATCTACATCGTCAGCAAATATTCACCAGAATTCCAACAATTCAACTTCAACTATAAACCGTTGTTAATTTCTTTCAATTCCAACTGTAAGTTCAATTTTACGCTGAAGCGATTACAATTTTCTTTCAGCGTATTGACTCAAATTAGACGTTTGATCTATCCTCAAATAAATTATTTGGTGTTGGATGGAAATATACAAAATATAACATTTAATTCTGAATAAACTTATTTTGTCCGAAAGCCTCTGTCCTTCAGACATCGGTACACTTCAGTGTTTTACCGCGGCAAACCGATCCCTTATTTTTATTTCGGGTACAACCGCAACCGTGATTAGTACGAATAATCTACTATTTTCTTCATTAAAACATTATTCAAATTAGTTAAAATTCATGGGAGATTGGAAGGTTATAAATACAATACTAAGATATTGTCAATTCGCCGCGAATTGACAATATCTTAGTATTGTATTTATAACCTTCCAATCTCCCATGAATTTTAACTAATTACTACATACATGGAAATGAATCCGATAATTGATTATTCAAATTCACGTGTTTTTCGGGTTGTAGCCGTAACAGTTCTATGTTTTCGATCCCTTTTTCAAGAATGATAATCATTTTTCCAAGAATGTTCAACAATTCATCAAATTCCAGATTGAAACCAATTAAAACGATTTACTGGTTTCTTAATTTGTAATTAGTTTGATTTATTAAAACGAATTTTTATCAATTTTTTTTAGTCAATATGTCGATTATAATCAAAAAAACAACGGGGTCACTAATCTAGTGGTTGGATTTGTTAACGCCAGACATTCCCAATATCTTTTACTCACAAAAATAATTCTTGTCCGTTGCCATGATAATACCAAATGTTCTATATTCATCATAGACATTTTCAATCAAATATCTATATCTGATAGTCGCCTTTTTACTTTTAGAAATTATCAATAAAAAGGCAATGAAATAAAAAATTAGAATCGTCAATTTCATTGATATTCCTTTTCCGGCAATCTCTTCGAATAATCAAGTGAGAATGATTTATTCTTCTTCTGATATTTGCAAGATCACTTTCCCTGAGATACATCCACTTGCAATGGGTGAATGTTGCAAACTGTCACCGAATTGATTGAATAATGAAATTTCCGTTATTTCCATTTATATTTGCGTGCATCGTATGTATGATTGGCAGGTCCGTCTGATTACGTATTCTTCACATATTCAGGGAATTCAAGCGAAAGCTACTTTTATTATTATTCAAATACTAGGATACAATAATAGGATCGATAAGTTCTTCAGTGTATCATAATGATACGTCTCAGGCACTACAATATATGAATATGGTTACGTAAATTCCCTTCGTTGTGAATAATCCCTGTTTTTTCTCACCTTTTCTCTGCAATGGCACATATCGATATTTTTGTCGCATTCTCATGACGTGAAGAACGTAGAATCGACATATTTTGAACTGAATCGTCTCTGCCTAATTCATTTTGCTCCAATCACTCATCATCGAGACCCTAGCGAAGGATGAAAAATAGGAGTGGTTTTATTGACACCTCAGACTTTGAGAGCTTTTTTCGAGGAACCACACATATATCAGATACTCCAAATTTATGCAAGAGTACATTGCTCGTAGGTATTCCGAAATTCTTCATCCAGACTCTGATAGTCATGCAATTCAGCAATTGAGCTTTGGCAACACTTCAATTTTCAAACTTTTTTATTTTGGCCCAAAAAATGTTGAGACAAACCCCTTCTATAACTTTTGCGCTACAATAAACATGTCTGAAATCGGAATTTCTTCTATCAATATCGATAGCATTTCTTTCAGCTTTTACACACGCTGGTCAGAAATAGCATCGAATAGATCTCTTTTGAGTTACAGACAGAAATTTAAGGAGTATTTCCAAAAAGTCTGGATTATTTTTCTTTTAGATATGCATCGCAAATTCATTTTAGCCATTCAGTCCCAGCTTCTCTGATCGTCTCTTTTTTATCAAGAAATGTAACTAGAATTCATAGGAGCAAAAGAAGAAGAAAATTCATTTGACGGATATAGTAGCTTTATTTTCATCTCAATTCTACAAGTAAGCATTATACAAGAAAACTGAACTGATAATTTATTAAGTTTCGTAGTAAACATATTTATGAGTTAATTAATATGTTATTCATCATACTCATATTATTATTTTCCATAATTTAATGACTTTTCGATGCAAAAGATAATGAAAGCAACTGAGCATCCTACAGTGAAGATAGTTAGTATTGGTAGGACGTCTCTAAATGTAACGGACGTGTAAGAAATTCCAGCCTGTTTGCGTTTCCTGGAGTACTTGCGATTCATTCGATCCAACATGCCATTCTTCCGAAACTGCTGAATGCTTGAATAAAAGTTTTGGTTTATTAATTTTGAAGTCAGGTTCATTTTACGAATTCCTCCAAAAAGAAAAACATGGATGATAAATGGATAATAATTTTCTAGATGTTAGCAAGATAATCTAGCTCCGATTTTCAATGTCATTTCCATAATTCAACTTACTGATAATTAACACGCTCTTTATATTCACTGTTCGGAGGGAAAATCATTCCCACATGGACCATTCCACCTGTATTAAAGGATAAAATTTCACATGGTACATGATTTACACGAAGATATTCTTCACCTTGAGTGTCAAAAAAAGCCACCTTCTCCTTGCATACCTGTGGAAGGAAATATATAAATATATAAATAATCGTCGTATCTTTCTGGAATGAAGATACACCACGAAAACATATGAAAAAGTTGACCAACAATACAAACATGCTGGAGTAACTCCCCAAATTCTGTGAAGATTTTTTATGAAGAGCTTCACTCTGAAAAAAATTCTAGATCATTTTGTCCTAGTCTCATGATTGTACCTGTTCGAATCCTTCTTTATAAGTGGTGGGCAAGGAATCTCTTGGCTTCAGTAAGCTCCTAAGCTGCTCATTGATTGTGTTATTCTCTGTCTGCAAGATATTCGTTTAATTACTCTGCATTGAGGAATCGTGAAGAAATTCTCCTGGAGGAATGTGATTATGAAACACCTGAATTACCTCAATCCGTTGATATTCCATGGAATCTTTTAGCACGATCAGTTTATGCGTTCCATATTCTATAAAATCTTCTACATCACGAAATGGGGCACGTTCTAAAGGAGCAGTCAAATGACGAATCATTGCCGCTGAATAAGAGGCATATACGATTATCGACGACATAAGTATAGCCAAATATATCATCCTCAAAGGTGCTCCATGGAGAGCGTCTATTAGTAACGACATAAATTGAGATGCATAAATATATTTTCGTTACTTTAATATCACAGGATAAGTCTGTTTTTGCCAATCACTTTTCCTGAATATGTCAGAAACTAAGTATAACGGGAAATTCTCTGTTAAAATTTTTTTTGTATAGTAAAACTGGAGCTAAAAAAAAATTACGAAAATTTTCCCACCCCGCTAGTTTCCAAGATATTTCTAGAAAGTCATGGGTAAAAAAATGATCTATTCTATCTCTTCCCTACTAAAATAGTTTTATTGAAAGAATAGGCGCCTCGTTACCTGCCGATCCCTGCTGACAGAAAAGACCCCAAACATTAAGATAATTCCTAGAGATAATATCCAACAGATTATTTTTCCTCGTATACTGAATGATCGTCAATAGAATCGGCGTTATCAGAAGAAAAATAACAATAATGATCCACACATTTGGATGAAATACCTGAGAAATGAATATCAAGATTAAGGGGAGGTAAGGGTTTAAGCGGGGAAAAAACGCTTTTTTACATTTCTTTTAAACGTATGGATTGCGCAAATTTATTGGAACCTTCTGAACTCTATTAAGTATGGATTCAACAACATGGAGTAATTTTTGCTCCCGAATGGGAGCTTTATAATCGTTATTTTTTTCAAGTTTGAGATTTCATCATAATATGACTGCAAATGACCTAAAACGTCAAGAACCACCGTTTTTTAAAAATGTCTGTATGTATGCATGTGGGTGTGTGTGATGACGCATTTTCCGCTTTACTCTGAAGCAGGGCTAGCTAGCGATCTGAAAATTTTACCATATGTTAGCCATATATGTCCAAAGCTCTCATGAAAATTTCACCTGAATCGGCCGGATAGTTCTTGAGAAAAATAAAAATGTCAAAATATCGTTTTTTCGACTTTTCTCGATGAAAAATGAAATTACAGCGTCCACTCTCAGCGAGGAGATGCGCGCTTATGAGCTGCATCTTTGACCCTCGGGGTGATGGAAGCTCAGATTTTTAGTTTATCCAGTATAAAATTTTTGAGAAATTTTTCGTTAAAATCTTGATTCCTCTATAACTTAATAAATAATCGAGCTAGAGACCTCAAATTTTGTGAGATTATACATCTGATGAGCACAAAGTTTCGTATTGAAACTGAGCGGAATCGGTCCAATAGTTTCTTAGATATTAGCATAGAAACTTCCGAAAGAGCAAGCTACATCCTCAAAACTATTTAATTGATCATATGTGGGATGAGCTTAACCCTCTGAGGCCTATTCTGGTTTCCCCACTCTACGCGCAGATCAATGATGGTAGATTTAAAACTGAAAAATCCATTTGGAAGCTCCCTGCCAATTGCATTGGCAGAATATTAAATGTACGATGTTCAAATTACGCACAGCTAGTGTGGCTTCTGCTTGTTTTATACGAAAATATCCACACACAAGCCGGTGACGGAGCTTTTCCAAGAACGTCTTTTGAAATGGACGATTCGCGGTGATCACTATATATCAGCTGGAAATAATCAGGAATAAAAACCATTGAAATTTAGTGAAAGTATTATTAAATCCTCCCCCCCCCCCCCCCCCCCCCCAACGATCTCTGATTTTTTAAAAGTCATTTTTCAATTTTTGCTGGTCATTTAAAGTAAAAACTGCTATTTTATACAAAAAATTGCGCCATTTCATAGGTGGAAAACCCCCTTAATGTAAGAAAAAAAATAATCAGAGATCGTTGGGGACAGGATTTGATCATACTTTGACTAAATTTCAATGGTTTTTTATTTTTGATAATTTCCAGCTGAGATACAGTGATCACCGAAAATCGTCAGAAACGTTCTTGGAAAAGCTCCATCACCGGCTTGTTCGTGGATATTTTCGCATAAAAAAATTACTCATTGTTGTTGAATCCATGCTTAATAATGTTCAAAAGGTGTCAATATATCTGCTCAATCCATACATCTAGAAAAAAATCGTAAAAAAAGTGTTTTTTTTACGCGTAAACCCTTACCTCCCCCCCCCCCCCCTTGAATACATATTATTCATGATTAGGGCCGGAATGTTGGTTTGCTGTTCTTACAAGACTAAAGCAGATGGTATTGGAATACATGTCAGATTGTTTTGAATTGTCGACTTGGCATTTGATGGGAGCTGTGTTCCGTTGTGTACCATTGGACGGAATTTTCGAAGGCTTAACAGTGCGGAAGATTTAGAAAAGGGATGAATTTCAATTTAATTCTAATAAAGTTCAAGTTCACAGAGTTTGTACCCAGTTGAAAGATCGGAGAGAAATAATGTCCAAGAGCTCCATCCAGCGTTGAGAAGTGCTTGCAATGCATTCGAGAAACCCACGTGACGCATCTGCAACGAGCTTTTTGACCCCATTTTTCTTCAATCTTTAGGTTGGAAAAAAAACTAAAGAATTTCAATATTCATTCAAATTGAATTGAAACTTATCTCTTTTCTAAATCCTCCACATGGTTAATTCTTTGAAAATTTCATACAATGGTACAAAATTCAATACAATTAAGTATAAAATCTCAAGTTAATGATTCAAAACATTCTGACATGGGTTCTAATACAGGCACTTCAGTCCACTAAAAACTGCAAACCAATGTCTCGGCCCTAATCATAATTATTCACGATTGATAAAACAATAGTGAATTAGCGAGATAATCAAATAAAGACCTTCAGGAAACTAGTCCATTCTATGAGAACGTGATGCGGGTTCTGATAGTAAAATCCGGGCTTTCCCTTTCCTATGGACGGCGTGAAATCAACGACACTGCGTCGTTCCGAAGTCATGCTAAATTTGGCCGCACCCATGTCTGCTTTACCTTGTATAACCACACCAATAGCACCAGTCCATATTGATAATTTTGGATTGAAGACCCCGAATGTAGTTTCCATGATGCATGATATACTAAAATTCATGACTCGAGACAATTCCATGACAATTTCTCCCACGTATCCATGGAGCTCATTATCTTTTTTCCAAATATCACTAGAGCCCTGAAAGCGAATAATTATTTATTCAGCTCATCATTCAAAAGTCATTAGCAATTCAATTGAGAGAATTCATTTTCTGAAGCAATAGAAGATGACCAATCGGAAAAATTAGATAATTTATATTGAGAGTTGAAGTCCTTATTCCGTTACTGAAGCTGAAAGGATGAATTTACCTCAATAATTACAATACGTAGCTCTTTCATATTCATGAGTTGTGAACGATTGTGTAGAGCTCTACTGTGATGTGATCCAATTTCATGAACTTCCTCAATTCCTTCATTACGAAACAATATATCAGTATAATTCATCTGCTCGGGCGACCACATTGCTATGTAGTTTGTGCTGCAGCACGAGACCAGCATTACCGTGTCGAATCTCAAATTAAATGGATTTCCAGTCGGATAACGGCAATATTCACAACTATCACTGTCGTTATCGCCGGTGAACAACACCAACCATACTGAATAGCTCATATCCATAGTTAGAATTTCTTTTCTGAATTCATGTACTTCAGTAATTCCGTCGAGGAAAATTACAACAAGTGGACGTCCAGATGATCTGTGATGAAACTTGACAGTCGCTTTCAATTCCCCGAAATTTACAACCACTGATCCCATTCCCTTGGCCGATAGCTCTCTTGACATTTTTTGGAGAGTTGTCATCTTCTCGAGTGCTGTAATCCATATAAAAATATGAAAATTAATATTTCTCCATTCTTTCATTTCAGAAAGTTGTAGCCAACAATGTCTGAATTCATTTTTTCAATTCTTTATTTGCAATCACTTTTTCAAAAATCTTCAACGATTTCTAAAGTTTTCAAAGACTTGAATGAATTTTTACCGAATAATTCTAGTCAGATATTTGCATTATAATAAAAAAAATGGGCCGACCAGTCTAGGGCTGAACTCGTTAACGTCAGGCATTACTATTATCTTCTACTCACAAAAATAATTTTTGTCCGTTGCCATGATAATCCCAAACGTTTTATATTCATCATACACATTCTCAATCAAAGATCTGCAGCGCATAGTCGCTTCTCTACTTTCGAAAATTATCAATAAAAAGACAGAGAAATAAAAAATGAGAATCGTCAATTTTATAGTTATTCCCATTGTAGTAATCTCCTTGAATAATACAGTGGAAATGATTTATTCTTCTCCTGATATTTGAAGAGTCACTTTTCCTAAACTTCATCTGCTTGCAATGAGTAAATGTTGCAAACTACCGCAGAACTTATTTTATAAGGAAATTTCCGTAATTTTCAGCCATATTTGCGTGCATCGTATCTATGATTGGCAGGTTTGGTTATGTATTCTTTACAGATTGAGGAAATTCAAGCGAAATCTACTTTTATTTCTACCCAAATGCAGGACCGATAAGTTCTTGAATGTATCATAATGATACGTCTCAGGCACTACAATATATGAACATGTTTACATTGCTTTATTGTGAATAATACCTATCTTTTTCTTACCTCTCCCTTTCCCCGCATATATCGATATTGTTGTCGCATTCCCATCACGTGAAAAACGGGGAATTAAAATATTTTGGACTGATGCGTCTCTTCTTGGTTCACTTCACTCCCTCATCATCGAGGACTTCACTAAGGGTGAAAACCAAAAAAGGTTATTTCTGTGTTAAATCTGAATTTTTATAAATACTTTGGTTTCTAAATTGAGTAAATTACATTGAAAATATTATATATTGAATATAAATTAAAATTGGTTGAGAAATAAAGAGAGAAATGGAATTTTGAGAGGGCATGATTTCCTATACAAAAGCCGTTTCAGATCTCCCGGAAATACTAATTGAATTTCCCTTAAGTCATCAACAATAGTGACCTTTGGAGCGTTCATCTGGGCCAAAGCTAGAAAAGCGCAAGTGGAATCGTGGAACGAATGTTATAGATATAAGCAAGAAAAATATCAATTTTTCAATATTCTAATACTGCCCAAAACTTATGGAATAGGTCAGCCGCCTATAATTCAAAATATAAATCATAGATAGTATTGAATTTCAACAGTTATAGAGGTATATTGAACATCCCGAAATCAATCTAGCAGACCTATTTGGTCTATAATTATAGCATTCCTAACATCATAATGGACCGTCCATGAGCTACTTGGAACATTCTAAATTCACAACTGTACGTCTCCGAGTAACTTAGCAAAGACGTATTCTGGATGGCGCATAGTGTCAAATAGAGATTCATGGAATATTCCTCTCATACATGCCAGAGAGGTTTTTACGATTTTGGGATACGTTTCAAGACTATACGAAACACCAAACTTTGCTTTTCCGCTAAAATGAAGGTTTCTGAAAATTGAACATTTTCTCTTCTATATCTCGAGAATCTCCTACTTTCAGATACGCTTTAAAAATTGGGCCAGATGAATACTTTTTTGAATACAAATATATCGTTTTATTTCAACTGGTCAAAAATACTACGTCCATACCCATTTCCATGGAAAATTTCCCGCTCTGCTCAAATATACTAATGAAAATGAACTTCAATGATTATTCCTGACTAATAAAATTGATTTCCTGAATATCCACGAACGATAGTTGAATGGATGAGCATGGTTCAGATTTTTTCTGAATTTTCATCTGCTATCTGTACATAAAGTAGGTTTTTAATTTACAGCAGATTAATTATTTCCTAAATTATGAAAAAATGTCCTAAGCTTCCTTAAACTATTCCCAAATCTTCAAGACGAGTTGCAAGTGAGAGTAAATTTTACACCGACGGAGTAGAGAAGTGAACTTCGACCAATTTTTCCCCCGAGTGAAGTGAGGGTGCAAAAATTTCGCGGAAGTTAACTTTTTTACTTTCATGGTGTATACAATGTTTTTTCTCTCCCTAGTGAAAAGAAAAAAAAAATTTTCCTCTGCTGACTATATGGAACTTTTGTACAAAACTCTCTTCTAGGAACACAGCACACACTTCTAGCAGCATTACTACGAACCTAGATATTGAAATCAATTTATTGACATAGCGGTCTTCGATGCACAATACGAATTCCAATTTCTCAAACTGGCGGCATTCAGTCCAGAATCTTCAACTGTCTCTTCTTTATCAAGGTATAATAGTGTATATTTCGTAGAAAGAATAAAGAATCCATTTTAAGGGTACGATAGTTTTATTTTCAAATATTTACCTTTATTTCCATCTAGATTCTACAAGTAATTACTGTATGAGGAAAGTCATTCAATACTTCATTAAATTTTGTAATAAATATATTTGTGAATTGATTAATGTGTCATTAATCATACTTCTATTCATTTTTTGAAATAATTGAATGATTTTTCGCTGCAAAAGATAATAAAAGCGATTGAACATCCAACAGCAAAAATGGTAAGTATTGGTAGGACGTCCTGGAATGTAACGGGCTTGAGAGAAATTTCAGCCTGATTGCGTTTTTTGAAATACTTGCGCTTCATTCGATCCAACATGCCATTCTTCCGAAACCGTTGAATACTTGAATAAAAATTTTGTTCATCAATTTTTAACTCAGATCTATTCTGCATAGATCTTCAGGAAGAGAATGCTCATCAGAATTCTCCAAGATACCTCTTTTGCAGATAAATGCATAGATTGCAATTGAGTTCATTCAGCAAATTTCTCTGAGCCTAACAATTTCCCAGATATTAGCAGAATAATTTTCCTTCAATTTCCAATGTTATTTCGGTAATTCAACTTACAGATGTTTTGATTATTTTACGACATCACGTCATCGGTAATTATTGGTCAACGAGGCGTTCATTCATAAGATTTCAGCTGAAATTGAATAGAGAAAATTCTCAGATTTGCTTCAGTCGAACTCCTCACCTATGCAGATTTTATGAGTTGCAACTCATATTATCACGTAGTGATGGAAATTTGAAGAAATAAAATTAATTAAATTCATTAATTCAGCGAATTAAATCAATTGAATTAAAGAATTATACAGCACGAGCTTCGAAACTTTTGGAGGAGCTCGGCATTGATCTTGAGTGAGTACCGAAGCTCCCATCTTGCCACTTTCGGGCAGCTGCCTTGCTTTCGAGCTACCGAGACGTGAGCTTCGATGCTCACTCGAAATCGATCCTGAGTTCTTTCAAAAATTTACGAGCTTGTGCTGTTTAATTGCTTAATTTAATTGATTCAATTCGTTAATTGAATTAACGTAATTTCTTCAAATGTCATCATTACGCGATAGCATGAGCCTTACTTAATTTAACCTGAATAGGTTAGAAGTGAAACTCAAATGAATTTGAGACTTCTCTCCATTCCAGTTCAGCTGAAATCTCATGAACGAACGCCTCTATGACCGATAATCGCCCTTAAAGAGATGTCACGAAATAATGGAAATACTATATACAGGGTATGCACATGTCGATAGAATCAAATTCGACTTACTGATAATTCACAAGCTTCGTGTATTTACTATTCCGGGGGAGAATCATTCCCACATGAGACATTTCTCCCGTATTGAAGGATAGAATTTCACATGGTACCTTATTTTCACGAAGGTATTGTCCAGCTTGATTGTCGAAAAGAACCACCTTCTCCTTGCATACCTGTTTAAAAAAATCAAAATATAATCGCTTTATTTTTTCAGATTAAAGGACTCCTTGGAAAAATCTGGGAAAATTTAATCAATAATGCAGACATGCTGTGGGAGCTCCCCAAACTTTTTAAAGATTTTTCATGAAGGCCTTCATTCTGAAAAAAATTATGACTCATTCTGCCCGGGTCTCATCATTGTACTTGTTCAAATCCTTCTTCATAAGTGGTGGGTAATGAATCTTTTGGCTTCAGGAACTTCCTAAGTTGCTCATTGATTGTGTTATTTTCTGTCTGCAAGGTATTCGTTGGTTTGCATCAAAGAATTACAAGAAATTACCTTTTGTTGAATTAAATCATGAAACACCGGAATTACCTTAATCCATTGATAATTCGCACCGTTTTTTATGGCAATCAATTCATGTGTTCCATATTCTATAAAATCTTCTATGCGACGAAAGGGTGCATGTTCTGTAGAAGTAGTCAAATGACGAATGAATGCCGCTGAATAAGAGGCATATACAATTATCGACGATATGAATATCGCCAGATATATCATCTTCAAAGATCCTCCATGAATAGAGTCTATCAGTAATAACGACATGAACTGAGATGCATAAATGTATCTTTTCTAGTCCAAAATTACAGCAGGAGTCTTTTTTCCCAATAATTTCCCCAGAATATCTCGGGAACTAAACGAAACAGGAAATTCTTTGTTGGAAGTTTCCTCTGTAGAGAGGAACGAAAACTATAAAAAAAATCCTTACAAAAATTTCCTTATCTCACTTAGTTTCCGGGGTACGTCTGAAAATTCATTGGCAAAAAAAATCATCCTGTTTTAACTCTTCCCTACTAACATATGTAGGTTATTAAAAGTATAGATGTTCAGATACCTGACGATCCCTGCTGACAGAAAAGACCCCAAACATTAAGATAATTTCTAGAGATGATATCCAACCAGTTATCTTTCCTCGTATACTGAATGATCGTTAATAAAATCGGCGTTATCAGAAGCAAAATAACAATGACGAGCCAGACATTTGAATGAAATACCTGAACAATAGATCTCAAAATTAACTACACATTATTCATAGTCGATGAGATAATAGTTAATAATCGAGATAATCAAATGAAAACCTTGAGGAAGCCAGTCCACTGTGTGAGAAGGTGATGAGGATTTTTGTAGTAGAATCCGGGCTTTCCTCTTCCTATGGATGACGTGAAATCAACAACATTGCGTCGTTGTGGGGTCATGGTAAATTGAGAAGCTCCTATGTCAGCTTTACCTTGTATAACAACACCGATCGCACCAGTCCACATTGATGTTTCTGAATCAAAGGCTCCAGACGTGGATTCTTCTATTATGGATGATATACTAAAATTCATGGCTCGAGACAATTCAGTGACAATATCACCCACATATCCATGGAGCTCATTTTTTTCTATCCAAATATCTCCATAGCCCTGTAAGCGACCAATTATCCATTCAACTCATCCTTCAAAGGTGACCGTTAATTCAATTTCGATAATTAATTTCCCAAAATTCATAAACAAATGAGCAATTGGAGAAGTAAGATAATTTATGTGGAGAGTTGAACCACTGATTCCTCCATTAAAACAAAAGAGATGAACTTACCGTGATAATTACAATACGTAGTGCTTCAATATCCACCAGCTGTGAATGATTGTAGAGACTTCCCTTCTGATGCGATTCAATTTCATGGACTTTCTCAATTCCCTTATTATGAGATAATGTATCAGTATAATCGATTTTCTTGGGTGACCACTTGGCAATGTCACTTGAATTGCAACACGAAACAAACACATCCGTGTTAAATTTTAAATTGAATGGATTTCCAGCTGGATAACGGCAATATTCACAACTGTCTTTGTCGTTATTACCAGTAAACAGCACCAGCCACACAGGATAGCTCATATCCATAGTTACAATTTCTTTCCTGAATCCATGGACTTCAGTAATTCCGTCGAGAAAAATTACAACAAGTGGACGTCCCGATGGTCTGTGATGAAACTTGACAGTCGCTTTCAATTTTCCAAAATTTACAACCACTGAGCCAATTCCTCTGGTCGACATTTCTCTTGATAATTTCTGGAGAAATGTGATCTTCTCGAGTGCTGTAATTCAAATGAAAATAATATAACCAATATTCCTCTATTGATCAATTCTAGAATATCGTAGCCAGCAATGTCCGAATTCATTTTTACAATTCTATATTTCCAATCACTCTTTTGAAAAATTTCAACAATTCCCAACTTCTCCAGAGACTAGAATGAATTTTTTTCAAATTATTGCAGTCAATATTTCGATTGTCATGTAAATGAAAATCTAGTAACTAGTCTAGGGCTGAATTCGATTACCGTCAGACATTTCTATTATATTTTACTCACGAAAATAATTCCTGTCCGTTGCCATGATGATGCCAAATGTTTTATATTCATCGTACACATCTTTAATCAAAGATCCGTAGCTAATTGTTGCTTCTCCACTTTCAAAAGTTATCAATAAAAAGGCAAGGACATAAAAAATTGTAATCGTTAATTTCATTGTTATTCCTCTTCTGCTAATCTCCTCGAATAATCAAGTGAAAATGATTTTTTTTTTCAGATATTTGCAGAGTCACTTCTCCTAAAATCCATCTGCTCATGACGAGTAAGTGCTGCAAACTGCTCCAGAATTTATTCTATAATAAAAAATTTTTTCATACATATTTGCGTGCAGCGTATCTATGATTGACAGGCTCGGCTACGTATTCTTTATAGATTGAGGCAGTCTTGTTCAGATACAGGAGCGATAAATTTTTCAATGAACCACAATGATACGTCTCAGGCATTATAATACATTGCATTGGCTTCATTGCAAATGATCCCTGTTTTTTCTCAACTTTCCCACGATACCTATTATTACGTCCTAAACTTCTTTTTGTCTATTATTTCCTCATCGTAGTACGTTGGATCGAAGTGCTGATATTCGTAATTTGATAGAACCGCGGGAATTGACCGTTATTGGAATTTACTTAATAAATTTCACCACCTTCCGAATTTCGTCTTTCGTCATCCATTCGTTGTTACTGAATAAACACGACCTCTAATGAATCTTTATTTCATTTTTGTTTTTAAAAAAAGCGATCGACTTAAAAGGTATTTTGCAAGAGAGTCAGGGCACATTTCTGCTTTTCCTTTTTCGGGATAAGGAACGTGAACTGGACACTTTTTGGCTCTACTTCATGGTGAGGAGAAATTAATGACTGCTTAAAATTAGAATAAAAACTTGACCGCCTTTATTTGGACAATTCAAGCTTGTATAGCTTTCTCGAAGCGAGTCAGCGTTCTAACGCTTGAAAGTCAATGATCTGCACGGCGCCAGTAAGGATTTTCTGACGAATTTCTTTCTGCTGCGTACAATTTCTTTTTCGATTTTATTTTATTATGAAAATGCATAACATTTTGAAATAGGAATTTTGAGTTGATACGTCATGATTTCAATAATTCATTCATTCGATAAACGGTCATTTTATCATTTATTTGGGCTGATTATAATTCATTCTCCCTTTCATAAGAGACCAAAATTATTTCGTCTAGAAATGGAGTGCGGAACTCTTCGCTACTTGTTATGTACAATATACCCGAGAAAAAAATCATATATGCATATATGATTTTTTTCTCGGGTATATTGTACATAACAAGTAGCGAAGAGTTCTGCACTCCATTTGCTTCCATTCGGAAGCAAAAATGAAGGAAAGGGAAAGAAATACCTTAAAAAAAAAGTTAAATAAGGTGGAAAGCGTGATGAACAACTTACCAAGGATGGCTGCGGCTAACTTAGGGGCCTTCTTCGCTTGTCCAGCTTTGTCAGCGTTCTTTCCATCCCAGTTCAGCTCTTTCATCAACTGGGTGGTGAAGATTGACTTCAACATCGCCACAGCTGTGTCATAAAGGGGCCTTTTCTCACGACTCCCTCCTTCACCCTACCGCTTTTCACTCTTCTCCCTTATTAACTTCCCTAATTATCCACGAAACACTAACGCACTTACTCACACTCTATCACCCTACACTGATAACCGGAAACGGAATCATAAAGATATGCTGCTAAGCCCAAGGATATGTGTAGAAAAAGCGTATCTCCATTCTGTTTCGAGATATTTTCCAAAAAAGGCCTTAAGAAATGAAGTTTTTCCATTTTACCTCTTTGCTACTGATGTTTAATATATCATAAATTAATATAATATAATTGATATAGTATAATTGAATTAATATAATGTAATTGTATTAACGGCGGTGGCTGTGTGGTTAGAGCGAAGGGTTTGGCACGCAGAAGGCCCGGGTTCGAATCCCGGCGAGGGGAAGCCAAAAAAGATTTTTAAAAGCTCTAATTCCACAGTTTCACCTAACCGAGCGGGAGTCTCGCAAGGGACGACTGTATCTGGGCAGGTTTTCCTCAAGAAAATATAAATGAGGTTTTCCCTCGTCCCTCGGCGAATGCGATACAGCGGGAGGGGGGGAAATAAACGTAAAAGGCCGAGAGGTTATACATATGAAATAAAGAAAAATAAAAATATAATGAAATTGTTCAATATAATGAATAATAAAATACACGATTGAAAAAATTGATTGCTATTGTTATTTCAGCCGGTTATCGTTCCAATTTTCCTCTATCCAATACGTTCCTGAAACCATCCGATACGTTCCTCAAAATATCCCATATATGGTATAGGAACGTGTTGAGTACGTATTTTTGGAGTGATTTAGAACCTTCGGGAACATTCCAAATGGAACGTAGCAGGAATGTCTCGAAAATAATTATCGAGTATGTTCTCCCTGAACCTCATCAATCCGCATTGAAACGTCCCGGGACGTGTCCAGAACATTTCGGAACATTCTCAAGGTACGTACCAGGACCCTGTCTGGGATGGTGTATAGTCCGGTTTAGTCGTCCCTGAGACATTCTTGGGGCCGTTCCTGGAACGTCCTGGGCATGAATGTTTGCTTACTGGGGTATTATAAATTCAAAGCCTCTAAATTTGCACAGCTGCGTAATAAGATGACGAACTGTTGATCGTGATGATCAACTTGTTCATCATAACACTCCATTGACAAAACGGTGAGATTATTCAATAAAGGTGTTGTTGTTTCCTCTGGATTAATGTCATTTTTGATAGGTATGTTGAAGAACTGGTGGATTTGCAAAGTTTTCAGCTTCTTGCAATCGGAAATGGCTGCTGATATATATGTGTTGAATACCAACTTGATAGGTATTCAAGTGATGATGACGAATTCTTAATAATGCGAATCACTTCTTCTTCATATTCTCTTTCTTCCCTTGTATCAATTGATTCTGTCAAATTCAATGATTTCCATTCCTTTGTAATCAAGGCTTCAACAATACCGTATTCCAGGTCACCCGAAAATGAGTGTAAATTTTTATTGCTCCTGAATACTTTTAAAAACTCTCCTGTGTAGGAGAGTTGCAGTGCCACAAATTCTCGAATCAATTCGGAAAATAATTCATGGTAAGTATTTTGTTTTTTTTTGTTGAAATTAGGTATTTTTGTGATTTTAATAAATCGTGGAAATAATGTTGACAGAAAGAAATAGGATCGTGCCATTCTGGCAGCATTGAGGAGGTAACAGCTGTTACCTCCTCAGGAAGGCGGCTCGCTGCATTCTGGGTCGAGTACTTCAGTTCACCATCAAGTTAATGCATTTCACCACTTCACTGCTCAATCTAATAATAAACAATACGAAATTCACACCAAAATGATTCACTAATGATTCACATCAAAATATCCAATAAAAATTAATGAAATTATATTGAAAAAATAATTTGATTGAAAAACAAGCAGGCGCTTCACCCTATGGGCATTTTCCATAAATTTCACCCCTCGTTATTCACTCTATGATGTCTTTACTATTGAAGAATTCATTACGAAAAACATTTAATATTATGCCAATGCAATTGGCATAAAGCTTCCGAATGGATTTTCAACTATTTATTTTTCATTAATTTGAAAATGAAAATTAAGCAATAATTTTGATTTTGAAAAACCTCGAACCCCTAGCGAGTCGAACTCAGAACCCTCCAGTAATGCGTCGGATACTCTTCTAAGTGACATAGCGTGGGCTCCCAGAACTTATTTCTCAAACCAATCACATCACCGTCTATTATACTGTCAGTTAAATAAATTGATATAAATTTTACACTTAAAATTCCAAAATCCACGCCGTGAGTCTAACTTGCGACCCTCCAATAATACTTCTGGTCACTAAATGTAATAAAAGTCAATACTACACTGAATGCTTCCGTGCATATACGCTCATTACATGGAATAGTTTTTCAACAATATCTCAGGAACTGTTCGGTCGATTACGCTGAAATTTGATACCGAAATTCGCACTCATAAGATGTACAAACACACGAAATTTGAAGTCTCTAACTCAAATATTTTTTAAGTTATCGCGATAACCGTGATTTTTCAAAAATCACAGTAAAAAAAATATAATAAAAAAAGTAAAAATGGGAGCACTGGTTACCCTTGGGGTTTAATGTGTGCCCTATCTGTGCGCATCTCCTCGCGGAGGATAGACGCTGTAAGTTGATTTTTCGCTGAGAAAACTCGAAAAAACGATTTTTTGATGATTCACTTTTTCTCGAGAACTATTGAACCGATTTAGCTGAAATTCAATAGCAAAGTTGGCACTCATAAGATGTATAAACACACCAAATTTGAAGTCTCTAGCTCAAATATTTTTTAAGTTATCGCAATAACCGCGATTTTTCAAAAATCATAGTAAAAAAAATATTTAAAAAAAACAAAAGATCGGAGCCCTGGTCACCCCCGGGGTTTAATGTGCGCCTCATCAGCGCGCATCTCCTCGAGGAGGATAGACGCTGTAAATTAATTTTTCGCTGAGAAAACTCGAAAAAACGATTTTTTGACAATTTGCTTTTTCTCGAGAACCATTGAACCGATTTAGCTGAAATTTCGCAGACAGCATTGCGCTCGCATAGTGAATATTCCCTCAAAATTTCATATCGATACATGCAGCCGTTTCCGCATAAAGTGATGAAACGTGTCATCACACACATACACACACACACACACACATACATACACACAGACATGTGAAAAAAATATTTTTTTCCGACATTTTAGAACATTTGGAGTCATAATCCGATGAAATCTCAAATTCGAAAAAAATCACGATTACAATGCTTCCATTCGGAAGCAAAAAGTAACAAAAGAATTAGTGTAACACTATCTTGGTACTTTGAAGTACAGATATTATTCAAGTATGTAAAATTATAATTTTTCTTTTTATCTAAATGGAAAATGATTATTGTGATTTAACTTAAATTATATTGAAAAAATATGAATGTGCAAAAAAGTTATATAAGTGTTACTGGAACTTGATCTTGGTGCAAAAAATAAATCATTATCAAAAAATGTTAAAAAATATACGCTGCGCTGATTTTTTCCATTTCACGAGGGAGGGAGTGAGAGAGAGAGAGAGAGAGAAAAAAACATTTGCGGGAAGGAGAGATGAGTGGCACTTTCGATTAATTTTAAAAATTTTCTCAATTTTTAAAATTAATTTTATTAATCTTTTTGCAATATTTCCAAGGAATTTAATAATTTTCTTGGCGATTTTCCTATTAATTTTATTAATTAAAAAAAAAAAATTCCAATAATTTGATGAAGTTTATTAGTTTTTATGATTTGTTGAAATATTCAAAATCGCAAAATAAATCTGGATTAATTTGATAATTTTACAGATTCTTCATGTGTCGGAAATACCAGTTAAACATTTGATACTTGGTAATCTACGTAAGTGTTCATCAGTACCAGAGGCACTTTATTTAACATATATTAATTTATTGAAATCAAAATTTACAACTGGTGAATGTGAAGCCAAAAGTAATACGGAGCCATTTCTTGAGATGTGTTTTGGACAAACGGACATGTCCATGCATGATACTATATGCCCACATATGAACATCAGTATACATGGTATATATGTTCATATATGGATATATGCTCCAATACACGACCATATATGCTCATATATGAATGCCTCTCATTTGATGACTAGAGAAAGAGATGGAAGAAACCTACTTATTTCATGCATGAGATATCTAACGTCTAGAACGGTTTGAAAGAAGTAATCACGCACATTTTGATGCTAACCCAAAAGTCATAGAAAGGGGTTAGCTTCTTATAATTTTCGAGCCAAAATGGGAATGTCAGAGAGTGGACATTTTTTCTACGCATATCGGTAGCATACAAATATTTCAATTCTCTTCAAAATAGTTTTCAATTATCGCGACGATTTTCATTGATTCAATAGAACAGTTAATAGAAATGAGCGAAATAAGCGTGACAGATTAATCGTGGTAAACTATGATATAGCAATTGTTCGAATCGATTATTTCCTTGATCATTTTTATAAAGTAAGGGATAATAATTCCATTTGCGAATATTTCTCTTTATTTTTCTCCAGATCGATTTAATAATCCATGTAATTTTACAATAAGTAATTTTGTGAGTTAGTTATTGTGTCATTCTATCATATGATGACTTTTCGATGCGGAAGATAACGATAGCAATTGAGCATCCAACAGCAAAAGTAGTAAGTATTGGTAAGACGTCTCTCAATGTAACGGACTTGTAAGAAGATCCTGTCTGCTTGCGTTTGTTGAAGTACTTGCGCTTTATCCGATCCACCATGCCATTGCTTTGAAACCGCTGAATGCTCAAATGAAAGTTTTCTTCATTAATTCAAAAGCCGGATTCATTCTGCATGTGATCTCAGAAAGAGGACGTTCATCGGAATTCTCCAAAATACCTCTTTTGCAGACAAATGTATAGATTGCAAACTAGTTGTTTTGGGAAATTTCTCTGAGCCTAATAACTTTCTAGATATTAGCAAAATAATTTACGTCCAATTTTCAATGTTATTTCGATAATTCAACTTACTAATACTTTACAAGCTTTGTGTGTTCACCGTTCAAGGGGAGAATCATTCCCATATCAAACGTTCTTCCTTCGCTGAAGCTTAGAATCTCACATGGTACATTATTTTCGCGAAGGTATTCTCCAGCTTGATTGTCGAATAAAACTAATTTTTCTTTGCATATCTGTTTAAAAAAAGGGAAATATCATCTTCTTTCTTTGGAGTGAAGGACTGAATCAAGAAATTTGATAGAATTAACCAACAATACAGACATTGCATCAACCCTCCATATTTTTTGCTGATTTTTTATGAAGGCCTTAATCCTGAAAAAAATCCTGATTCATTCTATACCAGTATGATCATCGTACCTGCTCAAATCCTCCTTCATGAGTAGTCGGCAAGGAATCTTTTGGCTGTAGCAACTTTCGAAGGTTCTGGAACAGCTGGTTATCGCTCTCCTGCAAAAAATTTATTATATTATTGCATTGAAGAATCACGAAGAGTTACCCCTTGTCGAATTAGATAACAAAGCACCTGAATCACCTTAAGCCAATGGTGATTCGTGCCGTCTTTGATCACGATTAATTTATGCGTTTCAGCTTTTAAAAACTCTCCTGTGTAACGAAATGGTACATGTTCTGAGGGAGAAGTCAGATGACCAATCAGCTGAATAAGCGGCATGTACGATTATCGACAAGATGAGTATTGCCAAGTATATTATTCTCAAAGGCCCTCCATGGAGACAGTCTGTGAGCAACAACATAAATTAAAATGTATGGATATATTTTCTATATTACAAAAAATTACCCTATCTCGCTCAGTTTCCGGAATATTTTTGGAAAATGGTAGAGCCAGAAAACGCATCATGGTTCATCTTTCCACTACTAACATAATTCGTTAAAGGGATAGTTACCTGACGATCCCTGCTGACAAAAAAGACCCCAAACATTGAGATAATTTCTACCAAGGACATCCAACAAATTATCTTTCCTCGTGGACTGAATGGTCGTCAATAGAATAGGTGTTATCAGAAGAAGAATAACTATAGCGATCCAGACATTTGGATGAAATACCTGAACAGTGAATATTAGAATTAACTACAAATTATTAATGATTAATTAAACAATAGTTGATAGTTGAGATAACCAAATAAAAACCTTGAGAAACCCAGTCCACTGTATGAGACGATGATGAGGGCTCTGATAGTAAAATGCGTGTTGTCCTGTTCCTAAGGATGGCGTGAAGTCGACGACTTTGTGTAGTTCCAAAGTCATACTGAACTTGAAAGCACCTATGTCAGCTTTACCCTGTGCAACAACGCCAATAGCACCAGTCCACATTGATGTTTTTCGATCAAAGGTCCCGTACGAAGATTCTTCCATTACGCATGATAAACTGAAATTCATGACTCGAGATAGTTCAGTTACAATTTCTCCAAGGTATCCATGCAGTTCATTATCTTCTTTCCAAATATCTCGAGAATTCTGAAAGCAAGTAATGATTCATTGAACCCAACGCCATTTAATCGGTCAATGGATAATACAAATTGTGAAATTTTTTGAAAAAAAGAAGTAAATTGACTAAGACAGGCCGCGATTGCCAGTCAATCATCTTTATTTTTCAAACGATTTCAGAATTCGTAATGTAGTACTGGCCAATGAAGTAACCTCGGAAATATTCGGCTCCTGTGCTACGGCATGTAAATTTCAACTTCGAGTCGACTTCGGAGATTACATCTTTGGCTAGATCGACAATATCGACCATTGACCGATGAAAGATCGACTAAATGGACATACTGATATGGGTACATGACCAACAATCAATAGCTCAACGACGGATCGGCCAGGATACATTTAAGGATGTATGATCGAGAGAGTGGGGGAACCGTGAATTTTGATAGGTGGGGATAGGCTCGAACGGTTGCGGGGTAAGCTGAAGTGAATGCCCACGTGACTTGTACTGTGAATCTGACCAATCACGGCGAGAAATGAATGATGAATTGAAGTGATTCGAATTTCAATTCTATTTTTCTTTTCAGGATGAATGGATACATACTATTTTTAAAATATTGCCGAATTACTACAATATCCATTTTTCTTATGAATATTTGTTCTTTGTACTACGGAAGCTTGAAAATTGGATATTTATTGATTTACGACCATAACCTCCATTTCTCCAAGAGAATAAAGAATCATGAAAAACCTTATAAAACCCCCAAAAAATACACTTTCCGCAAAATCTCGTATTATCGTTGTCATATTCCTTTGAGAGAGTCCTAGGGGGGAGTCAATGATGCACCTACAATGGTTTTGGGAATGGAGAAGCGTGGAAAGAGTTATGGGAGCCATATTTACCGAAATATGAGCAAATGAATATAAATAATGGGGTCTCGATTGAAAAAATCGAGTAAGTTCCTTTTAACAGTCAATCAAATCTTTCGGCTCGTATTTTTCAAGTATATTCCGAGTTTTCCAGCATCTCGATGATCTCTACTAGATCCCCTACTAATTTACATTAGCTGTTTGAACCATATTTACCGAAATATGAGCAAATGAATATGAATAATGGGGTCCCGATCGAAAAAATCGAGTAAGTTCCTTTTAATAGTCAATTAAATTTTTCGGCTTGTATTTTTCAAGTATATTTAGAGTTTTCCAGCATCTCGATGATCTCTACTAGATCCCCTACTAATTTACATTAGCTGTTTGAACCCTATTTACCGAAATATGAGCAAATGAATATGAATAATGGGGTCTCGATTGAAAAAATCGAGTAAGTTCCTTTTAACAGTCATGTTGCGATCCCCGGAAAATCGTAGAGTTAGTGTAAAGGACTAGGAAAAAACGCATATGAAAGACAAATAATCTGCCCGATAAACTCAGTGAGAATTACATTTTTCAATACATTTCAATTATTCTACCTGGCATCGTGAAAAGAACGAAAACGACAATGCCTCATTGCCGTTCTTATCATTCTTTGTGCTTGGCAACGAATAAAAATGAAAATATAATAAAAGAAGGAAACGAATGAAATGATTTCGAACGGGCAATAGAGCCCACGGATATCACTTTAGAGGAAATTATAATTTTATTATACTAGTGATCAAAAGGCAAGCCGACACCCGAGAATAAGAATATTGACACAACACAACGAAGATGATGTATGAAGCGGTCACCTTATCATAGGGAAATTTATAACCCTCAACACTCATTTACGACCTCTAGCTCCAGGAAACTGCGATGCCGAAAAGGAACAGAAATTTTGGGATTAGATGAAGGCCTGTGGATGAGCCCCACCCATTTCACTATAAAAGGTGATGAGCACACGACTCTTTACCTTCAGTAACAAGTATCCACTCAGTAAGGTTACTCTGTTCGAGTTAACATCTCCAGTCACTAGACTTCTATCTAAAATGTTACTCTACTCAAATTATAATCGATCAACTAAAGTATTCATACTTTCGGAGTGAAGTCCAAGTCTTGAGTTCAAAGTGAAGTAGAAGCATTTTTAAGAAGAAACATTTGAGACATTCTACAATGAACCAACAACCATCGTTCGAGCATTCTGGAATGCGTCTATTGGGATCCAGTATCCTGCATCAAGCCAATTGCACAACGAAGAGTCATCTACATCGTCAGCAAACATTCACCAGAATTCCAACAATTCAACCTCAACAATAAACCGTTGTTAATTTCTTTCAATTCCAACTGTAAGTTCGATTTTACGCTGAAGCGATTACAATTTTCTTCTATCGTATTGACCCAAATTAGACGTTTGATTTATCCTCAAATAAATTATTTGGTGTTGGATGGAAATATACAAAATATAACATTTAATTCTGAATAAACTTATTTTGTCCGGAAGCCTCTGTCCTTCAGACATCGGTACACTTCAGTGTTTTACCGCGGCAAACCGTTCCCTTATTTTTATTTCGGGTACAACCGCAACCGTGATTAGTACGAATAATCTACTATTTCCTTCATTAAAACATTATTCAAATTCACGTGTTTTCCGGGTTGTAGCCGTAACAGTCAATTAAATCTTTCGGCTTGTATTTTTCAAGTATATTTAGAGTTTTCCAGCATCTCGATGATCTCTACTAGATCCCCTACTAATTGACATTAGCTGTTTGAACCATATTTACCGAAATATGAGCAAATGAATCCAAATAATGGGGTCTCGATTGTAAAAATCGAGTAAGTTCCCTTAAACAGTCAATGAAAATTTCCGGCTCATATTTTTTGAAAATTCCATGATATTTATAGTTTTTCAGCATCTTGATGATCTCTACCAGATGCCCTACTGATTTGCATTAGCTGTTTGAATCATATTTACCAAAATATGGGCATATGAATATAAATAATGGGGTCTCGATTGTAAAAATCGAGTAAGTTCCCTTAAACAGTCAATGAAAATTTCCGGCTCATATTTTTCGAGAATTCCATGATATTTATAGTTTTCCAGCATCTTGATGATCTATACCAGATGCCCTACTAATTTACATCAGCTATTTGAACTATATTCACCAAATTATGAGCAGAAAATAGGGATTCCGGCTAATCAAATATTGCACATGCTTTCAAGTAGCGCATAGAGAAAATCAGAAGACGACAGTAACGACATTGAACGGCTGTCTGAAAAGCTGTCCCCTACGCATTGCATCCTGGGAGTGTCGGCTCATCAAAGGTTACCAAGACCGTCTTCTATCATACCTTATTCTAGAGAAAATGACGATACATGGCAATACATTCGTACACACACAACCACACACACACACATACAGGCATGCTTTTGGATCATTTGGAGTCATATTCCGATGAAAACTCGAAATCGAAAAATCTGACGTTTACAAAGCTTCCATTCGGAAGCAAAAGAAGAAAAGAAACAAAATTTGAATTTTTTTCTTCTTTTTTCATACGTTTAAACCCTGTTCGCGATGAAAATGTGAGAAAAGCTGAAGAAATTTTTTTTTCATTTTGTTAAAGATTCTGAACTGCTAAATGCGAAAAACGTGGTCTTTCAATTTTTTTCAAAAATTCAATCGAATAAAACAGAAAAATGGCTGGCTGGATTGAATTGAAACTTTGTAGGGTTCTTGTGGGTATGTTGAACTGTAAAAGGCACACTTAACATTAGCGATTCTATCGATATTTCTGATTGAAAGTTTGATGTTCCAAAAATTAATCAAAAACCTTTTTTTTTTGTTTTTTCAAATTCATGTAAAGGATGTCAAAAAAAATTTTCACGAAAAAAAAATGGCTTGTTCTTGTAGAGAATTTATTCAAGTTTTCAATATCCACCGTTAATTTTTTGTGCGATCGTTGGTTGCTGAGATATTGATGATCAAAGACAAAACGATCTTTTTTCTCTCGAAGTCCGATATCTCAGCAAAAAACGGTCGAATCAGGGTAGAAAAAAAAGAGAAGCTGAATAAACAAGCTATCCGGTCCATATGGCGGTTGAGTTGGAAAAATTTTTCCCAAGTTGATGAACGAAAACAACAAAAAAAAAAATTAAAAAAATTTTTTTTTTACTGTACTTATCAGAATAGCGCGATGCACATGCCTTAAATTTTTTTTTCGTGTCAAGATCTCAAAACTAGAGACTTCAAGCTTCAAATTGGTTTTCTTGTTACTCCAATACGCTCTTTTTTAAGAAAGATCCGACCATTTGAAAAACCGCTCAAAATTTGGAATTTTTTTTGATCCTTTAATTTTTTCTACTAGTGTTTTTCAAAAAATTTAATATTTTCTTCGTTGAATAAACAGAAAATTCACAAAATAGGGAAAAAGCCTCAGCAATATAGGTAGCAAATTAATAGAAATTTGATGAATCAGACGAATGAATAATTCACAATAAATAACAAATTTCTCTGAATTTTTTATCTTACAATTCATGGAAATTTTTTTTTTTTAAGTCTTCTTCACACCATAATTGATTTATTCGAATCATTGAGTTTGCAATCGATTGATATTCGTGTTGCTAAGACAATATTTTTTTATTTGTTGAGTGATTATTGATCGAAAAATATAAAATCTTAAAAATATCTGATTCATGGAATACCCTATCGATTGTTAATAAACATCTCGGCATAAAAAAGTTTTCATTCGGGGGGTGAACGGTGGGGAACGAAGTGCATGAGAGAGCTAGCCTCTGATTTTGTCGGGTTAGACAGAGATCCGTCAAGACTTTCCTCTCCCTTTTCCTCTCCTTTTTTTTCGATTATTAATAACTGGCTTAATGGAGGTTCATCAAATTTTACTCATCGATTGTCTTCGAATCAAGTAATATACATATCGAACATTAAATACGAATTTCACATTTTGAAATTGTGAGGAATCTACGCATGAATGGTGATACATAAGAGCGCATGTTAAATAGAAAATTTCGTTAATTAATCATTCAGTACTGGCAGGATGAATTCCCTCGAAACTCTGCAGCTAATCCTAAAATTGATCTGACAATATCTGTGAATTTATTCAAGATTAGTTCTGCATGTCGATTCAACCGACGTTTTCCCCTTTACTTGCCCATAACTGTTCCCAAATGTTCCAGACTAGCTACAATTCAGAATCCAGGGGAGAGATTCCGCGCGTTATAAGGTACTGCGTTATAACGTAAAAGCGTTAGCTTTGTGTTATATTTTATTTAATTACAATTAACCAATTAACTCTTAAACGATTTTAACAGCACTACAATCACTCGCGAACGAAATACTAACGTTTCAGTAAGTGCAATTATAAATAATTCAAAATTTAAAAAAAAAAGGCTAATTGGATACTGCTTATAACGCGCGGAATCTCTCCCCAGAACAGTCTTTTTGCTTATTTTTCGATATGAATGGTGAGTAAACTCCATCTCTCCGAAATGGATTGTACTTTCAATCGGAATCTCGGAGGGTAACAAAGCTGTCGTCACTTTCTGGCGTCCAGTTGTTGGAGCACAGGCGTTTTCTGGCTAGTTGCAAAAACACCCAAAACGTCTGGCCAGTTGTAGTTTGGTCAGTTTTTTCTGGTCAGTTGCACCCATCCCTATTTTTTATGAAAAATCGGAAAATTACTAATTCTCTCTTTTTCACAGATTCCCATTTTATCTACAAAATCATAGAAACTATCGCAAATTGAAGCGGCTATGGGTTGATTCAAATGGAAATTATACGGCGACACAAGTTGTGGCATTGAGCCGGTGAGAGATAACGTAGTGCACTGTTTAGCTCTACCAAAAACTGTTGGTTTTCAGTGGAAAAATGGGAGGTCAGTGTCCTCCCCAGATGACAGAGTGGACTTATCGAATTTCGCTGAGGTAATAAATTAGCAAAAAATCATTATCATTTCATTTAAAATCTTTCAACTTTTCTGTTATCTCATTTCATTCAATAAGCATTTGTCATATATTGTTTATTCACATCTGTATTGGTGTCTTCACACACACACATACTAATTCTCTGTATATTTCTCCAACTTGCAGATGATTGGCCGGAGATGCGCGCTTATAGCGCTTGGCGGTCTTTTGATTCTCGTACTCACTGTAAATATTTACTTTATACGTATGATCGTTGAGAATTCACCGGAGAAAAGCAGCTATTCACGTAATTTACCAGTTTCTAATGAGAAAGACAGTGAAAATATTGCTGCTAAGGATGATGATAAGAGGGGAGTTAAAAAATCAATTACTAGGGAAATGGAGGAGAAAATCAAGGCTGAAATGCGTTTGCTACCGTCAAAGTATTTTAAGAGAAATTCAAGTTATGCAGTTTTACTGGAGAGATTGCTGACGGAATTGAGGATAATGCCCAATGCTCAGGAGGACATTTGGAGTATACCCAACAATAATGTTGGTGGTTTTGAGTATTTTTGATGGGAAAAAAGGGGAATTTTGGGGAAACGGTTTGAAGAAGATTTTTATTGATGATTTCATTGAAAAACTGGGGAAATTTGCTTTGGAAAACATATGTTTTCCAAACAGAAGTGGTTCTTTTGAATTTTTTTTACTTTTAATTTCACTTTTTTCATGTGAAAATGAGTTTTTTTTTTAATTTGTGACATAAATGATGGGAGAAAAGGGGAAACTTAGGGGAAGGGTTTGAAATAGATTTTTATTTATGATTTCATTGAAAAGCTGAAGAAATTGGCGTTGGAAAACATACGTCAGAAGTCCTTCTTTTGCATTTTTTTTGTTTTTCAATTTTATTTCTTTGATGTGAAAATGATTTTTTTTTTTGAATTTGCGACACGAATGATGGGAGAAAAGGGGTAACTCAGGAGAATGGTTTGAAATAGATTTTTATTTATGATTTCATTGAAAAACTGGTGAAATTTGCTTTGGAGAACATATATGTTAGAAAATATTTTTTCGTATTATTTTGAAATTTTACTTTTTTGACCTGAAGGTGATATTTTGAAAAAAAAATTTACAACGCAAATGATGGGATAAGAGAGGGATTTTGAAGAAACGATTTGAAATAGACTTTTATCGAGATTTTATTGAAAAAATCAGGAAATTTGCGTTGAAAATCACGTGTTTCAAGTCATTTTTTTCGTATTTTTCTTTCAATTTTACTTCTTTGACCTGCAGGTGTTTTTTTGAAAACGAAAAATGTAATGCAATTGACGGGATAAGAAAAGAATTCTCAACAAGTGGAAACTTGCATCATTATCCACATCATTATAGCTTTATCTGCTAATTTATTAGCAAGTCGCTTCCGAATGCATTCATTTTCCTCCACTTTACTAAATCGTTTCATATAAATTTCCATTTTCATTTAAATTTCAACGAAGAAAAGTATGCGTTATCTTTATTATTTCAGTCGTTATCGTGTGTACAACATTTTTGATGAAAAATAATGAAAATCAGAATAACTCAAGAACCAAATTCCAGAAAAATCTGAAAAAATCAACGAAGTTACATCATATGATGATGAATGTTATACGTCAATCTGGACTGAATCGATTCAGAACTTATCATGATCTTCAAGAAAATGAAAAAAAATGTAAATTTTGGAAATCATTCGTATCGCAGAAAATTTTCCATCAAAATGATCCATTATTAATACGCTTCCTGAGCTCCAAAGAACTAATATATTAGCCAAATTTGAAGTTGTTATCTTTATTATTATAGTCGTCATCGTGGGTACAACATTTTCCATAAAAAAACGTAAAAATCAAAATAACTCAAAAACCAAGTACCAGAAAAATCTGAAAAAATTCACGCAGTTGCATAATGTGGTACCAAATGTCATGCATCAATTTGGACTCAATCGATTTGGAACTTATCCTAATTTTCTAGAAAAATGAAAAAATTCAAATTTTGAAAATAATTCATAATTCAGAAAATTTTCTATCAATATGATCCATTAACAATACGCCTCTTTAACTTCAAAGAACCAATATATCAGCCCAATTTGGAGTTGCTATCTCTATTATTTTGATCGTTATCGTGGGTACAACATTTTTGATAAAAAATAATTCAAGTCAAAATAACTCAAAAACCAAATATCAGAAAAATCTGAAAAAATTCACGCAGTTGCATAATGTGGTGCCAAATGTCGTGCATCAATTTGGACTCAATCGATTTAGAACTTATCCTAATTTTCGAAAAAAATGAAAAAATTCAAATTTTGAAAATAATTCATAACTTAGAAAATTTTCCATCAATATGATCCATTAACAATACGCGCCGTTCACTTCAAAGAACCAATATATCAGCCAAATTTGAAGCTGCTATCTCTATTATTTTGATCGTTATCGTGGGTACAACATTTTCGATAAAAAAATCATAAAAATCAAAATAACTCAAAAACCAAGTACCAGAAAAATCTGAAAAAATTCACATAGTTAGATGACATTATGTGTAATATTGTTGTAAAATATAAATCAAATCGATTGAAAATATCTTGAGAAATAAATTTTTTTGTAAATTTTGAAAATCGATTATTTCTCAAAAACTACTGGACCGATTTCAATGAACAAGGTCTCAAATGAAAGATTACATCACAAGGGATATACAGTAAAAATATGAGATTCCTAGGTTGAACTTTTACCCTTTTAAGGAAAAAAAATTTGAAGTTACGAAAATTGTCACATACATACACACACACATACCCACAGATATTTTTTCTAAATACGATTTTTGGACTTTTCAGATCATTTTAGGTCATTTCCAGCAAAAAAATGGAAGTCGAAAATTTTGACGAAAGTAAAGCTTCCATTCGGAAGCAAAAATGGCTTGAAATAGAATTTTATTGAGAATTCTATTGAAAAGCTATGGAAATTTGCGTTTGAGAACACATTTTGGAAGTCATTTCTTCATATTTTTATTAGAATTTTCATTTTTTCACCTGAATGTGATTATTAGTCATTTTTTTTTGCAATGAAAATTTCTCCAGATTTTCAATGGAATATTCACCAAATGAAACTCAATATTCCCATTGAATTTCCCTTTAATACGAATTTATTGCAATGGAAACAATTAACTATTAATTTGCTTATTTCTAGTGGCCAGATGCGCATCAATTACTGCCAGCAGCGGCTCCCGAATTAGGGACAATATTCGAGGCCATGAGAAAAACAAGAATAATAAAAGCCGACAATGCACCAGTTGGTACACAATTGAAACTAATGCTCACATTAGAATCAGGTGTTAAGGCATTATTTAAACCGCAATGGTATGCAAGAGACACTATTTTAAATGGGCCAGTTTATTTTGGGAAAGATCGACACAATGCTGAGGTTGTTGCCTTTCATCTGTCTTCCTTGCTTGGACTCAGGAGAGTTCCCCTTACGATCATCAGAAAATGTAAATTCTTTATATTCATCAGAAACCCATCAAATTCATGAATTTAATGCTTTTTATATAATTTTTAGTGAAGCTCAGCCAGATTTACAGTCGTGCAACTCCAAAATTATACGAAACAATGTATCGCGAAGGGAATGAAACTTGTTTCTATGGTGTTTGCCATTACTGTTCACCATCAGATCCAGTTTGCAGCTCAAATGACATGCTAGAAGGTGCATTGATACTCTGGCTACCGGATTACCTCAAGTTATTCAAGCACAGACATCCCTGGCAGAGAACTTATAAGCGCAATAAATTAGCGCTTTGGGAAATTGACGTGAATTATTGTGAAAAGGTATTAGGATCTCGGAAATGACGAGGTTTAGGAGAAAAAGTCAGGAGACCTTTTTTGTAGCTCAGGAAATTCTGTACAAAAAAGGTTTCCTGACAAATTCTTCTAAATTTGTTTGCGTCAAAGATATGAGCAGAAGAGTTAAAAAAAGGATTTTTTTACGAATTTGAAATTTAGAGAAAAATCGGTTTTATTGCATTATCAAGTTTTTGAAGGATGTCTCGGAAATTAAGCGAGATAGAGCGGTTTCGTCTCAATTCTTTTTTGTAGCCCTTGAAATTTCCTATAAAAAAGGTTTTTTGACAAATTCTTCTAAATTTGTTTGCGTCAAAGATATTAGCAAAAGAGTAAAAGAGGATTTTTTTACGAATTTGAAATTTAGAGAAAAATCGATTTTATTGCATTATAAAGTTTTTGAAGGATATCTCGGAAATTAAGCGAGATAGAGCGGTTTTACCTCAATCCTTTTGAGTAGCCTTTGAAATTTTCTACTTAAAGGATTAAGAAAAATCGCCTTATCTCGTTCAGTTTCCGCGATATTCCAAAAGGAATTAATAACAGAATGAAATCAATTTGTCTGAAATTTTTAATTTATTTAAAAAATGAATTATTCATAAAAAAATAAAAAATTCGCACATTTAGAAAATTGATAAAACTATAAATGCAAATTTTTCGAATACTTTTTTTCTAATAATTTATTTGTTTAAAAAAATTTCAAAAAATCATGAAATGTGTGCTAATTTTATTTTTATTGAAAATTTCATATTCTTGATTTTTTTTCTTCTGTTTAAAGGTGAAGGAGACGAAGACTTATGCTCCCCAGCACTCCAGTCGTCTCCTAGACCTCATAGACACTGCAGTTTTTGATTATTTGATGGACAATGGAGACAGACATCATTACGAATTAACACAGAATAATTTTCATAATCCAGCAGTTCTATTAATTGACAATGGAAAGAGTTTAGCTAATCCTGACGTTGATCACGTGGATATTCTTGCTCCACTCTATCAGTGCTGCATAATCCACAAAACCACGTGGGACAGGCTGCAATTGCTCGGTGGTGGTGCACTCAGTGTCTCGTTGGGTCGTTTATTAGCACACGAGTCTATGACCGCTGATGTGCAATTATTGATCACCGATGATCATCTCAGTGCTATGGACAGAAGACTGCTCACAATTTATGCAGTCGTTGAGTACTGCTTGAAGATAAAAAAATACTCGTCTAGTGTCATTTTAGATCATCGATAGGTCTGTCGTAGATAAAAGCAGCCAATTATATCTCGAAAAAAAAATTTCGACATATATTTCTCGAAAAGAAAATTCTCTAGAAAAAAATTTTCGAAAAATATTTCTCCAAGAAAAAAAAAGCTCCAAAATTTCTTGGGAAATATTTATAATATTTATTTATGAAATTTGTTGAAGATGCATCTACTGCTTCATTTTATCTGGAGAAATTCTTATTTTTAATGTTTTCTTACCAGAAAATTTCTTCTTAGAGATTTTTTCATTTTTTTTTCCAGAGAAATTTTTTCTTGAAATTTTTTTTGCTGAACTCTGGTAGATTAATTGTAATAATTGAGCTAATGAATTCTTATTTAACAGAATTAATTAACAACGAGTTACCAGTATCGTAAATTTTCTAATGTAACGAGAAACATGCAAAAAAAAAAATAAAAGAAATATAAAATGTTAATATTTGTGAATAATGAAATTGGGTGTAATAAGGATTTTTTTTGCTTCTTTTTTCTCAGAGATTTATAGTTTTATTTATGACACAATTATGATTATTATTTCTTGGGGGGGAGAGTTTGGGTGCAGGCGCCAGTACAGCGTACAAATAGCGGTACAAACGTAAAAAATTCTGTAAATGCGACTGTATAATTTCTTTTTTTTTCCTTTTAAATATTAACATTCACATTAATCCGGTCATTAACTCTATTTTAGATTTTTTTTTATTATTGATTTTGGTTTTTATCTTTCATTAAATTCACGAGCGAGAAAATTGTGGTATCACATTACATGTACAATAAAAATTGTTTCAATTTAATTATAAAAAATTGGAATTTTCCCAGCAGTTTTATATGAGAATTGGAGCAATTTTGCAATACACACACAAATGTCCAATTTTTTTTTACACTTAAAAATGCATTGAATTCAATCGCAGTTAATTTAATTATTATCATTGATTTTATTAAGTTTTTTTTTTGTATTTCTTGAAAATTTTTAATCATTTGCATCCGTCACATCACACACCATCCCCTCTAATCATCTGCATCTTGGCTCTTACTAATCCTTTTTCTTTACTCTTTTTCATTCATTAATTATTACTTTTTTTCTTCTTTTTATGCGCATTATTTATTTACAAATTACATATGACCAGAATTACTCACGTATCTTACTGGCTAGTTTAATAAATTTTAATCAGAATATATATATTGGATTCCATACATTTATATATAAAATTCAGCGCCATTATCATTTATTTTTTCTTTTTTTTTTTCATTCCATTCATATATTATATTAACATTCTTCATTTTTCTTTATTTCAAATTAAATATATAGCCTTTTTTTTATCATCGTTTACATCATCCTCAGAATCAGCGATTTTTGTGTATAAATATATTATTTCCGAGTACACAATTCATAAAAACACATCGCTATAATTTTCCATTTTTATTAGAAAAAAAAGAAAATTGTCGTGGAAAAATTGCGCGAAGTAATTTTTTTTTATTTTCTTCTCTTTTTTTTTTCATCTAAAATCTCGATTTTCTCATTGATCTCAAGTGGAGAACGATGGAATTCTAAAAAACTTTTAATACTGTATTAATCATCATGAATTTTTTTTTCCATTGCTACTCAAAGTTACATAAAAAACAGTGTTCTCTTAAAAATATAATCAATATCTTCGTTTTTTTTTGTTCATGAGTTATTGCATAATTAGTTTTTTTTTCATTTTTTTTCATGACGATTACCTTGATTTTCTATTCTCAATCGACACTACATTGAAACACTGAATTATCGCCATTTTTATGTATCCATTTAACTATAGAAACATCATTAGACCTTGAGAAACGCGTGATTATTCAAAATTAAATAAAAGGAGTAACTAGCCTCCTTCGAATAATCACATCAATTAAATTAAAGAACAAAAAATTCGTAAACATTTAAATTTACTAGGCAGTTTGATGAATTATTTGTCTCGTTTTTTTTTTATAGCCCATTAGGATCGATTACTTCTATCAATAAAATCGATGCATTTAAGGTAGTACATATCAATTTCAGAATTTTCGTTTCGAAATTCAATGAAATTTGGTGAATATTTAAGATCATTGTAAGATAATGATCCAATTATCTATCCATTAAATTTTTGAAGGGCTACAGAGAACCAGTAAAAAAATACTGGCACTTGAAATTTCACGATTTTAAAATTGAGCCTTTTGAAGAAATTTCAGGTCTTATTATATTTTACAAGTATCGTTCAGATTAAAAAAAAGCTGTCTTAAATGTTGAATGTCTTAAATGTTTTATATATAATCACCTTAGGATCAAAGGGGCGTAAGTACTCTATATAAGCATAGCACTTACGCCCCTTTGACTCTAAGGCGTTGATATAATTTTTCCAAGTGTCAATATATTTTTTCGCCTTAAAAATAAAAGGGCGTTAGTGCTCTGCATATGTATAGTACTTACGCCCCTTTAACTTTAAAGCGTTGATATAATTTCTTTTAAAATGTCAATATATATTGTATCGCCTTAGAAACAAAGGGGCGTAAGTGCAATGTATAAGTATAGCACTTACACTTCTTCTTTCAAGTCTCAATATATTTCTACTGATACTTTCAAGTAAATCTTTGAAATATCAATTCGATCATCATCTCACCATAATTCCCAAAATTTTCCATATTTCATCAAATTCAGAACGTTAATTCTAAAACTTTATCGTAAGTTTCTACCTCAAGAAAAAAAAAATCCTAAACTATTTCTTGTCCTGTGTGTTTCAATCGTAAAAAAGTCGTATTTTTTTTGATTTTACAATGCCGACTCAACTCCACCATTAGAAGATCTTGAAGAATTAAGTTCCTCTGAGTGTCGAGTATTTGATGAGTCTAGAGACGTTGCAGAATCACTATCATTGCTGTGCGGACTTGAGTAATTGGCTGCTTCCTGCAGTCTCATTAGCATGTTCAGCTGCAACGAGAAGAAAAAAAACACACAAAATCATGTAATTTGCCACCAAAGGAAGGAGAAAATTTGTACTTTTTATATTAAAAAAAAAAAATCTCACCAGAGGATCTCCCTCATTGTCGCTGTGCGTGCTTCCGAGGCTTTTGACACTGGAAGCACCGACTCCGGAAGTGTGACCCGATGAGACATCATACCCAACATCCTCGGGCCTAAGCCTCAACAGCGCATCACTGCCCCCATGAACCGCATGAGTCGCAATCCAAGGATAACTATCAATGATAAACTGCGTTGGATCCTTCCAGGCTCCATCCGTATTCCCATTCCCACTAGTCCTCCTCCCATAAAGTGCCAATCCTTCCCTAACCGCCTCCACCAAATACGGAATGACCGAATAATTCCAAAGATCCGTAAACCAAACCTGCGAATTAGCGACCTCCATCGGACATCCAAGAAAGAATTTCGGTCCAATCGTGACGTCAGAGCTACTATGAGTCTCCAAAAACTTGTTAAGATGCAGCCAAACCCTCGGAACCCACTCGACGACAGCCGCCATTTCCGCGTTTCGCGCGCCCCCACACTCCCTCAACTCATATTCCAGCAACTTACGCCTTAAATATCTCCCCAAAAAGCCCTTGACCGGCTCCACCTGATTGGCGCACATGACCCACCGGAAGTTGTGGAACAACTGCAGATTTGTCGTATTGCAAGTAGCCTGGCTCATCGTTCCAATGATTGCCGGACACGACAAGTGTCGTGTACTAAGTCCACTAAACAGTTCACCGAGCGAAGTGGCGTGCTGCAAATTCTCGAGGATAATGACCCTAGGCAGCTCGTCGCCAGCGTTTGAGTCGCATCTTTCGGCAATGTGCGCCAAGTATTGCCGCAATTCCTTGCTGGATTTGTGGTCGACGTTGAATGTGGCAACAGCGGCAACATCGCGGGATTCGGCATCGGAGTCGACAAGAGCGTGCGCTAGTTTACCGGCAAGGTAGCTCTTTCCGGTTCCGCTCGGGCCTGATAAGATGACTCGACGATGGTCGGTAAGAAGGGAAATTAGGCGTTGGACGATTGATTTGGGGATGAGGGTGTCTATTGCTAGCCAGGAGTAGCCGGATAAAACGAGGTAAATCGTCTTGACGTGACCGACTAGATAGCCGCAAGGTAGCAATTCTGGGTACTGCGAATCGGCGGTACAACGGGAGGATTCGCCGAGGTGGTAAGCGGCTAGACACTCGACTCCAAGGCCCAAATTGTTGATGGGATCAACGCGCGAGACGTATTCTTTAAGGCAACGTCTAATTGTCGAGTCCAAAGAGTCCCAGGTCGTCTTGTTTGATATGCAGACGTTAGCAATGATGCAATGTGGTGGCTCACCCACCATCCCGTCGTGCCCCGATATCAAATTGAGGTTGAAACTATTCTCACTGCCAAGATAAACAGCGACGTTAATGCGTTTGCCATCAGTGTCCTCGATTACCGGCTCAGTTGGTGCATTTGTTGGAACTATTGGATGCTCTGGTACTGTTATGTCTTCTAGTTGATCGACAGTTGATGGGTGATCACCATTTGTCATTGTTGTTGAGGACACTTCCGTCATACTGAAACGACGATCTGGATCAGATGGAAGGGATGACTGGGATGATGTCAGGGATTTCGATGTTACTAGTCGCTGTAATCTCTCGTTGTCCTGTTTCAAATTTATCATTTCGTTCTGAAATTAGAGAGAAATTAATTAGTTTTATTATTGAATGGTTTGAGATAGAAATTTGAGAATGATTTCTTTGGAATGCTGAGGAAATTTGAGGTGGAAAACATGTGTTAAAGTTAATTTTTTGAATTTTTTTTGAAAATTTCACGTTTTTGGGTCATTTTTGAAGGGGTTTTCTTTTCGAAAATCGAAAAAATTCACTTTTTCGACGATATCTTCCGTTCTGTTGGTCGTAGCGACCTGGGGTTGATCTCAAATGAAAGGTGAGTTCATTTTTCATCAATTTATGTGGTTCAAATTTTTTTTTAAACAATTTTTCAAATACTTATCGTCCATCTTCTAAAAATCAGTTTTTGCCCTATAAGTACTTGAAAAATTGATAATTTGATAATTTTCAATTTTTTTAACCATATAAATCGATGGGAAATGAGCTCACCTTTCATTCAAGATCAACCCCAGGTGGCCACGACCGATAGAACCCGAGATATTCCCGAAAAACTGGAATTTTTCGGAATCAGAAGAGTTTTACCTTAAAATCTTGAGCAAAAAATGGAATTTTTTGAAAATTCAAAAAAATAACTTCCGACATATGATTTCCATGGTAAATTTCCTCAGCTTTCCAACGGAATCATCAGAAAGAACCTATCTCCAATATTTTAGTCGATTTCGAATAATGCTCATGGTATAAAATCCTAAAACTACCACGTGTTCATTTTATCCCATCTTCTCCTACCAAATAATTTGATTACAAAAAAAAACAGTAAATAAACCGTTATTAAATTCGTCTAATTTCATTTTAATTTACCGGTGAAAGAGCATCCGATTGTGTCTGTGTACAGACCTATTTTTAGAAGCTAACTTCCGTAAAATTATGGTTTTCATGGGTACTCATTATTCCGTACCTATTTTCTATTATTTCCATTATTTCTTTTTTTTCAGTACATAATATACGTTACAACATTTCCGCTAGACCGTGAAACTAAAAAAAAGGATGGAAAATCCTTACCCGCATCTTGTTGAAGTGCTCTTTGAGCGAGTGCAATTGATGAGCTGACGAAAGTGCCTCGAGTCTGATGTCCGTGAGGACAAGATCCTTTTCTCGTAATTGTGTCTTTAATTCATCGACAGTTTGATCGCTCTTGTAAAGTGCTGAACTACTTTTACTACCGGTCAATGAGTTCTCATGGTCCGGTGATTTTTGTCCATTTGTATCGGCAGCATTTTGCTGTTGGGAATTGTCGTGCTTCACTGCTGTTGGCAGACGCGGACTGTTTGGTGCACTTAATTCACCAGCACCAATTGAACCGTCTTTGCAGTCCTCGGCATCTGATACTGAACCGTGCCGATTTTTGCGCGATCGAGAAAACGCTTTAGAGAAGGAACTTCTAAGCCAGCCTTTCTTCTTGTGATGACTGCTCACTGAACACTGGCTGCTTATTGAGTTTAATGACGTAACACTGTCCGCTGATAGCTGACGAGCCATGGATGGACCTTGATTGCTGCTGTAACCGGTACAGCCAGTTGTACCAGAATCTGAATCACCAAGTGTGTGTCTTCGGCCATTTGCTGCTGCTGAATTTGTCAGAACTGCTTCTGCACCTTGTTGCCTCAGACGCTCTATCGTTTCGCGGAGTTCCTGAAGCTCTGAGTCCTGAAGCAGAAAAATAAGAATGTTTTTAAGGGGAAGAAATTGATAGGATTTTATCTAACAAGGGCGGTAAAGTACTTGTTCCGCACACCGTGCGAAAAATAGCCACTTTCCACACGCCGTGCAAAAAGTAGCCACTTTCCACACGTTGTGCATAAAAAAACAGTACCTTACACGTACAGTAAAGATTTTCAGACTCGTGTGATATAGTATATTACCTAACAAGTGCGGTAAAGTTCTTTTCTGACGAGTGTGAGGCTGCAAAATGAGCCGAAGGCGAGTTTTGTAATCACACTAGTTTGAAAATCTTTACCGCACGTGTAGGGTAAAGTTTTTTTTATGTACGATGGGTGGAAAGTACTATTAACTGCATGCGTAACGTGCGAAAAGTGGCTACTTCACGCACGGCGTGCGGAAAAAAATGTTTTTCAACACTATTTTCTCCACGAAATCAGATAGTGGAAATAGGGTAACACGACATTGAGCATAGATAATAGAAGCCGGCCAAAAAAAGTTCTTTTTATTGAGATTTATAGGAATCATTGAATGGTTTCTACACTTTTCTCTTTAATTTCGGATTATAACGGTCATATAGATTCATGTGTTTTTGCATGATTACATAACCGATTGATCAAAATTTATAATATGGTGCTACGAATATGTTACTGTTCATCTACTGGAGGTTTGGGTTGTATTCCAGTTTTTTTCCAGATTTTCATCAATTATTTCTTCATTACTCAAGTTCAATTGATTTTTAACTTTTCATTATATATTTTTCTATGCGTTGATCACTTCTACAGTTTTTCTACGTGATTTGCCTATTTTATAAGCTCCGATAAACCTTAACTTTTCCTCAACGATCTAGTTATTAACAAACACATTATTAAAAAAAAAAAACAAAAATAAGCACATGTAGAAAAATCAAAAAATTCCAACGATAAATTTTCCAAATATCTCTTTCATAAAAAATCAATTTGTTTTAGAAAAATCCCAAAAAAATTTCACATTTCCGCTAATTTTTATAATCATCCCAAAATCATCAATTCCCAAGAACAATTAAAAAAAAAACCTAAAGTTTAACGATTCCTGTGTGTTTTCCCAATAAAAGAACTCATTGTGTGTGTGTTTGTGCATTGAGGAAAAATATCAGTTGAATAGATTCTATTTCAAAGAAGACAAAAAACGTTTGATTTATTGATGAATTGATACACAATGGATTCGATACACAATGTTTGTTTAATCACTGGAGTCACTGCTCCACGTGTCTGCTGTACTGTACAATTGCCTCATGGATTTAGAGTTTTCGTCCAATGAACGTTCCTCGTACGTGTCATCGGAAAGCAAACGTTTGTTCGTGTTTATAGAAGACGAGGCATCACTTGCATTTGTAATTGACGTAACCATCGGTTTATTCGGATTTTTTTCCGGAATTTTCTCACGATTTTTCGGCGATTCCGTAGCTATACGCGACTTCAATCGTTCGTACTTCAATTGTTTGACGGTTTTTCGAGGCTTTGAAGTCACGGAAGTACTCGGTTCTTGATCTTTTTTCAGACGTTTTGGAGCTGGCAATTGAATCGAGTTGATTTTACTTGTTCTGACAGAAGAAATTGGCTTTGCAGGTGCATTCTGTAATGGAGACTTTGAAGAATTCTCATCCTCTGAGTGTTTTCGCTTTGGTAAAATACGATTGAGGCCAGGTATGAGAGGAATCAAGGAACTACGCAAGCCACTTGAATGTGATTCATTTGTACGATTTGATTGGAATGATTTTGTGGACTTTTTTACTTCCCTCTGCATTGCAGTTCATCAAGTCTTCATTTCAGTTCTTTTGATCATTTGATTAAAAATCTTCTCAATTACGTTGTTATGTCTCTGGATTAAAAGCGAATTGGCGATAATTCTCGGAGGTGATTCATGATTTGTTTTTTTTTTTCAATTGGAGTATTTGATACTTGGGTAATTTTGATTAATTGTTTTTTTTTGGTTTATTCAATGATTGATCAACAATTTTGACGCCATGATAGCTTTTGGATTAGATTACTGATTGCAATGTTCAGGGGGAATTATTCGTTTGTTTTTGAAGTAATAAAGAGATATAGATTTGAAAATTTGAAAATTTCGGGAAAATTGGAGGGAAATTGATTAATCCGATTCAATAAATGAAAATTAAAAAAAATCGAAAAAATTCGCGCGTTTCTTGCACTTACGCCCCTTTGCTCCTAAGGCTTGGATACACTGAGGAAAAAAAAGTTGTTAAAAAAAATCAAATATTGATATCATTGATCTTAAAATAAATAAAAATATTTTCTTCGAAAAAATTAGAAATTTTTTTGAATTTAGTTAATTTAAACATTCAATCTATTTTAATTTCCTAAATTTAGTTAATTAAAACAGTTCATTTATTTGAATTAACTAAATTCAGTAAAATCACCAATTTCTCTAATTATTATAAAAAAAATATTTCCTCAGAACCAATGATATCAATATTTGATTGTTTTAACCACTTTTCTTTTTATCATTGTATGAAGATGACAGTTGCATTAAATTTTCTTGGTAAAAAGTTGAAGAAGACCAGATCTCCCAAGTCCCTAGAATCGTTTAACTCCTTTTTTTTTTAAATGTCAAAGAAATAATAAATAAAAAAAGAGAAATGAATTTGTTATTGGATTCGATTTAATCTTCGAGTTGAGCCTCATTCGTGGAATAATATGAGACAGTTAATATGAAATTTTAAATGACTTGAGGGATAAATACAGTAGCAGATGTTATCCGTTTTTTCAAAAAAAAAATTAAAAAAAAAAAATCCTTCTCATTTTGTGAACGTTTTAAAGAGATTAATAAAAATTCATCGTTTGACTGATTACGAAGAATAGATTACATAAATTGGTCCTAGCCCATTTAAACGTCTGGTTTAGAGTTGCCTCATTTTTTTTTTTTTTTTTTTTTCTTTTTTAATTCTATTTTCTGCCGTTGATTTGATGCAGGAGAGAACAGAATTGGAAATACTTGAAAACCAGAACCGGAAATTGACTCACCTTTTTCTCAGCGGTTGCCGTGAGCTGTTGTAGCCTCTGGGTCATGTTCGACAGTGACTGTTCAAATGCAGCAACTACGTGGGCCTGTTATTTTAACATAAATAAAAAATAATAAATTAGAAAAAACAATGAACTCTCTTTAAACTCATTCAACATTTACAATGAATATCGCAATTTAAAATGTCGCAAAATAATAAATTGGCGATTTTAGATTGCAATCAATTTGACTTGAGAGTTATTAGATTGAAAAATTATTGTTGTACATTTAATGAGACAGATAGAATGTTGTTCATTATATCTTATCTCGCGGGAAAATTATGTCAGTAATTTATGGGAATTTTTTTAATTCATTGAGATTAATGTACTATTATAAATTTAATCATTCAAACACTTTTTGATTTCTAGAATTCGCTTAATTTTTAGGGGATTATTCCAAAATTTAGGCAATATTCGTAAATTTGCGTGCAAAACTCTTTTGAAAAGTGGAGTGAGAGCTATAATAAAGGTTTTCTTTTTAAAAGGGCGTATCTCCATTGATTTGCGATTTTTTAAAAAGAAATTATTGGAAAAAAATGCCCCAGAATTTTTTTTTAGAGAGAAAATCTCTTTAAAAATTTTTTTAAAAATTACACAAAAATGGAGACATTTCAGAGAATTTTCTCAAATTTTTTCAGATTTTTTGAAGAAGTCCTTCATTCTGAAAAAAATCCTGAATCATTTTACTCCAATGCTCCATTTTGCCCCACTTTCCTCTGAACTGTTAAACACAAGTGAATGTTGAGATTAACCCACATTATTAACAAAGGCGGTTATTTTTCCCTCAAGAGGGTCTTCTTTTAGATAAAGCCACGAGAGAGACTGTTTCTTGCGAGATAAATTCAGTAGTATAGTGATAAACGAAGATAACTCGAAAAAAAAAGAATCACAGTCACTAAATTCCCAAAAAAAAAGGGAAAATCTTGGAAATGACGAGATTTACGTAAATTCACCATTCAGCCTTTTTTGTAGCCCATGAAATTGTCTTGAAAAAAGGGTCTCAACGTTTTTTTCACTAAATCCACTCGCTGCAAAGTTACGACTGCCTGCAAAAATTCCTGGAGAATTTGAATTTAAATATGAAATGAGGAGGAGCACTTGTCCCAGTAAATGAGACAGTAAATTTTTTTGTCCATAGAAAATTCCCATAGCTACAAAAAAAAAATGGAATAATAAACCAAACATAAACATGAAGTGCAGTATTCTGCCTAGTCCCTGAATGATCCTCGAGAAGATGCAAAGGAAGTGATTCAACATAATAATGTGCTCTTATTTTCATCTCTTTTTGTTTTCATAGCAGACAGCTGTTGGAGCAATTCTCTCTTTCTCTCTCGGGTGTAAAGGGAAATTTGTTGAAAAAACAGAAAACAAATTAAAAATAATATTCGAAGAGATCGGTAAATTGACTCCTCGACAGATGACACGAGTATCCATCGAGTTAACTCAATTTAAAACTACAAGTCAACATGAAATGTGTCTCTTCTTTTTTCTCTTTAACTCCAACAATGATTTAAGAGCCTTGATATTGAGGTAAAAAGACTTTACACACTGTGTGAAAATTACTGCTCCTTGTGTAGGCGATTGTGAGACTGACCCGCAATACACACCGACCCACACCGTGTAACACCGTTATATTTCGCTTATTTATTTATTTATACAATTCCTTTTGAAATCAATACACAAAAGTATGGGGATCTTTACAATAATAATGGGAGCTGAATAAACACAGTGGGGAAGGTGTAGATTCTATTGAGAGGCACTCGTGACTTATGGGGTTTAGGGGAATTTGTCAAGAGTCCTTTTTTTTAGTGCATAAAATTTTCTAGAAAAAAGATTTCTTGAGGTTTTTCTTTAAATTCGTTTTTTTCTGGGATATCTGCATGAGAATGAACGAAGAAAGGAGAATGATTGATGTATTTTAATTCAATGGTTTGAGATAGAGGTTTTATAATGATTCCATTGGAAAGCTGAGGAAATTTTAGGTGGAAAACATGTGTAAAAATTATTTTTCTTCAATTTTTTGAAAATTTTACTTTTTAGGGCGATTTTTGAAGGGGTTTTCCTTTCGAAAGCCGAAAAAATTTACTTTTTCGGTGATATTTCGGTTTTTGTTGGTCGTAGCAACTTGGGATTGATCTTAAATGAAAGGTGAGCTCATTTCTCATTGATTTAAGTGGTCCAAATTTTTTTAAAACAATTTTTCAAATATTTATAGGTCATTTTTCTGAAAATCAGTTTTTGCCCTATAAGTACTTAAAAAATTGATAATTTTTTTTTGAACCACATAAATCGATGGGAAATGAGCTCGTTTTTCATTTAAGATCAACCCCAGATCGCTACGACCAATAGAATCCGAGATATTCCCGAAAACCTGAAATTTTTCAAAAACAGAAGAGTTTTACCTTTAAATCTTGAGTAAAAAATGGAATTTTTGAAAATTTTTAAAAAATAACTTCTGACATATGATTTCCATGGTAAATTTCCCCAGCTTTCCAATGAAATCATCAAAAAAAACCTATCTCCAATATTACCCGTTTTACCCCATCTTCCCCAAATCACATTTTCCCACCAGAATAGAAAAAAAATCATTCGATGCCTCAAAATTGGACAGAAATATCTCGAAACGTTTCCTCGAATCAAGGCTTGGGAAACTTTTCCCTTTTATTTTTATTGTTAATAAAAAAAAAGAAGCGAAAAATACTGAATAATACACTGTATCCACAATTTCCAAGAAAAAAAGAAGGATTACATCTCCATCAGACTGAGAAATCGTTCTTCTCCTCTTTTACGATGATAATTCCACCAAGCGATCATCTTCTCTCTCGCATCGTATCTTCATCCCAAGTCTCATAAAATAAAATAGACTACTCCTTGTCATATCTACGTAACTAATGATCTTCATCAATAAATTACATTTTCTACAGCAGTTTAAAGGCGTAATGATCTATCCACTGGGAATTGACTATGAACAAATACTCTGTCTCAGTCTCTATATATGTTTGTGTCATCGCGTGATAGACGATTACAAAATTTTAATGCAAAGTCAATTGGTAGTGATGGAAGACATGCTTCAAATTAGTATCCGACCTATTATACATTATACTATTTATAAAACTTTATTTGCCCCACTGTCTTTTATCTCAATTGATTTGAAATTAGAATCTTCCATTTTTTTATCATCATCACAGGAAAAAATAAATAAATCGTAAACTGATCTCTCTTTTCTATTATAATCTTCCTCCTTTTTTTTTTGCCTTTTCCTCTTCATTGTTCTGCATTCGTTTGGGTTTATTCAAACACACAAAATGTGTTCTTACAAGTACTATATACACTGTTTGTGAGCTCTAGATTGTTGTCTGATCTCTGTAGATTCGCTCGTTTGTAATTTACGAGTTTGAAAATACCGCCCACTCATTTTGCCCCACCTAACTAACATACATATATATATATGCACACATGCGTCTTTCATACTATGGGAAAAGTCTGAATGAAGGTTTTCACGTGGGCTGTGAAAACACAATTTTTTTTTAATTATTAAGGAAATTCTTTTCCGTACTCTAAATTCATCGGAGGAAACCTTGAATTTTTTTTTTTTTTTTTTAGGGGGATTTCTAAAAAAATTAGGGGAGCAAGACGAAAATAGATGGGGTTTTTTTGGAATACGGGTGCCTCTGTTAGAATAGGAGGGAATGATAATAAAATGAGCGTCGTCGTCTAGTCTGAGCTTTAACAGTGTCGCCAGGCATCTTTTACTAGAGTTAATTGAAACTGACAGGAGAAATAGTTCGTGAAAGGGAGTTATTTCGCTTTTTTTTTTCTTGAGTCAAATCATCAGTTTCACGGTTACAAAATCGTGTTTAATGGCTATTTAAAAATAGTTTAGTATCAATGAAGTCATCGGGAAGGGTTTTTTTTTTTTATAAAAAAAAAAGAATTTGTAATTTATTAAAATGTAGAATGTAATGTGTTTGGCTTTGGCTCATAATATCTCGTATAAACACAGAGACATACATACATACGTATATAACACACATAAGGGCCAGAGTGGAATGGTAAATCTGGTGAAACAAGGCAACTCACTGTTACAACTACCCAACTATACAACCTTTTTTGCTTGCGAGCTTTCCGGTCTCTCGTTTTTATTACCACAAATGCGTAAAACACAAATGCGGTCATAGTGAAACGTGCATGTTGAAATAAGAAGTGAATTAAAGATCAACATATAGAGGGGATAATGGTAAAAAATACGTAGATTTTTGGAGATATCTTGGAAACGAGTGGGTTTTAAGGTAGGATCCCAGTGGGTTCGAGTGCAGTTAACTGCTTATTTATTTGATGCCGTATCAAAGATGATATTTTTTTTACATTTTTCTGAATTTTTTCGTAACTTTTGTCCGTGCAGTTTACACTGAGAAAAAAAAAGTGGTGGAAACAATCAAATATTGAGGCAAATGGTCCTTAGCAAATATTTTTTTTGAAATTATCAAAAAAATTATTCAATTTACTGAATTTAGGTAATTTAAACAGATTAACTAGTTGAATTGACTGAATTCAGTAAATTCAATAGCTGTTTTGAATTATTTTGAAATAATATTTGTTAAGGACCAATGGCATCAATATTTTATTGTTTTTACCATTATTTTTGTCTCAGTATATGGAGATATGAATTATCAAAGTTACTGAAAATAGCGGTTGTGGGGATGCAACGCCCTAAATCGCACAGAAATAACGAAATTACTAAAAAACCGCAGGGTTGATCCATTATTTAAAAACTATTGGCGAAGAGAACAGCATTTTAACTAAATAATAGAAGAAAAAAATATTCAATTCACCGTATATTTATTGAAAAATTTTAATTAGAAGGTAGTCGTAACTATTTGCCTCTCTCTCTATCTCATGCATGTGATAGGAGATTGATGTGAAAATAATTCGAGAAGATAAAAATTATATTCACAAGTTGAAGATATGACTTTCGAATAGTTTAATCACTTTTTCGGGTAAATTAAAGCACTTTTTCCCGAATTATCAGCAATTAATTGGACACAAACCTACACTGAGAAAAAAAATAGTGGTAAAAACAATCAAATATTAAGAAAAATTATTTTTTTGAAGTAATTTAAGAAATTGTTGAATTTACTGAATTGAGTTAATTCAAACAGATCAACTGATTGAATTTATTGAATTCAATTAATTCAAACAGATTAACTAGTTGAATTGACTAAATTCAGTAAATCCAACAGCTGTTTTTAATTAATTCAAAAAAATATTTGATAAGGACCAATGGCATCAATATTTGATTGTTTTTACTATTATTTTTTTTCTCAGTGTACAAATCCTCATTTTTTCCTGCTTTATCCACCATACTCTTGGATACTACCTTAATGAACTCCAAAAAAAGGTCTCGAGCAATCCTTCTAAACCTCATTATTCGAGCAAAATCTTCAAAAATTCTTTTCTCCTCTCTTTCCACCTCATACATCATTAAAATCTGACTTAAAAATCGTTATACTCTCGACTCTGAATTCCCCGTGGCCTTGAGTGGCGAAAAGAGAGTAAAAATATGGAAAAAAAGAGAAAAAAACATTGTACTTGTGTTTGTAAGAAAGGGGAGTTCATTATCGAGTGAATACTTTTCTCCGCGTCTTCTTTTACTTATGCATGTTCTCCTTTACGATGAAAACAGTACAATGGGAAGTTTTTACACTGGTATTTGTGTGTGCATGAGAAGAAACGCATAATCCACAGAGCGTTACAAAGTATAATATAATAATATAAATGGGGTAACAGTTCCCATACATAGTATCAGTTCCCTAAATGAGTAAATCCATTTTTTTTCTCTTCAAAACCAAAAGCGTATACAGTTGCACGGATCGTCGAGTGCGTAACTTGGTTTTTCATTCTCGTGGACAGGATATGCACTTAACCAGAGAAAAAAGCCAGATCACCCGAACGATGAAACATGTGATCGCTCTTTTTTTTTTTTCTCTCTAAAATTCCTCTTCCATTCTGGTGTGCCATTGAGGAGGGTTATTATAAACAAGATGCTGCGATAAAATAACCGAGCACGTGACTCTATTTGAAAGACTAGGAGGAAATGAATGTTGGAGGGGTATAAAAAAAAGAGAAAATGAGTAAAACTGACACAAACACATGAATGAGAGGATGTTTTTCATTTTTTTTAACATGCGGATGGTCAAAGGGCATTAACACGTGTCTTGGATTTGAAATGCTTCGAAAAAAGACCTTTTTCTCCCTTTTTTCCGGGTAAACACAGAGAAAAGTGGAGAATTTTTTTTTTTTAAGTGTTTTTCTCATTTTTCTCACTTTTTTAGAGATATTTTATCTCATTTTTCATGCAAGACAATTCTAACACGTCTTGCCCCGCTAAATGTTAATGCAAATGAAACAATTACAGTGTCACGTTGTGGTGCATGAATTAGGGAAGAGAGAAAAAAAAAAAAGAGGGATTGGAGCAAGTCAAGAGACAAGTCAACAGAAGAAAGAATAGTTGAGAACGTGGCGCGTCTAATTATTCAATCGTCCAGTACACACAGGGCCATGGAACATTAGCACTCACAAGCCCACGCTTCGTTATAAAACGTGGTGCGGTGTCACTTATTCTATTTTCTGTCTTTCTCTAATCTTTTTTTCATTTTTTTTTTTTTATTCAACTCCTTCACCCCCTGTTCCCAGTGACGTTTTAATGCGCACTCGGGCTTTAAATTTGTTTGACGGTGTACTTTGCTGGCGTCTTATTAAAGTCACCCGTGCGGGTACCATGTGGGCGTTTACCCCCCCCCCCCCCCCCCCTTGAGAATGTGGCTACGAGATGAATTATTGAAATAAATCAAGACCGACAATCGTTGATAAATGGTTCTGATATATTTCATTCTTCCTTCAATTTAATTTTTTTTTTTTAAATATATATATATATATATATTTTTTTTTCTTTACATGAGGACGCAGCACATCCGGCGTGATGACGTCCGGCTATTATATGACAGGTGAGCTGATTTGTTCCCATAAAAATCCATGAGAAAGTAGATTTAGAAAAGACGAGAATTAATGATGATCCAATGAAATTTCATATCCAGTTATTTGATGATCGATTAAATAAAATGAAACAGAGTTTATTTTTACCGCTAATTTTATAGATGATTTTCTCATTTGGATATCTGATGATTTTCAGTCAAAACATTATCGGAATACCGTATAAATACCGGTTTTCTTATTACATCTCTTTCTTTTTATGCCTTTTTTTGTATATGCATCAACGATTTCAATTGAACCATAACACCTGTACACTAATTCATTATCATTGAATACCATCTCTCCATATTTTTCAAAGTAATCATATGATTTGATGATATTTTAGGCTTCAAGTATTGGATGAGGTCAAGTTTGCTTTGAATCAACTTGTACATCTCGAAAAAATGCATATTACAGGGATGAAATTGGGAGCAATTAGTTCAGACAATAGAAATGTAATAATATTGTCACTTGAGGAATAAAGTGGCGTAAGTGATATACATAAGAATATCATAGTATATAGCACATATGCATATATATAGCACTTACGCCACTTTCTTCCTAAGATGACGGAGTAATGAATTCAGTAATAAAGAGATAAAACCAAATAAATCGACTTATCTTTGTGATCATTTTGAAGGAAATATCTCGGAAACTAAGTGAAATAAGGCAATAATCCCCATTTTTTTTGATTGACAATTGCAAGAGTTACAAAAAAAAATCAGGGCAAAATTGCCCCATCTTCATTATTTTGTTACGGTATTTGCACAAAACTAAATGCCGAAAAAATAGACTTAACTCGTTTTACCTCTTCGATACTAAATTCCTAATGATTCATATTGTAAAGGACAATAGCGATTATGCGGCTTTATTGTCTCAATTTTTCGAAATTTTATGTCCAATTATTTGAAGATCAATCATCGAAATTAGAATTAAACTTTATTTTTAACCTCAATTTTCTAGACAATTTTTCCTCAAATCATCAAATATTTGATCAATTTTAATATTACCTGCAATGCGGGACAACTACGATGTCTGTATTTCCTCGTGGCTAATTCCCACCATGGTATAACAGCTCCAGTGTCCCTGGGCTTTACGGGATCGCTAACCGCATGCTCGTAGAGTGGCTCGAGCACCGGAACGTTACCCGAGAATCGTCTACTTGGTAAATCATTCATCCGTTGTTCCTTAGAATCATTAGCTCGTCTTGGTAGTGTAGCAAAACCGCTGATTGCACTTAAATTTGGCTCGTCATTAGACTCCAAAGAATTGTGTCGTGTTCTTGATAGAGTAGAATACTTTTGACATGAATCATCAAGAGTTCTCTCTATCTGTCCCTGCATTATGATTTCCGTAGCATCAACAAGATGTAGCGGTGATAAATTGCCATTTCTAATGTCAATGGTACTTGTACAACTTCTTTGAAGAACAGGCGCCATTACACGTTCACTATCAAGGACATCCTCACTAGATTTGTGAAGTGGATGTGCTGTAACCTTGGTTCTTCTGCAAGGTAGAGTGTCACATCTACGATCAATCTGATATTTATCACAATCAACTGTTCTCATGTTCCTGTGAAGCCTCAAAGAAGCATTCATTCTAGGTTTTTTCATGTCCTCGACTCTCGAACTGCTTCTACGTAGTGTACCAATGACCCGGGTTTGTCTTCCGTGTCTTGACTCGTCGTCCGACTCTACACAGAGGTCGACGATCCCCATTTGCTGTGTATTTGTAGTAGTAGTAGTAGTAAAAGGTGAATTGCTTTGATCTTTTCTCAGCAAGGCCGTTGATTCTTCAACATTAACTCGACGATTTTTACGTAATTTAGCGGTAGAATAATCACTTGTTGATAGTATTGATCTATTCCGCGGTAATTCAGTTAGACTCTCGCTAATTGCATAGAGAGATTCACTTGATTTCGTTGATGATGTTCCTGTTGAGCCAGTTGAGTGTCTTGATGAGTTGTTTTCGATTGATGAAGATCTAGGCAGAAGCTTTGGCGGTAATTTACCGTATGAATTTGGTCGACGTGATGAAGTGCGGCAGGTAAAATCAAAGATTGGAGTTTTATCATCGTCCTCACCTTTTTCAGCAAAATCCGGGGATATTGGTGGCATTGGGGCCATATCACACTTACGATAACTGTAAATTTTGTTTTCATCTTGTTTATCAGTTTTAGATTTTTGGATCTTATTTATGATACCGTAACCAGAATTTCTTGATGAATAACCAAGTTCCTCGTAGCTTCTGTCAATTTCTGCTATGTTCTTGTTGATGTCCTCGATGTAACGAGCTGTTGTACGATACAAATCACCGCTTGGTACATAATTCTCGTCATTAATGAATTTGGAATCTTTGACAGCTTCTGGGGTTGAGATATTTGGTATTGCATAGATTGGTTGTCTTTTTCCATCTTTGGATGGTAATTTTTCATTTGATGGAAGTGTCGAGTCATCTGCAACTGTGTCGTAAAGTGACTCTGATGGACTTTTACTCCAATTACTGTTGACTACAGTGTTTTTATCAAATTTTACTTCGCTTAAAATTGAATTCAACGTGATTTTCATTTCATCAGAAGTGTAATCTGGTGCTACTGTGTCATAGAGCCTTTCATTAGCATCGTTATTATCCTCTTTACGCTTCTGACTAGCAAAAGTATTTAATGTTATTTTTTTTTCACAATTTGGGTTAACAGCGTCATTAGACTTCTTCGGTGTACGTTTTAATGTACCATAATTTTCTAACATACTTTTACCATTATCTAGCCATCTTGGTATTTGATGTATTTGCTCAGTTGCTAGAGGTATATTTGATGATAACATTGGTAGGGCATATGCACCACCTGGAATTTTTAATAATTCCTCGGAGTCAGATTTGTAAACTGCACGTGGACGGTTACGTGGACGTGCACGAATTGTCGCGTAACCATCGTGTACTCTACGTGAACATACATTTAACTCCATTTTTTTCTTTTTTGTTGGAATTCTTTTAAACTAATTGCACTTTCACGTTTTTATACATAGAGTGTTGTATTTAATGTTTATCTGCAGTATTTATGCTTCATTTTGAAGGATTTTGAGGCACTGATGAGACTCTGGAAGAATTAATTGATGGAAATTGCTGGTTTACCTCGAAAAATTGATGATTTTTTTTTAGAAATGAATGGATTTAGAGGAAAATGTTAAGAATATTTTCTTATTCCCCCCCCCTTTTTTTTGTAGAAAATTTTAAGAGCTTCAAGAAAAGGGCTTTTTCCTAAATTTCTGTGAATTCAACTATTATTCGAGATATTTGCAGTCAAATGATTTCTCATGGTTCATTTACATCATAAAAATGTTTTTTTTCTTTCTATTTTATTTGGAGTTCGTTGAAAGAGGAATAAACAAGCAGAGATGCTGTGTGACGCAACTAAAATGGTATCTTTTCTGAGATAAGAATACGAGATGACTAGAATTCATTATTAACACCAACTCAATATATGTCTATTGCCTTTTCTTGTGAAAGAGAATGAGTTTCATCAGATTGAGTAAAAATATTGATGTTAAAGAAATTGGTAAAAAAATGTTTAATTCCTTCGATTATCATAGTAAATAGTTTCTTAATAAATTCTAATTGTTAAAGAAATAACCGGAATTGAATGAGAGTGGGTGGACACTTTGTGTGTCGCTCCCTCTTACACTTTTTGTGTGTGTGTGTGTATTTCATTATCGATTACGTCGGCAAAACAGACGTAAAACTGTTCAATAAATAATCATAAAATCAATAGGCATTTGATTATTTTAACTCGGTAAAACGTATATAGTATAAGTCAAGCGATCACGACTTCAATTCACAATTTATCATATTGAAAAAAGAAAAAAATTCTTTCTAGCTCTCTCAAATGAGATGACCCAGATCGACCTGAATACATGATTTTTTAATAATTTATTTTTCTTCAAGAGCCTAGCTTCTACCACCATGTGTTCTTTCGTTATCGTCAGACTTCTACGGCCTGTGATCTCCAGAATGAGAAGAGGAGCGGTTGATGCTACGACGCGTAAAGCGATTTACGATAAACTCTGAAACAGATGAGAACCGCGAGAGAGAAAAAGAGAGAGAAAGAGATAGAGAGATGCACCTTTAAGGTCTCTCGTATTAGATTCGAGGTCGTAATTACACTCGCCCATTTTTTCAAAAAAAAATTCAAACCAGTGAAAGGAGGAGAGTTTCTCATTTGAGATTGGCAAAATACACCAATTAAAATTGATCAAATCGACATATAAATTAATCCATTCAAATAAACCATTCTCTTCGATATGTTCGTATTGTATTAATGATGGAAAAATAAATGACACGATGATAAATAATTGCAGAGTTAGAAAACGGTATAGAGAAAATATCATATGGTCAAACAAGATCGAACGGTTCTTCAGGAGGTCGATTACCCAGGAAATAAATCGTCCTTGCTCAAGAGAGTCTCTTTCTCTCTTGAGTTACATACGTATTGTGTCTCCGCAAACAAATACTTGTACTGAGAAGGAAAAAAAAATTCTTGTGGCAAAGAAAATTGTTCTATAAGAAGATTTGCCTTTGGGATTTTTATAACTGTGTATATCGAAAATTTGTGGAGGGAAATGAATTTTCTGAAAATTGGTCAATTTTCTTGCAACAAACATGAGAATTTGTAGGTTTTTTCCAATTAATTGCTGATAATTCGGGAAAAAGTGCTTTAATTTACCCGAAAAAAGTGATTAAACTATTCGAAAGTCATATCTTCAGCTTGTGAATATAATTATTTTCTTCTGAATTTTTTTTTACATCAATCTCTTATCATATGCATGAGATAGAGAGAGAGGCAAATAGTTACGAATACCTTCTAATTAAAATTTCTCAATAACTGTACGGTGAATTGAATATTTTTTTCTTCTATTATTTAGTTAAAATGCTGTTCTCTTCGCCAATAGTTTTTAAATAATGGATCAACCCTGTGGTTTTTTTAGTAATTTCGTTATTTCTGTCCGATTTAGGGCGTTTCATCCCCACAACCGTTATTTTCAGTAACTTTGATAATTCATATCTCCATATACTGAGACAAAAATAATGGTGAAAACAATCAAATATTGATGCCATTGGTCCTTAACAAATATGATTTCAAAATAATTCAAAACAGCTATTGAATTTATTGAATTCAGTCAATTTAACTAGTTAATCTGTTTAAATTAACTAAACTCAGTAAATTGAATAATTTTTTTGATAATTTCAATAAAAATATTTGCTAAGGATCATTTGCCTCAATATTTGATTGTTTTTACCACTTTTTTTTTCTCAGTGTAAACTGCACGGACAAAAATTACGAAAAAATTCAGAAAAATGTAAAAAAACATCATCTTTGATATGGCATCAAAAAAATAAGGGGTTAACTGTACTCGAATTCACTGAAATACTACCTTAAAACACAATATTGCCCATTATGGCTCTCACTTTGCGGTAATGCAAGACTACCATATTCGGCTATTTGATGACATTTTTCACGCGCTTTTCCGGTGGAAGAATCACCAGCTTTTTTGTGTGCACGTGTGTGTGTCTCTGTATATGTCTATTTGATTGAAGAAACCTACGAGAGAATTGTGACGCCTCGTTTTCTTCCCAAGGGCTTAAACGGAAGTGGAGACACTGTCCTCAGAGTGATTTATAAGCGTAAAGTGAGTGGCGGATGTGTAATCTGGCCTTCTGCAGTTAACTTCTATTTCTCTTGGTTGTTTTAACACGATTTCATTCTTCTTGCACGGATTTACCTACTCGCCCATCTCAATTTTCTATTTTTCCGGCTTCTGTCGGATTTCAAGCGACTTAAGACACTTTGTGTCGACAATTGCTGGAATAAAAAAAAGGGGGGGGGGGAGAGAGGAAACATTTTACGAATACTTGAGTTGTGACAAATTGATAAAAAGATGAGAAGCAGGTTTATTTATTCAAATTTATTCGCAGCAATAAATTATGGAGGACACGGTGCGTTTAAAACTGGTCTTGAGGGCGGTTTCATGTCACTATACTTGATTCTCTGTGTTTTGAAATGCACGCATGACGTAACACACTTGGGGTCCTGGTTTGTTAATTTTTTTATTTTTTAATTTTAGTTTTATTATTATTATTATATTTATCCGCATGGCTTTACTATCTATCTTGTCTCACCTGTTTTCTGCTGACGGAGGTGAAACGATACTATTGAGTTATGAATTTTAAAACCACGTGCATTTAACATTAAATTATGTAGTGGCGGTATGGAAAATATGAGAGGACGAGACGGTTGGATTCTATATTTAACGATTAGCTAATGGTACACAACACGGTATTCATTGATTCAATTCGCTGTCTTGCAAAATTGGCATTTTCAAATGTTTCAATAGGAAAAAATAGAAAACTTGTAATCACTGGGTTTTTTGATGACGACAGTAAAAAAAAGGGGAGTGCGTAGAAAGTCCGGAGGGGATGTTTACTTTGTAAATGTTTCTTAAGATATAGCAGTGAACTCGAGTGCAGTTGATGCCTTATTTTTTTGATGCCACATTAAAGATGATACTTTTTTACATTTTTCTGAATTTTTTCATAATTTTTGACTGTGCAGTTTATGAGATATGAATTGCCTGAGATGAAACGCCCTAAATCGGACAGAAATAACGAAATTACTAAAAAACCACAGGGTTGATCCATTATTTAAAAACAATTGGCGAAGAGAACAGCATTTTAACTAAATAATAGAAGAAAAAAATATTCAATTCATCGTATAGTTATTGAGAAATTTTAATTAGAAGGTAGTCGTAACTATTTGCCTCTCTCTCTATCTCATGCATGTGATAGGAGGTTGATGTAAAAAAAATTCGAGAAGAAAAAAATTATATTCACAAGCTGAAGATATGACTTTCGAATAGTTCAATCATTTTTTCGGGTAAATTAAAGTACATTTCATTAAAAAATACCGAAATATTTTGCCCTACAGGTCCATTTTGCCCCAGTTTCCCCTCAGAAAAGGCCTCATCGACATTTTCCCTCAATTCCATTCGTTTTGAAGATATTTTGTTCCAAAATTGGCGAAAAAAAGTATACTTTAAGAATGCAAATTTTTTAAAGATCAAAATGATAGTATAAGTCATACTTTTGTGTGTCCGCTTTTCGCTGACACGGTTTTATCATCAGCTACTTGTGTATTCGTCGTGCAGAGTTCTTCAAGACACACCGGTTATGTATATACTATTCTACTCCTAGGAGTAGAAAAAATAAGAAAAAAAAATACGAATGGGTGTTGAGAGGATGTAAAATTTTCTCATGATTCAAATCCAAACGATAGATAGAAAGGATGAAATGAAGAAAAAAAGAAGAGAAAAAGAGAGAATTGCACCCGTGGGGCCCGAGGGATTTTTTTTCTCTTTTTTTTTTTTATTTTGAAGTATGCGGGTCATGAGCGAACAGGGGCTTTTGTGTAACCGAAGAAGAAAATGATTGGATACATACATTGGAACCTAGGGAAGTCTAGTTACACTCAAAGGGCGAATAAGAGAGAGTAAGAAATCCGAGTGGGAGGAGGTAAATTGTAGATAATATCGTGGAATCGTCACGTGCATAGCATGGAGGAGTACACTGGAAAGGCCCTGGAGGCCAACACTAGCTAGATCACTTTTGTGTGTTCTTCTTCTCCTCCTCTCTGTGTTTTACAATATTACTCTGGGAATAATGCGAGAATTTCATGATAATTAACCAGTTCTCGTGAGTTTCTTTTTGCAGTCATCTCTGTAGTTTCACGCGTCATTTATTGCCCATTTCTGTGTCTAATAATCCACCTCAGGCAGTAATAATAATGTATATATACTAGATTAAAATAAATAAAGTTGTAGATTTTTTTTTTAATTTAATTTGATTATTGACTGAATATCATTAAAATTAATTCGAGAGAAATTTATCCTTGAATAAAATTATAATTATTTTGAAATATATATATGTACTCTTTTACTATCTCTAAAATTCTCCTCTCCATGCTGACTTTTTTTTTTTTTTTTTTTTTTTTTTTTTCCGTGAATACGACAGGAAACGAGATGCCCCAAAGAAACTCAATCACGTATCGAATATCCGCTTATCGATTCGCAATCAATTCATTCGTCTGTCACGTCTATCCAATGACTACTCCCATGGGATATATCTCTTTGCCCCGATAAAAATCAATAACAAACGGAAGTCACCAGAGGTTACGTGAAAAATTCATAATACATATATATATATATATATGTGTGTATAGTTAAGGTGCATTGAGATGCATCAACGGGAGATAAATGTGATGGTACTTTGAAATGAGGAGAAAAGGAATCTGCGAGAAAGACGATCTCTCTCTATCTCTCTCTTTTTCTTTCTTGCAACTTGGGAATCCGTCTGGAAATGAAATCCGCAAAGAAATCCGAGTGTATATCGTATACATATATATACCAGTGGCTTGCGTCCACTTTTTCCCTCGACAGATCCATTCCGCAGATTCACTTGACGCATCTACTTCTCTTATTTCTAATTTTTTTTTCTCAACTCCTCATTTTTCGCAATTTTTTATTTTTTTTTCAATTTTATTTTTCCTCTTTGTGTTCTAGTCCATACATTCCACGTCGAGAGATGTCACTAGTTCTCTGGCTATTATCCCTCACTTCGTGCTTTTGTGTCAGCAAGTAACAATGAGAGTTTGAAGTACTTTTTTCTCTCATTTTTGTTGGAGCATAAACCACAAATGAAGAGATATGTTAATGATGGCAGAAAACCAGATTTAGTTAATAGGGGAAAATGGAGCAAAATGGACTTTCATGGCAATTATGATTCAGGATTTTTTTTTTGAGTGAAGGACTTGATGAAAAAATCTGAAAAAATTTGAGAAAACGCTACAAAATGTACTCATTGTTTGTGAATTTTTTCAAATTTTTTTGAAGACTCCTTCCCTCTCAAAAAAAATACCCAAATAATTTTGACTCACTGGTCCATTTTGCTCCAGTTTTTTCTATTAAATTTGCGCAATTTTTCACCCTTTCAAATCCAACAAAATGAAAATAATAAAGAGGCACGGTTGTTATTATGGATTTTTTTTCTTCTCTTTTTTTCTCTATTTATTCCGTTTCGTGAGCATTGTAAATAAGCCTGATACACAAAAGAGAAGAGGGTAATTTAAAATACATCTCTGGAGAAAGTTTTCAATATGAAATACTACAAATGAGAGCTTCACAATTCCAGGAAATTATTACTGCGAGGTAAAACGTTTGGGTCGGATGGAAAAAAGTTTTTCCCCTCTGGAGCTAACCAGATAATCTAATTTTCCGCGTTTTTTTTTTTTTTTTTTTTGTAAAATGCACTTTCCCCCAGTGGGGAAAAAAAAGAAAGAAGAGAAATAACTTCCACAGGTTAATGGAGGGATTTTTTCCTCTTTCATCAAAGGCACTTATTCATCTTTACATTCTTTCGTTCCAAGTAATAAAAAGGAAAATTTTCAAATATTCAATTTTCACATTGTGAAGAATTAATGAAGTCTTAACGAATAATATATTGTATCCACTTGACGCTTGGGGTTACAAGAAGAGACAAAAGGCATAAACGACGTGGAGGACTTTTAATAAGCAAAAGAACGGGATTGGCTGAGTTGTTGGCTTCAATCAAGAAAATACAGGGTCTCTCTCTCTTTTTTTTTTCTCTCGATTCGTTTCTTTACCATATCTCTATTCTATCGTTAACATTTGTGTTTCTATCTGACTCTGTCTGGTCTTTCTCACTCTTTCTCTCTCATCGAACTGGCGAATTAAAGTCACCAAAGGGAAAACAAGATGAGAAAACAACAACGCGGAATCATTATTATACGAGAGAGCCGTATATACACCGTCATTATCGAGGACGTGCCCGCGGCTTTGCCTTGACTAAATCCTCCTCTTTTTTTTCCTCTTGTTCTGCAGATTTTATTATCTTTTTTTTTCCATTCAAAGTCAGCTCAATGAATTATTTTTTTTCTAGAGTTTGAGTAAAAATAGGAGTGATGTCAGATATGTGTAACCTGGAGGCGAGTTTTCATAATCGTTTTTTTTTTTTGAGATGACGCAGCTGATTGCAGAGTCTGCTTCATCTTCTTCTTCTTCTTCTTCTTCTTCTTCGTCAAAAACCGGAAACCAAGGAAATAATCCTACTTGTGCAGAGGAACTAAAATCCCGGAGACATGAGAAAGAATGGAATTAGAAGGAAAAGAAATGGGGGGAGAAATGTGGGGCGTAGAAGAGCCTCTCTCGCAAATCTCGGGGAGTTTGTGCTCACTAATCCCACTGAGATTCTGTTCACGTAGAGCCAACGAGACACACAACACACAAATGAAACTACGAGAAGAGGGAGAGAGAGAGAGATGAGAATAGGATGAGTTTTAAGGTAGTATCCAAGTGAGGTTGAGTACAGTTGAACCCTTATTTTTTTGATGCCACATCAAAGATGGTACTTTTTTACATTTTTCGGAATTTTTTCATAATTTTTGACCGTGCAGTTTATGAGACACACAGAGAAAAATGTTTTCTTAATTTAAGAATGTGCAGTCACTTAATTTAAGTGAGTTTTACTTTCTTAAATTAAGAAAGAAAACGTCACTTGATTTAAGTGAGAAAAGTCACTTAATTTAAGTGAGTTTTACTTTCTTAAATTAAGAAAGAAAAAGTCACTTGATTTAAGTGAGAAAAGTCACTTGATTTAAGTGAGTTTTACTTTCTTAAATTAAGAAAGAAAAAGTCACTTGATTTAAGTGAGAAAAGTCACTTAATTTAAGTGAGAAAAGTCACTCAATTTAAGTGAGAAAAGTCACTTAATTCAAGTGAGTTTTACTTTATTAAATTAAGAAAGAAAAAGTCACTTGATTTAAGTGAGAAAAGTCACTTGATTTAAGTGAGTTTTACTTTCTTAAATTAAGAAAGAAAAAGTCACTTGATTTAAGTGAGAAAAGTCACTTAATTTAAGTGAGAAAAGTCACTCAATTTAAGTGAGAAAAGTCACTTAATTCAAGTGAGTTTTACTTTATTAAATTAAGAAAGAAAAAGTCACTTGATTTAAGTGAGAAAAGTCACTCAATTTAAGTGAGAAAAGTCACTTAATTCAAGTGAGTTTTACTTTCTTAAATTAAGAAAGAAAAATTCACTTGACTTAAGTGAGAAAAGTCGCTTAATTTAAGTGAGTTTTCCTTTCTTAAATTAAGAAAGAAAAAGTCACTTGATTTAAGTGAGAAAAGTCACTTAATTTAAGTGACCTGCACATTCTTAAATTAAGAAAACATTTTTCTCTGTATATGAATTATCAAAGTTACTGAAAATAGCGGTGATGGGGATGAAACGCCCTAAATCGGACAGAAATAACGAAATTAGTAAAAGACCACAGGGTTGATCCATTATTTTAAAACAATTGGCGAAAAGAACAGCATTTTAACTAAATAATAGAAGAAAAAAATATTCAATTCACCGTACAGTTATTGAGAAATTTTAATTAGAAGGTAGTCGTAACTATTTGCGTCTCTCTCTGTCTCATGCATGTGATAGGAGATTGATGTGAAAAAAATACGAGAAGAAAAAAATTATATTCACAAGCTTAAGATATGACTTTCGAATAGTTAAATCACTTTTTTCGGGTAAATTGAAGCCCTTTTTCCGCGAATTATCAGCAATTAATTGGAAACCAACCTAAAAATCCTCATTTTTTCCTGTTTTATCGACTGCACGCTGGTAAACTACCTTAAAAATCAAACTGAACTACTGACACAAGGAATACGAGAGAGTTTTACGTCAAATGAAATATTAATAATGATAGCTGGCAACTGAGTAACGACTTCTTCTTATGGCACCGACACAATAAAGCCAATTTCGGTGTATCGCAGATTTATAGGGACATAACGCGAATGAGTCGGCTATTATCAATCATCCAATGTCCAAGATGCCGAAGATATCCATTGGCATTTTTATTGCCATAAATATTTCTACGTCCTAACGATTTTCTTTTCAAACTGTTAAACACTTAATTTTTAACGCTTTATTCAATGTTTACGCGGCTACCATTGGAATTTCAATTTGCAGGGAGGTGCGGCATTTGCGTATGTAAAAAAAAAACACTGTCAAATCGAATTGCAAATTGTGTTATGGCTCATAACACGAATATATATATATGCAACACGCATTGACAATTAATTGAGGACATTCTAGAATTTCCTCATTGCATCTGCGATTGAAAAAAAAAATTACGTGGAACTTTTCGTAGTAGCTCCAGTTTCTGACACTTTAGAACAAATATTATTTGCTTATTGAATGTAATTTAATTATATTAATACATATTTTCTGGGCTAAAAGAACTCAGCAATTAAATATGACCATAAAATTGGCAGAAATTTGACAATTTTTTGGATTTTTTAAAAACTAAATTATTAGAAAAAAAAATATTTAAGAAAATCGTATTTGTTTTTTTTTGAATTGACTATATATATACATATTTTTCATTTTTTGAAATAATTTTTTTGTTAAAAGAAAAGAAAGAAATCTGAAAATTAACAGATATCTGCTATTATCTTGAATTATTTTTTCAAAAATTAATTTAAAAAAAATAAAATGTACATTTAAAATTTAAAATATTAAAAATAACTGAGAAATTTGCAAAAATTGTCAGAAATTGGTGCCATCACGTTATTTCCCTCGGAAAAATTATGAGTTGTAAATTATAATTGAGGCACATTTTTTTTCCCTCTTTCTCTCTATTCTTGAAGTTCCTCTCCCGAAAATTGTTAGTTTTGACTCAGAACCATTGGAGGAGCGAAGAAAGTCGAGGGGGTTTTTGTGTGTGAGCTCGTGCACACACAATCGTTTGTCCATCTGGGCTCTAAACATAAACGACTGTAAATCCCAGTGGTTCAAACTGAAGAAATTTCGAGGTATAGAGGGGAAGAGAAGAAGGGGATGGGGACTCATAAATCCCAGAGGGCAAAAGGGACTCACGAAAACGTGCGTGTACACACTGTGAGGGGCCATTGTCCCTTTTTTCAAGAAACGTTTGTCCAATTGCACAGAGGGCCCCATTGGACGTGTATTTAAACGTGTCTGGAAATACGTTTATACGATGGATTTTTCTCACCGAAAAAAAAAAAAAGAAACTGTTGTATACAGAGTGTATATACACTATACACTAAGGAATAAATTATAAATAATTTTTTCTGGCTATTTTCAATATTTATCGATATATACGTGACAAGTCAAGTTAATTGGGCTTATCATTGCCCAGTAATTCATTGTCACCCACAAAAACTTGTGTGTTTCCATTTGCCTATTTGCCTCTAAACTTCTTCTTTTTTTACCTACTATGCTTCAACACTTGTCTATTTATACAAGTGTCCTGAACCCTGGCTCACAGGAAAAAGAAGAAAACCCAATGAAATAAGTAGAATGCGATACAGAAAATGGGGAAAAAGACACTGTAGAATTGAGGAGAAAACGCTTCACGTAGAATACAAAAGTACGTGAAGAAAATCACTAAAAAGGTGATTGTACGTGAACTTTTCGCAGAGAGACACAAACGAAGCTGCTATACACCTTGACTCCCGCACGATTTTTCTTTTTATTTAGAGAGATGAGAAATCCTTATATGCACCTGATCTATTGATTCATCCGTATACGATAGTATAGATCGATGATCATGAGAATTTTTTTTTTTTTTCAAAAACTTGATTTTTCTTGATAAATCGAAATTTCCTCTTCTTTTTACTCCAAAAAAACGCTCTAAACTCTTCATATTGAACTAGAAATTCTTTCTTTCTCTTATTTCTTATCTCAAAGGAAACACAGACAATGTGTCAACCATCAAGATCTGTTACACGTGAGAAATTCTCTATTTTTCTTATCAAGATCATTTCGACGGATTTGGAAACAATAACACTGAGTGATAAGAGCATTAGAATAAAGCTTATCTCGAATAGAAATTCGAAATTCTAGATAAGAAAAACAGTCAAAGGGTTTTTTTCATGAAAATATGATAAAATAAAGAGTATTAATCTGTTAAAGTGAAAACTATCGATTATGTTCATATTCGAGGTGAACCAGCAATTTTTCCTAGTAATTTCCTATTTTTTTTTTCGTTATTACTCCGAAGAATTCACTTTTTTAATAAATAAACATGGTTATACCCCGGAATAGATTATAAATTATAATGCTAAAAAAAAACTTCCTCATCGTGATGACGATGATCACGATGGGGGCTTTTAGTCACGATAATTACCAGATGCACTTTGTATTTTCACTGTAATAATATATAGCTATTTTAATAAACATATCAACTGACATTTAATCACACAAACACACTTCAGTTAGAATTGATGATATGATTAATGAGTTGTTCGCTTTTTTTTGAGGAGAAACACACTTTTTTATTCAACGTGGATCGAGGATCTATCGCGCATGCGTAGTCCACTCATTCTGTCGCGTTAGGAGGCGAAAATTACATGAAATAAAGTGATTTTCTGGGTAATGCACTTTATTAAGGGGATGTTTTTTGAGCAAATTGCCAAATTTGAGGGATTTCCCGACAACAGTGGATGGGAGATGCACACAGTGTTGCTGCGCGTCTCAGCGCTAACTGACGAACACTGTCGCTTCGTTTATAGATCCCCTCCACTTTTAGATCCACGCAGATGGTGTAAAGGGGGACTCTCATTGGCTCTTGGGGGAACGTAGTCTTGGGACTGGGACTCTTAATTCTATTGGTCGACTGCCACAAACACTTTCATGTCCACCAATAGACTGCGCCCTTTTTTTCGTCGGGAAACATTTGCGCGCGTAATTCAAGTATTCATCAACATGTTTTTGGTGAAATTTATCTTTATCGTAGATCTTTAGATCTTCGGATGGATCGAGATAAGGGAGTTGGGGCAATTAATAAATACGTAATTTTAGTTTAACGAGGAGAATAATGGAGTACTTATATATATGGTCTTGGTCATAAATTTTAGAAAGCGCATGTTATCGCTCTGGTTTGAATGATTAAATTTACTGTTAAATTTCCCTTTTCTTTTAGGTTTTTGAACGGATTGTGAATTATTTTTGACTCACATTTGTTGTCAGTTGGTTTGTTAATGAGTGCACTTTTTCCTGGGCATCTTGGAGCTCACGACGAAGCTTTCGCACCTCGTGGGCGTGCTTTTCCTCGGCTGAACTGTATAAACTGCTTGCAGTTGATACGAGGGATACCGAGGAACCATGAACTGTAAAAAAAATTTAAAAAGTGGAGAGGATTAAAAAGATGTTTTTAATTCAATTTGATTGAAAAAAAAAATATTTTGAATAAATTATTTCCTCATCTTAGAAACTAAAGGGCGTAAGTGATGTGTATAAGCATAACACTTACGCCCTTTTGTTTCTAAGGCACCGATTTTTAAATATATATGAGAGAATGGTGCAAAACGGACCCCTGGAGCATTTTGACTCAGGATTTTTTTTTAAGTGAAGGATTTAATGAAAAAATCGTTAAAAAATTGAGAAAAGGCTCCAATATGTGCAGATTGTTGCTGAATTTTTTTCAAATTTTTTTGTAAAGGCCTTCACTCTCAAAAAAAAATCTTAAATATTTTTGAAAATTAGGTACATTTTGCCCCTTTTTTCCTATATTAATTTGAGTGGAACTTACTGTCATCGTCCTTGTGAACGTGCTGATAGAGATTTGGTGGTTGTCGCGAGCCATGGGTTGGGGTTGGTGACGTTGGCTGAGACCAGTGCTGACCAGCACAACTTGCCGAGCCCACAGGAACACTGTAGTATGGCTCGCCAGTTATTCCAATACCCTCTTCGCCAACTGACGACGATGTACCACTGCCACGTGCCAGCATTGATGGATACATTTTTTCACTTTTCGTTGATCTTCAAAAAAAAAGAGAAAAAAAAGGGGGAAATGATTAGAGCGAGAATAGGCGGAAGTTGGTACAAGGACGTTCAAGCTTGAGACGAAGAAGTTTTTCAGCCAGTGTGGGTGATGTTTGCTGCTGTTGTACGTGTCCAAATAAATTCCACAGAGAAAAATTTTCAATTCAGTAGTGAAGAGAATAGGCGAAGGAAGAGTAAAATAGAGATTTCAATTGAACGGTTTAAGGTAGAGATTTTCTGATAATTCCATTGGAAAGCTGAGAAAATTTTAGGTGGAAAACATGTGTAAAAATTAATTTTTCAGAAATTTTACGTTTTTGACTAAGTTTTGAAGGAGTTCTCCTTTCGAAAATCGACAAAATCCATCTTTTCGGGAATAGCTTCGGTTCTGTTGGTTGTAGCGACCTGGGATTGATCTTGAATAAAAGCTGAGCTCATTTCTCATCGATTTATGTGGTTCAAATTTTTTTACATCAATTTTTCAAATATTTATAGTTCACTTTCTGAAAATCAATTTTTAATCTATAAGTACTTGAAAAAATTGATATTTTTCTTTTGAAATCCATAAATCAATGGAGAATGAGCTCACCATTCATTTAAGATCAACCCTGGGTCGTTACGATCAATAGAACCAGAGGTATTCTCGAAAAACCTGAAATTTTTCAAAAACCGAAGAGTTTTACCTTCAAATTTTGAGTAAAAAATGAAATTTTTCGAAAATTAAAAAAAAAAAATTCTGATTCATGGGAAATTTCCTCAGCTTTTCAATGAAATCATCAGAAAAAACTCATCTCCAATATTTCCATCGATTTCGACTAATTTTCATAGTATAAAATACCAAAACTAACATGTATCCGTTTTACCCTTTGTCTCCATTTCCCTCCACCTTTCCCTATCCCATAAATTATGAGGTTTCACCTTCATCAAGAGAAATTTTCAAAAAAAACCTCTCTTGTAACGTTACTCCGAAACCCATTCCATCCTTCACTACTGAATTATATTAACTACAATTAATTGACAGGAAATATAATATAAATTCAACATCAAATAAATAATTGAAAATTTTTCCCACAGTGTCTCGTGTGTTGTCACAAAAAGCCTTAGTGTTTTTTTTTCAAACCCAATGCAGAAAAATCATTAGTTCTCAATTCAATAAAATTCAACACATCATGTGATTTACTTGATTCATGTACGTAACTCTATACCTTGGGAAAGTCCTGTCCCTGAGATGGCTAAAATGGCATTAAAGGTACTAGGTGTTAAAGTTATTTCACTCAGTGTTGAAAAGAAAAAAAATTAAAAAAAAGAAGAAGAAGAAAAAAAAAGAATAAAAACGAAATAACATTTGTCTGTTAAAAACAAATAGCAAGAAGTGGAATAATCACGTGTAAAACAGCTCGTCATTTATCTAAAAGTATCCTTAGTCGTTAACCAGCGAGTTTAAAATATTTCACTCTCTCTCTCTCTCTCTGTCTCTCTTTTCTCTCTTTCTCGCACACATTGTGTGTTAAAACACACCAGATGGTAGTTAAAATTCAAGAGAGTGAAATAATGTTAGAGATGTTACTCACCTGATGGAATTACTTCTATTGAGCCTTGGTGGTGCTGGAGAGCCAGTTGAATCTCGTTGGTGTTTTAAGAGCAGAGCGTGGGTCAAACTCGTTCGATGAGATCCTAAAGATTCAACACTGTCCGCCTCGCACAGGCCCATACCTATAAGGATACATTGAATAGAAATTACATTAATCTTAAAATTTTTCCACAAAGTAATAAAGTGAAAATTTCATCTTAATAATTTTTTAAATCATTTCGCATTAATTTTCACTTAATTAGCATGTTAAGTGGGCAATGAGCACTTAATTGACAGTGAATCACGTTTTAATTTACGCTAATGAGCTATTAAATAAATTTTAAATTATATATTAGTTTGATTAATTTAAGGAAATCCAAGTAGCAGGTTCAAATAATCTACTTTTTTTTTAAGTTATCATGAATATTTTAATTATTCTGATTTTTTAACATTTTATCGATATTTAAAAGATGTCTATAATGATGAATTGTTATTAAATAATATTATAATATTGAAAGTGACCAAAATTGAAAAAAGAAAATAGATTATTGCAACTACTTGGATATCCTTATTTAACTCTAAATGATGAACTATAAAATAAATTTTTTAATTCTATCATTCTTTGATTAATTAACTTAAATGAATTAAATAATTAAATACCTTGAGATCTTCCACTCGGTGTATACGTATTACTGTGTCTCATCCATGAATTTGAATAAGGACTGTTTGGTGCATAGTATCCTTGCATATCAGGAGCAGCATAATTGCTGCAGGTGTCACTAAGACTACCGTCTGATGGTTTAAGAACACGTGGCGAAAAACCCGAGGTCGTTGGACCTCCAGTAACGCCAGTACGATCACGATGATGTGCAGCTGCAAAAAGTGCTGTAAATTCTGGACTACCGGCTTTTGGTAAGCTCTGTGAACCAAGCATAAGACGATCCCTAACTGATTGAGACAGTTGGCTAGCACTTGCACCAGTTAAACTGTAGCTCTTATAGTGATGGCCTTGATTTGAGTTAGATGAGTTTGCTTGAAGCTCTGTCGTGCATGTCTGAGTACCTCCAGAAACTTTGACCTGATGAGAATAAAAGAAGAGGCATTCGTTATTTGAGAAGAGGAGGGGGGGCATTTTTTTTTGTAGGTGCTTTGATGATAATATTTATTCGAGATTATCTTGATTACCTTTGTTCGGGGTACTGCACTAACTTGGGCAGTTCTTGTGGGATCTTTGCTTCCGTTTTGTACACCATTTGGACTTGGTGATGTACCAGCACTGTGTCTTTTAACGTAACCAAAACTCTGTGGAACACCTCTGACTTTGCTGCTACTACTTGTAGATGTACCTGATGAAACTTTCTGCGGTTTCTCGCCATTCGCGTATTCCGCCATTGCCTGCTTTCTATGTTTGTCCTGTATTCAATGGAAAAAAAAACGAGAATTTTATACCACTTCATTGACGTTGAACAGAATAACATATTGTTGTATTAGAAATAGGAGTCCGCGAATAGCCTTCGAATCGAATCGAATATTACAATCAGATTTGAATTATTTGAAAATCTTCAAATTATTCAAAGATTTTCGAATTATTCGAAAAGCTCAAGTTATTCGAAAAGTTCAAATTATTCGAAGAGTTCGAATTATTCGAAACATTTGAATTATTCGAAAAATTCGAATTATTCGAAAAATTCAAATTATTCGAAAAATTTGGATTATTAGAAGAATTTGAATTATTCGAAGCATTCAAATTATTCAAAACGTTCAAATTATTCGAAAAATTTGAATTATTCGAAGAATTCGAATTATTCGAAAAGTTTAAGTTATTCGAAAAGCTCAAATTATTTGAAGAATTCGAATTATTCGGAAAATTTGAATTATCCGAAGAATTCGAATTATTTGAAGCATTCGAATTATTCGAGAAGTTTATGTTATTCGAAAAGCTCAAATTATTCAAAAAATTCTAATTATTTGAAAAGTTTGAATTATTCGAAAAGTTCGAATGATTCGAAAAGTTAAAATTATTCGAAGAGTTCGAATTATTCGAAACATTTGAATTATTCGAAAAATTCGAATTATTCGAAAAATTTGAATTATTAGAAGAATTCGAATTATTCGAAGCATTCAAATTATTCGAAACGTTCAAATTATTCGAAAATTTCGAAAAATTTGAATTATTCGAATTATTCGAAAAGTTTAAGTTATTCGAAAAGCTCAAATTATTCGAAAAATTCGAATTATTTGAAGAATTCGAATTATTCGAAAAATTTCGAATTATTCGGAAAATTTGAATTATTCGAAGAATTCGAATTGTTCGAAGCATTCGAATTATTCGAGAAGTTTATGTTATTCGAAAAGCTCAAATTATTCAAAAAATTCTAATTATTTGAAAAATTTGAATTATTCGAAAAGTTCGAATTATTCGAAAAGTTCGAATTATTCAATTCGATTGTGACAATTCGATTAATTACGAACAATTCGTGGATTCAAGAGATTAGCTCACCCCCAATCAGAAACAAAGGGAGATAAGTCCCATGCTTATACACAGCACTTACGACTCTTTGCCTCTAAAATGACAATGAATGCGAATAATGTGCAGAAATATTGATTTACTTGAGATCGACGAGAAGGACTAGGACTGGATGGTGTTGTCTCCTTGTCTCGTTCCCTCGCAGCTCCAGCCTCTATATACTTTTTCCATTGTTGGCTGTTTGAATTGGTATTATTTGACGACGAACAGTTGTTACTCTGTTGCTGCTGCTGTTGCTGCTGCTGCTGTTGTTGCTGTTGTTGTTGTTGTTGTTGCTGCTGTTTGAATGCAGTATTTTCGGTTTGCTGGGAGCTATCGGATTTCTTCACGTGTGAGTGATGTCCAGGATGCCTAGAGCTCACAACACGATAAACGAGATTGTTTGCCTGTGTACCCTGGGGGGTGGCCGATCCACTGCTGACGCCACCCCCCACAACAACACTTCCACCACCAGGCACCCTCTGTAAAAAAATTATCAGTCAATTTTAGAAACTTCCTCCTAAACTTTATCACAAGGAAAAAAAAGGCAGAAAAAAAAGTGGTTCATGCAATTAATGATGTTTGAGGATAATTTATTGGGGTATACTATAAAAAAAAAAGGATCAAGTTTACTCGCCAGTGTTTATGAGAACTTTTTAGAGAGCTAGGTAATAAATATTAAATTGGATTTTTTCCAAATTAAGTAAAATGAGGTTTACGATATCGAGGAAATGAGGAGGTGGAGGGTAGTTTTTCTAGCTAGTCGACCTGGGTCAAGGACTCGGTTTCACAGAGTTCTATATCGATTGTCGAGCACGAGGGCACAACAGATCCCCACGTTGCCCATAATACAGATGGGAAAAGCACGTAAGAGGGTGCGTATACACACAGAATACTAAAAGGACTTTGGTGTGTTGAGGGTAGGGTGTGCCCATTTTTTCTTCTGCGCAGTGACTCACGAGGGTCGAAATCCGAGGCCATTCTTATGTATACATATATATGTGTATATATAACACGCATATAAAAAGTGCGTGTGTTTGTATCTGTATACTTGGCTTTCTTTGGACCAGAAGGAGGAAAAATTGAGAAAACAAAGGCAAATCTTGTATGTTGGTGCACTACTTGGGATAGAAATAAAAATGAATTCTTTGCCTTTTTTCTCGTCTTTTTTGGGACCAAAGAAGGAAGGGAGAATGAAATGAAACAATAAACTTTTTCCCACGTACTAAAACCTTTCAAGTGTGGGCCCAAGCCGCTGTAAAAATAAGCTGATTTCACAGTCTAAACTATTCTTATTTCTCTCCTTCTTAAATTCGCATTTGACTCTTTTTCTTTTTTTTTAACAGTTGACTTTTTTTTTCCTTTTTTTTTGATCTCTAAAACTCACCATTATACTTTTGTGCACTTTGATGTTCTTATTTTCTTGCAAAAGGCTTATTATAAAACACACATTCATCCAATTATGTAAATTGACGATAAATCCTCGTTACATGAAGCATCGAAAATGTCTGTAAATATCTTTGAAACGAGCTGTATACAAAACGGAAATTCACTCGTTTTTCATATACCGGATTGTTATCATTCCTTATTTCCTCTTTTTTTTTTTCCTGCCCCATTCTCTGTTTTGGAGTATCGTTAAAACCGGATTTTTTGCTTTTTTTCTCTCTCATTCTGCATTGGAAAGCACCGTTCCAATTTTATCCATACACGTGCTGTACTAGAGGAGAAGTAGTATATCGATTGCGAGGAGGGCGCGTAATCGGGAAATTGGAGGGAGTATATACCCAGAGTAAAACGGAAGTCGAGGGCAACGACCCCTTTTGCCCTGAGTTTTCCCCAGTGTTAGTTTGGGGAAAATTCGACTATTTTTTTTTCATTTTTTTCTATTTTTTTTTGCTCAAAAAAGAGAAAAATGAGGGGAAAAAATAGCGAAAATAAGAAACTTTTTTTTTTGGTCTATTTTTGTTGTTTCCTGGAGGAGAAAAAACACACACGAGCACTTGAGAATAATTAAGAAAATGAGGCAATGTGAAAAAGGTGAGTTGCGGAAAAAATAGCCCATGGAAAAAATAGATAGGAAAAAATAGACCGGAAAAAATAGCCCATAGAAAAAATAGCCCATGGAAAAAATAGCCGACGGAAAAAATAGTCCATGGAAAAAATAGCCAACGGAAAAAATAGCCCATGGAAAAAATAGCCGCGGAAAAAATAGCCCTCGCAAAAAATTGGGTGAATGAACAGTGGGTGGGTGGTTAATATGGTCGATGTGGGGGTTGGGTGAGGGAAGGGGGGTTGGGTGAATGGACAGTGGGTGAGTGGTTAATATGGTCGGTGTGGGGGAGTTGGGTGAGGGGACAGTGGGTGGGTGGTTAATATGGTTGATGTGGGAGAGTTGGGTGAATGGACAGTGGGTGGGTGGTTAATATGGTCAGTGTGGGGGAGTTGGGTGGGGAGACAGTGGGTGGGTGGTTAATATGGTTGATGTGGGGGAGTTGGGTGAATGGACAGTGGGTGGGGGCCATTTTTTGTGTATTTTATTTTTTCCATAGACCATTTTTAGCGTGGTCTATTTTTTCCGCGGCTATTTTTTCCATGGGCTATTTTTTCCGGTCTATTTTTTCCGTCGGCTATTTTTTCCACGGGCTATTTTTTCCATGGGCTATTTTTTCCGGATCTATTTTTTCCGGTCTATTTTTTCCTGGGCTATTTTTTCCACGGCTATTTTTTCGGATTACCGAAAAAGGTATGGTTGAAGTGAGTTGTTAAATATTTAGGTCGACTTTTCCACGAATTCACCACGAGTGTGTCACGTACTGTCTCTCACGAAATTTCTCCTTTTTTTCTTCATCACCACTGTTTCGTTTTTTTTGCCTCTTTTTTTTTTTCTTTTAACTTCACTTTTGCGACGAAAATTAGAGGGTATTGCAGAGACAACGCGCGCCAGTTCTCCCCTAAAATGAATGCAAAACTTTTAGTACACGCATGATATAGGGGAGGAGAGAGAGAAGGGATTATACTTTACCGCACGAATGTTAACGAACGACTGTTGTGAGCGAGGGTCAATTCATTGCTCACCGGGTCCTACACCCCCCCACTTTCTGTTGAATAGTCATTCAGGTAGTTAAAAACAGAGAGAGAGAGAGAGAAAAAAAAATGGAGTGAAGAATGAAATCATCAAAAATTCGAATGGGATTCCTTTCTTTCCCTTTAAGAGGGTAGACTGGGGCAAAATGGACCTGTGAGTCAAAATGATTCAGGATTTTTCTAAAATTTGATTATTATTATTATTATTATCATTATTATTAATATTATTTCATGGCATCACTTTAACTGCAATTTGCGGTCATAGAAACGTTTCTTCATAATCAATTTTCTTCATTTCTTCATTCGGAATTTTTTTGGAGTGAAGGCGATTCCGAAAAATAAAATTGAAAAAATTCACCAACAATATTCACATATTGGAGCATCTCCTCAATTTTTTGCAGATTTTTTTATTGAGTCTTTCACTCCGAAAAAAAATCTGGAATCATGTTACTACGGAGGTCCATTTTGCCCCACTCTTTTCTATGAGAAAGCAAAGCAAATACTATTGAGTTACCGTAACAGAATTTGGTACTTCCGGGTGGTCCTTTTATTCGTGAAAATATGTGGTAACGGGGAAATCCCAAATATTGAATTCCCCAAGAAAAAAAAAAAAAGAAGAGGAAAGAGTGTTGGGAGTCATGGGAGGATTATCCAGAGTGGATTACCCCATCCCCCGCGTCCGGTTGAATGTAACCCCTCAAGTTTGAGAAAGAGAACGGTATAAAGACCGGAAAGCAAAGATATCCGATGATATAACTGTTCTGAATGATTGCATTAAAAAATGATTGCATTAAAAAATAATTTATTTACACTGAAAAAAGAGAAACTTATCGAAAATAAGGCTTGCTCATAGTTAAAAAATTTTGGTTCCATGTAATTATTTTGTTTAATGAAGAAAATTGATTTGAAGGGATCAACTATGAAGTATGATCTAATGAGCTGAAAATAACTTCAATATCATGCAACGTTTGGGCCACATTATGTCACTGATTTTTTAAAATTCATTTATTGCAAATATATGGTATCGCGAGAAAACGAAGATCTTTAATTACAAAATTTAAGAATTTGTGCACTTTAGTAGAGAAAAAGTGTTTTCTCTATACAATTTTATGATGTACGAATCACAGAGAAGAAACGATAAAATCCGAATTTTCCAATTGTGAAGAGATTTTCTTCTGAGCAATTGCAAAATTTTCTATAGAATGAGAATTTTACTTTATATCAGTAGATCAGTTTTCGTCTGTATGATCGAGTATTGTATTAAATCAATTAATTCTTTAGAAGAAAAAAATTTGATGAATAGAAGAAACATCATGCTAAATTTTTTTTAGCTTTCTCGTCGTTCTTTAGAAATAATTTGGGAAAGTCTAACAGAAATGTAGGTATTTTTTCTGCAAACTAATATTTTATGAAATTGAACGAAAAATTCGACTAAGATTTTTTTGATCCCAAAGAATTTAAAATATTCACTTGCACATAGCGAAATTTATTTGAGAGCCTTATTTCCCCTAATAGATGGATTCGCATCGAACAAAGCGCCTATTTCCTAATTGGAAGTGATAACAATTCCCATTTTTTGTTCCACCCAACCATCCAACAGTCTATATACTCCTCTCTTATGATAATACTTCAGATAGTTATTATTGCCCATGGAAATATTGATTTTATATTGCACGACCTGACGTGACCCGTGTGCATAACTCATTTGTGTTCATTCTAGCCATAACTTTTTTTCTTTATTTTTTTATTTTTTATTATTCCTCTTTGCCTCTAATCTCAACTGTCATTTCTCTTTATACGACATATGAGTAGTTACACTCCTATCGGCATTACGTGTCTCTAGAAGTTTTCTTAATCGTCAGAACATTAGAGAAAACACAAAGCCCCGGAAGACCCTCGAGGCGAACAAGAGCTTTTTTTTATTCGTGCGTGCAGAAAAGGATGAATCGTTTTTTCATACTCGATGGAATTCAAATGATATGATAATGATGATAAAAACATATTGATTTTGCACTTATAAATTAACAGTTTTTTTTATCATTAAAGTGCCTTTGTGAATATGCGAGTGAGTAATATCCGTGCATTACTCGCAGTTAAATAGTACTCGAATGAGAAATTAAGAGAGGGCTGCAAATAAAAAGAAAATAAAAGAAGCAAAATTGATGGTAGACTGGATGAGTGATTCAAGTGAGGAACTCTTGTAAATGAAACCCGCAGGCATCGCAACGAGAGTGTGTGTCTCATTTCTTTCGCATTTTGCTGCGAATAAAAAAAATTCGCCTGCGTATTTCAAATGCACTCTTGATATCAGACATTTTATAATTCTCCCCCCTTTTTTTTTGAATTCACAAGTCCTCTCGACAATTTGATCGTCGATTTATTCGAATTAAATTGATAATTCCGCGGGTTTTTGGAGGGGGGAGGGAGAAGATGAATAAAATCACGCAGAATACATTGAATACCGGCAACACAAAGGGAAATAACGTTTCTACGTTGATGTATTGACTTGGCTGTTGTATTTAATATTACGTCACGCGCGTGCACTTTGACATGGATATTTACATTGTATGTGCAGAGAGAATCTTTTTCTTTTTCTTTTTCTCTCTCTTGATTCTTTTTTTTTCTCAGTAATATCCTGCATCGAAGGCAGCTGCACACGATGCAACAGCTGACACGGGGTTTGTTGCAGCGAGGATTCAAGGAACGATGAGAGAAAAAATCGTTTTTTCTTCTTTTTTATGAGGAAAAAAGTACAAGGGAGGACTGTAGACGGCTTTTCATTGCTTCTATTCCTTTTTTTTTTTTCGTCGGTGTGAGGAGAACCGAGAAATAATCGTTTGCATTATAGTGTCTAGAGTCTCGAGATTATTAAAAAAAAAGGGGGGGGGGGCTATTCGGGGGGAATGGGGGAGTTGATCGGATCGATGAGACAGGATAATATCGGAGCTATTGAATTCCTTTAGGAATTTTTTTTTAATGTCATTAGAAATAGGCGAACATGACAAAACAGTCTTATGACGGAGTAGTAGTGATCGTCACGAAATTTGAGCGAATGATGGTCATAAAAGACAAAAAAATTATGACTGTCAAACGAAATCGATGTAATGACAATCATTTTAGAGATATATAGATGAATTTTACCTTTGAAAAAAAAAAATTAATTTCCTAATTCATAAGTTTAGTTGTGACCGTCACGAAAGAAGGAGATTTAATGATGATCATTTTGCATCTATATATGTGTGTATTTTATCATCACAAAAAAAATTAATTCCCTAATCCTCATAAATTCGGTTATTGCCTTTTTTTTCAATTCAAAGTTTTCTGACGTCATTTGACTGACACAAGACGATCATTTTTTGGTCATATGACGTCAATTGGAAGATAATAAGCAATAACGTCTTGACCAACATTTTTTCCAAATTTTTTAGATGGCATATTTGAGTTCAAAAATGCTTGTTTACTGAAAAATACACTGTCATGAAAATTTTACAAAAAAATGTTGGTCAAGACGTTATTTCTTATTATTACCTGATTGAAGAATGACCTAAGGGTAAAAAAAAATGACTATTTAATCTCAAATTTTGAAATTTTCGAGAAATCTTGATTTTTTCTATGCTATATATATCGTATTATACGCATATATTCTCATATTAATCAAGAAACATCTTTATTCACAATTCATGGGCAATAATTTTCCAATGAATCTAGTGATAATTTCCTCTGGTCTACTGACCTTGTGATGGGAAGGATGACCGGTGTGATGAGAATTTCCGTGATTGCCACTTGGTATTGCTGCCAGGTCCTCGATAGTGAGTTCAGCCAGTGCGTCGTTTCCACCACTGCAACTTCCTAAAAGTCCAGCTGCATGATTTCCATCTCTAGTAACACTGGATGATGGATGTCTATTTTTTTGTACTCTTCTAGTACTAACCAGCTCATTCACCCCTGACAATTCGCGTCTGGAGCTGCTTACGTACCTGTTTAACCCAAAGAAAACAATAAAACAAGAAATTAATATCATTGTACCCTTTGCGAGTCAAATACAACAAAGACCAAAGAGAATTCATTAATTCACAGGCACTTGCCTCGATGAAATCGTAGAAATTAAATTTCGTGCGAATTTTCGGAGAAAAGAGGAAAATCCAATTAACTCTGGCAAATTCACAGGTAACTGCCTTTTTTTTTTTTTTTAATACCCTTGAATAATTGAATGAAGATGAAGAATGAAGGAGAATATAATAGACGTGTTGATTTCAACACTGACAAAGTGTTTTTCTTCACCACCTCGTGTATATACGCAAAGAAAAAAGAGCCAGAGGCGTTTTTCGGTAATTCCAATTTTCGACGCGACAGGCTTTTCTCTCTCTATGTGTCTCTGTGTTATGCTTCGGACCGGCTGGTAGTAATTTCAAAGGAGATAGGGTGACTTGGCCCTGGGGATAGAATACAACCACTAGAAGAGACACACACAATCCCCAAGTAGTATAAATTCCAGAAATTTTGGAAATTGCCGGAATTAGGGAGATTAAACTTCTAACGCTCGATACAGAGACATACAACAACACAGTTATATCGAAACAGCGATTTTCATCCCCCTTTTGTTGGGCGCCCTTTTTATTGTCATTGCTCCTATTCAAATGAGATGATCAGAATGGAATGCAGCTACGCTTTATTGCCATTTCCAGACCCATTTCTATTATAATCAAGAGACACAAAAGCGTAGATTCTTTATTAACTCTTAATTACCTGAGATGCTTCTCTCCGTTTACATCATTGGACCGGTTCCACTGTCTTCAACAATGCAATCTTCATTTGGCCGGCAAAGGAGAAGGAATTTCGCCTCTTCTCATCTCATACTATCACATCCCATAAAGTCATGACCATCTATTCTAGACTATCCTAACTATACTTTGTTCCAAATTCTCCTGTCTCTCCAGTGATCTCTGTTCTCCACACACAGAAGACAGGAGACAGGGGCAAAAGTGTCACCTAAAGTTTAGGTCCTAAACTATCTGTTAACCTCAACGTCTCAGTTCCACCGGAACTTTTTTTATCTCGCCCCTTCCTAAAAGTGGAAAACCACCCTCGTCGTGTCCTGTAAGCCCGGCCTATCACTTACACATATATATAGATATACACACACACATAAACACACACACACTTGGCTCTTTCCTCCTTCTTGTGTGTCCCTTATCTTTGGGCAGCTCTGTTGAGCAGCCAGCTGCCGTAGTCCACCGGTCTATCTGGCATACTCGAATGTACGAGCAACACTGAAACACACACAATCCGCTGTCCTTCCCCCCTCTTACGCCCTTGTGTAGTGAACCCGCAAGATCGCAGCACCGGAAGTAGCTGAAACGACCATCGATCGACCCTTGCACGCAAGCGTACCCCGGCCTTTTACCTAGAGGAATTCTCATACTGAAAATATGGACATTGTGACGCCATCTAACGGAGGTCACATGAGGTACTTATGAAATTTTCGTTTCGTATATGAGACATTTCATGCTATTTTGCTTATTTTTTAAGCTTTTTTTTCGATTTTGTTCATTTTTGGATATGCTGTTGGAATGGCTTAAGAAATTTTTAATTACATGTGCTTCGAGACATTTCTTACTTTACTGGCATAGGTATGTAATATACCATTCCTATACGAACTAAAAAAATTTTTTTCTTCAAAAATTATGACCATTTAAAATTTCGAAAAAACGCTGAAGATGCCCATTTCACTCCAGCTTTGAGTGCTCCTATCTCGTTAAATATCACACTAAGTGATTTCTGATGTTAATAAATAATTCTTATAATGTACTATGTTACTAAATTGCCAATACATGATCAATGAATTGAGAACATTTTATTTAATGGAATTATTTCCTGAGTAATTTTTGTAGAGGGGATTTTTGTCGGGAAATTTTTTCCGAAGCGATTCTGTCCAGGAAATTTATTCCTAGAACCGTGAAATAGCGTCTAATGCCTCATATATGAAAATAAGGGGGAATGAGAATTGAAGGATAACACAATTCATTACTTCATTGTTTTCAGTGGATTTTTTTCTTTTGGAGTCGATACATCTTTCAGGGGTTTTTTTTTTTTTGATAAATGTTAGGAGAGACTGTCAATACATTTTTCAGACAGTCATGACGCTAATGCCAAGCAGAAGCGAGAGAATTTCTGGCTCCATAGAGACTTCACGGTCAATAGATTCTTGTTTTTTTTTTTCTTCTTTGGTGGATTCTCAGTATATGTAAGCGAAAAGTCGGGAGAACCTTCGGAGGATCATGGAGAAGCTTGAATAACAAACATTTTCGGGGGCATTATTCATGGGCAAACTTTATCGATACATAAATATTCGATTTTTTTGTTTTTTTGGGGATAATTCAAGGGTACACTGAGAAAAACAGAATCTTTTCGGGGATAAGACTTGCTCGTATTTGATCAAATTTGGTTTCATGCAGTTATTTTCTTCAATTAAGAAAATTTATTTGGAGAGATCAACTTTGAAGTATATCTAACAAGCTGAAGATAATTGCAATATCATGCAAAGTTCGGGACATGTTATGAGATTGATTACTTCTGAGTTACTCATTGGAAACATATGATAGTTTGGGAAACTGGAGATTCTTAGGTAAAAGATTTATGAATTTGTTCCAATATGGATTATCCTTGCTGAAATTCTGAAGATATTTCAGAATAATATGATAGTATCAGAACCGACCCGAAAACATCTACATTTGGTAGAGATAGAGTGTTTTCTTTACATAATGTTATAATGTATTGGTCATAGAAAAGAGACGATTAAATCAGAAGTTTTTAATAGTAAAGAGATTTTCTCCTGAGCAATTAAAAATTTTTCTATAGTAGAAAGATTTCGCTTTATATCAGTCGATAATTTTTGTACCGAATCAATTAATTCCTAAAGAAAAGAATATTTAATGGATGGAAAGAACACCATGCTGATTTTTTTAGGAATATTTGGAAAGAGTCTAACAGAAATGTAGGTATCCTTCCAAAAAATCTGCATTTTATAGATTTGAATGAAAAATTAGTTAATAGGAGGATTTGTTTTTTTTTTTTTTTAAATGAAATATTTATTTGCCGATAAATTTATTTGAAAGCAATATTTTTTTACTGAGTATATGTAAAAGCACAGCTATAGTCATCCCTTATTTGCATGTTAGTTGATTTTTCAATGATTCTACACTTTCCGAGAAGAATTGAAGAGGATTTGTTTCAGTCGGATAAATCAAAGTGAGGAACAGGAACAAATGAAAGCCGCTTACTCTTTCCTTATCGTAAACAAGGTGAATCAGTTAGTCTCACTGATAATGTTATTCTGAAGAAAAGCGTTTCGGTAACTTCAAAGTCTCGAGAAATTTTTTATTTGAACAAGCGATGAGAGACACTATCACGAGACATTTCAAGCATCACTCTCCCTGATTTCCTCCAATTGTTCAAAAAAAGGAAGAAAAAAAAATGGAAAAGTAGCAATTCAAGGGATAAATTCTCTGCACAATATTCAGAATATATAGACACTTTATAGGGAATCCCTACTAGCCCGCAGAATTTGGACTGGCATATAGCCATCGAGGGAGTATATTGAATTTCCCAAGAAAATAGGGAATCAGGTTTCAGAGCAAATGATATGCGCCCATAGGGTCGATTGAATTTTTTTTGAGGGTATGAATTTGACAGTGGTTTCAAGCGCTTGTGAAAACAACGCCCCAAGGGCTTTTGTAAAGCAGAATGATGTGCAACATTCTGTTATAAAGGAAGAAAAATTTTTCAAGAAAATATGGAAAGAAAGGAGTGAATGTCAATACTGAAATATCACGATTAGGGGAATGGTTTTGTGTTTGTGTATGTGTGGATATTCGAATCCTGTGAGGTTTCTCGAGCGTAGAAACGAGGAGAATTCAAACTCACTGGTCTGTAACTAATCGAGATTATCCTATTTTAAAGGGTAGTATCTGGAAATTTCAGGTGCACGTTGATAGTGACAATAATAGAATGAAAAAAACTGGTGAAAATTGAATTAATTTGAATTATTGAACGATTCCAAGTAAATGTGAGCATCGAGAGACAATAAAAACTTTCAAAGAAAGAAAAGAGAATTAAAAGGTAACTGTTTTTTCTCTTTATTTGAAAGCACGAAACGAATTTACGAGATAAACTTATCTTCCCTTTCGTAAAAGTAAAACAAAGTATGTAAATTATTCCAATTAACTTGCAAATTTTTTAGAAATTATCCGTTTACTTCATTTGAAAGAGTAGTGTATAATTCCAAGGTAAACAGAGCGATAAAGTTTTTTTCAACAAAAAAAAGAGGACAAATTTAATGTCCCAAACACACACAAAGGGACAATTTCTGATGGAATGGGATATGGAGAGACAAATATAATTTCTCCTAAAGTGAATTGAAACTCATGAATTTCATTTGAATTTTTCCCCGCGGGATTATCAAATTTATCGTCTTCTGCCTATTATCATCTGACTAGAAACTACCCTAACGAAACAATTAGCACGAGCTCTCTGTAGAATCGAGATTTTCACTTGAAGTGGCTGTGAGCTAATGAGTGCGCCTTCATACCGAAACCGCTGGTGATAGTTGATGTATATATATAGTTACATATATAACATATATATATATACTAGAAGAAGAGCGGGTGGTTTACGTTGATTTAATCGAATTAATCCAAGAGATGCCAGAAACGTTGGCCGACAAGTCCTCTGAGTAATTGCTCGCGGTCGTGCGAGTATCAAGTTTGCCAGAGAGAGAGAGAGAGAGAAGAGAGTGAGACTAGTGCAACGGGTGAAATTAGCCTCGCAAATTTTGTCTAATTAAAGTCTCTTAGAGTTTGAGAGTCATGAATACATATTTATATATACACGAAAATTCAAACACTTACACATTAATATTGAGGTGTTTGTATGTGTTTGTGTGTGACAAATGCGTGAACGCGATGTTGGCATTCGCCTAGACGAAATTCTTAGCTACCACGGAACGATGAGAAATAAGACGGTAAATTTGCACCAGAGTAAACCATTCATCATTGCCAAGAGTTTTGTGTGTCTCTCGTATATTCGGAGGAATGTCTCTTGGACATTATAATGGATACAGTTACATATTCTGTGTGTATCAATGTGTTGAGAAGTGAAATTGTTGAGTCAATCAGTGTGTTGCATTATACCTTTGAGTGAATGAATAATGGAGAAGACACACGCTGATTATTTAATCAATAACAGCTTCTTCTACATTGAGGATTCTCGAAGAATTTGCTGTTTAAAGCGCGAGGGATTTGGAGATAATGTCTCAGAATATTATGTAATTATAATATTACAGTGAATAATATGAAACAAAATATCGTCGACTTGGAGTCAAAGGGGCGTAAGTGTTATGCTGATATATATAGCACTTACGCCACTTTATTTCTAAGGCGATATTATACATCCAAATTTTACAGTATTATAATATCACATTTTTAAATATTAGACAATTGGAATATCATAAATTTGAGAATTGATTGGGTATTGAATGATTGGTCAATTGAAATTGTACATGATAAAACGAATCAAATGAATAATAGGGTAGAAGAACCAGTCTTTGGTCACTTCAAACTCAAGTTAATAAAAAAATTCTTATATCAGGATACTATGTTTATAGAATTTTGAAACCTTCATAATTATACGAATTTAACGCATAGTGCTATTATATTTATGAAATGATTCATATTTGAATTTCGATAGAGAATCGTTAAGAAAGGTGCCATAAACGGTACTTCTATCCTATTGAATAAATATTTGTAATAACTGAATATGGAAAGATTATAAAGTGTGATATTCGAATATCATGATATTTTTTCTTCGTAATATTCCAAAGTATGATATTCTGATGTGATATGATAGATAACCAACTTGGATAATCGTTAAATCTCTTTACTGGCCATTAATTCACCCCAAAATTTAACTTCTGAAGAATTCTCATTAACTTCACGAAAATCATATCTACTCACTTGTCATGATCGTGGCCATAAGACGGATTGATTCGTCTCGCATAGAGTGATGCACCGCCCTCAGACATGTAACCATCGCACAAATCCGATAATGCACGGCTTCCAACATTAATACCACCACTTCTTAGTATTTCACCATCGCTTAAATAACCCGATGCAATGTCAATGTCCGAGTAATCTTGTGCAACATGATGATGTGAAGACGAGTGTAATATCGTGTACTGTCTACCATTTGTACGTGATGGTAATGTTTGTAGGCATCTAGCACTTGGTGTGTAACCACGTAAAAGTGGTTGCATTGGTTTTACGTTCATTTCAGCTTCCTCCTCGGCAACGGTAACACCACCACAACTGTCAGCCAAAACCTATTGCAGTAAATGGATAAGAAATTGAGTTGCTTCACCTCTTTTTAATTTTTTTTTTTAAATTTTAATGAGAAAAATTAAATGAGACTTGAAAGATAGGATCTGGGGAAATTGCAATGGATTTATTTTTAATTGCACAACATTTTATGATCAGAAGATTGAAGTTTTGATGTGATTTAAACGATCGTAATAAATTAATTTTGTATTACGATGAGGAAATAAGAAGAAAATCGATTTACGGAGAAATTTAGTCTCCATCAAGTTTTCTTACATAAATTAATTTTATGAATAGACTTGAGTGCAAATAACTCCCGTTCCCATGGGATCAAAATTATTCAATCATCTCTCTCGATACTGAGCAGAATAAGACTATCAATCATGATGCTATATGAGCCACTTTTTTTTCTTCCCTCCTTCCCCTCTTAATTAAAAAGAAAACATTACCTTATCCATCTGTTCGAAGGTGGTATCGATTTTCCTATTGGGAATGGTTTTTATCTCACTTCCGCTCTCACTACTTGGTCTATATATAACACTGCTGTCACTCGAATTACTTTGTCCCGTGCTGTTTGAGTTGCTATGTGAACTCTCAGACATGAGATCTGATATGCTTGGCATTGGTGACACCATTGCAACTGTATTTGGATCAAGTTTTCGATGTATACCATCGGCCTTTAATTTAGTAGCTGTTGGTATATTTGGTGGATTTATTTCTTTTGGTGGCTTTGTGGTGCCTTTAACAAGTGCTGTTGGCTTTGGAATGCTAGAGCCTGGACTAATACCAGGTGGTGTTTGACCATGTCCATTTGGTCCTGGTAATGGACAAGAGGTATTATTAATTGGTGACTGATGTTTCTGTGAATTTGACAAATTATCATGATTTTGTGATAAATTATCATTGTCATTGATATGGCTGTTTTCAGTGGAAGACTCGTGATTGCATGAACTTTGTGGATTATCTTGTGAATTCTTGCTATCACTTCTGATATGATTATCACGGGATTTAATATCCCCATTAACTTCCTCAAATGGACTATCTAAGTTACTAAGATCAGTCTCAAAATCCTTAACCCTCTGAACTTCATTATTACACTTTGCCTCATTGTGAATTGTATTAGCTTGATTCATACTCATAGTTTTATCCAAGTTTGGTGGAATTTCTTGAGTTGGACTAAGACTTGGTGGTTTTATTAATCCATTAACACATGGAAGACCTTTGGAACTTATCACATCTTTATTAATACCATTTGGTGGTACTTTTGTATTTTGTTGATTAATCTTTGGATCAATAACTTTTCCTGGCAATTCCATTTTTGGCCTTTGAATGAATTTTTGTTCATTACTTTTTATACCAGATGTTACAATCTTTTGATCCTGTATAAGTGGCTTTTGATGTCCTGGGAGAAGTAGTGACGGTGAATTTTGAAGCTTCTGAGGATTTGGGGATTGCTTCAGAACTTCGAGATTGCTTGGCTTCTTGTCGGATATTTTTGCACCAATACTGGCAATCTTAGTTGTCGATTTGGCATCTTCTAAGGGCGGTGTATAAGTTACTTTCTCAGTTGGTCCTTTAGTCCTTGCAATTTTACTCTGTCCCTTTGTCTGCTCTTTCCTACCCGACTTTGGACTGGATTGTTTAGTTGGCTTTGTTTGAAGTTTTGACTTTAATGCTCTTGTTTTTGGTGATTCCACTGGGGCTTTGCCCTGATCACAAAGAGACGTTGAACTGTCAGAGTGCTCGGAACGAGCAGATGAAAAACCTGATGAACTTGATGTACGTTTAGATACACCGGATGATGCTTTACCACGATCTTGATTCTTATCTTTATTGTTGAACAGTTTGAACTTGTCTAACACTGAATTTTTGTTTTGTTGTTGAACTGGTGCCGATGGGGCAGAGTAGGGAGACGGCTGCGGCGCACGAAGACCACCAGCTGGACGACCAACTGTCGATGCTCTTGGGCTATTTTCGAAACACACAAAGATTCGGTATAATTAAAGTCTGTCATTACTTTTTATTTCATGTGAAGTATATTATTATGTGTATTATAATATTTACCTCGGTGTAGTTGCTGAGGGCTGACGGTTTGTATTACTCTGGGTTCTTGGCTGAGGTATGAAGGAGAGAACCTGCGGTGGCTGTTGTTGACTCGGGCTCGTGCTCCTTGAACTACTCGCACTTGGAATACCACCATTACCGTGTTTCAAGCCTCCTGTAATTAATTGAAAATTTATTAGTGACAGATATTATTGAATTATTATTTTATTTCATTACTAAGAATTATTTATTTGAATTAGGATTATAAGTTCAAAAACGAATGGACGTGGCGACAGCTGGGGAGGCCAACATAAACATAAACAAAGATTTCATAGAGAAAAAGAACTGAGGGTTCTTTGTCTTTAGGTAAAGATCCTTTTGGGTTTATGTGACGAGTCGTCAGTCTCCCATGGAGAGTTCGTTAGTGCACTGACTCTCGTAGGTTTTTTTGCTGTTAATAATTTTTCCTATCCCCAATATTCTGATTAATTCTCCTCTACCCTCACTGGCTTCACAAAATCCCACGCAGCTAATTGCATATATGTAAAAGCCTAAGGGCAGACGCTATGTAGTTTATATTTAGTCTTAAAACTTGTAAATATTGTAGAATTATTTGTATTGATGTTAATAAAAGTCTTTCGCATCACCGTGCAATGAAATAAAGTCTGGAGTCCCACAAAAGCTAGACTATGTGTTCAAAAACTCATTCATCTCACCCATTCCCAAAAGATATCCTACCATTGGACTATATCGGATTATTAATTAATGAATTTTATTCATTGTCATTATATGAAAATTGGTGAAAATGAGGGGATTTAAAAGAAAAAACCCCATAAAATCCCTAAATTTCATTGACATTTCCAAAACAAACTCTCTTCCCCCGTTCCACTACCCTCATAAAACCCCCCAAAAAATATTCCATCCACATCAAATCACCAGTGCTCCACATTACCCACAGAAAGAGCCTTTTTCACCCGATAACAAAGGTCACAGAAAGAATCTCTGACATTTACTTTCGTTAAAACCCCATAATTCACGATGACACGTGCAAGAAAACTTCCTTCTGTTAACTCACGAAGTGGTCTAATGGGAAAAGAACTTAAAGATCAAGAAGTAAAGAATAAAAAATTCCACGTAAAAATGTTTATCAGGATCAGGATTTAGATGAAGTGGTGTTAGTAACATCGCTCGTTTCAGTTGTCTGCAGTTCTCTGAGTTGAAACTGGTTACTTCTCGCGTAGGTGCTCAGTCACATACCTATACCGCATAGATATGGCAGTGGCAAAGGTCAAAACAAGACAAAGTTTATACGAATCTCAATTGGCAATCTAAACATTTCAAATGTAAAACCCTTTGCTTTTTTTTTTTTTTTGAAAAATTCAATTCTCATGTCAATGTTTTTTCTCACTGTACTCATTTATTTTACCTTTAAATCTTTCTACTGCATTTAACATATTTAATTTGTGGTAGGTGTTTAAATTAATTGCAAACTGTCTTCATTCATTCACCGCGTAATTATCGTACATTCAAAACGTACAAACCACAAGTTTAAACGCTTCTCAAACTAAAACCCAGAGGCAGAAAGAGAGGGAGAGGGAGAGAGAGAGAGAGAAAAGAGGGGTCACGTCATTGGTCGCAACTCGATAAAACGACGATTGACTGCCTCATTAAGCAAATACAGTCGCACGACTGTAGCCACCAGAGGATAGTAGTACTCTCAACATTCGACCGAGTGTAACGGCTCATACTCTAAATAAACCACTTTGATTATTTCCTTTTCTCTTTTTTTTAAACTAAACATTTGTGAGCATATATTAGAACACTGTATTTATCGTCAGTTTTATTGTACGGATATGTTCATTTAATTTGATACTTGTACTTTCCACGAAGGAGATTAATTTTGTTTTTTTTTCTAAATCATTTATGCAATAATCTTGTTCTTGGTCATTATTTATTTTTATTCGCACGTTAATCATAGTTAACATTGTGTTATTATGGAAATTCTTTGGGATCAGATAAATACTTGGAAAATGACAAGTAATTCATTGACATTGAGAATTTTAATTTTTTCTTTTTTTTTATGATAATTAAATTAGCACCCTTATGATAATCTTTTCGATTTTTTTAAACAAATAGATTATTATTTAAAAAATGTACTATTATAGTTTTTTGAATTTTCTTCATAGGCATATTTTTCATTTTTATAAAATAATTCATTTGCTGGAGAAAAAAGAATTGTTAGACATCTTATATCTTCAGTGTCTTTTTCTTTCGAATTGAATGTTAAGGTAGTACCCCAGCGTAGGGTCGATAAAACAGAAAAAAATGAAGATTTGTAGGATAGTTTCCAATTAATTGCTGATAATTCGGGAAAATGTGCTTTAATTTACCCGAAAAAGTGATTAAACTATTCGAAAGTCATATCTTCAGCTTGTGAATATGATTTTTTTCTTCTCGATTTTTTTTTACATTAATCTCCTATCACATGCATGAGACAGAGAGAGAGAGGCAAATAGTTACGATTACCTTCTAATTAAAATTTCTCAATAACTATACGGTGAATTGAATATTTTTTTCTTCTATTATTTGGTTAAAATGCTGTTCTCTTTGCCAATAGTTTTTAAATAATGGGTCAACCCTGTGGTTTTTTAGTAATTTGATTATTTCTGTCCGATTTAGGGCGTTTCATCTCCACCACCGCTATTTTCAATAACTTTGATAATTCATATCTCATTAACTGCACGGACAAAAATTATGAAAAAATTCAGAAAACTGTAAAAAAATATCATCTTCGATGTGGCATCAAAAAAATAAGGAGTTAACTGTACTCGAGCTCGCTGGAATATTACTTTAATGCGTGAACAAGGCTCAAATCACTGGAAAATTGTTAACAAATTGTTTCTGCATAATAATTGTCTCCACTTAATACCGTCACCTCGGCTGATATTAACGAGTGGAAAATTGTAGGTCATCAATGATTACGACCTACAGCGTAACGCAGCGATATTGTAAAACACACGAGGTAAAATTTATAAACACAAGCATAAAATTTCCCCCTTACTCGACTGTATTTAAACTCTTATTTCACGTTGAATCGGCAATAAATTTGAAATTCGGTTGTCGTCTGTCCTCGAATCGTCTAGATTCACTTAGAGTTTAACAAATTTATTCTGCCCATTCCTCCCTATATAACTCCTCCTTCTGCCTCCTTTGGCTTCTCTCTTCTTCTATTCCGCTTGATTTCTCACTAGTGACACGATCTCAAACACACTTGGATTTGCTCTCCCGTGTTTCTACAAAATTTATTCAAACGATTCCGATATAACATCGTTGTATGCCTCAACTCACGTTTTACGAGTGCACTCTTCATAAATTTTTCAATAATAAAATCCAGAAAATTCAGTTGCGAAACAATTCTTGCAGAAAAAATATTCCTCAGAATTCCAAAAAAAAAATCGGTAATTGAAGAAATAAATAAAGCAAAAATTCAGTAATTGAAAAAATAAATAAACCAAAAAATCGGTAATGAAAGGAAAAAAAAATCGAAATTGAGACACTTTGAACGTGACTAGCTACTAAAATTGAAGTGAAAAAAAATTCCTGTCACGAGAATGATTCATTGACAATTCTTAGCACGACAGGATCGATCTCAACTCGCGTGTGAAATTAATGATACCTTCGCATCTAGAATATATCTCTCTGAGAAAAAGACAAAAAGCATCTCTTCCTCACTGTGTGTGAAACCACCTGCTGGACGAAACCACCTATTCTATGGCATTTTATCCCTCCGAATCCATTCCTCATATTTTCCATTTTATTTCCTCCCTCAGACGCGGGGGATGTGCCCCCCCCCCCTTCAAAATTCATCTCCCATGAATAGAGAAGAAATAAATTGTTAAAAAAGTATGAAATCATACCTGATTTTCAATTTTAAAATTTCACGATCGACAAATTGAGACTAAATGAAATCACATAAATTGTACTTGTGTTCGTGTAATTTGGAGTATGCAGTTTTCAATTGCAATTGCATGTGACCAGAAGGCATTGACATGCCTTAACAGACTGGCGTGTAGAGTGATTCGTTGGTAGTCAACGCTCTCCGAATCCTTTCCCACTCTTTTACCCTGTATGCCCTCACTCTCTACCTTTTTGCCCCTCTATTTCCCCCTCGTCCTCTCGTTGAATTGAGAATAAAGCAAAAAAAAAAAAAAAGGAAGGGAATATGTATGTAGATACGTAGGACATTAGTCAGGCATTTACGAGACTGTTGAGGCTTATCACGCGCCACTGTGTTGCATTTAACTGGAGTGAGTTCCTCATATATGTGTATAAATGTATAAATGTGTTTGTATGTATTTGTGGTAGTTACTTTAAAGAGTTTTAAAAAAAAAAGGCGGAGGGATTGACAGGCCAAGGCGATTAACTTCAGTGGCTGTCAAGTGACGTATTCAATTGAATGAATTTTGTGGTGATAAAATGTGGAAAATGCCAGGAGCACGTTTGAGAAACACTGAAAGAGGCACACAAATTCACTATATGAAGAGAGTATTACGGTAAATTTAAAATCAGAATGAAGAGAGAGAATCATCCGGAATATTGCTGAACACAAGCACTTCAGTTTTATTTTTTCTCATTTCAATGTTCTTTTTTTTTTTAAATTGAATCTCTTTTCATTTTCTGTGCAGGTTTTCATAACGGATCACTGGGTAACTCGGTTATTCTTGGATAGTCTCCATGATGATCACGCGATTGTTCTCAATTTCTTTGGTAAGAGATGCTGATTGGACACAATTGGGTACAGCCAATTGATTTCATTGAGCTATGGAGTGCATGGAAATGATCATTTGAGCTATGAAAATCGCGTGCATTAGAGAATTTTGTCAAAGTGATCATTAGAAATAGTGGATGAAGAAAGTTTTTTGATTTGCAGTTTATTATTATGGATATTTATAAATTCGTGAGATATTTATGGGTTCTTTTTGATTATTTCCATTGCAAAGGTGAGGCAATTTCGTCGGAAAACTTGTTTTTGAGAGTTTTTTTGGGAATTGCACTTTTTTAGAGGCGAATAGGAAACTTATTTGCCTCTAAAAAAGTACAATTCTCAAAAAAGTCTCAAAAATGAGTTTTCCAACTAAAATTTCCTCGGCTTCACAATGAAATAATCAAGAAAAAACTCATTTCACACTTTGCTAATTTGGAAAATTTCACTTTTTACTTCACTTTCTGCCAAATAAAAAGCGTTACTATTGTCAAAATGTTCAATTTTTCTGATGGGAAGTATCTAAAATGATCCAAAAATATAGAAAATCATATTTATAAAGAGTGTCTGTTTACGTGTTTACTCATAATATAGAAAACTTTCACTTTATGACACTTTTTGAAGAAAATGAATTCCGAAAAATGTGATATATCATCTCCTTAGAAATAAAGGGGCGTAAGTGCCCTAATAATGTATAGATATAGCACTTACGCCCCTTTGTTTCGAAGGCAACAATATATTCAAATTAAATGTTTCATTCATTTATTCGATCTTCTTTTGAGTTTTGACTGAAAGCTTCATCAAATTTCGAATGATCCATTCGATTTTTTTTGCTCACAAATCAAATTGAATGTTTATTATTTTTGATTGCTTTTTCTATTCGATTTAATGAAATAACATTTCAATGAATTGCCAAAAAAATTGACAAACTGAACTGATAAATTCAAAACTGGAGAAACTAGACCAAAAAGATTGATCTGAAAACCTATTTTACATCTAAAATTTCTTCAGCTAATCATCCGAATGATGAAAATTTCATGAATTAACAGAATTTCGTCAAAGTAATCATTGAAAATAACGAATGAAGAAAGTTCTTTGACTTGCACTTTATTATCATGAAATTATTTATGTAATTGAGACAATAACAGGCTTTAGTCCAAGATCAGTAATTTACTTCCCAGGAGTCGAGCTATCATATTACAGAAGATGACAGTTTGAGATATAGGAGATTGTGTGTTGGGTCTAGACTCAAAGGAGTTCATTCAAGAATCGTGACGGAACTGAAGCGCGTCTTGTAGAGTAGAGAGGCTGATTCTCGGATTACATTATAATATGAATTCCTGGATAAATTACATGAAAATAAAAAAAGGGTTATCATTGGGTAGAGAAGTGAGTGGATGATCTATCACTATCAGACAAAAAAAGGTTTATCCCTCTGATTCCCTTTTCTTTTTGGGATTAAGTTGATTAATTACAGGTAAGTTCCTTCAATCATATCAAGTGTCTAGGAAGCCCTTTCGTGTTTTTCTTTTCTTTTTCTCGGAGTTTTAGGGGGAAAAAGAAAAGGAGATCGTGTGTTGGTTGTTGTTGGGTGATAGGAGAGAGAGTTTGGATGACTAACCACTTATTTCTCCTTTTTTTTCAAAGAAAAGCTTATTATCGGCTAACTGTCAGGATTGAGAGGAGCTGAGAGGGGGAAAGTGACGTGTTTTCTCATACGTCAAAGACCAGTAGTTACGGTATTTGACATTTTTGCTGGCAACGATTGTCGTAGATTGGGAGTATTTGATTTGATTGAATGTATTGAATTGGCATTCCTTTATAAACGAAGCTGTCGTGTTGCTATGGTGGGGGTTATGAGAATTTGCTGATTGATTGCTTTGATTATTCAATTGATGATGGAAATTTTGGTTGTAATAAATATTCATTGATGAATTATGGGGTCTTGAAGATATTCGTTTGGGTTAAGGTGGTATGGTAGAGTTTAGATTTGTAGATTTGTTCTCAATTCAGTAGCGAAGTGGTAAAAGGAGTTAAGTCATATAGGATAACCACATATACTTAACTCACTTTACCACTTTGCTACTGAATTAATTGCTGATGATTCGGGAAATTGTGCGTTAATTTACCCGAAAAAGGAATTAAACTATTTGATAGTCATATCTTCAGCTTGTGAATATTATTTTTTTTCTTCTCGAATTTTTTTTACATCAATCTTCTATCATATGCATGAGATAGAGACAGAGGCAAATAGTTACGACTACCTTCTAATTAAAATCTCTCAATGATTATACGGTGAATCGAATATTTTTTTCTTCTATTATTTAGTTAAAATGCTGTTCTTTTCGGGAATTGTTTTTAAATAATGGGTCAACCCTGTGGTTTTTTTAGGAATTTCGTTATTTCTGTCTGATTTAGAAATTATGAAAAAATTGAGAAAAATGTAAAAAAACAACTTTTTTGATATGGCATCAAAAAAATAAGGGGTTAATTGCACTCAAATCCTTTTTTTTTAACTCAGAAATTCTTTCAAAAAAAAGGATTGAGGCAAAACCTCCATATTCTCAAATAATGATATTCCGAAAACATCATTAGCACAAAAAAATCAATTATGAGAATGTGATTGATGGCTTTGATCATTGAATTGATGTGAAATTTCCTTTATTAATTCCAAATGCCTCTGATGAATATTCATCGATGAGTAATGGTAGCTGCCTGTTGATTTTTTTTTCCTTCTTACATTCACTTTTATATTTTATTGATGGATAATGGAGTGCATAGAAGCGTACTTCAATTTTTCTGAGAGTCTGCAATTCCCAGGGCGAGTCAAATTGAAACTAACGAGACCCAGCGTATCGGTTAGGACATCATTAGGCATAAATATTCTAGTTGTATGACCATAAACTGAATATCGAGTGTCTTCCTCCCTGAGGCATATATTCAATCTCTGGTATCTCGAGTCTAGTATCATACTCATGAATAATCTCAGAGCTATAAAATAAAGGGAAAAAAAGGAGAAATCCCAAAATTACCCTCCTTCCATCAACTCCAATTTCTCATCCCCTCTTGTGTGTATGGGTCTTGGTACACGTGCAACATGTCGATTCGAATTAGCGGCTCGTAAAGGATCATCGAGAAATAAAGAGGGCGACTGGACACAAAAACTCTAACCCTCAGAAAGTATTTTTACTATTTTTTTTTCTTTTTTTTTTCTTTTCATTCAACCTGCACCCCTTGTGGAGAATGAGAGGGGATGGAGAAAGTGCCCTGGAGCATTTATATCGAGGTTTGCAGTGACTGAGACTGGAGACTGAGTCATATTGATGGCTTGGACCCTTCTCTGTTATTATTATTTTCTTCTTTTTTAATTCTGTGGAAGAAAATGGATTATCTATTGAATATTCTTGGGATTTTTAGGGAGAAGTGGGGAAAAAGGAGATGAGGGGTGAAAATATTTGAGATGGGATTTTTCTGATGATTTTATTGTGAAGCTGACAAAATTTACGTTGGAAATGATGTATGAAAATTTTTTTTTTATATATTTTTTGGAAATCCTACTTTTTTTAGGAAAAAAATTGAGCTTTTTTTGTTCATTTGAGAAATTTTACTTTTTTGGTGATATCTCCGATTCTATTGGTCATAGCGACTTGGGATTGATTTCAAATGAAAGAAGAGATAATTTCCCATCGATTTAGGTGATCTCGAAAAGAAAATCATCGATTTTTAAGGCACTTACTGACTAAAATATTGATTTTCATATAAAAACCTAAAAATACGTCAAAAATCGGTCATTTTAGTTTAAAAATTACTTAAATCAATGGCAAATGTTCTCACCTTTCATTCAAATAGAATCGCATATCACTCCGACCAATAAAACTGGAGAAATTTCCAAAAAATGAATTTTCCCAAAATTTTAAAGGGGAACTACTCAAAATCTTTCCCAAAAAAAGACGAATTTTCAAAAAATTGAAAAAAACTCATCTTGATACGTGTTTTTCGTCTACAATTTCCTCAGCTTTCCAATGAAATCATCAGAAAAATTCTATCTCCACCCATTTCGTTAGAATATCAAATTTACCCCACTTTCCTCTAGATGACACGAAACGATAAAAGTGTCTATGATTTAACGAGATCAGTTTCCCCTATTTCATTCTTCTGATCCCATAAATAAAGAGCAAAGTCTTAATTTTTAATACGAATAACAAATAGATTTATTCATACTGAAGACGAAGAAAAATAGAGAAACATGTTGCATCACTTGAAATTGAACGAACATAGTCCTTTCCAGTGATAAACTTTAACGAGGTATCAGGTGCAAGTTGCTGAATTCAGTGTACTTAGTCCAACCCAATCCTACCAGCTTTTTTTCTTTTATCCCGGGTAACCTGGGATTTATTGGAATTAAATAGGGAGGCCCAGGATAACCAGGCAAATGTTTGCCAATTGTGTTCCCCTCTTTTCAAATCCCGCGGACACACAATGGGCTCTTCAAAACTAGTGCAGAGTTTGTCTATTTGATCGAAAATAAATACAGATTTTTCTTTTCAAAGGCGAATAGAAAAGAAATCAATTTGTTTTCAAGCCTCTCTTGTATGTGTGGATCAGTGGGATTTTTTCTCTCTCTCTCTCTCTCTCTCTCTTTTTTCTTTTTACATTAAAATAATTATTTTTCATTGAATTTTTTATTGATGCATGAAAATTGAAATTAAAAAATTTTCAAATTTAATTTTAAAATTCAATTTTTATCATAATTCAAATAATATCATTTTTTTCTTATTTACCAATCTTTAACTTCAATTTCATCATCAATTTTTTTTACTTAATGTATAAAAATTTTCTTTTTGCTTTCGAATGGAAGCTATGTAATCATCAGAATTTTCGATTGTAATTTTTTTAATGGAAGATACTTGAAATGATCTAAATAGAGAGAAAATGATATTTTTAGCACATGTCTGCGTGTGTGTGTATGTCTGTATGTGCATAAAATTGTCAATCACAGTAAAACGGTTTTATAGAAAAATTTCAAATTTTGTGGAAAACTTCCTCTCGACGAACTCTATTTTTTAAGCTTTATTTGAAGAGAATTCGATCTGTATTTTTTGAGATATGTCCATTTTTCGAAAATCAGTTTTTAATGGAATTTCTGGAAACTATTCAACTGATGTTATTTATACTCATATATTATCTCGAGAGTTGTCTCAGTTAGATGCCTGTGAATTGCGAGCTTATTTCCATGATTAGTTCTCGAGCTATTGGCGTTTTAATGAATTTCTTCAAAATTTGATATTTTAATGATGGTTTGAAAAAAGTTGTATCACTTCCATTCGGAAGCATATTGCTAAAGTATCAGCAGAAAAAGCTATATCAGTTATGAAAGCAATACTGTTACACAGAGAAAAATGTTTTCTCAATTTAAGAATGTGCAGTCACTTAATTTAAGAATGTGCAGGTCACTTAAATTAAGTGACTCTTCTCACTTAAATCAAGTGACTTTTTCTTTCATAATTTGAGAAAGTAAAACTCACTTAAATCAAGTGTGTTTTCTCACTTAAATCAAGTGACTTTTCTCACTTAAATCAAGTGACTTTTCTCATTTAAATCAAGTAACTTTTTCTTTCTTAATTTAAGAAAGTAAAAGTCACTTAATTTAAGAATGTGCAGGTCACTTAAATTAAGTGACTCTTCTCACTTAAATCAAGTGACTTTTTCTTTCATAATTTAAGAAAGTAAAACTCACTTAAATCAAGTGCGTTTTCTCACTTAAATCAAGTGACTTTTCTCACTTAAATCAAGTAACTTTTTCTTTCTTAATTTAAGGAAGTAAAAATCACTTAAATTAAGCGACTTTTCTCACTTAAATCAAGTAACTTTTCCTTTCTTAATTTAAGAAAGTAAAACTCACTTAAATCAAGTGACTTTTTCTTTCTTAATTTAAGTGGCCTGCACATTCTTAAATTAAGTGACTGCACATTCTTAAATTGAGAAAACATTTTTCTCTGTGTATCCACTTGTTTCATAATTATTATTTTTTATACATCAAAAACGTACAGAGGCTATCATGCCACCAAATTTTGTATTCTGTGGTCTGATGGACTCTTTAGTTCAAGACTTAATAAATCTCATTTATCTATCTATATATCTATCCTTCTCTCTCGACTGATGTGGGAAAATCGAGAGAATATGTGTGTGTGTATGTGTGTGCGGGGGCGAATCGAGACTGGGAAAAAGTGCGACGTTGCGAGTTAACGTCGAGAACAGCTGTCGTTTTCTTCTTATATACGTCTGAAATGAATTGGAGCACTTTTGCAGAACGAAAATTTCTCTCCAAAACTACCAACAGTTTATTTGGATGTTCGAAGAAGGGGGGGGGGGGATTGGAGAAAGGGGGGAAAAAACGTGAGTCTCGAGGATTTCGACAAGTGAAATTTCTTTTCTGCCGATTTTTCAGAGGATATATTTCATTTATGTGCGGGATTGAGACAAGTCCACTGTTTGAAGAATCGTTTCGATAAAAAATTGCGAATCCTCCATTATTTTTGCGCGTCTTTCGATAAATATAAAAAGAAAAGGGCTTTTTTTTTTTATCGGGAATGACGGAAGTAGCGGAGACTTTTGGCGGAGGAAATGGAAGGAAAAACTTTGATCAGAATGGAGAAATGGAGAGAATAAAGTTGGAGAATTTCTTCTCTTTCTTCTTCTTTTTTTTGATCGAAACAACTATTTGCACGGAGAATTTATTTCTGTCAACGAAATTTTTCGCTCTTCCTGGCATTTTCTATTACACAATGAATCAACATCGCGTATCAAAGGGGTTTTGCGAAGAGTCTCGATACTCTGCCGGAGGAAGTCTGGGAAAGTCTGAGGACAAAAGAGGCGGAGAACGAGCGAGAAACTTCTTCCTCGAGTCTATCGGATAATAATAATAAAAAAAAAAAAATAAAGTACGGAAAATTAAATTAGTAGCTCGATAACTAAATTCTCATTTATCCAAAGTTTGCTGGCAGTAAATTGAGTTTTATGAAGTTTCATGTATAGTCTCTGTGTGTTTATTTCCAAGAAAATAATTTAACAAAATATGCAAAAAGTTAATATGCAATCCCCGAGAGCACTGTGTTTCAGTTTAAAATATACACTCAAAAGTAAACTCTGGGGCTCTAAAGTTTCACGAATTTTTCACTCTCATCTTCGTCGTAAAGTATCACGTGGAGGAGAAAATTCCAGGCTTTGTGAGAATGTTTTTTTATTGTATTTCATAATATGCGAGAGGAAAAGAGGGAAAATAAGGGAAATATTGGGTTCGATTGTTGTTTAAAAATATTCTCTCGGATTAAATCATTTTTTTCGAGTTGCTCATTATTTTGATAACAAATCCACAAAACAACATAAATCAAGTGTTAAATTCCCAGAAGAATCTCTAAATTCTTTACAAAAATCTTAAAATTCTTTTAAAAAAATTTAGAATTCTTTAAAAAAATCTTTGAAGTCTTTGGAAAAATCTTTAAATTCTTTTAAAAATCTTTAAGTTCTTTTAAAAAATCTTTTAATTCTTGAAAAAAATCTTTTAATTCTTGAAAAAAATCTTCAAATTTTTCTAAAAAAATCTTTAAATTCTTTTAAAAAATCTTCAAATTCTTTTAAAAAAATTTCCAATACTTTGAAAAAATTCAAAATTCTTTTAAAAAATCTTTGAAGTCTTTGGAAAAATCTTTAAATTCTTCTAAAAATCTTTAAATTCTTTCAAAAAATCTCTAAATTCTTTTAAAGAATCTTTAAAGTCTTTGGAAAAATCTTAAAACTCTTCTAAAAATCTTCAAATTCTTTTAAAAATCTTTAAATTCTTCCAAAAAATCTCTAAATTCTTTTGAAAAATCTCTAAATTCTCTTAAAAAATCTTTAAATTCTCTAAAAAAAATCTTCAAATTCTTCGAAAAATTCTTTAAAATCGATTCTTGAAGAAAAAATATGCTTTTCCTTGCGATATTATCAAAAATCGATGGAAATATCTTGGAAACTAAGCGAGATAGAGCGATTTTGTACAAAAAAAAGGGTTAAGGCATAATGGCATCATCTCTAATCTTCTAAATATTCTCAAAAAATCATCAAAAAAAATTTCAATTACAAACAGGAAAAAGGCACGTTTTCTCAACTCTTCAACCAATTCCCACCGCAAAAAATGCCCAACGTCCACTCCACCCCACTTCCATATCAACCACAATTAAAAATAAAGATTCCATTCACACCCTCACCTTCCTCAATTCTCGAGCCAAATCTGACGCAAAACATTTTATCCCAACCAGGTGAAACTTCATGTTACGGGTGCGCGCAAAAGACTGGATATACTAACGCTTAGCAAAAATGTTGGAAAAAAAGCGCCCATGCTCTCGCGACCGCAAAAACTCGCGTAGCAACGACTCGAGTACTAGAGTGTATAAGAGTAAAAGAAAAAAGAAAAAAAAAAGGAGAATGGGAAAAACCTGGAAAATGAAGAAGAGGGTGAGTTCAAAGAGTGAGCTCACTCTCTTTTCCACCTTGCATCAGCCCATATTTTCTTTTAAATAAAAGAAAAATGCGAAAAAAAGAGGAAAATGCGAAAAGAGTGTTAGTGGAAACGACAAAAATCTCGGGCACATCGGAGGGCTTTCTCTCTCCTCTGGGAAAGTGCTCTCAGAATATGTACCTTCGTAAAAATGCATGTACCCTAAGTTTCTTCTTCTTTTTTTGCACATTCAGTCCAATGTTTATATTTGCACTACGATGCTCGAGCACCAAGGGACATAAAGGGATGCTTGGCCCTTTTTTTTTATTCACCAGTCCACTACATCTCAAGAACTCTTTCATAACTCCTCTTCTTTTTTTTTGTTAAATTCCTGTTTTACATGGTAAATATTCTATGATGAGAACCTGTCAAGATTTGAGGCACTTCAAAAGTCCCTGAGGGACTATTCGTAAAGGAGCAACGGATATTATTAAATTTGTTTTATGCACTTTCTCAGTGAGATAATGGACAACATCACAAAATTTAAATTAAAGTACTTCTATCGGTAAAAAAACAAAAAGTTAAATTTTTCGTATAAAATCGTTAATAACAATTTATACGAAATAAAATTCTTAAATTTGATGAAGTGAATCTGTGAAGAATGCAATGAGAAATAAAATAAGTCGGAGAAACAAAAAAATTGGTTGAAAACTGTAAAATTTTCTGTGGTTTTCGAAAATTTCTTCAAAGTTCGAAAAAATGGAGAAATGTAAAAAGCATAGAAAATTTTTCTATTTTCAATTGATTTTTTCGTTTTCAAGACTTATTTTTATTCATTGAGAATTTTGAGGATTTTGTCTCGTATAAATTTTTATTAACGATTTTATACAAGAAAATTTTTTTTTTTTTGACTGTAGTGATAAAAACACGTTAAATTCATGCATTTTTGGAGTCTCAGTTGAATTATAAAGAGCGTATGTCTTTGAGTTTACGGAAAATTGCTGTTTTATTGGCGACAGAATAGAGGCGCCTGTGTGTTCGTGTGGTTGAAGAAGGTACAGACAAATTGTGCATAATAAATGTTTAAGATATGGCTATTTCTCTACGCCACTTAAACACCCAATATAGCACCAACACACAGACACACAGTCACACCAGGCAGCTGAGAAGATTGAGATAATACTGAGAGTTGAAATTAAACTTTCGTGGACATGAGAGAGAGATGTGAATTTAAATATAAATTTGAAAATTTTCAATTTTCGTAGGAGAATAAAATAATATTGTATTTTGTGGAAGAATAGAATTCACAAAACTTTCTCTGACATTTTGTGAAGAGAAATGGGGTTTATTAAGAAATTTCATTATCTTCAATTTACACTGCAAGAATGAATATTTTAAATTAAGACACTTTCAAAATACTTTGGAGAAGTGAATTTCAGTTTTAAGATATTTTTAATTAGAAGACATTTCTTCTCTAATTGATATCTCAAGTTGAGATAATTTGTCATCTTAGAAACAAAGGGGCGTAAGTGCTATGGATAAACATAGCACTTACGCCATTTTGCTTCTGAGGCAATGATATATATAACATGAAAAATATTAATATTTCTGAAAAATTCGGAAAATTGCGATTAAATTGCAATTTTTTTTTAAACAAATTTCGTATTTTTAGAAAAAAAAAGGAACAAAATCTTTTAAAATCTAAAAAAATTCAATATTTGCTCGCGACCTTTTTCTACACGTATAATTATCAAAATTTTCAATTTTATTAACAAACTGCTGCCAATTAAAATTTAAATATAAGTTTGAAAATTAGAAAATTTTCTTGGAAATAAAATAGTATTGTATTCACGAAGTATATAAATACAACTTTCCCTGACATTTTGTGAAGGGAAATGGAGTTTTATTAAGAATTTCATTATCTTCAATTTACTCTTCCTGTACAAATAGATTTGTCAGTTTGTGTAACGAGAAGTCTGATTAAACTACAAAATTGAATCTGAATTTTATATAAAACTTAGGGACAAAGGACTTCAAGTACTGCAGTACAAGAAATCCAATATATATATAACTAGAAATATTTGTGGCTAATTATACTGTGAAGAAGTTGAAGAGAAATGAGCTTGCGGGTGTTATTTATAATCACCATTTGAATTACTAACGACGTTGGTGATGCATGTTCCAAGTAACGTAAAAGTATTTTATTCTACACTGAGAGAAAAAAAAATCTCTCAAATAAATTTACTATCGGCGAATAAATATTTCAATTTTTTCTAAAAAAAACAAAATCCTTCCATCAACTAATTTCTCATTTAAATCTATAAAATACAGATTTTTAGGGAGGATACCTACATTTCTGTTAGACTTTTCCTGAACATTCCTAAAAAAATCAGCACGGTTTTCTTTCCATCCATTAAATCTTCTTTTTTTAAGGAATTAATTGATTCGGTACAAAAATTATCCACTGATATAAAGAGAAATCTTTCTACTATAGAAAAATTTTCAATTGCTCAGGAGAAAATGTCTTCACTATCAAAAACTTCTGATTTAATCGTCTCTTTTCTATGACCAATACATTATAACATTATGTAAAGAAAACACTCTATCTCTACCAAATGTAGATGTTTTCGGGTCGGTTCTGATACTATCATATTATTCTGAAATATCTTCAGAATTTCAGCAAGGATAATCCATATTGGAACAAATTCATAAATCTTTTACCTAAGAATCTCCAGTTTCCCAAATTATCATATGTTTCCAATGAGTAACTCAGAAGAAATCAATCTCATAACATGTCCCGAACTTTGCATGATATTGCAATTATCTTCAGCTTGTTAGATATACTTCAAAGTTGATCTCTCCAAATGAATTTTCTTAATTGAAGAAAATAAGTGCATGAAACCAGATTTGATCGAATATGAGCAAGTCTTATTTCCCAAGCACATTTCCCTTTTTCTAATTGTTTTTTCCCGGTAAATTCACCTTTTTCTCTTCTTCCTTCACCTTTACGAGTAAAAAGAGGTACTCTACCCCCTGAGGACGATTTTTTATCAATTTTTTTGCAAAGGGTTAAAGACCAAAGGCTAATATCTCACGTGCCCTTTTGCCCCAAGCTTCTCATTTCTCTCTTTCACCCCCTTTTTCCCTTTTTCTTTCTCTTTCTCCTCAACCAAGAAAAGGGGCCAAAAACTCTGGTTGGCGTGAAGCGAAATATATTGTGAATGCGATGACGAACGTGCCTAACTTGCCTCCGGGCAAATTCGAACCCTCGTTTAGTTTACGAAAACGGGATAACGTTTCCCGAATTACTGGTTGAAAGATTCCAGGCCGATTGCTCCTAACCCGAGGACATAAAGACTCATCGTTTGAGAATGTTTTGTCGGATTTTTTCACTGTTTGAAATTACGACGAATTTTATCGGGTCTCAAAAATTCCATTTTATTCTCATACGTTTTCTCTTTCAAGTGGCAATGACACATCGCAAATTACTTCAACATGAGACGTGTTTATAATTTTGAAAAGCAAAGCAAGTAGTTGAATTTCTTTCTTTTTTTTTGCTTTTTTATTCTATTTGATAAATATGGACGGGTTTAGGATAATGAGGTATTGGATTTGTTGGAACACCTGGAGTTAACTCAGTATTTCCTCGCGATAATCATTATTATTCTGGATGAAACCGGAGCCACCCTTCAGCAAGTCTTGAAATGTATTTTTTTTTATGCATCTTCGACTTTGTCACCTTAAAGATTTTTGCATGAAGGGGAAAAGCCAGCTGGCTCCACTATTTTCCTCGTCTTTTTCCCTATCTTTTCCTCTCTTTTGCTCCTCTCTGTGCTTTGGGGAAAATCGTTTCATCTTATGCCCTCAGTTTGGTAGTTTAAGGGAAAAGGGGGAGAGAGAGAGCCAAGTGGTAGGCAACTTCCGGAGAGATACGAGAGGGCCCATGAGAATTATAAAGTTTATGGGGTGGTAAGGAAAGATGGGGAAAGCGTGAAGCTTGCATGAAAATTGTGATTAAAGAATTTTTGTATTTTTTGGAGGAAGAGAAAGAAAAGCTTTCAAGATAGTATTCCAGTGGATTTGAGTACAGTTAATCCCTTATTTTTTTGATGGCTTATCGAAGATTATATTTTTTTTACGTTTTTCTGAGTTTTTTCATGATTTTTGATCAAAGTTACTGAAAATAACGGTGGTGGGATTAGTTTAATCACTTTTTCGGGTAAATTAAAACACTTTTTCCCCGAATTAACAGCAATTAATTAGAAAATAACCTAAAAAATCATCATTTTTTTCTGTTTTAATACCTTAAAATCTATGGAACATCGATATTTGCACGTGAACATTTTGCGCATTTACAACTAGTGAAACTGTGAATTTTATACACCAAATGCCAATTAAACGTCCACCCATTTAGAATCTATTCACCATTTCGCTCCACCGAATCCTTTGATCCTGACCGTTCGCATGCTTTTGTGCCTCTAAATTGAATCAGTCAACTACTGAGCATTGATTGAAGCTCTCTCTGTCCCCATCATCTCCATTTGATCAGAATCCAGAATCATCAGAGAATAAAAGAGGAAAAAAAAAGGAGAAATCGTTTCCCCGCGAATTTCGGTGGATTAATTTTTCTAAATAAAAAAGAGAAAAATTGAGGATGAAAGAGGATATGATAGAGACGAAGAGAGAGTTTGGTAGAATAGAGTAAACCCAGGGGAATTGGCGCGTGCACATCTGGGCGCCCCTAAAATATATATCCAGTAGTTGGTCATGAGTGAGTGAGATACTGGGAAAGTATAAAACACAACTGAGGGGTGTCCCCAAGCCCTCTCCAACTCTCTCCCTATCCTCAAGCTTAGGTACACGGAAACCCGTAATATTACTAACATGGTCTCGTGGTCTCAATGGACACAATGTATCACACCAACACGTTGAAATAAAAAAAAATCCGAGTGTGCTACTGACAAGTGCCGGGAAAGGTTTTCCTGGGTTGTGTTAAGGGATGAGAAAGGGCTGGGTCCATTTAAATTGGCATAGGTACATCGAGTTTGGGATGGCTGTGGATAGAGCGAAAATTTAATGTAGGAGGGTTGTTAAAAGCCGACCGTCGACTAATGGTCGTACTTTGGGAGTGGAAAAAATTTAATAGACGAAGAAAGCACCTCAGACGTCTTTCCGTATCAAAGATAATATTTTTTTATATTTTTCTGAATTTTTTCATAATTTTTGTCCGTGCAGTTTATGAAATATGAATTATCAAAGTTACTGAAAATAACGGTGGTGGGGATGAAACGCCCTAAATCGGACAGAAATAACGAAATTACTAAAAACCCACAGGGTTGACCCATTATTTAAAAACAATTGGCGAAGAGAACAGCATTTTAAATAAATAATAGAAGAAAAAAATATTCAATTCACTGTATAGTTATTGAGAAATTTTAATTAGAAGGTAGTCGTAACTATTTGCCTCTCTCTCTATCTCATGTATGTGATAGGAGATTCATGTAAAAAAAATTCGAGAAGAAAAAAATTATATTCACAAGCTGAAGATATGACTTACGAATAGTTTAATCACTTTTTTGGGTAAATTGAGGCACTTTTTCCTGAATTATCAGCAATTAATTGGAAATTAACCTACAAATCCTCATTTTTTTCTGTTTTATCGACCGTACAGGGACACTACCTTAAGGCTTAACAGAAGGCCTTGTATTTATTACATTCTTCAACCAATTGTTCGACAATATTTTTCAATCATATTTACTGTTTTCGAATAATTGTGCAATGTCATGGGTACTCATCAGTAATTTATTTAGGATTAATATGACTGAATACTTAAAAATGTCAAGGTAATTTGATGCTGTTGCTAATTCTCCTTTTGAAAAGATTAATAATGCATTAAAAAAAAATGTAATGCTGATATAATTCACTAAAAATTGCAAAGAAATTCGAGAATAATTGTTGTAATGGTTGCAAAAGTGAGGATAAACGTACGAGATTGTTAAATTCAAAAGATTGTGTTCAATTATCTTATTTATTTCATTTGTATGTATATGAATAATTCGTAATTTCGTCTTCCAGAGCCCAAGGAAGCTTAAATATTAAGCGAAATTGTGAAATGTCGCAAATTGGCAATCATTTAGTATTGTTATTTACAACCTTCCAATTTCCCATGAAACTGAGAAATATTTCTCAATATTTTCGTCATAAAAGTGGACAACGACTGATGAAGCAAATTAGAAAGTCGCTGTTTCTCTTATTTAATCCAAAAAAATCATAATTATTCCTAAACAATGAATTTAAAAATTTGAAAATTACTCAGTCTTCCATTACCCCTCAATGCCTTTCCCCCATTCATCAAAAACTTCATGACTCCAGATGATTCCAGGAGTATGAGATCGAGTGTGAGAGCAAATGAGAAACTAATCTGACATTTTTCCTTCCCCCCAAACGATTTCTCATCGTTCTATCAAGATGAGGCATCGACTAATAGCCGCTAATGGAGGGGTTTTCGACGTCAACGTCTCTCGTAATTACTCTTCTCTTTTTCCAAGTATAAAGAACACGAACGAGAGGAGTCACATCTAACCGATGGATCAGTGTGGCAAGGACCCTTCTTCTTCACCCAAAAAGATTGTCAAGGGATGATATGCCGAGGTCGTGATGTGGCATTCGCAGATGAGAAAAAAAAAAAGATCAGAAAGAGCAAAGCTTCTTACGGATTAAAATTTCCTTCAATAACGCTGCTCTCCATGGGCCTCCTAGAGTGAGTTGTAGGCCATTAAATCTTTCTCAACTCTTCGTTCGGCGAAGAAAGAAAGAAAGAAATCAAAGGAAAAAAAGAAGCAAAAAAAACCCAAGAAAATGCGGCAAAAATTGAAAAGAAAGTGAAGTTGAGAGGAAAAAAAGAGGATGAAAAGAACTTCTGTGATTGCTTGAAACTGCCTGAATCACAGATTCTTTGACTGCTCGAGGGCAAAAGAAAAGCGTCTCTCTCACGGCTGCTTTTTCCCTTTAACTTCATCAAATTATTGGAATACAAACCAGGAAAATCTGGTCTTGGAAGGTGGGAATTTATTTAACATTGATATCGAATGATGTTTTTAGGGGGAAAATATAAGAAAATTAAATGAGGTACTTTACCAAGCTGCGTTTGATGTTGCGGTGCTGGGGCTGGCCTGACCTTGTCCGGGGGGCATCGCCTCGTGGCAGCTACAGTGGCTGGCAAGGGAATACTCGTGCCAACTCCAACAACTCCAGCCTGCTTGTTGTAGGGAGACGGTAGTCTGTAAAAAAAAAGCGAAGATAAACAATGAATTTTTGCGAGTAAACAGTGATGACTAGTCGCAATGATAAAAAACACAGCAAAGGTTGTGAATCATAAAAGAGTTCATTTCAATGACTCATCATCACATCATCCCCTCATCTCATATCCAAATCTCACGGATTCTCACGTTCTTGGAGAGCTTATCCCCTACGTTCTTTTGTATTCTACCTTCCTATTTAATATTCCGTTCCACGCCTCCTCCAAAACACATTCCAATTGCTGACACCACTGAGGCAGAACACCCATCAGTCCAGAAACCAATGCCCGTAAAACCGTATTAACTGTACGATTGTATTGGTAAACATGAATGGCATTGTCATTAAAACACAGATCTAAACATACAGATTCAACTTTTTCTGGGGAAAATTTGTTGGGTAAATATTTTACTGCAGTTGTGTATATGTGTGTGTGGATTTGTAATTAAGACCCTTTCATTTGGAAATGAACAAATATGGGAAGGTTCGAGAGCAGCGGTTCTTCATTGTGTGTCGAATAAAAGTTTAGGCTCATGAATATTTCATAATTCATCTCGGAGAATTCGTTGAACTCGAGGAAAAAGAAATCATCTTCCACAAAATACTTGTATCGAAAAATTTCATTGATGTCGATTTGAATATCTTATTATGTTATATGTTGGTAGATTTTCGTTTTCATTTGTTCAACAGGTTAAAAAACTTTTTAGAAATAAGTTTTTGTATTTCCAAAAATAGATTCAATTAGGATTTTTTCTTTTGCCTTGAAATCGTTTGATCGATACTTGAACAGTCAAAACACATTAGAATCTATTAGGTATCAATCCGATCAAAAAAATCAGTTTAATCTCAAATAATTTGAGACTTTACCAGAAATCTCGAAATGAGGAGATAAATTGATACTCTAATGACGCTTTGCAAAAATTGACATAATTCTGTTGAAAATTTGCTGTTTTTATGAAGGAAATGTTCATAATGGAGCATTTACTGAACTTGAGAAGAAAGGAATGATTATCTTCCACAAAACACAGTTGTATCGAAAAATTTAATTGATGTCGATTTGAATATCTTATTATGATATATGTTGATATATATTCATTTTCTTGTATCCAACAGATTAAAAAAACTTCCTAGGAAAAAGTTGTTGTATTTCCAAAAATAGATTCAATTAGGATTTTTCCATTTGCCTTGAAACTGTTTGATCGACACTTGAACAGTCAAAACACATTAAAATGCATCTATTGGGCATCAATTCAATCAAAAAAATCCACTAAATCTCAAATAATTTGAGAATTCACCAGAAATCTCGAAATGGAGAGATAAATTGATACTCTAATGATATTTTGCAAAAATTGGTATAATTCTGATGAAAATTTGTTGTTTTTATGAAGGAAATGTTCATAATGGAGCATTTACTGAACTTGAAAAGAAAAGAATGATTATCTTCCACAAAACACAGTCATATCGAAAAATTTCTTTGATGTCGATTTGAATATCTTATTATGCTTACTGTTCCTTCTTCTTCTTTTTCTTCTGACACGTGAGGAATTGAAGTCCCAGGATACAGAATGTTTTTTCAAGTGTTTAGACTCTTTTTTTTTAGGAATACACACACACAAGATACAATGGAGAAGAAGGGGTGCACCAAAAGAAACATCAACAAACCAGACATCCATTGTCAAAAGGTAGAATGAACATGATGTTAGAGAAGCGATATGGGGGCAATGTAACCTGGCATGTATATATGCACGTGCGGGCAGATGGGCACACCCTGAGAAATGTAAATATAAATGGCTCTCCATAATAACAGAGGTCCAACACCAACAAACACACACACAAGATGCATTCAAAATTTCTTCATTTTTTAATCCATTCCACCTCTTTTTTTTTCTCTTTCCTGAGGTTTCGACAGGAAAGAAGAAAAAGGGACAGATTTTGTTCGTTTATTTCTTCGAGTGGGTGTCAGTGTGGGATGCTGCTGATGAATACAAGAGAGACTTTAATATTGTTTTAGTCTCAGTGAGTGAATCGAGTGAATTGTGGTTGGTGGACCAAGCATGTATTTTACCTGAAGTGCATCAGCACTCGTTTACATGGAGCACACATAGAGCCCCTATCTGCATGTCACCAAAGCCCTTCAGGTTCACTTGCGTTTGTTTAAATGACGGCATGAGAATTGAGATAGGGGAGAGATATCGGCGTGCCAGGAATTTCCCTGTTGTATTGATCCCAAAACACACGGTCTAACACACAAGATGATACCTATTCAACAATTCACTCGTGCATATCCACTGAGCTCCAAAATTGGGAATATCTTCTAGTGATTTGATATGGAATTTCTCCATTGTGTTTTTGGATTTGTTCAATGAATTTACAGGTTTTTCGGTGGGAATAATCGTGGGTAGATGAAGAGTTTGGAGGAAAAATTGGATGAGAATGTGTCTTGAGTGAACGAGACTGCTAATTCATTCGTGCAATTAGGGATAATTGCTGGACGCGACAGCATTCTCATGACGTTAACGCTTTTTCCTTGAAGAACCATCGTCTACATGTGTACATTACTCGAGTCTTGGGTTAATTTTAGATGGAAACATACAAAAGACGAAATATACATTGAGATTTTTTTTGGGAGGGTTGATAAAACAGGGAAAAATGAGGATTTTTAGGTTATTTTCTAATTAATTGATGATAATTCGGAAAAATAGGCTTTAATTTGCACGAAAAAGTGATTAAACTATTCGAAAGTCATATCTTCAGCTTGTGAATATAATTTTTTTCTTCTCGAATTTTTTTTACATCAATCTCCTATCACATGCATGAGATACACAGAGAAAAATGTTTTCTTAATTTAAGAATGTCCAGGTCACTTAAATTAAGTGACTTTTTTCACTTAAATCAAGTGACTTTTTCTTTCTTAATTTAAGAAAGTAAAACTCACTTAAATCAAGTGACTTTTCTCACTTAAATCAAGTAACTTTTTTTCTCTTAATTTAAGAAATTAAAAGTCACTTAAATTAAGTGATTTTTCTCACTTAAATCAAGTGACTTTTTCTTTCTTAATTTAAGAAAGTAAAACTCACTTAAATCAAGTGAATTTTTCAGTATTAATTTAAGTGACCTGCACATTCTTAAATTAAGTGACTGCACATTCTTAAATTAAGAAAACATTTTTCTCTGTGTAAAGAGAAAAGCAAATAGTTATGACTACCTTCTAATTAAAATTTCTCAATAACTATACGGTGAATTGAATATTTTTTTCTTCTATTATTTAGTTAAAATGCTGTTCTCTTCGCCAATAGTTTTTAAATAATGGGTCAACCCTGTGGTTTTTTAGTAATTTCGTTATTTCTGTCCGATTTAGAGCGTTTCATCCCCACCACCGCTATTTTCAGTAACTTTGATAATTCATATCTCATAAACTGCACGGACAAAAATTATGAAGAAATTCAGAAAAATGTAAAAAAGTATCATCTTTGATATGGCATCAAAAAAATAAGGATTTTACTGTACATACTAATATTATTATCATAGAAAAATGTCAACAACTGGAAAAAAAATTTAAAAATCAAGTCTTCTGTTATTCCATTAAAAAAAATCATAATTATAGCGAAACAATGGCTTTGAAAATTTGAGATTTATGGGATCCTCCGTTACCCTTTAAGAAGGCTTAAACAAATTTGCACGAATACCAAAAGATAAATGAGCTCGAGTTTGTTTCACGTGAACCTAAACTGACAACAAGTACGAATGTATAATGTGTTAGAAGGCAAGTACAGTAAAATCTATTTTCTCCTAACCCATTCAACATTGAAAACATTGACTCACTCTCTCGGGTTGACCCGCAGGGTGTCTTTGAACTCGCTATGCTAAATAAAGAGGTTCGTTTCATATGAAAGTTGGATAGAGATGGAGCGAGTCAAAATGAAGTAATAAAAGCAAGGGAGCAGTTGGATGCAAGGATGCAATAATAAATCAGAAAAAAAAAAAGAAAAGGAATGAAGGAGCGAAGGAGAAAATTGCAAATACTCTATGGCTCATTGCTGTGGAGTAGCTCGAATAACATTTTAACGAAATCATACAGCTGCGGAAATAGAGGCGAATAAAGAAATAAAATAATTTTTTTTTGGTAAAAATGGAAAAGTGTGTATGTGTATGTGTGTATGTGGAATAAAATCGTTGACGTTTATTTCTCTCCACGTGCTCTCGTGAATCGACCGTGAAACTCTTTTGAGTTTTCTCTCTCTTCTCATTTTGTTTTTACGTGGAAGTGTCTCATTTCCTTTTTTTTTCATTCATTTTTATCCTTTTTAGAGGCACCTTTACTTTCAAACAAAGAAAAAGATGGGAAATTCTTTGTGTGCCTCAATTCGGCTCTTTTTTCTCTGAACACCAGAAGTGCCTGGGAGAATCGAACCGTGAATGGCTCTTTTGAATTCACACTTTTATGACAATTCCCCTTTTTTTCATTAAAATTGAAATTAAAATTATTAAAAAAATGAATTGAACCATAAATCATTAATATTTTATCATCCATTAATTACGGATTTTTCTACCCCTCTTTTTTTCGGTGCTATTTTCAGTCACATTTGAGTGATTATCTGGACAAAGAAACAATTTACACATCCGACAATACTACTCACTGGTTCACATTAAATGTAAACGTTCATCGAACCGTGTGGACTTCTCTTGCTGTGTAGCCAATGTGAATTTTATTGGAAAAACCCGGTTGTCCATGGGAAGTTTCACCGACCGGTCCTCCCACTTGTGTGTGTCCTAGGGTCCACATCCCCACATCACTTCTGCGTATAACCACTTCGTTTCCATCAGGATATATTCATGGCAATGAAATTAACAGGAATTTAACAATTTCTTGCCCCTTTTTTCGAGCAAAAAATTCTTTAAAAAAAAAAAAAAAATTTAAAATTGGATTTGTGTTTTTTTTTTTAATTTTCTGCAGATGCCAATTTTTTTAAAAATAATTTATTTGTTAAAGAAGATCGGTAAAAATTGTCAGATGTCTGCTCTTTTTCAGTGTCATGTATATTTCCCATAATCATCAATTTTAAATTTTTCCTTCAATTTAATTTTAAAATCAAATGAATAAAATCCCAAGAACATGAAGATCGTGATTTTTTTTCCCAGTAAGGATAAATTTTCGTATGAATAAGGCAAAAGATGTTGGACTTGCAAAATGTTGGAGAAAATACCGGGTTATTGGTGCGAAAAAGGTGTTGAACGTGTGGTATCCAACAACCGGTCTTCACACTAAAATACCTCTGGGGGCAATATATTCATATACGCGCAAGGGCTGCTGGCATCTGGTTTTTCCCATTTTTTTAATCCTTTTTTTTATCCACTTACTCTACCCATTTAGATTACCCCCACCACGTCTTTTTCCACCTTTTATCTCCGAGACAGCATCCTCCTCAGTCATTTCATGTAATTATGAGTATATTTAGCGTTTGGCAGCTCTCAAAGAGTCTCTAATAACTGCGGAAGTGCTTCTCATCGATTTATCGTTTCGTTCGAAAAAAAAATTTACCTTTTAGCTTTTAAATACCTGTGAGCTTCCGGTGAATTTGGTAAGCTTCGAGCTTTTCGGCTTCCACTAGTACTTCCGCTATTTCCCATTTTGTATTAAAAAAAAATCTTTTCGAATTCAAATTCACTCAAAAAAAAACGTCAAATCCTCAATAATCCCTTCTCATCAGAAATTCATTAAAAAAAAAAAAAAAATCATTTCCAAAAAAAAGGGAATATTCTCAAATCGCGACATTTCAAATTCGCAGCACAGTTCCATTACATTTCACGGTCATGTTTTGTCTTCTTCTTGCCATTGACCCACGCGCACACGTTTCCTCTCTCTGTAACACCGGTCACCGATAAATATCCAGTGATTTTTCAAAGCTCCAAGCCCTGAATTTAGCCCACATAATTCATCAAAAACACACAAACACTCAAATCCAAAGAAAATTATTCGCTCCAATTTTTTTTCTTCTATTTTTATAACAATTTATTACAAAAAAAATAGTGTATTTATTTGACGCGCGAGTCCATGGCATTGACAATGGGGCTTTTTAGGCATGTGTGTTGCTCCAAACTGAGGCCCGCTCGAAACTGAGGCCTTGCTTTCAGTATAGCCAAGTCTCACAGCATATTCCCCATTACTGTTTCCCCATAGCACGTGGCTTTCTCTCTGTTTCCCCCCTCCGTATTCAGCTCACTACATCTCGCTCTAGTAAACCTTGTCTATCTCCATCTTTGTTTGATCCAGTTGGAGCATTGGAGGATTTTGTCTCTTGTCTCTCTTCAACAACTGCCTCGAAGCACACATTTTGTCTCTTTTTCTCTCTTTTTCTCTCTCGTTTTCCAGCCTCCCTAGTGTGTTTCGTATTTCTCGTCTCTCTCTCATTCTGCCCCTCTTTCTTTCCCCATTTCCCCTATTCCCCGCCAATGGCCTGCCTGGACTTTCCAGTGAAACCGACCAATCCGGTGACAGTTGTGCAGAGACCACAGGATTCGTTTCCTCTTCTTCTTTCACGTTTATTCACTTTTTTTAACTCGATGCTGTGTGTATTCTCATGCTAATGCGAGGAACCCAGGGATATAGACCCCTTTCTGGTATTCAGACACACATATATATATACAGAAGAGGCATGTGTATGCATATGAAGCATACACATATTTCTGCGGTACTTGGACATATATAACACGCATACAGAGAGATATGCGAGGAATACAGAGAAACGGTCAACATTGTGCGGAAGATGTAACTATATGTAGTTATCAGGACTCTATACATATATATGTGTATATGTGTATAGTCATGATTCGGGACATACACATAATGGAGCATTGTTAATATGTTAATGTCAAGGACTAGATGGAAATGGTATCTTCGGTTTTTTTTTTTACTGTTTTTCTCTCTCCTTCTCTCTTTATCTTAGGGGGAATGATGATTTTTTCAGCTCAATGGGAACGAATGAGAGGGAAAAATGCGGAGGTTTTCGGAGTTTATCGAAGAGCAAGAGGGCTTGGGTCTCTGATGAATAGTCAATCAGTGGATTATTGAAGCTGTCGATGGGGTTTGATTTTTGCTTTTTTTTTCATCTTGGGAGGCTGAGGAAGAATCCGCGTGGTTTTATCTCCCAGTGGAAATTAAGGAGATTGGGAGTTTATGTTTATCTTTGGAGTTTGCTTCTTTTTTTTGCGAAAAAAAAATGCTCGCACTGATTAAATATGCGGTAATGTTTTGTATGATTACACACAAATGTTACATTAATGAGAGTGTTGCTGGTATATATATGTGTGTGTGTTCGTATTGATCCTCGTCCAAGTGTATGATTCTCTGTATGTGTGTAATTAAATGCGACAGAGTTTCTGCAGTACTTGAAAAATCGAGGGAGAAAGAAAGGAGAAAAAATTGTAATAATAATGTAGAGGATTTTGTTTTCCCTGGCTTTTGATGGAAAAATCCCTGTGAATTAAAATACATGTGATACGGTGAGTTAACGAAGTGAGTGAGAGGAAAAGAGGGGGGGGGGGGGGGGGGGAGAATGTTTGAAGGTAAAAGAGAAGTGAAGGGGTTGGATGTTTTTTTTCTAAATGAATCTGCAAATCCCAGAGAAATAAAATTATGAAAGAAGGAAAAAGGAGAAAATTCTGGAATGATGGAGATAAAGAAGAAATAAAAGGGAAAAAGAAGCTGCGAAATATTTTTATTTTCTGGAAGAAGGTGTGCTATCTCTCGAATGACGTAGACTCTTATCCATTATAAAGCATCGCTTAGCATTTATGAGTGAAGAAGAGAAAAAAAAGAGAGAAATCGTGAATCTTTAGGAACTGGCGCCGGATGCGGGGACTTCTTTGTACTCATCCCATGAATATTTCTCAATAAATTATACAAATAACAGCAGAGAAATAATGAGATTCTTCGCAAAACTCTACATTATGTAAAAACGACGATGTAGAATTGCAGAATTTTTTTCAAGGTGAAGGACATTACGAAAAAATTTGAAAAAAATTGAGAAGATGCTTCAATATGTAAACATTATTGCTGAATTTTTTTCAATTTTTTCGTAAAGGCCTTCACCTTCAAAAAAAAATCCCAAATCCGTTCGACTAACTGGTCCATTTCCCCCCCCCCCCCCCCCTTTTCCCTATCTTTCTCTCATTATTTTATAGAGACTCGTTTTGAAGCGAAAAAGTGCAGATCCCTTCTTTACCGACACTCGCCCCTTTCCTGCAGTAGTTAAAGAAGAAAAGTGCACAATCTCCTGTCGATAAAGTGGAGAACCTCATTATTATCAATTGCTGCAGTTACTACAACAGTCGATAAACATTTAGCTTACCTCGGCATGTCCTGAAGCTGTTTTGCCCGTTGTTTGTGCCTAGATAGGGCAAAAAGTAGAGCCAAAACAGGTCTGAGTGTCGTACCAGTTGATAATTCACCAGGATTAACAGCACCGACATCCGCACCAAGTGCCCGCAATGCGCCCACACATAAACTGACGTTCTCAATCTGAGGGGAGAAAACAGAAATAAAAATGAAAAAAAATAAAGTACCATGAATAAATGAAGCTGTGGAAAATGGGAAAAATAGAGTTATATCACAGGAGTACAATGAGAATATATCTGTCCAATGCACTAGAGTGCAGAGTGGTTGGCTCAATGAGTGCAATTTTTCATGTCCCCCCCTATTCTGGTGGGCGGTCACGTTGGCTGGATGCGCTTTTTAACAAATTAAACGGGCGCCACGGGCTCGCGGGCAAATTGCAACGGTTTGCTCCTCTCCCTCCCTCCCCCTACCCCTTTTTTTTTGGAATGAAGCAAATGGGAGAGAGAATTGCAGTAGAATAAACTTGACAGAAACGATGAAAAATTGCGAAAAATGTGAGAAACTGGAGGAAACACTGAATAACACACAATACATTCAAATATTGCGCGCCTATTTCCTACAGTTTTACTTCTTTTTCCTCTCTTTCGACATACACAATACAAGCACACACGTTTTTCAGTGAAAACGTGACTGCCGTGACCATGTACCAGGGCATAAACACGCGTACACACTGTGTCCACCTCTTTTGTTGCCATTGTTCTTAGACCACGCGGACACAATTCTTTTCCCCTTTTTTTTTTTAAATTTGTACTCCATTTTTTTCGTTGTTGTTTTCTTTCAAGTTTTCTGAATAAAAAAAAATAAACTACCGCGGAGACTGTGGCAACTCGTTCGACAATAGGTTCTACTCGTGTATGCCTCTCTGTATACTGGAGCATAACCGAAAAAAAAAGTATACACGGTTTGCCATCAACGCTGGGGATGGAAGATAAAAGCGCGAAAGCTTTTCCTGTTTTGGTGGAGGGGGGAAGAGGAGAAAAAAAGGAGAATACCAGTACAAAGGGAACAAAAAGTAGAATAACTATTCCCCCGAAAAACCATTGAGGAAGTGTCTGCACAAAAGTCTCGTGTTTCAAAGCTTTTTGGGTTTCTTTTTTTTTTCTGAAAAATTATTTTTGCTCATTTCCACATGTGTGTGATCGGATATCCAAGTGGATCCGATGATCTATTTTTCCATTTCAATTTTGGTCACTCTCGATAGAGTAGCATGATATTTTTTTAAAATTTACTTTACACCATATTACCGGACGAATTGAGCCAAAAATAATTTTTGAAAATAATTAAATTAACATTAAAATTCCATAAGCGAGATTCAGTTTCAGTTTCACTGCAACAATTCATGGTTACAGATCTATTTTTTTCTTATATAACCGCATATATTCTTGGTCGTCAGAATGTCTATTAATTTTTCAAATCATAAAAAACGCCTGTTACCGAACAAATAGCAACAATTAATCCAATTACACAGAGAAAAATGTTTTCTTAATTCAAGAATGTGCAATCACTTAATTTAAGAATGTGCAGGTCACTTAAATTAAGAAAGAAAAAGTCACTTGATTTAAGTGAGAAAACTCACTTGATTTAAGTGAGTTTTACTTTCTTAAATAAAGAAAGAAAAGTCACTTAATTTAAGTGAGTTTTACTTTCTTAAAGTAAGAAAGAAAAAGTCACTTGATTTAAGTGACCTGCACATTCTTAAATTAAGTGACTGCACATTCTGAAATTAAGAAAACATTTTTCTTTGTGTACAGATCTATTTTTTTCTTATATAACCGTATATATTCTTGTTCGTCAGAATGTCTATTAATTTTGCAAATCATAAAAACCGCCTGTTACCGAACAAATAGCAACAATTAATCCAATTAATTACATGAAAACATCAATATTGGATTTTTATAATATTATTTAATAACAATTTATTATGATAGACATCTTTCCAATATCGGTAGAATGTTAGAAAATCAGTTTAATTAGAATATTCATGATAACTTAAAAAAAAGGAGAAAAAAGTAGATTATTTGAACCTGCACTAAGACACCTCCTTAATTCTCACGTTGACCCCAAGAACTCATGAGTGAGAAAAACACGGCGAGAATTACGATTTTATGCAATTTGTGTGTGCACATTAGTTCCAATGAAGGATAAATTAATTAATTCACGTGGAAAAGGGGAATTGATGATAAAATCGCAGGAATAACTTGAGCCAAATTTGGCAGACGAGTCATGTAGATGCTGTCCGCGTAAGCGTGAGTACTCCGAAATGATGAGGATCCATCGATGCAAGTTGATGGTATTTCTCGAATTACCCATATGGCATTGAAGTGCAGAAGTTGAGCGTGGAAAGATCAAGTTTTTTCTGAGTTCCACCTTCGGCGTGTGCTAGTGTCTCTTTTTCTTTATATATTATCGAGGCACTAGTGATTCCTCCGCGTCTTTTCCGCCCCCTTCCTCTCTTTCTGTCCCTTTTCGCCCCTCTTCTACCCTATCCTCTCGCCGTTTCCCCGGTTAATGCCCCTACCACGGGTTTCCTCTTCTCTCTCTTCCTCTTTTACTCAGTGCGTTGTGTTTATTTTGAACGCGAACGAGATAAGAGCAGAGGCCTCCACCATGTCTATGTCAATATGTATGTGTGAGTTCCCGTGGGACTGTGTCGCCGGGATCGCCGAAGGAAAAAGTAAAAGAAAATTGGAATAGAAGGACAGGAGGAAAAAACAAAGTGGAGGGGGAAAAAAGGGAAAACTGCTTACGAATCTTGGGTTGAGGAGAAAAAATACGGGGGCTCACTTTGACACAGTGAAAAGGGGTCTCACCGATTTTTCCCACATTTTCCTCATGAATTTAAAGGAAAAATTCAATTTTAGTTTTCAACTAATTGCTGATAATTCGGGAAAATGTGCTTTAATTTACCCGAAAAAAGTGATTGAACTATTTGAAAGTCATATCTTCAGCTTGTGAATATAATTTTTTTCTTCTCGAATTTTTTTTACATCAATCTCCTATCACATGCATGGGATAGAGAGAGAGGCAAATAGTTACGACTACCTTCTAATTAAAATTTCTCGATATCTATGCGGTGATTTGAATATTTTTTTCTCCTATTATTTAGTTAAAATGCTGTTCTCTTCGCCAATAGTTTTTAAATAATGGGTCAATCCTGTGGTTTTTTAGTAATTTCGTTATTTCTGTCCGATTTAGGGCGTTTCATTCCCACACAGAGAAAAATGTTTTCTTAATTTAAGAATGTGCAGGTCACTTAAATTAAGTGACTTTTTCTTTCTTAATTTAAGAAAGTTAATTCAAGAAATTAAAAGTCACTTAAATTAAGTGACTTTTCTCACTTAAATCAAGTGACTTTTTCTTTCTCAATGTAAGAAAGTAAAACTCACTTAAATCAAGTGACTTTTCTCACTTAAATCAAGTAACTTTTTCTTTCTTAATTTAAGAAAGTTAATTCAAGAAATTAAAAGTCACTTAAATTAAGTGACTTTTCTCACTTAAATCAAGTGACTTTTTCTTCCTCAATTTAAGAAAGTAAAACTCACTTAAATCAAGTGACTTTTCTCACTTAAATCAAGTAACTTTTTCTTTCTTAATTTAAGAAAGTAAAACTCACTTAAATCAAGTGACTTTTCTCACCTAAATCAAGTGACTTTTTCTTTCTTAATTTAAGTGACCAGCACATTCTTAAATTAAGTGACTGCACATTCTTAAATTAAGAAAACATTTTTCTCTGTGCACCAACGCTACTTTTAGCAAACTTTGATAATTCATATCTCATAAACTGCACGAAGAAAATCATGGAAAAATTCAGAAAAATGTGAAAAAAAATCATCTTTGATGGGACATAAAAAAAAAATAAGGGGTCAACTGTACTCGAGATTGCTCAGATACTACCTTAAACTAAATCCTCAGCAGCCCATTTTACCCCAAGGGTTCATGTTACCCGCTCATGCCAAGTACAAGTACCGAAAGAATTATAAGAAAATGAAAATGAGACCCGGAGATGCCTGATAGTCCAAGAGCCATTAGAAGATATTCCAGAGGCTGAAAGAGATAACGAGAAGAGAATGGATATTTATCTTCAAGTTCCATCTTTTTTTTATCCCTCTTAATTTTGCCTCTCTTTTCCGCATTTCTTTTTTCCCTCCGAATGACGGAGTAAATGTTAAAATGACTATTGGTAAATAAATCAGTGAATAAAGCGAGAAGGAGGAGAGACACGGCGCCCCAAGAGATCGCATTTACAGTATATACACTGCTGCTGCGACAGCATTTACAGGATATCGCGAGAGATGTCCTCTTATGGTAGTGTCTTCGTACAACCGTCCTGCCCCTCTCTCCACCGCCTCTTTTATATGCCTTGGGAGCTCCCGCGAGCCCTCGGAAAGCATTAAAAAAAAAACGAGGGACAAGTATCACGGGCATTCGAGAATGTAATATACAGCCACTCTGCGGATACGTTTGAGAGTTGTAATGAGAATCTTTTGTAATTTCCAGTAGTCAATTACATTGTTATGAATTTCAAAAGGCAATGGACCATTTTTTGATAAAGATTACTAAGTTTTTAAGAAATTCATTTTTGAAATCATAATTATTAAGTTTTTAGAGAAAACGTTTTTATTTCGTCAGTTTTTTGAAAATAAGGGAAAGTGGGGCAAAATGGACTTGTGGAGCAAAATAAGTTAGGATTTTTTTAAGGGTGAAAGCGTCTCCAAATAAATTTGAAAAAATTCACCAAAAATATAGACATTTTCGAGCATTTTCTTGAATTTTCTCAGAATTTTTTATAAAGTCCTTCACTCCGAAAAAAAAATCCTGGATCATTTTGCTCCAAATAATTTTTGTAATTCTTGAAATTTTCTACAAAAAAAAGAATTTTGTAAAAATCGCCCTATCTCGCTTAATTTCCAAAACATTAAAAAAATGTTGAAAATAAAATTTATTTTTTCTGAACATTCCATGTTTTTTCTTCAAATTTAATGAATCTTTCTCCAATTGTAAAAATTCAGTAATAAAAAAAAATGATTTCAAATTGAGATATAAATTGAGGCAAAGTTATAAATTCAACAACACGATTCAGTTATGTGTTGGAATTTTCATGGATACAAGCAACTCACTATCTTGTCCAGGTGGAGAAGTAATGAGATTGTGTATGTACATATATATTCACTCTGTGTTTTCAACTCTCAAATTCAAAGCTATTGCGCCCGCGGGCCACCGGGCATATATATATATATCTCAGTTCCGGAATCGTGGCCAACCGCCTATTACATTATATAGTAGTTTTCCCCATTGACTGTAGCATTTACTTCTACTGTGTACGATTAACATGAAAAAAGGAGAAAAAAAAAGGATTTGACGACAAAATTTTCGGGCAAATATGTGCATAAACGAAGGGACCCTCATATTAAAAAGATTTCGTCTTTCCCAATCTTTTTCCTTTTTTCTTTAATTTCAGCTTCTTTTTTTTTCTCATTCTGCTTCTCGGGGCGTTTAATGGCGTCTACTGTCAGGGAAAAGAGGCCTCACGAGACGGAAATAAACGGTCCTAACGAAGGTGTATCTCTGCACATTATGCACGCTCATTTCAAGGTAAAGATAACAATAAAATCAATTGAATTATACGTTAAAACTTAAATCTTCATCTCCAAGAAGTATTTTCGGTGCATAAATACACATTTGGATTACAGCTAATGAGAAAAAAATCCTGAATTAAAGTCCGAGAGCTTTGGAATAATCCGCAAATAAAATATATATCTATATATATATATATATATAAAAAAGGAAAAAGACAAAAATAAATTGATCCTGATGAAAAAATTATGTTCGTATTCAAGTCTCATGTTGTATATCACCCTGTCCTCTTCAAGAGTCTCCACAACTCATATATACATATATATAACACATAAATATCTTCCAAATCCGTTCTCCCACTTGAGTCATCCTTCTCAGCCACAATACCTCCCAATTTGCACGAATTCATTAATCCGATTCGCAGTAGAAATTGAATTAAACTTTTCACCGAGTCTCTGGGTACACAAGAGGTACTTCTAAAATCCTGTCTTAATTAAAACCACCGGTAAATGAATTAGTGACATTGCAAGATCGAATAAACAGTAGTGGACGTGTATTTACAATAAATCCGAGATATCAAAAAAAAAAGAAAAAAATCTCATAAATCATGTTGTCTTGACATTCAATGAAAACCGTTTATTTTTAAATCGTAAAAGGGCACGCGCCCAACTTCCGGATAGTGGGGGGAAGAATCGGGGAGAATTATCGTGGAGAACTTTAAAAGCTCAAGAGAAAAATAAAATAGGCGCATTTGAACGTTCAACTTCTGGGCCATGTGCAGTCTGCGTATTATTACACACCGAGGGCCTATCCATTGGCTTATCCCGTTTCTCTCTAAATATATGTATATATATATATGCGTTAACAAATACTAATAAAGAAATTTAATATGTGAGTGAAGCCACAGGCCAGACATCGAGTCGGGAAGAATCAGGCGCTTTTGAATATGTGTATATATATATGTATATATGTGTATCTATATGTATATATATATATGCACGTACTATACATGTATATAACACATGAAAATTTAAAAGACACTTTGCTCATTTCGAAGATGTAAATCAGAATTACTGAATTATATATATATATATATAGTTACTCTTACTTTATTCATTCTCATCTTGAAATTGGATTGTCGAAAGTGGGGAAAAAAAAGAAAAAATAAAATATCATAGAGAAGAATAAAAGCTTCGAGGGTAATCGATCTCTCTTGAATAATTCATACGATGCGTATCGTAATTAGCTCTTTCTCTCTTTCTCTCTCTGTCGTTCTCTCTCCTTGAGACTGAATTCGTGAATATCTACCTGAGGGGGCTCAGTCCCCTTTAGCGGGGATATAATTGGGAGAAGATAACATAATCCATTGTGAAATTTTGCCCTTAACTGTAACTTTGTAGTTGAATAGATTGGGACCATGATGTCTAGGTCTGAAGATCAATTTCAGATTTTTTTTTGGCTGGAGAAATCAGCAAGTGTTACTAGACGTTACATTATCAGAGTACTATGTACACGTAACATAATCGTACAATTTTGTACTATTTACAGCCAAAAGTAATTATGTGACACAAGTGTACTATAATTTTTTAAATTTATCTATATATCGTTGATGTAGAATGAAAAGGACGTAACAAGATAGGAAACGTGTACTATTTACGTCCTTTTTACTTTAGAACGACGATCTATATATATATATATAGGAGATCGTGGCAAAATAGATCCGCGAATCCAAAGGATTTGGAATTTTTTTTAAGAGTGAAGAAGTCTACTAAAAAAATTGAGAAAATTCACAAAAAATGTCCCCATATTGGACCATCTTCTCAAATTTTTTCAGATTTTTTCATGAAGTCCTTCACCCTGAAAAAAATTCCTGGATCATATTGCCACAGAGGTCCATTTTGCCCCTTTCTCTTCTATATATTGTCAATCTTAGAGTCAAAGTGGCGTGAGTGCTATAATTCTTATTCATCTCAATTGAATTATCTCAATTTCCCTCAATATCACTCCATTTCCTATTGACTTGTGCTATTTATTCATTTCTTCAATATCTTTTGTTACCCAAAGTTATTATAAATCTGCATGTTTCATAGCTTTTTCATTATTTATTGAAAAAACTAGAGTATTTTGTTAAATATTATTTTATCACGAAGGACTCATCGCACTTTGTCCATCGATGTTAATTGTCTCATATTGAAAGTTTATACACTGAGAAAAAAAAATTCTTGTAGCAAGAAAATTGCCTTTTAATAAAATTTTCCTTTACAATTTCTATACCTATATATATTGAAATTCTATGGAGTGAAGTAGATTTTCTTCAACTAAGTAAATTTTCTCACAACAAAAATTTTTTTTTCTCAGTGTATAGTGTACTATATATAATTTTCAGGCCTACACCACATATTTAAAGCCCTAATCACATGATTTCTTCTTTCAAGTCTAGTAACACTGAAATAAGCCCATTTACTGGGAAACTGAAATTTCCTAGTGTCTCATTGCCAAAGTGCAGTGAGCAATGAATAATTCGTTTTATCCATCTGTACCAAGTCATCCGCGACTTCCCACATAATCCTTCCTATCATCTACACTGCTGTACCTCAACTGGCAATTATCATTATAACTGGAAACACACAGACAAGGATATCGGGTTAACAGGAGAAACGATAAGAGTCCATTGGATTTAAATGCATTTATAAAATTAAAAGAGAGAGGGGAAATATGTGTGTTATTTTGCAGTGTTGTACATAACAAAAGAGACAGGAAGGATCGTGTGAGTGTTATATAGCAGGTAATCTTTCTGCGGGGAAACTCTTGTGGTGTTATGCGGAATAGTGCCAAGGACCTCCAACGATTCTGAAACGTTGCGCAATATATAAAACGAACAGCCGCTGGCGAATTAGTTGTCTTGTTCGCTTTTTCAATATTCGCTTATGACTATCCTTCAATTTTTTTTTTAATTTTTGTCTTTTTTCTTTATTTCTATTGTGTCCCTGAAGATTATTCACGAAAATAATTCTCAGGAAACATAAATTTCAATGATAAAAATTTCATACTCTTTATGATGCATCATTCAGTGACTAATTGAGTCTGACATGAACTGACTGTCCTGAACACAATGAGCTCTTTTATTATATATATAGTATATATATGTCTATTTCAACTCACGCAACTTGTGTCTCACTTGGAGCACGTGGCTACGTGGAAGCTCGCGGAACTCATGGCACTTCCCGGTAAGTCTTACAATTTTTTTTTTTGTGAAACGCCTTTTATTTTCCTTCACGTAGCGATTCTCACAGAGCGATTCGACCGAACGTGACCGTGTATTCATTAGACTCTCTCCACCTTGGGAAAAATATCGACGAGCTTTATATGTAAACTTGCCTCTGATTCTCACTCTTCATGAGTTAATTGGTTTTAAAAATCAGGTAACAATTCTTACTAATTGCAGGATTAAGGTTGGTCTATTTGATTTTGGGGAATTGAAGGATTTTCATCAAATTTTGTGGACTCACTAAGCAGTTTATTTCTGATTTTTGGGTAAAATTTGAATTTTTTCTACCATGTTGTTAATAAGATCTTTGAACTCAAAGTTTCAACTTTTAAAGCAAAGTTAATGGAATAACCTCAAAAATTCATCAAATTCAGCAGATTTTCCGTTTTTTCACGACATTCAGTGGAAGGATTTTGATACAAATTTGTATAAGGGTTCTTTCAGTATTTTGGAGTAATTTGGAATTAATTCAGATTTTTTCACCGCGTTTTTATTTTTTTATTTTTGGAAACAGAAAAATTTAGGAAAATTCATGGTGTTTAGACGTAATTGACTGCTTCGTTTAGGGCTGAAGTACCGTTTCTGGCCCCTTAATATCCAAATTCGAATATGGATCATTTCATAAATACAATAACATAATAAATTAGATTCGTATACTCATAAAGGTTCCAAAATTCTATAGAATTTTTTAAAAATAATTCATGGGCAATTGAAACGTTAAAAAACCACAATACTAGATGATTGTCAATTCGCGAAATAAAAATGGCGAATTGACAATCATCTAGTATTGTGGATTTTTAACCTTCCAATATCCCATGAATTTCTAAATAAATACTGTAAACGTGGAAATGAATGAGCCTATCAATTCTATAAAAATATAATTCTGATTTAAGAATTTTCTTTTTTGTTATTAACTTGAATTTGAAATGGCAAGAAAAAGGTGCAAAGATGGTCAAAACTGGTACTTCTGCCTTTATGTGTAATGAATGTTCAGATATATGCATATAGCACCGTATCATTCATCGAAAATCGGAAGTTTCCTAAAAAGTCTTCTAATTTCCGTTAAATTCATAATTAGATGAAAAATTTCACATGTCAATATCCAATAAATGAATTTATGATATATATCAGCATGATAATTGATATGCAATCCATGTATCGAAGACCCTTTCCATAAAGGACCCAATCCCTCACCTTGGTTGCATTTCATAAAAATTTTATAAAAGTTTTATGAAAGTTTTATAAAAATTTCATGAAAATATCATAAAAATTTCGAAAATTCTGAAAAACCTCAAATAATTACAATAAAACTGATTTTTTCAATCCCTCACCACTAAATCAACCCAGCACCTCAATTTTCATGAAACTACCTTAAAAAATTAGCGGTAGAGACATAAAAGAAACATGTGATTGTGCATTGAAAGCTGAAAGGGAGCGTGGGAGAAAGTTTCCCAGTTCAAAAAAAAAAAAAAAAATATCTAGTCATACACGGGAATTTCAATTGCTATTTGATTCGCTCGACTTGGCTGTAGCAAGGACAACAAATTTCAGTTCTGTATCACGAGATAGAATCGAGAGTATGTGACTAAGCGTAACAAATACAAGCACCCAAACCGCATATGCAATATATATATATACATATATCTTTGCCTTAGAGTCAAAGGGGCGTAAGTGCTGTGCATAAGCATAGGACTTACGCCACTTTGTTACTAAGTCGACAATATATTTCATTTTTCCTGTATTATGTATTACATTGTATAGATATTCTGTGAATTCACGTATCCTTCATTCGTAATCCAGCTATTGAATTTCCGTAAGCCACCATGGAGAACGAAGAATCAGGGGCGTCCTTCTGTCCTTATTGTAAGGAAACACCTTTTGACACTCAATATGCAGTTCATTTAATATTGTATTGTTGGTATACACTATATAGTGTATCGAATTCAGTGTAAATATTATTGCAAACTCATGTGACAATAATGTTTCCGATTAATCCCAAAAAAAAACCACTAAAATCCAATATATAGCCGGAAGTCTTGGAATTCCCCTTCTACATTGAAGATAAGACGACAAAGATGTCTCAACGCGGGCGGTCGAGAGATACCGAAAGACCGTGAGTGAAAAATCAAGAAAGGCTCACCCATGAAGTTACAACTATCGGCAATTCCCACCTTCTTCTAATCTCTGTGTTTTTTTTCCACACCGCAGAAAGAAGCACACGGTGACAATAATGGTTATTAATTTACTCAAGCTTCCTGGAATGTTAGTGGCCATCTCTCTTAGCCTTCCCACTTGGGTGTTGGCGACTACTTCAGTCCACGTGACAAATGTTTGTCACGCAACTTGTTGGGAAAAAGCGCGTGTACATTATTTGTTTGCTTTCAAGACGTTCATGCTGAGGAGGACATTATGCTAAATCATTTGAATATTTTCTGGGAAATTAGCCAAGGTAGTAGGATTGATAAAACTCGAGAAAATGAGGATTTTTAGGGTTTGTTTTCAATTAATTGCTGATAATTCGGGAAAAAGTGCGAAAATTTACCCGAAAAAAGTGATTAAACTATTCGAAAGTCATATCTTCAGCTTGTGAATATAATTTACATGCATTTAATTTAATGCTGATTTATATTTACTAATTGCAAAGAAATTCGAGAATAATTGTTGTAAAGGTTGCAAAAGTGAGGTTAAACGTAGGAGATTGTTAAATTCAAAAGATTGTGTTCGATTTTCTTATTTATTTGATTTGTATGTGTATGAATAATTTGTAATTTCGTCTTCGAGAGCCTGAGGAAGCTTAAATATTAAGCGAAACGTCGCAAATTGACAATCATTTAGTATTGTTATTTACCACCTTCCAATTTCCCATGAAACTGAGGAATATTAATCATTAATATGGAAATGAATCCACTTATAAATTGTGAATATAATTTTTTTCTTCTCAAATTTTTTTTTACATTAATCTACTATCAAATGCATGAGACAGAGAGAGAGGCAAATAGTTACGACTACCTTCTAATCAAAATTTCTCAATAACTGTACGGTGAATTGAATATTTTTTTCTTCTATTATTTAGTTAAAATGCTGTTCTCTTCGTCAATAGTTTTTAAATAATGGATCAACCCTGTGGTTTTTTAGTAATTTCGTTATTTCTGTCTGATTTACGGCATTTCATTCCCACCACTGCTATTTTCAGTAACTTTGATAATTCATATCTCGGAAACTGGACGGTCAAAAATTATGAAAAAATTCGTAAAAATGTAAAAAAATATCATCTTTGATGCGGCATCAAAAAAACAAAGGTTTAACCATCCTCAACTTCCCTGGGATACTACCTTAAGAAAAAAAAAGAGCCTCAATTAAAATAAATCTAGAGTGGCCTTGCTCCGTGTAAAAACTCCTCTCTTTGTGTCTTATGATATGTTTTTTTTTGTGTTCAAGACCGGAAGCAAAAGAATTCTCAGCAACTTCGCCACAAGTTCGTGTCTCAACAATTCCGCGATTTAAATTTCAAATAGTAGTAAAAAAAATGTCCAAGTACCTCGTTAAACTAGCTGACTTTATTCACAAATTGCGGTAGATTCAAGGAGCAATGGTGCCTTATAAAATTGGCAAAACGAAGGAGCAATTGTCCACAGTTTGGATTAATCGTCTCACGATTTTTCGTGTCTTCATAACTATTCAACTCTCGTTATTTCTCCACTGATACGAAGGATATACAACAACAACGGCACGTGATACAATAGAATAGAAGTTGGAAAAAAAATTCTTACACTGAACGTTTTGTCTAGTGATGGTCGAAGGTCATGCTCTTGAGGAGTCACTGTATAAACACTGAAACTTATTGCGCACGCGTACATTCACTGTTATTCTCCTCTTCTTCTTTTTTTTTTTTCTTCCAATTCACAATTTAAAAATGCTCCAGAGACACATAAAAATATCAAGTAGAATTTTTAGAACCTAATTGGCCAAAAATTGATCATTTTGCCCCAATTGTGTGTGTGTTTAAAAGACGAGAATAAAACTTTGAATATCTATTTTTAAACCAATTGTCTCAAGAATCCACTCAATCCCTTTTTTTTCTCTCCCTCTCCTTATTTTTTCTTCTTCTTGATCTTCACCTCGGTCCTTAACTCTATCAGTGGATATGACGAAGGTCCAGAGACCTCGAATAAATCTATTCAAGTATTAATTCACCCCAAAACCCTCATAAATCCCAATTTTCTGCACCAAATCATCCCTGAATTTAGAATTTAGCCAACTAAATTTTCCCGCGTTTTATTCGCGCAATTATGTCTCCAGAGTCCAGATTAGCTTCAGCATCCGTGCTACTGAACCACTCACGAGGCACTAACCGATGAAAGATCTCAGCGGCGAGGTAATCCCAACACAAGAACACACAGGCACATGGAAAAACGTTGGGAGGTACATGTACACACAGTCAGAAAACGACAATTGACCGTAGAAGAGGAGGAGGAGTCAGAGGTGTTGAAACGAGAGAGACAGGCTCCAGACTTATTGCAAGAGAGAAAAAAAGTGAGAGAGCAAATCATTACCTTAGAGTCAAAGGGGCGTAAGTGCCATGCTTATAAATGGGACTTACGCCCCTCTGCTTCTAAGCCCATGAAATATTCTTGTGGGTGTGGGAAAGAGAGAGCGAGCAAATATTCTCAAAAAAACAAGGAAAGCAAGTTGTCGCTTTAGAAACAAAAGGGCGTAAGTGCTGTGTATAAGCATGGCACTTACGCCCCTTTACTTCTGAGGTGACAAAGTATTGTTGGGCGAGAAATTGAGAAAAAGCCAATATTTTTGCAAGAGAGAGAGAGAGATTTGATTTGATTTGATTTGATTGGTTTCATTTCTGTACATTATGTTGTAAAAATAACAATGATACAATGAAACAAATGTTCTTAATTTCTAAGCTTACAATAGTTCTGTTAGCATCCAGTGCCTTCCACATTAATTCTCGCAACTAACAATAATAAATTAGAAAATTGATTTTGAGGTTATAAACAATCCGACGTTATACATAAGATTTTATAAAAATGTGTGATACAACTAATCATTTTATGTTATAATTTATATAGTTTGTTTCAAGAATGATATCATGTAGTCACGAATAAAGAATTTTACGTTTGATGAAGGAGAAGCTGAAGAAGCTGATATTGTTCAGCGAAACATGGCGATTTGACTAAAATTGATGTTGTTAATTAATTTTCCAAATTCTCTGTGAACAACGAGAGTTAAAATAGAGAATTACTTGTAGCTTAATTAACAGCCTAATTACTCGCAGTGGAAAGAGAGAAGGAGCAAATATTCTTGCTCGCTAGAGAGAGATAGATAGATAAATGTTTATTATGTCTGCAGCCTTAAAAGGCCATATAACCAACCAAAAAGAATAAAATTCATTGTTTCAACAATTGAGTGATTTTTGAGCAAAACAGAAAATAATTGAGATGGAAAAAAATAAAAAAAAAAACAAAAATAAAATAATTTTGTATCAGTATAAGAATAGGATAATGAGAAAAATTAATAAATAAATGATGCTTTATCATAAAATATAATGTTAACATAAAACTTTTATATTATTTATCGAGCCTCAGCTACTTCGATTGCCATTAGATGATTGAACAGTTTTTTTTTGAAAATTGACAAAGACGAAGATGTAGTAATTGCTGAAGGCAAATTATTCCAGAAAGAAGTCGCCTTAACAATAAAAGAGAGAGAGAGAGAGAGTGAGAGAGTAAATATTCCCAAGGAAACAAGGAGAGCCAGTGTGTTTTTTGTGTTATATTTGTAGACTTCTTGAGGATTTTTGTGTTAGTTGATGCACGAGGATCTCTGAGATAAAAGCGCGTGGCCTGTTAAAGGCCCCAAATTGGCACCGGCTTGAAAATTCCAGGTATAGAGACCACGTGGAGGAGGTCCTGGGCATCACATCCTGAGATATTTATCCCGAAGGTCGACACTTCTTTTTTTTTTACTGAATATACTGAAATTCGACAACAATGACGTAAGCTCTTATTATGGCTACACACAATGGTGCAGAGCCTTTTTTTTTAAAAGAAAAGTGTAAATACTGCGAAAAACACACAGTTTGAGGCTCTTTTTTCTCTATTTCTTCCTTTCTTTCACTTTCTCGGTATTCAGAGGAGTCACGGAGGCCCCCGTGGGATAACTACAGTAATTAATGTTGATCAATAGTTTGAAGAAATGAAAGTAGAGGAAAAGATGGGGAGAATTGAAAAAGTCAATGGTAAAAAAAATATGAATAACGAGAAAATTATGACTTTGCTACTTTAAAGGGTGATAGTCTGGGGGTCAGGCATGGAGATCGTGGAAAAAAAGAAAAGAGAAGAGGCATCATACTTGCTTATGAACGTCTTCATTGAACCGTTATATGCTCTCTACCACTTGATCTCCCAAGATCGCAAATGCTCAATTCGATTGGATTGTAAATCCGTATTGGGCTTGTGTGTTTCTTATGGGATATATATATATATACGTTGAAGAGTATATTTTCATGTATGTACAAATGGGAGTCACGTGGGTGGCTTCAATCTCAACAATCAATTCTAAGCAATTTATATATATATAACTTTGAACATTGTTATTATTTTAATGGGAAGTTATGGAGTTCAATGAACACACACTAAGTGGTTTTTTTTTTTCATTTTTCTTTTCTTTTTTTATTGAAGTTTTTCCATTCAATTGAGATTTTTATTGAAGTTTTTCTATTCAATTGATTTTTTTTAAAGGAATAATTCTGAGGAAAAAAGAAAAAGGGCAGAGATAAATTGTGGACTTTTGGAGATTTGTGGAGACTCTTTGGACACTTTTACTTTCATCTTTCCTGCGCATTCTCTCTATCACGAGCCAAAGAGAATCCAAGAAATACCGACTAGACCACCTGTAGTCAATTCTAGCTTAGGTGAAAATAGAAGGAAAAAAAAAAAAGTGGGCGGTCTCGTGTTTTGATTATTCGGGTGTTTCGGATAGATAGGAATTGTTGTAAATGGGGAAAAATAGTGGATTACTTATTTATAGATAATCGTGGAAAGTCGTTAAGTGAGTCTTGACTAATACGAATGAGTCATCAAAATACATACAGAGTAGAGACAGAAGGTGCTTCATGAAATAGAAATAGATTGGATCGTGTCCCGGTTATTCAAAAAGACATTTTGCACCTCTTCTTTACTGATACTCGAAAATTGAAACTACTGTTCAATTTTCTCCTTCAAATATTGTTATTCAATTATCCAATTTCTATTATCGAAAGTTTGTTGTGAGAAAACCTGTCGTGGCTGTTTTACGCGAGAGTCTGCAAGAACTAGTTGACAGTTGCATTTATTGAAGAAAAAAAGTGAAGTTGGGAAGGAGGAAATGGTGAAGATTACGTGAAAACAGGAAAAATATTTGAGATATGTTTTTTCTGGGAATTTCATTGAAAAGCTGAGAAAATTTGCGTTAGAAAACACATAAAATTTAATTTTCTCTAATTTTTTTTTAAAAACTTCACTTTTTCAGAGGAAAATTAGGATTCTAATCCTTCACAAAATTGAATTTTTTTAGATATCTCTGATTTTATTGATCGTAGCAAGCTGCAGATGATCTTAAATGAAAGATGAGATCATCTGCCTTTAATTTATGGGGTTTTGAAATGAAAAATAACAATTTTTGAGATACTTGTAAAGCAAAAACGGATTTTCACATAAAAAAAACCCATAAGGACTTCAAAAATCGATAATTAATTGTTAAAAACCACATAAATTAATGGCAAATGATCTCATCTTTCATTTAAGATCGACCCCAAGTCGTTACGACTAATAAAACCGAAGATACCTTTGAAAATGTTCAAAAAATCTAATATGGAAAAGGTTCTGATTTTTCCATTCAGGCCCCAAAAAAATAGAATTTTCCAAAAAATAAAGGAAATTGATTCCAACACGTGTTTCCCAACGCAAATTTTCTCAACTTTCCGATAAAATCATGAAAAAAATTCACCTACCACCCATTCTCCTATTTTCCCCTAATAATTCGTTCTCAATGATTAAATTCTCCGATCCACTTCTCTCTCTCCTCTCCTGTCAAATAAAACTGTAAACAAGAAATTAAAAACACCCGATGAAACTGCCCAGAGTATATCCGGTGTTATTAAAATCCAATGAGAATCACTCATTCGTAAACTGTAAATTAATTCACACACCGTGATACGTGCTGATGATGTGAATGAGTAACATACCGATTGATTGAAATACATCGGTATGTGTAAACAGACAGAAAACACGAAAAGGGGGGGAATTTAACAGAGAATGAAATTGAGCGAAGCGCTAATATTGAAACTATCGATTGATTACTCGCGAAATATATATATATGAGAGGTATATCAATTTGTTCGTGTACAGCAAATTGCTGGAATGGGAGATAAAGCGAATGAACTATTGAAGTGGAGTACAAAAATAAACATTTGAGGATAAAAGACTGAACGTTTCCAAGAAACCTGTATTTAAGTTGAAAGAAAAAAAGAAGAAGAATTAATGAAAAGAGTTTCATTTGGGCTTATGCAAATTCAAGTGTCCGGATATGACGCGTGTGTCTTTTTCCGGAGTTGCATCGGTAATCCACAAAGGAGCGGCCTCTATTCATATTTGTCTACTCCAAAGATTCCTTATCTACTTCAACTCTTGCAGTGTGTAAACTGATCCGTTTGTGTTCTGTTCTTCTTCATGTTTTCTCTCCCTTTTTTCCCTCAATTCTTTCAATTTATCATTATGATATTCAATAATTTTCTTAGAAAATCAAGCAAATACAGAGTGTTCTGACTCACCATTTGTTGGGCGTTCTTGGGCTTCCGGTTGACGTCTATCACCTTTTGATTGGCTGGAAGTAAGAATTTTTTACGGTAACGTGATGTGAATATTGTAATTAATTGTGTCGGTACTGCTGCATTGATGTTTCTAAATTCATTAAGCACTTTGTATTCGTGATAGAGAGAAAGAGAGGATTGAATGAGGTGGATTGTGTCGTTAGATGCAACATGCAGGCACACTTATGCGACACGTTCACGTGTATTACTCAATAATAACGCGCGACCCGTGTCACTATTTTCCTTTCAATTTCTCTATCATTCATCATGCATGAAGAAACATATATGCCAAAAATATATGTCAAAATATATCCATTAAAGATACTGAATTTAAGTCTTATGTATGTGCTTATAATTATTATATATATAGACGAGAGTGGGGCAAAATGGACCCTCGTGATAACATGATTAAGGAATTTTTTTCGGAATGAAGGACTTGACGAAAAACTCTGAAAAAATTTGAGAAAATCCTCCAACATATCTATATTGTTTGTCAATTTTTTCAGATTTTTTGACGCAACCACTGCTTTTTGAAAGAATCTCGAGTCATCACATCTTCTAGGTCCATTTTGCCCCACTCTCCCCTATATATATATATTGTTCATTTTACTCGACATACATCATTCCGAAATCCAAAAATGACTATAAATAGATTTCCCATCCATGGAATTTCATATGAAGATATTTCTGAAATTTATAAGCCATTGAAACAAATGATTGCGATTGCACGAAAAGTAAATAGTATTTATAAAATGACGAGTTATATCCAAAAATCTGTAGAAGTGAGACAAGTAAATAGTAGTCAATTATCTGGTAATAATAATGAGAGAATGACAGAAAAAGAGAGATGGCACCGTACATTGGGTCATGTAAATTTTAATTATTTAAACACTATTTGCAAAAATTAATTATTGGATGGATTACCTAAAATATTCACAATTATAAATTCTAAAGTTGAAAGCGAATCTTCAAATTATATCTCATGAATATTTCATATAAAAAGACATGCACGTCACATATATATAACATATTGCATTTTTGGCTGCACATTTATTTCTTATGTCTCACAAATACTGAAAATATATTTTGGCATATATTTTTTTTGATTCATGACAGATAATTCTTTTCTATCAACACATGTGCTGAGTTAACTGTCCAGTGCCCATAATTGAACGTAAATAACCGTTCGTATTATATATACTGTTAGTTACAAATAGCATTTATTGCACTGTGATAATGATAATATAATAGGTAGATTAAAAGAAAAATATATGAAAAAATACTTACTGACAGCCTCGACGAGATCAGCCAGCAGGACACCGTCACAGAGGTCAGCCTGAAGGTCACTGACCCTTCTTTTGCATCCACCGCGTTCAAGATAGTGATTTGCCCAGTCGGTATAGATCTGAGAACGTAAAAAAAAAGAAAAAAATAGAATAAAATGAGATAAATGAATGAGGTGGAAAGGGGCAAAAAAATTGATTGAAATTTCGTTGATTAGGATCAATTCGTGAGTTATGTGGCCAGACTGAGATTAATGTTTTTCAGTTGATAAAGATCGTTGGATCGTTAAAAAGAGTTCCAAGGGAATTGGAGATAGTCACAACGAGTGAAAGAGGGATCGTTAGTTGTAACATTCGATACAATGATGAGTTAATGATACTCTTTCTCTCGATTCCTCATTGTTTCATAATTATATTTTTTATTGTCGGCCATTGAATGCACGTGCGAGGCCGAATAATTGTACTGTCTCTCTCTCACCTTTTCAATATAATTGGTATTTTTGCGCGTGATCGGAGAATGAAATTGTTTCTAACTGTTATTTAGGATCAATCGTCGTTAAATACAGAGAGAAAAATATTATTTCAGTAATGATAAAATTGTAGTTGGAGAAGATCGAAACCATTTGGATTTAGGTAATGCTGAGCTAAGAAATGAAAAGTTAGTATCATGTCAAGTAGTGAATCAAACCATATGAATTTATAGATGATCATTTGTTAATTCTAAGAACTTTTATACTGCATACATTGCAAAAACCAATGTTTGAAATTAAGATATTTTTGTAGACACTTTCAAAACACTTTGGAGACGCTGTTGCTAGTAAATGGCAATTTTCAAGATATTTTCTAATTTTAAGATATTTTTCTATAACTGAGATCTTAAGTTAAGATACTTGTTTCTACAGTGTAAATAATAACAAACGAATTTCATTATTTTTGCGAAGGAAAATCTGATCTAATCATTAGGATGCTGAACATATTGAGATTTTAACACAATTAGTATAATTGTTGTGACATTTGCCATTACTGTTTTGACACAGAGGGAAAAAAACTATAAAAATTATAGAGAATTCCTTATTAAGAAGTGTATTTCGACTTGATCAATAATTATTTGAAGGACAATAAAATTTAAGGTTGAGCTTATAAATTTTGACAGTCGGTTAGTAGAAGTTAACTTGACGGTCCTGAAAAATTACTAGTCAAGATGTTGAAATTTACTGTATCCAAAAATTTACAGCATTCAGCATGATAAAAACTAGCAATCAAACTTCAAAATTTGATTGACCTGCCTCAATTTTTCAATTTCCTTCTCTATAAAATGAACCAAATAAACAGTATGCTACTGGATTACTATTCTGGAAGCTTATTTTTCATTAGATTTATTTCTCCATGTACACTGAGAAAAGAAAATTGGTAAAAACAATCAAATATTGATATATGGGTTCTAAACAACTGGTTTTTTCTTCAAAATAATTAGAAAAGTAGTTGAATTTACTGAATTTAGTTAATTCAAGCGGTCTAATTGTTTGGATTAACTAAATTAAGTAAATTAAACACATTTCTTCATTATTTTGGAAAAAAAGATGTGGTTAGGACCAATGGCATCAATATTTGATGGTTTTTATCCCTCCCCCCTTTCCTCTCTCTTTTTTTTCAGTATACGTATCACTTTGACAAGTTTTATGACAATTTCATCACAAATTTCGAAATTCTTGAAAAATTCACATTTTTTCTATGCGATATATCGTATCATATGGACATCATCTCATTTTCATCAAGAAAAATCTTTATTTCACAATCCTTTAAAGCTTTTTTCTCAGTGTACCAGAACTTAGTGACATCCCCTCAAAATTCAGTACTATCCACTAGAATCAATTATGATAATTATGAAAATTACCTCAACAACAGTACATTTATTAGGTACACATACAAAATTTCTCTCTGTAATATAAATCCCCATTTGCCTCAATAAAATTTCCACCGTGAACGATTGTTTTCATGTAAAAATAGGATAAAAAGAGGAAAAGAATGAGAAAAAGGAGGAGGAGGATGAAGAAATGAACACGTGCGACCTAATATCATTGCTTGGAAAAGATTCATAGTGATACACTGGCGTGTGTTTTGTGTGTTGAGCTCTAGAGAGAAGATGAAGAAAAAAAAGAAAAGGAGAAAATAGAAAAAATAAATAAAAGTGAGTAAGAGAGAATGAGAGAGAAATAGGTTGACTGGGGTAGTGAAAAGGGTTAGTCACACTCTGCCAAGAGTCGAGTCACACTTATCTTGCACTTATTCCTGGCTGCACTTATCCTCCCTTCTTATTCGCTACATCCAAACTGTTTTTCGAGTATTCTCTCTTTTTTCTCTCTTTTCACTTGAGTTTCAGGCCTGTGTTTTCCCGAGTTGAGAAGCGCCAGTAACTATTTTTATCATTGCATGGGCGTGCGAGGGGGAAATGTGAAGATTTTTTGGTTTGAAAAAATTAGTGAGGTACTTCAAAGCACTTAATTTAATATTTTTCAGAGAGAGAGAGAGAAAATGGAAATTTTTTTTTCGAGTTTTCTGATGGATTTGATGATTTTCGAGGGGTAATTGGATCTTGAAATGACGAGATTGTGTTTTTGCCTGTTATTATCCACCCCATCCGGCACGTGATCGCATTGGATGGCCACGTGGGCATCAAACATAACACACAAAACACATGAAATATGTATATACAAGAAGAAGAAAAGAAGAAAGTAATCTCTGGAAAAATACGTATTGTTTTGTAACAATTGTACCTGCACTGTACTTCTAGTTGAGTCTGCTTTGATGTCATCGCACGAATTTCTCACTGATCTCGGTGCCCTAATGCATGCCATCTTTTAGCACAATATAAACTCGAGATTTCTTTGTGGAGATTAAAGTGGATGAAATAGATGGAAATGCATGTATATCACTTTGATTCGAGTCAACCAACACTTTTCTTGATGACGAAAAGCCGATGGAGATCGGTTTTAATTAGATTTTTTTTTATATTATGATAAAAAAGATCACTAAAATATGATGAAATTGTGTTTTTCTCAAACATCACTTGCTCCTTTTTTTTTATAGTCTGTCCCCTCGAGTGAACACGGGATCAGTCTCGAAGTTAAAAAAAAAAATTAAATAAATTACGCGATTATTCAATTTATTTAATTTATCGTTAATGTCAAGAAAAGACGTGAGAGAATGATTGCAAACACTTGTATCACGAGATAACCGTTATGTTTATCCAATTGATACTGTATTCAATCAGACAAGACACTGTGTATGGCAAATTTTTACGTCGCCGCATCTTAGATGCAGGGGAATTTTTTTTTTTTTTTTTTCCCTTGAACTTATTAAAATTGGAAGAAAATTACTACTACTCTCTCGTGTTTCTCACTCTCCGAACGGCTCAACGCACCGGACGTAACTGAATACTTCGGGGCCATCGCGCGAGAGAGACTCATGTGCGTTGGCACATACGAGGGATATAATGTATACAGATATATACCACCCAATGTTGTAGGTAGATTTTGTGTTTCTATACTGCCACTATACACCGCTTCTCTCTCCTGCTTCTGTGACCGCGCTTATTGCTGCCGCAAATATATATGTGCGTTTATATATATATATATGTATTTTAACATGAGACGTTTCACGGTGCACGTGACTGCGAAACGTACGAGTCCCGTGTGTGCCAGTTTGCCAGAGTGTATTTTGATTGACGAGTTACGAAAATGTGATTAGGGTGTATACACATTAAGGAAGTTTTTCACTTGAAACATGTGTTTTAGTTGAGGTAGTATCCCAACGAAGTCGAGTACAGTTAACCTCTTGTTTTTTGAATGCCATATCAAAGATGATGGTTTTTTACGTTTTTCTGAATTTTTTCATAATTTTTGATCGTGCAGTTTATGAGATATGAATTATCAAAGTTACTGAAAATAGCGGTGGTGGGGATAAAACGCCCTTAATCGAACAGAAATAACGAAATTACTAAAAAACCACAGGGTTGATCCATTATTTAAAAACTATTGGCGAAGAGAACAGCATTTTAACTAAATAATAGAAGAAAAAAATATTCAATTCACCGTATAGTTATTGAGAAATTTCAATTAGAAGGTAGTCGTAACTATTTGCCTCTTTCTCTGTCTCATGCATGTGATAGGAGATTGATGTAAAAAAAAATTCGAGAAGAAAAAAATTAAATTCACAATTTATAAGTGGATTCATTTCCATATTAATGATTAATATTTCTCAGTTTTATGGAAAATTGGAAGGTGGTAAATAACAATACTAAATGATTGCAACGTTTCGCTTTATATTTAAGCTTCCTCAGGCCCTGGAAGACGAAATTACAAATTATTCATACACATACAAATCAAATAGATAAGAAAATTGAACACAATCTTTTGAATTTAACAATCTCCTAAGTTTAACCTCACTTTTGCAGCCTTTACAACAATTATTCTCGAATTTATTTGCAATTAGTAAATATAAATCAGCATTAAATTAAATGCATGTAAATTATATTCACAAGCTGAAGATATGACTTTCGAATAGTTCAATCACTTTTTTCGGGTAAATTAAAGCACTTTTCTCCCGAATTAACAGTGATTAATTGGAAACTAACCTACAAATCCTCATTTTTGTCTGTTTTATCGACCGTACTCTGGGATACTACCTTAATAAGGAGTATTTGAAGGATTCTTATTGAGTCTAGAGACAAAGTTCTTGGAAGAGACTGACGTTTAACCACAATTTCGTCGTCAAAGGTCATATGAGAGGGGAATTAGTTAAGGGTACGATGAGCATTCACGACAGGCAGAAACGATCGATTTGCTATTCCGCGAGGGCTCGCGTATTATACACATGAGGTCGTCATTAATTGTAATGCTGGATGGCGTGTTGAGGTTTAGTGTATAATGTACGCAAACGAGGAGTGAGATTGAATTTATCGGCGATTATCGATCGGCATTGATTTTCACACGAAAATACTGCATTTATAACGGAAAATACGTTTTCAGACAAATTGAATTAGGACAAAATAAATCTCCAGTGTATCATGATTCATGATTTTTTTTCAGAGTGAAAGACTCAATGAAAAAATCTGAAAAAATTCGAGAAAATGCTCCAATATGTCAGCATTCTTAGTGAATTTTTTGAATTTTTTTAGAAAAGGCTTTCACTCTCAAAAAAAATTCCCAATCATTTTAAACCGCAGATCCATTTTGCATCCGTTTTTTCTATCTCGGAAACTAAGCGAAATAAGGAAAAAATGCCTAAGTTCATTTGTAGAGAATTTCAAGAGCTATAGAAGAGGATGAAACCAAAATCGCTCTATCTCGTTTAATTTCCATGATATTCCCAAAAAAAACTGATGTAAATCGTCATAAAATATGAAAATTCCCATTTTCCTCCTTCTAATTACCCAAATACGAATTGAAATTCATACCGCAAGTGTTTCTCTAAATTTCCCCCAGTCTCCCAGAATTCTCGTCCATTCTCACAGTTGAATCCAATGAAATTGAGGCTATCCTTTCGTCCTGAGGTTTACGTTCGTCCGAAAAACCTCAACACACATACGTGTATCTACCCAGTGTCACGGAGAATGCACGCAAACGGCGCAAAAGAAGAGGGTCCAAAAGAGGGAGAAAACGGGGGCGTGATGCCTTTGTCGCACGATTACGAAGGGATCCCATCTCTCTCTCTCTCTCTCTCTCTCCCTATCTCTCTCATCCAAGAGCGACCACCGTGTGCGAAAACGAGGAACAAGAGGACTACACAAAATTAGGTTTCTCTTACCCTCCGAAAGCATCCACTCTTTATCCCTCATCTCTCAGTAGTAAAAAAGGCGAAAAAAAATACGTTTCAAAAAGAATCTGTAACGAATGACTCTTTCGTGAAGCAAAAAAAAAGAGAAAAAAAAGAGGACAGGACATTACGAGAGTCTGGGAGAGACGCAATTGTAGTAAAAAAGTAGTAGTCACATGTTGTGCTCCAGTCAACACGTTTCTATTTTATTTTCGAAACTCTCTCACACACATACAAACACACAAATAAAAGCAGAGAACAAGAATATCCCGGAAGGAAGTGAGGGCGACGTCCTCTCGTCTATTATCGCTTAATTTTTCCCCGTTTTTCTCTCCTCTTTTATTATTATTTTCAAATTGTCATCGGTGTCATGAGGCGTTTTACTTGTAAATTTTGGAGTTGAGAACCACGTGTAAGTGAGTTAAGTCGCCCTCTCCTCTCTCAAAAAGACAGGAATATCCCCAGAAGAGAGGAAGAGATAGAAAGATAGAGACATGCACCCTCTGAGATGTACATGGACCACTCGGAACTCACCGGATTCATGAAACTCCCTTTTGCGTGTACGTGTCCTACCTTCTGGCAAGGACTGAAAGCAGATAGGTATACTTACCACTTTCCCTCAACATCTCGGGGATTCGCAGCACGCAAAAGGAATACGCACACACATACACACACACATACACAAAGAGCGCATCTACTCGCCACGAGAAACCGTCAGTGAAATTTCGCGTGAGAGACACACCAATGGGTTACCATGGCAACTTAACTGGTCGCATGGGTAAAGAACCGAGGATTTTAAAACACACATATATTGTGTTATTTTTACACACACACATACACAAACACGCACATTTAAACCCCGCGTGAAAACACAGTATCACGTAGTTTTTGGGGAATAATTTAATGTTTCTTAACACTTTAATTAATGACGACAAATGAAGATTTAAAGTGCCATGGTAAATTTTATGGGGATTATTTGTGGGTGAATTAGCGGTAAATATTTTGCATAATTTTTTACAGTAATTATTCATGTGAAGAGATAAAGTTTTCAATTATTTCCTTATTTATTTTTTTTTTCGTGTCTTTTTTTCATGAATTAATGAGGAGGAAAAGAAATTAGAGGCATTGTTTTTCGAGGATTTTTAAAAAAAGAGACAATGACTACCCACTTTTTGTGTGTGTGTGTGTGTATGTGTTTTTGCGCCTTTCACCTAAAACCCACGTGTAGGCACATCTCGCGTCAATCCTCTGGCGCATCGAGGGCGTAAACCAGTGTGACACACTGCGACACACGCTCACGCGCATTGTCTTCGTCATTTTTTGAATTAAAAAGATGCATAAATCACTTGTGAAAACTTCGTGGTCTCTCGGGGGCCAACTATACATAGAGGGAGTGCATCACGAGAGAGTCCCTCGTTTATGTTATATACATCATGAAGACTGAAAATGTCACACAGCTTCTTATTTTTTTCTGCATTCTCTCCTTTTTATTCACTCGATTGAAGAAGATAGATAGATAGATAGATAGATAAATTTATTCAGTCTTGGAATTAAGAGTCCATCAAACCAAGATAATACAAGAAAGATTGTGTGGAGATGTTACATAGTAACCTTACATGGTACAGAGAGAAGCAGTTTATTTATTTCCTTAGATAAAAGATCTCTTAAGGGAAAAACTAGAGAAATTACATAATTTTGATATTGAGCATATGTTCGAAAAAATTTTGTTTTCCAAAAATCTTAAAATCTCGACATTTCTAGATTTCTGGTTAATTTTAAATTTTTTGGAATAAAACTAATTTTTTTTTTGAATATGATATTTTTAAAATTTTGAACATAAAGTCAGCTTAGAATCAAAGAGGCGTAAGTGCTGTTTATAAACATAGCACTTACGCCCCTTTGATTATAAGGCGATAATGTAATTTTTTGTCAATTCGTCTATTCAAGCATTTAATTAGTGATTATAATCATCATTAATAAAAAATTAATCTTACTCAATAAAAGAAATGAGAGAGAGGGAAAGAGGACATGAACTGTGCCATGATATTTTATTGCTCATTTCATTCGTTACATGTACATTAGCATTAAGTGTACTTGCGCAATCTTGTTTCGAGTGTCAGTGAGAAAATTGCTCTAATTCTTCTGACTCACGTACTTTTATCTCGTAGTTCAATATAAGTCACTAACTGTTGGATAGTTTGGAGAAAGGGCAGAGAGAAACGAATTTGGCATTGCAATGTTCTAACGAGCTCTGACATTCGCTTGGGGTTGGCTCTCTGCCTTCACTTGACTCGTTCGATTCTCTTGCCTTTTTTTTTTTGTTGGCTCTCTCTCTCTCTCTCTTTCTCTATGTACACATTCGATGTATTCGTTTATTTTCTATCTTCCCTCGGGCAATCGGGAGAAGAAAGGAGGGTTCAAGAGAGAGGGTGCAATCACGCGTGGATATCTTTCTACGTGCCGAAAGAGAATTCGTAAAAAGACTAATTTCGTTGGAGTACATAAAACTTTGGTTTTTTCAGAGAAACTGACGAATTTTTTAGGATTTTTTATACTGAGAGAAAAAAAGTACTGATTTTAAATAAATTTAGTTATGTGCATTTTTTAGAAATTGAAAATATTTTAGGCTACTAATTTCTTGTTCAATTTCATGAAATATTAATTTGCAGGAAGAATACCTACATTTCTATTAGACTTTTCCAAATTATTTCTGAAGAACGACGAGAAAGCTAAAAAACATTTAGCATGATGTTTCTTCTATTCATTAAATTTTTTTCTTTTAAAGAATCAATTGATTTAATTCAATACTCGATCATACAGATGAAAACTAATCTACTAATATAAAGTAAAATTCTCCTTCTATAGAAAATTCTGCAATTGCTCAGAAGAAAATCTCTTCATAATTGGAAAATCCAGATTTTATCGTTTCTTCTCTAGGACTCGTACATCATAAAATTATATAGAAAAAACACTTCATCTCCACCATAAAGCACGAATTCTTAAATTTTGTAATTAAAGATATTCGTTTTCTCACAATATTTACAATAAATAAATTTTAAAAAATCAGTGCCATTATACTTCATAGTTGATTTCCTCAAATCAATTTTCTTACTTAAACAAAATAATTGCATGTAACCGAATTTTACTAACTATGAGCAAACCTTATTTCCGACAGATTTTTTCCATTCAGTTTAGTAATTCCGAGTGGAAATGGTCAACCCATTATCTCTATCCACCAAAAAAAGAAAAAAGTGTTTATATTTCATTCCGAATAACGGATACAGTCATATCTCCAACAAACCAAATACACAGGATACCGTAAAAAAAATAAGCCATAGCCTTGTTGACAACAAGCATATGTTATTTGTTTCATATGAAAGTAAATGGAGTGAGTAATGAGTATAAGCATGAAATACTCTCCCATTGTGTTCAAATGAAAAGATGAAAAAAAACCGTACAATTGAAAAGTTTATTATGACGTTTGATTTAGCCGGAGAATTTCCGGACGATTGGACAAAAGCAATATCCAATGTCCGAATGATGAAAGTATTAATTTAACTCCCTAACTGCAGATTCCACCCCCGCAGCTGGAACAACAGTCGCAGGAAAACTTGGGTCCATAGGGAGGCGTGATAGCCAACGAAACAGTAACGAACGCAATATATATATATATATATATATTGAAGAAAGTAAGAATGACTCATATGAGAAATAAAACTAGAAACGATTTCTATTAGAGATCTATTTTCCTGCAGTAAGAATATCTACTGCCTAGAGATGTAAAAACTACTCCTTCCCCCCTTTGGGGTGCCTTGGGGTAGTCCCTCATCTCGTGCAATGGAGAAAACGACCCTCTAACAACGCGAAAAGTCTCTCCCTGTGCGTGTTCTCTCGTGTAACCTAAATCGGTTACTCACCAATTGCCAATTTGCAGCCCCGCGCAAAATTGCTTCGGTTAGACTCTTGCTATGGTGTAACTAATGCCAGGGTTTTACAGCCCTGTATATCACCACTTCTCTCGTGTTCTTTACGACCACTGAAATTGCTGGTTTTTCAATCCAAATAGGTTGTAAAGCATAAGAACAACAAAATGCCTCTACAAATTTCTCGGTTGTGTTCATGATCACATTCAGAATGACTGTTGATTATGAGAAAATGAAGCTTCCCATATGAAAATGTCTTAATTTTATCGAAATTCACTTGGAGTTTTTATGAAAACTAACTAAAAATAATTTTAAGAGTAAGGACAATTCTGAGGTCTCATTCACTCTAGAAAGGAGTTCAGGGAGAAATCTGGATATTTTGTAACTGGGTGCTTTGATGCAACTGACAATTAGTCTGAAATGGCAACCAGTTTTGTGTATTTTTCTGAGGCCATATAACCGAGGTGTTATTGTGTTATGAGCTTTCAAGCTTTAACCTTCGGCTCATCAATATAACCTCCCTTAAACAGTGCATCTACAATTACGTTGGCTTTCAGCTCGAATTTTTTCGTTGGATCTTTATTAATCTGTTCGTAGATTGACTCGTTTGAAAGCAAAGTAATGACAATGTCACTTAGTACAGTAGTTTTATCATACAAAATTCAAACGAAGCTATAGATCATATTTCCGAGGTTCTAAACGTAGAAAGAAAGCAAAACATTCAATGAGAAAAAAAACATCTTGTCCCAAATGAAGATCAGTGCTAAATAAATAGATAATAATGAGAGTATTCGATGCTTATTTAGCGAAATCACGATAATTTGCTTTTGCCAAATGAATTCATTTGAGAGAAGTAATTTTTTTTCTCAGTGTACACAAGAAAATAATGAACCGTATCATAATTTTTCAAGATTAATAAATGATTAGTATCCTGAAGAAGGCTTCACATAGAATCCGAAACGTTGATACTGAAATATTAATTTTCTTGAATTGTAATTAATTATAAATTCAGCAGAAACTCAGAAGGTTACCTTCAATACTTCTATTTTCTTATTATTTATTTATTTGTTCTTGATATAGCCTCTCGGCTCTTTACATCAGTCCTTCCAATGCTTCTATTAAACATAAGATCCTACACATGTTGAACAAACTGTTTCTTTCTCTTCATGGAATGAATTTCTTGTTCTCAGTATTTTTTTGCTGCTAAGGAAACCAGTGAAAGATGCTGGTAGCATCCCTCAGAGTAAACATCGTTGCTCAAACGCGGGAAAAGAGAGTTAAATCCTGAGGGCACACGGAGGGGTTGATCAAAGTATCTTGACACCCTCAGGCATCATATTTGATGGACTCGCCCTTTCCTGCACCTTGCAAGACTCCCTACCCTCCGTTTCTTTATTCAAAGGCAGTATGTAGCCAAGGATCTTTGAGAATCATTCAATGGAAAAGTGTTTGCTCTTCGCCAAAAAACTGGAAACGTATACGCCTCAGGGGTTATTATCACTGTTCGTAATAATACCAGGAATGTTATTGTTGATAGCGATTTTTTTTTTTTTAGGTAGCGCTTTTTTTTGTCGGTGGTAGAAGGAAAATAAAGGAGGGTAGAAGTAATATACACTCAAATACATGGGATGAGTGAACATCTATCGAGCACTCATCGACGCTTTCATACGGGCTAGTGGACACGATAGGCACATCGAAAGAGATATCCCAAATTGCTTCCGGTTTCCCGATTAATTCCAACGCCATTGGGGTTCTCTCTCTTTCTCTCTCTCTCTCTCGTGTTTACGTGTAGATATAACTCATAGGTTTGGGGGTTTTTGCAATTCAACCCCAGAGCAATGCAGTTGGCAAAATTTTTCAACTGTGTTATTCGAGTACCAATTGGAATTAAAAATTCCGAGACGAGGGAAAATGGGAAGGTAACAGAGTGCGTGCAGTTGACAGGTCATTAAAAGAAATTGGGAGAGAAAAAAAAGAAGAGGAAATTCAATGCTTCAAACCTGTTGTATACTCTTTCCACGTTGATGCCATTGATAAAAGTGCTGGGCATTTATTGACCATCCTGGTGCAAAACTAAATCCCTCAGTTGGTACCTGTGTTGGTGGCTGTATTGTTGAATTTGGACCCTTTAACCACTCGGAATTTCTGCAGGGCTCTGGTAGTTCAGTGTACACACCTCTTCGCGTACCAAACCACCCACCAAAGATACACTTATCATCCAACTCGGCAATAGTCTCTCTCCTTGCCTGTCCCATTTCTTTTTCTAGATTATAAAGTGATTCAAACTCCAAAAATGACATAACTGGCTCCTCCAGTGTCATTGGACTTGGCTCATAAGCCAAACCCATTTCATAAATCTCTTCTTCTGTAGCAAATGTCAAATTTTTCTGACGTCTTGGTGAGCCCTTGGGCGACAATACAGGATAGCGTCTTAGTGACAATTTCGGAGATTTTCTGCTCGAACCCTCGGTATTCTGGCTCGTTGTCTGAGCCACTGAACTGGAAGACACTTCACTGCTTGATACCGCTGGTGTCTGATGTTTTTTCGGGGAGAATTTAGATGATGCTAATTTAGCCAATTTTGATTTTGGCTTTGCTCCATTTTGAGGACTTGAGTGTGCACTTGGCAGCTTGTGTCCTGGTGAGCACGACATCGTTGGCACATTGTTTAATTGACGTTATCAATAATTATAAAAAAAATTAACACCTCACTTTGAATTTGATAAGAACAATGATTAACAAAATTGCACCTTTTTAATTTAAAATGAAGCACTGAAACCACGTTTTTTTTTGCTGCACACTATGAGTCAATGAACGCTTTTTTAACCTCCTAGTCACGAAATTCCCAGTGAATATGGAAAATATATGCACATCGCGTGTTCTGGATGTAACTAAAAAACTATTGAATCGAAGGAAAAAAAAAAAAAATCCGAAGAGTGAACGCGGAAACGCAACCCTCTTGTAAGGGTCCTCGACAGGACTGAACATTCAAAGCTATCCGATGCTCCACGCTACACACCAGAGCCCGATACGATTAGTCTCTGTGTGTTCTGTATCTCACGCGCGCGCGCTCTCGTCTACCAAACACATATATCTCCTATCACTGTCCGCACTTGTCATGACCGCCACTAAGTAATCGTGTGTACAACATTCTAATCCAGGCAGAATGTAATTGACGCATCAGACTGACTAGTTGCATTAAACTGCGTCTGTACTGATTAGCATTTATGATAATATTCGAGTTAATTCACAGTCTTGTTTTCAGACGAGAGTACAAGTGATTAATTATGAAATATTGTTATTTATAGTGTTTTCCCTCATGGGAATGAAATATAAATAAAATATATATTGGGATATAAAAAATATAGGAAAATTATATAATTATATAGCAAATGTATATAAAAAATGCATCTTCCATATACAGCTTCTGACCAATTTTCGTATATATTTTATATATTTAGAATAGATATCAAATATATTGAAAATATATCTCAGAATATATTTATTTATTTATTTATTATTTGAACAACAACCCAACAGCCGAAGCCAATAACAGGGTTGAAAGCGATTTATACCAAGTCTCATACAAAAATCATAATAGTGACAAAATGTCAATTAGAATAATGCTATATGCAAGGTGATAGTAAACAGATTAATTAAACTTTCGATCAGAGAGTCTCTCATAATACTTTCAACAATGTTATACATTTTACATAATACTTTTTAACAGTGTTATACATTTCAAAACAATACAAATAATAGATTGAAAAAGTAAAATATATTAAAAATATATCAATATCATAATTTGGCTCGATATATAAAAAATATATTTTTTTCTTATATTTACATATTGCCATTTTCAATAGATTTTATATCTATTCTAAATATATAAAGTATATACAAAAATCGCCCAAAAGTTGCATATTGAGAATCTATTTTTTATATACATTTGATGTATAATTATATACTTTTTCTATATTTTTTATACATATTATTTATATCTCAATATATATTTTATTTATATTGTATTTCCATGGGAGTCACTAATTATTCATTAATTACACACGGAATTACACAAGTAGGGTTAAAATTGACTATTAAAAAAAAGCACTGCAATGTCAACAAAAATTCTTTTGCATGGATTAAATCTCCGTTTGGATATAATTAATTTTATGGTGACTATATGCTGATGATGTCAAGAATCTGAGAAAGCCTCAATAAAGCGGACGAAACATCGTTCATTTGACAATTATTTAGTATTGCTAAATCAATTTCTTCCAACGTTCCATGATCCTAACACAATAATTATTAAACATGGAAATGAGAAACACAATTATTCATTGATATTTTTGTCTATTTTTAGAATCTATTGTGTTTTCATAATTCTTTTTTTTCCGTATCATCGTTATGTGCTTCTATAGAGCAGTTCGATCGTCACCCCCGTCATCAACCCCTCCACCTCTCTTTGTGTGTACACGGGGTGAATATTATAAACGCATTTGTGCGCTCATCCACAGAAGCGCGGGTACATCGGTGACATTCCTTGGGCCTAAGTGTAAACATCTATATTTGTGTGTGTGTATTCGTGAAAATGTCAATGATCGTTAGTACTACACTCTCTGATGGACACTCAAGGCCATTGGATCTCATTCCGAATGGAAAATTACCAGTAGCTAACTTTGCCCTCTTTTTTCAGTGTCAAAGTAACCAAACGCCTCTTTCGATAGGCTTTTTTTTCATTACTCTGGTGCAATATGGTGCCATGTTTCTTCTGGGGATGGTGTATGCATATTTATGATGCTCTACCATCCGGAAGATTTTGGATGCATGCTAAACAAGACGAGCAGATACAGACAGCGAGACAAAAATGAGCATGGATTATGAAGTTCTTGTACATGATTCGTGTACAAGGATTTTGGGGAAGATGATTTGGCCTTGAGCATGAATCACGTTCTAATTGTGCGGGATTTATGCACATGATTTTTACATGAAATATGTCTAAATGTCCTAAGAAGAGACATTTTAGGCTGGAAATGAGTGCATAATTTTTGTACTTAGGAGAACGTCATTCATGCTCTATCTACTTTTTATATAAGCATGAATATAAATAGATGGTTAAAAATTACAAACATCTCGTCTAATCAAGATATAAAATATTTGTGAATCACGAAACGTATCTACTGTACTCCTACAAGCTTTTCGTCAGTTTGAGTCATATAATGTTCGTAAATTCACGTATGATACGTACTGTGCTTTTTACAAGCTTCTCGCAAGTTTGAGTCACAAAATATAGAGTTGGTGGATTCACTAACTATATGTGTAGTACTTTTACAAACGAAACGTTCTTATGAAGTACAACTTTTCTGTATATTTCACCAACTATTTTCTTAGAATCATGATTCATTGAAAATATTTGTTAAAATTGTCTGAATTTTTTTAACAGTGTAGAATGAATTAGACGATATGATGTATACAGCTATAGTTTGTTAAAGAATGTGTTTTAGGTGAATTAGCTCATGGAAAAATGTTAAAATACCTTATTTGTAGAGAACTTTATGAGCTACATGAAAATTCAGGATATGTTACTTTACTCGACGATATATATTTGATAATCAAATGGAATGCTCCTCGGAAAATTAAATTATTGAGCTTTCAATTCAATTTATTTGCCATCGTAATTTATGTCTATTTTGAATATACTCCATATTATTTATGATTTCGTATTCCACGCATTTATGAAGAACGTAAATCATGCGCATGATCATCATAATTCATGCTCGTAAAATTTGACATGATGGATGCACAATTAGCGTCCTTCTACGTAGCTAATAGTGCATATGTCATGTCTAAAAGACAATCATGCACAGATAGTGTATGAATCATGTAAAAGAAGTTCGTATTTCATTCTCAGCTTTTTTTCTGCACTGAGAAAAAATTCGTGTCTCAAATCAGGTTTGGTGGCAAATAAGTAATAGTAATATTCTTATTTTTTTATTTAGCAAAATCTTGATAGTTTACTTTTACTAAATAAATTTATTTCAGAGATATAATTTTTTTTTCTTCTCAGTACATGGACAGTTGAAATGTCAGAAAAGTTAGACTCCCCATTTTCTCAATTTGTGAAAACGTAATTAACGTATTCTCGAACCCGTAAAAGCCCATTTCCTTCCGGCATCACGTCTCCTCTGTGTTCTTCATGTCCCTCAGTGAATTCAATAATAATGTAGACCCTAAAGACCTCTTTCAGTGGATCTCCATTCATCTCTTTCTCATTTCTATTTTGATTTCATGCGTTAGAATATAAAAATTGTCGTTATGGTGAAATTCTGAGGAGAATAGAGAACCCACAAGGAATTTTTTTGTTGGCAAGCCACAAAAATGAGAGGGAGATATACGAAAAATGCTTTATTGCCATGTCACTGGCTTCAGGATTATTGCGAATCATTTTTTTCCACATGAAAGTGAGCCTCTGCTATTATATGTGTATATTCGTGCTTTTATCCTCTCGTGTTCTTTCGTAAAAGACGTGTACAGAAAAAAAAAAAAAAAAGCCCCTCTCACGGTTTTGATCCTCTGAGGTTCTGATAAGATACGCCCCTTGGTCATGATATCGTTTCCTTTTTAAGATAAATAAAAAAAAATGCGGAGGTCGAATATTCGGATTTTCAGCCGTAATAGATTCAATATCGGTATTAAATTGTCATGCCTTATTAGTATTTACCATTTATTTCTCTTCGACTATGTTTGCAAATCTTTTCTCATAAAGAGAAGCGAAATTGCTTTTCTTTGTAGAAGGGAAAGAAGTAAATTTATTTTTCAAGGAAGAAAATCACCTGTTGTAAGTTTTCCTTTTTTTTTTTTTTCTTGTTTAACCAGAGGGAGAAGGGCCAGTGTATATTTGGTATTTCAGAAATTTAGGGGGAAAAATTAAACAGGAAAAGTGTCAAGCCATGGAAACACGAAAGGGACTGAAGTTCTCTCATTCGTTTGATGTGTCATATGGGGTTTCATTTAATTACGATTTGACCATATGAGGAATTAGAATTGAAGAGGAAAATCAGAGGACAAAAGGGATTTTCTCTCTCTCTCTCTCTCTGTTTTTAATATTGAGTTGGTTATCAAGCATTACAATTATCCGGTGTAATGAACTTTGCATTCGCGTAATTACGTTTTCTTTATAATCCCCATTTGTTCATTCCTGTATATATATATACATATACATTGAAGTGAGTGGTTGGACAAGAGCGGAAGGGAACAGTTGTTGTGAAGTGTGAAAACTGTTTTTTTTAGAGGATTTTTCTGAGTGTCGCCCTCGAGCGGTGGGTAATGGAATACTTCCCATCAAAAAAAAAGCGTCAGAGCTCCGAGGGTAAAATCAGACAATGAAAGAATGATAAAATAGGGGGAATTTTCTGTCACTCTTTGGCTGGTGAATGAAAATACAACCACGAGAATGCTTTGGCGCGTGCTTACACTGTAAAGATTCACTGAGCTGCCGAGGGTTGCAACATAGCCTACAGGAAAAAAAAGAGGGGGGGGGGGAGACATTCGTAATTCCTTCGCACCACGTGGTCCTCGCCTACTGTACACTGTATGTGTGTGTATATATATATCGTTGTCTTAGAGTGAAAAGGGCGTAACAAAATAGGAATCGTCCGACATTTACGCCCTTTTCACACTGGGACGACGATATATATGCCTTCTTTCGGGACATATATATATATATATGTTCCGAAAGAAGGCACGCCACCCCAGAATGTGACTCACAAGATTTATGAGACTCGCGTCGACGCTAGACGAGGCAATCTTCCGAGAGAGTCCCCCCCCCCCCCCCCCCCTCAGAACCGCACCGGGACTTGCATCCTGAATTTGATACTTTTCCCCTTTTGTATTTTCATACTTTCAGTGTTGTATTCAAAAAACACATGTGGTAGTTAAAAAAAACCGCGGCACATTTCACGCTAAACAAAGTACTTGAATTATTGCCGATTCTTGACGTTTATGAGTGTTTTTTTTTAATGACATGCATGAAATAATGCTGAACATGATCATCAATTAATGCGAGGGACTATTAATTTGTGAAATCATTGCGTCACTCAGGACTGATATCATATGGAGTCAGTTGAAGTCAATTGAAATCAGTGAAATCCTGGGATTTCATTGATTTCAGGTGATTTTCAATTGAAATCACTTACAATCGATGAAATCACTTGCAATCGGTGAAATTACATGAACTGCTAATCAGTTGAATTAACCATGTTTAGTTTGATCAAAGTCACAAGTTCCGCAGAAATTTGATCTCCCAGAAATTCATGACATTATACAAACAATTCAGTAGTGAAGAGGTAAAACAGGATAAATCGACTTATCTTTGAGGTCATTTTGAAGGAAATATTTCGGAAACGAAGCGAGATGAGGTGATATTATTCATCTATTTTGTAGACTATTTCAAGAGTTACAGAAGAGTTTTAGGGCAAAATTGCTCGTTCTCGGTTATTTTCTAAGGTATTTTCGAAAAACTTAATGAGAAAAAAAGAGACTTATCTTGTTTTACCTCTTCACTACTGAATTGAAGTAGCCAGAAAAGATGCCTTTGAAGCAGTTGAAAAAATAGGTATGGAGGTAGAGATAGCTGATTGCTTAAAAATGCCTGTTAAATCGTTAGATACTGAATATCAAAAATTTGAAATCATTCAAAATCATTTGAAATCGTGAAATCACCAAAAAATTTCATGCCATCATATGAAATCGACGATTGTAAGAAATCACCCTGAAATTAGATGAAATCAGCAATCACTGTGCCACCAAATTTCCAAATGAATAACCCCTCAAATTAATCATCTCAGGAATTGAATTAGCAGGGATTGTGTTTACCTCTGATTGTCTCCTTTCGCAGGCACAATTGTGAAGCTTTTCCAGTTCCTGTTGAATCAAATAAATAGCTGAATACTGCTGACTATCCGGTGACAATGGTGAATCTGGTGAATCTGGAGATCCAATGCCCGAGCTTTTGCTTTCACTTGTCTTGATAGAATCATGAGTGTAATTATGCGGTGACAATGGCGATAAAGGTGATCCAATACCAGAGCTTTCAGAACTAGAATTAACCAATTTGCTTCTTGACGTTGATGCAGTTATCTTGGGCTTTGGTATATTACTCGGTTTTTCACTACTCAGCTTCTTTATCCTTGGCTTCCACGTGACATTCTTCGATAATTTCAAGCCAAAGTCCTTTTTAACCGCAAGCTTTGAGATTTGCTTCACGCTCACTGATTCGTTGTCGACGATTTTATTAAAATCCTTCAATGATCCAGAACGCTTGAAGTGCTGCTGTTTGTCATGGAGTTTTGGTAAATTGGTCGATGTCAAACGCTGCAAATCAGAACTACGTGACTCGTGGTACTCAATTGTGGTGAAACATGTGGACTTTGAGGTAGCTGCGCTCATTGATGCAGGTCGACGTTTTACAGTACCCGTTTGAGTACTGGGAGAGTCCCAGTCCACGTGGAACGTTCTCCTTTTAGATCCCATCCTCAGCTATTTCACGTCACTATCGAATCTAAAATTCTGCTCGCACTTTTTCATTTTCCTCTTTTAATGAAATTTCAACTGAACATAACCGTAAAATTCACTATAAAACCATTAAATTCACTATAAACCCATCAAATTCACTATAAAACCACAAAAAACACCAAAACTATTGCACAAAACATCACAAAAATCACTGGAATGCTGTCTGCATGTAGTCTGTTCAATTCCAACTGATGCTGAAAGGAAATCAGTGAGCAAAGATGATCAGAAAGCCTTCTCTTAGGGTTGTATAAGCGTATTTTCAGGTTTTTGCACTCAGACAATAGCTGCACTTGCCAAGAGTGCCCCCAGCAGACTGAAATTGCCCCCAGGCCCTACACACAAAACTCACCCTCACTCTCTTCTTTCACTTCCCGAGTATAAGAACGCGCCTGGGTTTTTCCGTCTGTGTGTATGGAAAAACGTAAACGTATTGGTTTTGTACACCAGTCCCCCTACTAACAGGATGCATAGATGGATCTAGGCGCCAGCCTAGGCACCACAACACACCTCCTACCCCCATGTGCCTGTAATTTCTGGGGGCTCTCTCTCTCTCTCTCTCTCTCGACCCCTTCAAACATATCATAGCCTTGGGGCTAAAAACTAATTACATTCGGTGCGTTACCATTCACCAAAATAGGGAGGCACACACATCTTTCTACACCACCATATTGCAGCCTACAACACACTATTCTTACCAATCTTGGTCACATGAATTCCGCCAGTACACATTTTTAATTATTCATAACTTCAAATATTTGGTTTAAGCTTCATTCATCCAGGACAATTGGCAGAATTCATCAGAATTTTGTTAAATTTTTGAATCACCTGATTTCTACGGTTTCATTTAAGGGAATTTGGAGATATAGGTGGAGAAAAGGCGAATTGAGTTATGCACCTTTTTTTAAAGGAATAATAGAAATGTCGAGAAGGGTGTATTATCACGATCTTTCATCTCCCGTGGGTGGTTATTGTTGGATTGTACAGAGCATTGCATAGCTCATGAATACCATTTGGATAAAATCTCATCGGTTAGGAACCCCTATTCGCTCCTTTTTTTTTTCTTCTATATATATACATATATTCTCTCTTTCTCTCTCTCTCTCTCTCTCTTACACCAGGGGGCATGTTTTTGTATGGGGTATTTTCCACTGAGCTGCCTCCACCCATTCCCATTCCGTTAGACTCGAGTTTTGTAATATTAAGGGGTAGAGGAATTGTCCATGTATGCCTTTCTTCAATACTTTGCAAAAATATTTTGACACCAATTGTCGAAGGAGATCAATATCACGTTACATTATCACGTTTTTTCATCACTGAATGACAATAAAGGATGGGATGATTGATGCTGATCCGATTGTCAGAGGAAGATGAACACTTTTGAATGAATTTTAAAGCAATTCATGAATTCTAGCGAAATGTTTTGCTGGGAGATTACAACTTATAATCCGGCGTATTCCAATAATGGGATCAGTTATCCTCTATGGTGTACCATGAGAAGATTATATTGAAGAGCCAAATGCCTGGGATGGTAGAATTCTATATGCCCCAGCACGAAAAGCCTTGAATTCAAGCTTCTCCCCCCCATATGTGGGGCTTAAGTCGGCATCAGGGTGCACGAGTCATTTAGCGCTTGGATAAAATATGTTACTTGGTAAATATATGCAATTGCATTTGGGCATATGTATTATCAATACTGTGGTTGATACAATCAATTCAATTTATTTACGGTCGTGATGGATTCAACGATATCATCTGGACCTCAGCATATTTTGTGTATTGATTCTGTTTCTTTAGAGTGGATGAATAAGAAGAGTTCTTGATAATATTGCTGTTCTTCGTGTCAAATTCCAATCGGAAGTGAGGTCTTCTTGTTGTTAAACAAAATGTTGATAGGGACATATTTTTATCTTGTTTTTTTAGAGTTCAATGCAGGAAGGAGAGATGCTTCAATATTTTTATTTCTGATAAAATTAGAAATTAGGGTTTTATCCGAGAGTTTGGTCGATAAAACAGGAAAAAATGAGGATTCTTAGGTTTGTTTTCAATTAATTGCTGATAATTCGAGGAAATGTGCTTTAATTTACGCGGAAAAGTGATTAAACTATTTGAAAGTCATATCTTCAGCTTGTGAATATAATTTCTTTCTTCCCGAATTTCTTTTACATCAATCTTTTATCATATGCATGAGATAGAGAGAGGCAAATAGTTACGACTACCTTCTAATTAAAATTTCTCAATAACTATACGGAGAATTGAATGTTTTTTTCTTCTATTATTTAGTTAAAATGCTGTTCTCTTCGTCAATTGTTTTTAAATAATGGGTCAATCTTGTGGTTTTTTAGTAATTTCGTTAATCCTGTCCGATTTAAGGCGTTTCATCCTCGCCACCGCTATTTTCAGTACACAGAGAAAAATAATTTCTTAATTTAAGAATGTGCAGTCACTTAATTTAAGAATGTGTAGGTCACTTAAATTAAGAAAGAAAAAGTCACTTGATTTAAGTGAGAAATGTCACTTAATTTAAGTGACTTTTACTTTCTTAAATTAAGAAAGAAAAAGTTACTTGATTTAAGTGAGAAAAGTCACTTGATTTAAGTGAGAAAACTCACTTGATTTAAGTGAGTTCTACTTTCTTAAATTAAGAAAGAAAAAGTCACTTGATTCAAGTGAGAAAAGTCACTTAATTTAAGTGACCTGCACATTCTTAAATTGAGAAAACATTTTTCTCTGTATAGCTTTGATAATTCATATCTCATAAAATACACGAACAAAATTTATGAAAAAATTCATAAAAATGTAAAAAAATAAATAAGGTGTTAATTGTCCTCGAGTTCACTGGAATACTACCTTAACAAAAACAAAGATGCTCATTCAGCCGAAAGAAAGGAAGTAATTACCTCCATTCCCTCCATCCCCATTATTACTGTATAACCCAAACACTTCGCACTCTATCGTAACGATGATCTTAATGTATCTCCATCCAAGACAATAGCATAATCCCCCCTAAAAAAAAATTACCGACTGAAAGCCAGCCTCATTACCGACCGTCACCAATCTCACCGGATAACTATCCACCAACTGATTTTCCCCTCAAAATCCAGAGGGATGAAAAGCACAAGAGCCCTCCATTGAATTTCGTGAGATGGAGCTCTCTTGATATTCGTTTCAACCCCCGGGAAAATGTGTTGATACTGGATAGAAAAGAGGGAGAGTGAAAGCTTACGCGTGCTGAGGCAGCTGAGGGCTCACTATGGATTTGCCATTAATTCAAACCGCTGGAAAACTATTGTCCTCTTGGCGGGTTACCTCTCTCACATAATGTTGTTGGATTTTGTTACCCGGGCATTTGTCGGATAATTATTGAAAAAAAAAAAAGGAAAAAAAACTCCACTAGCTGAGTTCATGCCAGTGTGATAAATCAATTAAATGATGAGGAAGGAAAAAAAAGAAAAGGAAAAAAGTGGAAAAACATTTGTATTTATGAAGCGATGGATTCTCGAAATTTATTCGAACCTCGTACATTCGGGGTCTCGTTAAAAAAGGGGGAGAAATGATAAAAAATAAAAGAGGAGAATGGAGAAATGGAAAAAAAATGAGAAAAGTCTGAGGGAAAAGAGGAAAAATCGAGAAAAAAAAAAAACGTTAGTGGAACCTTTTGGATTCTGTGCTCTCTGGATGCATAAAACTCGAGTTTATACACAATCGTGGTTCTAACACATATAGAGAGGGAAAGTTCGGGAGCTAGAAGCTATATGGTGCGGTTGGATTTTCCCACGTGGCAGTTAGATCATGCGCATTTCTGTGAACGACAAAGTTTTGTCCAAGGGAAACGTTTATTGCACGGGGGGGGGGGGGGGGGAGGGCATTACCGTTGGACTACCAGGAGGGAAAAGAGGGTTTATATAGTTGCCTCTTCGTAGAGAGGGAGTGGAGAACGAAAACGAGGAGGATTGTACTACTATACTGTGTGTAACGTGGAAAAAGCGAAAGTTGACTTTAAACTTTCAAGGGGATGGCTCTTGGCCTCTTTCCACGGTTCTACAGTTATCCTTCACCTTGCACCTTTTTTTTTTTTATTACATCTTCTGTTTTTTGCCTTTTGTTTCACACAATGGGATAGTGGAAATTGTATTTATGAGCAAGTTTAGGTGTTTGCCAATGAAATTAATGAGATAAATTGTCTTGAAATTGAAGCACTTTTTCTGGTTAATTTCCAATTGTTTGAAATAATAATGATTTTAATGATTCAGATGGGCAAAAAAAAGGGGACTGGAGTTGGATTTCAGAGAAATTTCGAGAACAATTAGGAAAAATATTGAATTTACCAAAAAAATTCGAAAAATCACGAAACATCTTGAAATCTGCAAAATTCAAGATTTTTGGTTAATTTCAAATTGTTTGGAATAAAAGTGATTTTTAAAATTTTTTTTAAATTGAATTTCGTTGACTCGAACATTTGATTTGTTTAAATGAACAAAATTTAATAAAATCAACAACATTTGCGATTTCTGCAAAAAAATATTTGCTAAAAACCAATAAAACAAGTATTTGATAGTTTTTATCCCTTTTTTTCTCAGTATAGACATATATATAGCACCTGCGCCTTTTTCTTTCCAAGTCTAAAGATGTAATTACTGTCAATCTCAATTTTTGCTAAAAAAAATTCACTTTTTAGCGCGACATACTCTCACGCACTTTGAATTTCTATTTTTTTTCATCACTCCCGTATCCTCGATAATACTCGAGAAATACGCCTCATTCCCCAGTACCTCGCGAGTCTCTCACGTGTACAGGTTTCGCATGCAGACGATGGTTTTTTCTTTCACATCCTCTCAGAACTCTTTTTTTGCTCCTCCACTTGATTATTGAATGAAATATGGTTGCGTAGAAGAATGAAAAACGTTCGATAATGTATTTGCAATCGTCGAAAATACTAAAGTCACATAGAAAAAAAAATGGATGTATTTGATATCAAATAAATGTATCACGCGATTTTATATTCATTCTTCTCTTCCAATACGTTAAGAAAAAAAAAATTTATTCGTGAATTCAACTATCGTAAGTCGCGTGACTGCAGGGGAATACACAAGTGACTCTCGTTTTTTACCGGAAAATTCTCGTTTGCGTCTGATTGAAAACAGGTAGAATCTACTTTTTTTTCTTTTATCATAATAAAAAGTACATTCTCGTAATTTAAATTTTCATGAGTTAATTTTCCGCGCTCATAACTTCTGTTTAGATTGTAATGAAGAATAACAGAACAAGTGGGAGAAAAAACAACTGCGCCTTTTTTTTTTAATTACAGAAAAAAGGAGATTTTTATGAAGTCGAGCATAAGTGAATGAGTTTCCTTAATCAGAGGGGAAACGAGCCACAAAAGAGCGCCTGTGGATTTTTTTTTCCTGCATTCTTAATTCATTGAGAGACTCTCGCTTTTCGAAGGGAATGGACCTGAGAAAGAGAATAAAAATGAGATAAATGAAAATGTTAAACGGATACATGTCAGTATTTTCGACTGAAAGTGCCAATGAAATTTCTACATTTACGTGAACATGTACGTATTCGCAATTCCACCCTTCTCACAATGCAGGCCGTTGATTTAGAGTCTACTATCCATCACGTGAGAGTAAATTCCCATAAGAGACTCGAATAAATCTCCCTTCATTAGGATGAATTAAAACGAGAGTTGAGTGAGCGTGAAATATGGACTCTTGTAGCTCAAATAATTTTTTTACTCGTCAAAGTAAAAAAAAAGAGGTGGTAAAGTAATTATATAGGGATAGGTGGGGTAAAATGGGTGTTTTAATTGAATGGTTCGAGATAGAGATTTTCTAATGATTTTATTGAGAAGCTGAGAAAATTTTAGGTGGAAAACATGTATGAAAATCAATTTTTTTATTTTTTTTGAAAATTTTCACTTTTTTGGGAAATTTTTGAAGGGATATTTCTTTCGATAATCGAAAAAATTCACTTTTTCGACGATATCTCCGGTTCTGTTGGTCGCAGCGACCTGGGGTTGATTTTAAATGAAAGGTGAGCTCATTTCTCATGGATTCATGCGGTTCAAATTTTTTTTTCAATTAATTTTTCAAATATTTATAATCCATTTTCTGGAAAACAGTTTTTGCCCTAGGAGAACTTGAAAAAGTGATAATTTTTTTTTAACCACCTAAATCGATGGTAAATGAGGTCACCTTTCATTTAAGATCAACCCCAGATCGCTACGACCAATAGAATCCAAGATATTCTCAAAAACCTGAAATTTTTTAAAAATAGAAGAATTTCACCTTCAAATCTTGATTAAAAAAATGGAATTTTTAAAAAATTCAAAAAAATAACTTGTGACATATGATTTCCATGGCAAATTTCCCTAGTTTTCCAATGGAATCATCAGAAAAAATTTATCCCCAATATTCTCATCAATTCCGAGTAACTATGCCGAATGGACCAAAATAGGTCTGGAGGTAATATAATTAAAAAAAAAAAAATTCCGAGTAATTTTCATAGTATAAAATACCAAAACTAACACATGTCCCTTTTACCCATTGTCTCCATTTTCCCCCACCTTTCCCCCAAAAAAGCCCAGAATTTATTCCCAAACAATTTTAAAATTCACAGGATCGAAGTGAGATTCCTCAGCTGACCTCTGCACATCAGGAATCCATCGTCATCCCTCCCCAGTGTCTCTCCGGGCTTTTGAACGTTGAAATTACCATTTTCCGAGACCCCGAGAGCGTAAGAAAACCACAAGAGAATCTCAAATCCTTCGCAGCCAAAATGTCAAGGGAACGGTTATAGGTTGTTGCTTCCCATCGTCTATATTTCTGCACGAGTGTTCCTATACCCAAGTAACTCTCACCCCCTCCCCCTCCCTCTCCCCCTCTCATCCCCCTGGAACCACGCCTACACGTGAAAGTTGGTGCTCATTATCCAAATACCCGCGATTAACAAAGTTACCCAATATATATACGACAAGACGTGTTCTCTTCTAAAAACAAATAGTAAACTTTTGTGTTTACGAATTTCGTGCGTAAGAGGATAATTTCAGTGATAATATTGCCCTTGCACGAGACTGTAACAAGTTGCGGCCAAAATGACACACACAAACACAAATTTCGTGTTTTTTAGCTGAAACAATGCTCTTCCCTTTTTTTTTTAACCAAAAAAAAGGGAAAAAAAAATTCGAGATTGCGTGACGTTAAGGAAAAAATGTTTGAGGCAAACGACAAAAGGGGGGGGGGGGGGGGAGGGTATAGATGGGCTTAGAGTCAGAGAATTTCGGTGGAAGGTAGAGCCTTCGAAGAAGGGTCGCAAGAGAGAGAAGAGCCTCTCTCTCTCTCTCTTCTTCTTCCCAACGTTACAGCTGCTGTCACATAAATATCCGGAAACCCCCTTGAATTCTAGAAGGTATACTGGGCCTCGACCCATGCGCCCACACGACCATCTCACCCCTCACACCAGTCATTGCAGAATACCTACAGTCTTACTTGTTATCTCTTTCTCTCTTTCTCTTTCACTTTCTTCGCCTCTCTCTGGGTAAACTTGGAGAAACTCTCTCTTTCTCCTACTGTCTTTCTCTCTTCTTCTCCTCCTCCCCCCCCTCCTCCTTTTGGGGCTCTTCCGCGGGGATAGCTATCGATTCTCAATTCTTACCGAAAAGAAAAGTAAGAGGGAAAGATGGGAGTGCGAGAATTCTCGAGGTTTGCATGAGTACTCTTCTCGTGTTTTTTAAAACTTTTTTTTTTTTTTTTTTTTGTTCACCACTGAGGGTAAAAAAATGGAAAAGTTTTTAAAGGGCGATGTCAAGCGTGTCTTCCAACAAATATACACTTTCAAAGTCTCCACTGTGAGTTTAAAGACCTTGGTAATACACACACAAAATGTGCGGGTGTTTAAATTTCCATTGAGCGGAAAATAAGATGTGAGGTGAGAGACAACAACAGTGATTTTGAATAAATTTTGCTGTGTGCAAGGGAATATTTTAAATTCTTGGAAATCAAAAAAATCTTGCGCAACTAATTTTTCGTTCAATTTCATGAAATATTAATTTGTGGGAAGAATACCTACATTTCCATTAGACTTTCCCAAATTATTTCTGAAGAACGACGAGAAAGCTGAAAAAAATTTAGCTTGATGTTTCTTCTATTCATTGAATTTTTTTCTTTTAAAGAATTAATTGATTTAATACAATCCTCGATCATACAGATGAGAACTAATCTACTAATATAAAGTAAAATTCTCATTCTATAGAAAATTTTGCAATTGCTCAGAAGAAAATCTCTTCACAATTGGAAAATTCAGATTTTATCGTTTACTCTCTGTGACTCGTACATCATAAAATTATATAGAGAAAACACTTTGTCTCTACCAGAGGGCACAAATTCTTGAATTTTGTAATTAAAGAGCTTCGTTTTCTCGCAATACCATATATTTACAATTTACAAATGAATTTAAAAAAATCAGTGCCATACACAGAGAAAAATGTTTTCTTAATTTGAGGATGTGCAGTCACTTAATTTAAGAATGTGCAGGTCACTTAAATTAAGTGACTTTTCTCACTTAAATCAAGTGACTTTTTCTTTCTTAATTTAAAAAAGTAAAAGTCACTCAAATCAAGTGAGTTTTCTCACTTAAATCAAGTGACTTTTTCTTTCTTAATTTAAGAAAGTAAAACTCACTTAAATCAAGTGCGTTTTCTCACTTAAATTAAGTGACTTTTCTCACTTAAATCAAGTGACTTTTTCTTTCTTAATTTAAGAAAGTAAAAGTCACTTAAGTCAAGTGAGTTTTCTCACTTAAATCAAGTGACTTTTTCTTTCTCAATTTAAGAAAGTAAAAGTCACTTAAATCAAGTGACTTTTTCTTTCTTAATATAAGAAAGTAAAAGTCACTTAAATCAAGTGAGTTTTCTCACTTAAATCAAGTGACTTTTCTCACTTAAATTAAGTGACTTTTCTCACTTAAATCAAGTGACTTTTTCTTTCTTAATTTAAGAAAGTAAAAGTCACTTAAATTAAGTGACTCTTCTAACTTAAGTCAAATGACTTTTTCTTTCTTAATATAAGAAAGTAAAAGTCACTTAAATCAAGTGAGTTTTCTCACTTAAATCAAGTAACTTTTTCTTTCTTAATTTAAGAAAATAAAAGTCACTCAAGTTAAGTGACTTTTCTCACTTAAATCAAGTGACTTTTTCTTTCTTAATTTGAGAAAGTAAAACTCACCTAAATCAAGTGAGTTTTCTCACTTATATCAAGTGACTTTTTCCTTCTTAATTTAAGTGACCTGCACATTCTTAAATTAAGTGACTGCACATTCTTAAATTAAGAAAACATTTTTCTCTGTGTAACGTGCCCCAAACGTTGCATGACATTGAAGTTATTTTCAGCTCATTAGATTAAACTTCATAGTTGATCCCTCCAAATCAATCTTCTTCATCAAACAAAATAATTGCATGTAACCAAATTTTACTAAATATGAGCAAGTTTTTTTTTTTTCAAAGTAGCTCAATGTTTCTCCCTTTTTTCCATAAAAGTGAAAAATAAAGAGAAGAAAAACAATTTTTTTAAAAACAATTCCGTTAAAATACGACATTTAGCTTTATATTCCTGCATGATCTGCAGGTGCGCAGCAATAATTCATGTCACTAGAGTATTTTCCCCCGTCTCTGTATATTCTCAGGCATTTTTTGCAGCCATAAATAAACAGAACACGATGAAAGAAAAAAGGAGCAAAAAAAAAAGAAGAAAAAGAGAAAAAAAGCCTATCGACAATGAAAGCAAACAATAACGCCCAGTTTACGCTAAATTTACTGAAACATCTTTTCCCCTATTTCCTCCCTTCTCTCTCTCTCTCTCTCAAGTCCACGTTGAATTTCTTCCTGAATTTCTCCAGGAAAGTGGAAAATTCACTGGTCGCAAGATTTTCGCAAGCGTAAGCCAATTTGCCTCAGTAATATCCGGGGCTTTCTCTCCTTCGCAGAGACTCTCACCCTCGTGTACTTTCGAGGCTCGAGATGAGCTAAAGACACGCAGAGGCGTTGTATCTTTAATTATCTGAAACTGAGAGAGGCTGTGGAGAACGCTGGAGGACACGAGAAAAGAGGGACGGTATCATCTTGTCCTCATGGCTGGGGCGTGGCTCAACGTAACGTCCGAAATCTCTCACCCTTTTGCCTTTAGTGTATATATATTTAGTGTATATATATATATATATATATATGTATACGAAACGACCCTCCAGCAGCCACGGGGCAAACCGCGTGCCCACTGAACCGTCTGCCTCTTTTTTTTTTCGTGTTTTCTTTAAACCCGAGGGTGTCACTCGCATGTTTGTTGATTGTTGGCTTTGGAAATTTCAGGCAATGCTATTAAAACATAAATATTTGGAAATCAGGGTAAATGGTAATTAAATGAGTCAATTTGAGAGAACATCTCTGGAAAATTACACAGAAAAAAATGGTTTCTTAATTTAAGAATGTGCAGTCACTTAATTCAAGAATGTGCAGGTCACTTAAATTAAGAAAGACAAAGTCACTTGATTTAAGTGAGAAAATTCACCTAATTCAAGTGACTTTTACTTTCTTAAATTAAGAAAGGAAAAATTACTTGATTTGAGTGAGAAAAGTCACTTAATTCAAGTGACCTGCACATTCTTAAATCAAGTGACTGCACATTCTTAAATTAAGAAAACATTTTTCTCTGTGTATACTGAAATTGATAGAAATCATTTACAGTACTGTTAACCCTCATTTTTTTGATGGCTTATTAAAAATGATATTTTTTTACATTTTTCTGAATTTTTTCATAATTTTTGCCCGCGCAGTTTATGAGATATGAATTGTCAAAGTTACTGAAAATAGCGGTGATGGAGATGAAACGCCCTAAATCGGACAGAAATAACGAAATTACTAAAAAACCACAGGGTTGACCCATTATTCAAAAACTATTGGCGAAGAGAACAGCATTTTAACTGAATAACAGAAGAAAAAAATATTCAATTCACCGTATAGTTATTGAGAAATTTTAATTAGAAGGTAGTCATAACTATTTGCCTCTCTCTCTATCTCATGCCTGTGATAGGAGATTGATGTAAAAAAAAATTGGAGAAGAAAAAATTATATTCGCAAGCTGAAGATATGACTTTCGAATAGTTTAATCACTTTTTCGTGTAAATTAAAGCACTTTCTCAAATTATCGGTAATTAATTGGAAATTAATCTACAGATCCCCATTTTTTTTTTCGATAATTGCTCATCAGAGATCGGCAAAAAAAAATTCGCATTTTTAATTTTTTCTATTTCTCTGATTTCCTTCGAAAAAATTTTAATTACTTTCTTAATCAAAAATTTGGATTTTTTAATTTTTCATTAGTTTGAAAATTAATTTTTTTTTTTTAACAATCTTGATTACTATTGTAATTTAAAATTTGACTGATGGAATTTCATAATTATTTTCTTTATCAAACTTATTAACATTTTTATTAGTTAAATTGAATTATAAATGTCATATAAGCGTCATTTAGATTGGATTAAATTATAAGTTCTTATTTGTGTTACATTTAGTTAAAACTCTCAACTCAAAATTTTTGTCTGAAAGACGGTTATATTTGGGAAGATTAAACATAGTAGCGTTGATTTTATTATAAAATTAATTATTCCAATCAATTAATAAGTAAGAAAGAATCAAAATTTCGAATAAGAAAAAGAATTATAAAATTTCATCAGTCAAATTTTCAATTACAACAGTAATCAAAATTGTTTAAAAAAAAATTAATTTTCGAACTAATGAAAAATTTAAAAATCCAAATTTTTCATTAAGAAAGTAATTAAAATTTTTTCGATGGAAATTACAGAAATAAAAAAAATTAGAAAATTAAAAATGCGAATTTTTTTTTTACCAATCTCTGTTGCTCATGAAAGCACAAAAAATGCTAAATATCCGCCAATTTCAGTTCCATCCCCCTAAACTCTTTCCTTGAAGAAAAAAAAAGTCTAAAAAGTTATCAGAGCATTTTATTTCAATTTTTATTTATATAATTTGATGGACTGATGAAGGTCTCGTGAGAATAACCCCACAACCACTAAACGGAGGAGGAGGAGGGATGGGGGGGGGGGGGGTAAGTAATCCGTTTGAGAAGAGTATTTTTGCGTGACGTTCTCATTGTCGTCGTCGTGTCGCTGAGTGATCGAGGACAACCTGAGGTATATACAACACACACACAACAAATAACAATGGGTCTTTCTTTTGCTGAAGAAAGAAAACGATACGGGGGTGGTCACGCGAGTGTCGCGTTCTTTGTGTATACGTACGTTTATGTGTGTGTGTGTATGAGCGACACTGCAGGGAATTTGTTTCGTGACGCTATCTGAAATTACACGATGCACCGAGAGTGAAACCCCAAGAGCATCTGAGATTTCCAACAAAAGTAATTCAATTCAATAATAAAAATAGTTGACGAGCTAAAAAAGAAAAAAAGATGAATTACTCATTTTTTTTTCTTTAGCTCCCCTTTGAATTTAATTGGTGGCGGTAAGATGACTCGCTCATTGAAGTTTGCCCTTTTTTTTTCGCTTTACCAGCCACGAAGAGAGGTAAGGGCAGGAAGAATTCACGATGTGGAGGAGAGCAAAAAAAAATGGGAAAAAGATGCTGATGGAGTTGAAAGAGAGTTTAAATGTCGGATGCGTAAATTTCAAATTAATTTTTTTTTCTTTAATTAAGGGGTAACATCACTGTAAAAGTCTTCAAAAAAGGCGTTTCTTGGCTATTTTTTTTCTATAGAAAAAGTGACAATAAAATAATGATATTTGAGGGAGTGCTTGAGCATATATTTGAGTGTTCAGAAAAAAAAATCATCAAAAAATATCAAAAAATGACGACACAAGAGCCATTCTTGCGAGGCTTCTCGAATTTAAAACACTCTGCTGCACGCAGCGTAACTGGTGCAAATTTCAATTGAAAAAAAAAAAAAAATTGGCTCAGTTTAGATACATATAGCTACAAAAATACGTAGGGAATTTCAAAAATATTGTTTTTTGTGGGATTGTTGACCATTTGAATGAAAAAATTCAAATTTCGGCCAAAAAACCGGCAATTTTTTATCAATAAAAAATGTGCAAATAAATTTTTTGAAAATCCCCTACGTATTTCTGTTCGAAATATTGTTTTCAAGATGCTGTGGGAAATTCAAATGAAAATAATGAAAATTATTGGAGTTATGCTGCGTGCCAATTTGAAAAATCATGTTTCGAGAAAAACACGATTGAAATTTTGACTTAGACTATGAATATGAAGAAATGCCTTGGGAAAAATTCAAAATTTCATGTGAAATAATGGGTTTCAGGTGACAACTTTTCTTGCCCGTATTCTAGAAGGTCCAAAGTAATTTTTAAAGCAAGAAAAAAAAATCAATTTTTTAAAAATTCTACAGTGGTGTTACCCCTTAATGAAGATGAGAGAAAAAAGAAGCGACAGTGCTCATCGGCTTGGAAAATTGTTCGGCTTATCATTATAGCAGCAGTATTAATGCTCCACCAGTCTATACCAGTAATAATTCGTTGCCTACAGAAATAGATAGGGGAAGAGAGAAATAGTGATACAAGACGCAGTACAGTCAGACACGTACATTGTCCAAATTACCAGTATGGAATTCACAGGAGCGTGAAGGGCAAAACATGAGAAAGAGAGAGAGAGAGGAGGAGGAAGAGAGAGATATATAGGTAGAGTGGACTGGCACTGGGATGAGAGTGAAATGACGGTAACTGCGTTATGGTTTTACCCAAGGAAAAAACTGAATGCAATTTCCTCTACTAGTTTCCCTTTTGTCCGTACTGTATATGTATCTATAGGTATATATAGATATATATATATATAGTCGTGGAACTTTTTCATTTAATTCTCATTATTTCCCCCTTTCTCGTATTTTTTTCTCTTCCTTCTATCTCTTCTTTTCATTTTACGTGACTCCTTGGTTTTCAGAGGATGGGCCGATGAGCATGAGAATTTTTGCACTGGATGACTCACCTTGATAGTCTCCTGAGGGGAGTACCTTGGTGGGCGCTGCCCGTGACCCGGAGACTGGAGATTCATCCCTCCAACATCACTCCAAGTATCTCAGATATCTGAAAATAAGAAGTGGAATATGAGATGACAAATTGGTGAAATAATGTAATTTGGGGTTTGGAAGATATTGTAGAAACTTAAGGAGAAATTCAAATTTTTATTCAGAGCTTTTTTTAAAAATTATAATGAAATTAGCATACATCTGACAATTTTTTGAATTTTTTTTAAACAAATAAATTATTATAAAAAAATATTTAAAAAATCAGCACTTATAGTTAATTCAATTTTCTAAATGTGCATATTTTTTATTTTTTAAATAATTGATTTTTCAAAAGAGGAAAAAATGTGTAAATTGTCAGATGTCTGTTATTTTGAGTGTCATAACTAAACCGAGAATCTCTTGAGGTATTATCCCAGAGTATTGTCGATAAAACAGAAAAAAACGAGGATTTCAAGGTTATTTTCCAATTAATTGCTGATAATTTGGGAAAACGTGCTTAAATTTACCCGAAAAAGTGATTAAACTATTCGAAAGTCATGTCTTCAGCTTGTGAATATAATTTTTTTCTTCTCGAATTTTTTTTAACATCAATCTCCTATCACATGCATGAGATAGAGAGAGAGGCAAATAGTTACGACTAACTTCTAATTAAAATTTCTCAATAACTATACGGTGAATTGAATATTTTTTTCTTCTATTATTTAGTTAAAATGCTGTTCTCTTCGCCAATAGTTTTTAAATAATGGGTCAACCCTGTGGTTTTTTAGTAATTTCGTTATTTCCGTCCGATTTAGGACGTTTCATTCCCACCACTGCTATTTTCAGTAACTTTAATAATTATCAAAAAAATTCAGAAAAATGTAAAAAATAAGGAGTTAACTGTAAAAAAAAATCAGTTTTATTGTAATATTTGAGATTTTTTCAGAATTCTCGAAATTTTTATGAAATTTTCATGAAACTTTTATAAAATTTCCATGAAAATTTGTACTCAAGTTCCCCAAAATACTACCTTAATCTCATAATTCATCTCTATTCCTATTAATCCAAAAACTCCAACCCTCAAATCTCTAAAACCCAATTCAAAAAATAATTTCATCCAATTCACTCCTTCCCCACCATAAAACTTTATGAAACTCCCATGATTTATGCTCTTTCCACTTCCTTCACACACTCTTCATTGTGACAAAAGCTACAAAATATAATCCAAGGGATTACTTTCAATTTTATTTTCCCTACAACAATATATAAAAAAAAAAGAGGCAGTTTCATGTAGAGCATGGGCTTGACCGTGACGAAATAGGAAGGAGTTGAAGACTACAAGTAGAGAAGGACTAAAAAGAGAAGAAAAAAACTAGGGAAAAGGGGATGAAAAAGGAAGAGAAAAAAAGAACCTCCGAGGAATAGAGATGACGGAGACGAGGAGAACTAGAGATGAGGAAAGGGGGAAAGGGGGGGGGGGGGGGAGGCTGCTGCTGGTTCGCTTGTCAATACGAAGAGGTACGTGACCCAGGTACAAAGTGACATAAACTGAGTGAGACAAGGCTTACTGAACACAGGGAGGGACAGAGGTATTTTCCCTCTCTTGTAGTTACTCTCCCCCCCTCTGAGCTTCGTGATGGCAACATAACTCCACTGTACAACCCAACACCCATCATGAAATTCTGTACGTTTTTCATGGCTTTCCGGAATTTTTTTTTTTTTTTCACTTGGCCCCTTGTGTCGTTCACTTTATTCTGTCGTTCATCATTGTTCACTCCATCAGGCAAAATTGAATTGAATTAAAAATCACTAAATCGTGATTTTTTTCATTTTTTTTTCTTCATATTCACGAATTACGTTGATAATAATTTTATCCAATTTGCATAATGAGTCGATGATGAATTGTCCAATTATTTTAACGTATTCTAATGAGACTGCAGTGATTAAAAAAAAAATGTGCTTACCACGAGACACACAATCAACGCGAGAGAGGGCAAAAAGCGAGAGTTTCCTGCATGGTAAAACACATTGGACAATGAGAGAAAGCTAATCGGGCGAAAAGCATAATTAATCACGGTGAATTTGTCGTGATTAACGATACACGATGGCGAGAAAGGGCGAAGAGGAAAAGAGAAAGAGAGAGAGAGATGAATAAAGTGCGAGAGTCTTGTACCATAAACATCGTTAGCACCCTTCCAACTGATTCTGCTTTAGCGACAAATGGACCACGCCTTTACTCTCTCGCCCAAACTAGACATTCATAGTCATTTCTTGTCTCATTCATATTTAAGAGATGGAGGACTACACTAATGGAGGCAATCACTCTGATTAGCACGTATATATTTTGATAAATCCTGATCTTTTATGGTAATATTAGGGGTGTGCGAATATCACTGTTCGATTGGGAATTCGAATCAAATAATTCGAATTTTCAGATAATTCAAATTTTTCAGGAAAATTTGAATTTTCGAGTAATTCGAAATTCGAATCGGGTAATTTGAACGATGTTCAATTTTTTTAATTTTGGAATAATTCGGATTTTCAGATAAGTTGAATTTTTGAATAATTTGCATTTTCAAATAATTCGAATTTTCGGAAAATTTCAATTTTTGAATAATTCGAAATTCGAATCGAATAATTTGGAGTTTTCAAATTTTCGAATAGTTCGAAAATTTTCGAATAATTCGATATTTTTGAATTATTCGACAATTTGAATTATTCGATTCAACACTCAAATCGAATATTAATATTCGATACGATACGAATAATTTGTGAATTTGAATTATTCGCACACCCTTAGATAATATCCAAGAATTGGAGAGAGATATTAGAATTTTGAACAGTGGAAAGAAAAAAAAGTGATAAAAGTCATCAAATATTCATTCTATTGGTTCATAGCAAATTTTTTCTTAATTATTTAAAAAATTGTTGAATTCACTGAATTTCTGGGAATTCAAACAATTAATTTGTTTGAATTAACAAAATTCAGTAAATTCAACAACCTTTCTAGATTATTTTTAGAAAAACTTTTTCAATTGTTAAAATTTTTCTTTTCTAATGACCAATGGAATGAATATTTGATAGTTTTAACGATTTTTTGTTTTTCAATGAAGGCGCCTCTTTTATGGAGCGAAAGGAGAGCAAAAAAATGGTGTCTACAAAAAAATGCATATTTTTTTTTGGATCCCGAAATATTTCGTAACATAACTGGAATATAATTCGTGAAATTGAGACTTTTGAATTCAAATATAACATAAGAAATCTTTAATCATCCGTATTTTAATAATTAAACATAAATTTTGAATTTCATGTTCTAGCTAAATCCACTTTTAGTTAAATAAAGAGAAATTAAATAAATTGTACTGAGTAAACGAATAAACCTCGTGAATTAAACAGATAATAATTAAACGTCATTCAAAAACTCCATCAAATTATCAATAAATACAAAAAAAAAAATAATATTCTACAATAATGAAATAGAACTCAACAAGAATATTGATTTTCTTATAAATTTGAAATTTATAAGAAATTAATAATTTCTTAAGAACGTCCGACAATAGAAGAGAGCTCTCACGAAAAATTTTCATCAAATACTCCAATATCGAAATGACATCTAATGTATTAAATTCATTTCTCAAATCAATATTTCATCAATAAATCAGAATTTATAAATCAAAATTGAGCATCGACACAACAATTTAAATTACTCCAATTTCCAAAAAAAAAAAAAAAGAAAATACTACATTTCCTTTTCTCTCACCTAAAACCATAGTGTTAAGTCCTAATGAGCCCTGAACAAGCCTACGCCCAAGCAACCAGCCATATTCAACAATTTAATGCACTCTCCTATTCATTCGCCTATTACAACCCCGTAAATAGATTAATGGCGTGCCAGCGATTAGCCATGGGGTCCAGTTTTACGGCGTCCAAAGGTCAAGAGGGCTGTGAAAACGTGTGTATAAGAGTAAGAGAGACAGATATATATAGTACATTACCAACGTCATTCAAAGCCTAACACACTAGCATTTTCCATGGATAAAGGGCATTTCAAGTGCTATATGTGTATCTTCTTGACTCTTTGGTGTTGATTTTCAAGGGAATGACAGTGATCGAGAGGCCAAGATCCTATCGAAATTTGACTCGATAACCCCACCACAACAACAGCCGGACGTATCATTTTAATCACCACATCCGCGAAACGAACTTGAAACCCTTCTCAAAACACCTCTCCTTTTTTTTCTTTCCTCATTCATTCATTTCCTTCTTTATTTTTTTTTCTCTTCATTGTATTGTTTGGGGTTTGGGTCACGTGGCAAAAAGGGGGAAAAGGTTCATTCTGGCGTTTTGTTAATTTTAATACTAGTGCTTAATTATATTTGAGTTTGCGTGACCTACTTGCTCCCAATTCTCAATGAAGAAACGTATAATTTTGAATGATTATTTTAATTTTGTGAATTCATAGATTTAAAATTGTGGTGATTAGATCAATCATAACTTCATTAATATCAATTATTTCGTATTTTATGAATTTTATTTAAAATTAGAGAAACATATATTTTTTTAAACGTTTTTCTCTAATTTGATTGGGCAAAGGGCAACATTAAATGATTAATTTAGAAAATAGAGTTAATTTAATCGAAATTAATTGAATAAGTATTTAAGGAATGTACTAATGAACAAAATAAGCTCGAAAAAAAAAAACAATTGAAAATTGAAATTTTTTTAACATTTTTTACATTTCTTTCAATTTTTCAAGACTTAAAGAAATGTAAAAAATGGCACAAATTTTTTAATTTTCAATTTATTTTGAGATTTTAGGTTGTTATTAACAATTTTATATTAAATTTTTATTTTTTTTCGATTGTACCTTGCAAACATGCTTAATATCGACGATTATTTCATGAATTTATTGAAAAATAAAATTAAAAGGAGCAAATATTTTCATAAACCTTCTTTTTCTCTAATTAAATTACTCAAAGGACCAAATTAAATGATGAATTTAAAAAAACAGAATTAATTCACTTTGTAAAATTCAGTGAGAAAACCAGAATGAAAAGAGGAAAAAAAGAGGAGAATGAAAAAAAATGAAAAAAAAAGGTGTAGTGCCACAAGAGAGAGGTGCGGAAGAGCGGAAAGAGGAGGTTGAGGAGGCACCATAAGGTCTGGGCGTCCCCTTATGCTATCGATCCCTTTTTCCTCCCTCCACTTCACCCCCTGAATTCCACGCACTAACGCACCGTGTGCCTCTTTTGCCTTTGCACCCAGCAAAATACCCTCCCCCCCCCCCCCCATTTCCCTCTTTCTCTCTCTCACCCATTAACCATGAAAACTATATATATTTTCACCTATATATATATATTTTATACATATATATTATTCCCCTGTGTATCTTTCTGTCTAACTGCTCCTTCTCATTTAGTGCAAAACCACTATCCATACACTATTAAATTGTTTTTACCGTTTTAATTCATCATGATAAAACATTTAAATTGTTGTTTGCTCTATATTGTTGATGAGAAAAGGGGTGGTGGGGTGAGGTGAGGGGGGAGGTAATTGCACCTGTTCAACAGTTGCATCATTCATGGTCATGATGAATAAAAGCCATTGGAAGGTTGCCCCCCCCTCCCCCCTCATTGGAGTAAAAATTGGAAAAGACTCATATTTTCCCTGAAAAATAAATAGGGGAAAAGGGGTAAAATGGACACTTCAATTGAACGGTTCGAGATAGAAATTTCCTGATGATTCCATTGAAAAGCTGAGGAAATTTTAGGCGAAAAACATGTGTTAAAATTTTTTTTTCGAAATTTTTGGAAAAATTGGCTTTTTTGGCCAAGTTTTGAAGGGTTTTTCCTTTCGAAAATCGAAAAAATTCACTTTTTTGGCGATATCTCCGGTTCTATTGGTCGTAGCGATCTGGGATTGATCTAGAATGAAAGGCAAGCTCATTTCTCATCGATTTATGAGGTTTAAATTTTTTTTAAATCAATTTTTCAAATATTTCTAGGTCATTTTTCTGAAAATCAGTTTTTGCCCTATAAGTACTTGAAAAAATTGATATTTTTCTTTTTGAACCCCATAAATCGATGGGAAATGAGCTCACCTTCCATTTAAGATCAATCCCAGATCGCAACGATCAAATAGAACCAGAGATATTTTCGAAAACCTGAAATTTTTCAAAAACAGAAGACTTTTACCTTAAAATCTAGCATAAAAAATGAAGTTTTTGAAAAAATCCAAAAAATAACTTCTGTCAGATGATTTCCATGGAAAATTCCCTCATTTCTCCTAATTTCCCCATTATAAAATACAAAAATCAACTCGTATCCATTTTCTCCCACTTTTCCCATAAATAAAAAAATAAATAAATGAAAATTTATTTTCAGCTTTTATTCAACTGCAGAAGATGAATAACGGGAAATAATAAAACAAAATTATATAACTTCCGACATGTATGTTGGCTTATTCTACATTTCCCCCCATAACACGAGTGCAATATGAAATAAAATAGATGAGAAAATGTGGCCACAGGAGAGGTGTGAGAATAGCTGAGAGAATTGTGTTGAAGAGGAAAGGAAAGAGAGTAAAAGAGAGAGAAAGAGAGATGAATAAATAGATAATGTTACGAGAGGGTAAGAGTGAGGAAGACAGGAGAAAACGTGAACCAGGACACGGAGGAGAAAATATCACAGAGTGCTCGTCGCCTGGAGCGGTCAAGTAAAAGATGTAGGGGAGAAATAAAAGATAAAAAAAAAAAGGGAGGAGGAGGAGGAGAAGAGAAAATAGTATTGTGTTAGAAGAAGAGAGGAGATGAGAGTCCGGGTGAGAAAGATTAATATCTCTATCAGAGAAGTTCAGAAGAGCGAGCCATTTATCTAACGGAGGTACTGGGTTGACCCTTATATAAACCTTTTTCTTGACTCTTCGTCCTTTTTAAAAGAGAGTTTACTTAACCCCTCTCACTTGCCAAGAAAACTTGCACTGTGAAAAACCGGATTTTCATGGGATATTTTATAGGACGAGGAGGAAATCTTGTTATGGATGAGAGGAAGAGGAAATGTCCATGGTTCGTCAATTTTTGGAGATGATTCAATAAAATGAAGAGTCGATGAATTTACTGGACAAATAAAATTTGGATTCCAATAAAACACGTGGGAAAATTTTTATAGTCATTTTATAGAAAGTCATTCATGATATTCGGATGTTTTTTGGAAGCATTTTTAATGTTAATGGGGTGAAGACAAAAAGCACAAAGTCTATAGATTTTTTTTAAATTTTGTTTTTAATAAAATAATAAGGGAGGCTGAGGCAAAATGGACCTGGAAATGGACCTCCAAACAGCAATCGGCAGGAAAAAAATTGGCATTTTTTATTTTTTAATTTTTTTGATTTCTGTAATTTCCATCGAAATAATTTTAATTAGTTTCTTGTAGAAAAATTTGGATTTCTAAATTTTTCATTAGTTTGAAAATTAATTTTTCTTCTTTAACAATTTTGTTTACTTTTGTAATTTAAAATTTGAACTGATGGAATTTTATAATTATTTTCTTTATTAAACTTATCAACATTTTTATTAGTTAAATTGAATTATAAATTTCATATAAGCGTCATTTAGATTTGATTAAATTATAAGTTCTTATTTGTGTTACATTTAGTTAACACTCTCAACTCAAAATTTTTGTCTGAAAGACGGTTATATTTGGGAAGATTAAACATAGTAGCGTTGATTTTATTATAAAATTAATTATTCCAATCAATTAATAAGTAAGAAAGAATCAAAATTTCGAATAAGAAAAAGAATTATAAAATTTCATCAGTCAAATTTTTAATTACAATAGTAATCAAAATTGTTAAAAAAAAAAAATTAATTTTCAAACTAATGAAAAATTTGAAAATCGAAATTTTTCATCGAGAAAGTAATTAAAATTTTTTCTATGGAAATTACAGAAATAAAAAAAGGGATTTTTTTTGAGAATGAAGGAGTCTTTAAAAAAAACTGAAAAAATTCACCAACAATTTCAACATATTGGAGCATCTTTTCAAATTTTTTCAGATTTTTCCATCAAGTCCTTCACTGTAAAATAAATTCCTGAATCATGCTGCTATGGAGGTCCATTTTGCCCCACTCTCCCATATCTATAGACTTTGTGCTATCTATAAATCCTATTATAATAGCTATAGCTTCACCAATGCCTGCAGAAAATATCCCAATCATCATGCTCGATAAATCTATAGAATTTTCTATAGAATGAATCTATAAAAAAATTTCTATAAAAATGTTTCTTACATGAAGTTTCTGGGTCAATGACCAAAAAAAGTGGGGGAAAATATGAGGGGATGAAGAAATATTGTGGTCAGAAGAGGGGTGAAACATCAAGGATTATTCAAATGAATTTGCTTCTGATCCACCAATCACGTTGTAAATTAACCTTATCTCACCATAATAAACCTCGTGATATATTTATCTCTCTCTATGTGTGTGAGTGAGTGAGTTTGAGAAGACACGTATTTTGGCGTTGGGAGACAGCAGACAGCATCTCGACAGCCCCCGGATACACATAATATAGTTGTGTATTTCCCCATTTATGAAAGACACCCTTCGGCAGTTCTCATTACGTATAGATAAGGGATAAGTGGAAATATATCAGAGAATAGGACGTCCCCCTCCCCCCTTCCTAGGGAGGGGGGGGGGGGGGAGTGAGCGATAAAAGTTTATTACGTCAAGGCCAACGGAATGCACGAAAAACTGACGTGCACCTTGATTTACGTTTATTTTCTGCATAAAAAAATTCTTTAATAATCCTGGAAGAAAACATTTGACTCTCTAAATTTGACATTTTTTTCAAAGAAAATGAAGAATTTATATTCAGTAAAAAAAGGACATTTTTCTTACCCTTTTTTTCCAAGGAATTTTAGGGAGGAATTTACTTTCCTCACTTTTACAGATAAATCACAGAATGAGCAAATGCATTCCATTTGCACTTATCTCTTCATACCACTTAACTTAAAAATAAAAAAAAAAAGTTAAAAAAGGAGTAAATCTTTAAATGATGCAAGTCAAGTAACTTTATCATTACTTTAACTATTGACCTCTCTTTCACTCTTTTTTTTTGTCTTAAAAGCATAGAGTGGTCATTTTCAAAGAAGAGAGTTAGATATTAACCAGGTGAGATAATAACCACCGGGTGTGTTCTCGAGAGCTTGATGTGTATGTCTGCACTCAATACCACATATACACATATATATATATATATATAATACACTCACCCTCCTAATTCCAACTGCTGACTAGTGTATACATTTGTACGGATGACTTTATCGCTTTATGAGGCCCATAAAGTGCCGCTTGGGCTACTATATAGTAGCTATATATGTGCCCTACCACTCTGCGTATCTCCAGTTGGTCTTTCTCCTCCCCCTCCCCCTTTTCCTCCTTTCCCCTCCTCTGCTCTTGTTTATGTGTTTCATTACAGGTATGTGTGTGTGTTGCTGTCGTCACAGTGCCAATGTGTCGCCCATAAATACCCGAGAAAAATCACTGGGCTCGAACCCTCCCCCCCCCCCCCCCCTCTTTTATTTGGAATAAGAACTTCGAAACAAAAAAGAGGAAAAAGTGAGAATGAAATTTAAAAAACTTTTTAAATAAAGAGGTGGAACGCTTAGAAATGATGAACCACTCAATTACAAGCCTTGGCAGTATGATGAAGGATCCATTTAATACACAGAAGACTGAGTTTTACCCACTACAGTGAATATTAGATAGAAAGAAAAGGAGATGAGGGGAGGGGGAGGGGGGGGAGGGGAGTGTGAGATGCTTTTAGCCACAAGGAGTGTAGTGATCAAACAATGCAGCTGTTGATTGCGCCAGAATCAGTGTCTGTTCCCCCCCCCCCCCCCCTTTCTCACTCTCTTTTCGTGCTCTTCATAACACACCAACGTCTTCATCATATTCTTTAGGAAACTATCTTGACGTTTAATTTAACAAGAGCAGACAGAGTTATTCGCTTTGGAAGGCCACTCGACACAAGTTTTTTTTAGTTTTGGAGACATACAAAGCCGGATCAGTACGTGCAAATGACACATATTTTCTGTATAGGATGTATTGAAAGGTGGAGAGGGGGGGGGGGGGTGTTTTTGTTGAGTTTGGCTATTTTCATGAAAAGTGCTGATACTATTGGAGGAGATGGTATATATTGACTCGACGAACACACAATAGTGTTCAGGGCGAGTGAAGGCGTCTTTGGCCAATTATGCCAGAGGCAAATGCCAGTACATTTATCACTTGGTATATATAGTGATCTTTGTATGTGTATGTGTGTGTGCTTGATACGTATTGTACACACACACATACACATATTGAGATAGGTTAAATATGTGAAGAGAACACGCTAGGAATGAGAGACCACAACCTCGAGAGTCAACAAATTAACACTGATGCGTTAAACGATCGCGAAAATGTATATGAGACCAACCGGAAGATTGGCCCTTTTGCCCTGCAGGACACAAGGTGAATTTACTGACATCCGGAACTTGCGATGGTAAATAAACGGCGGGATTCTTAAGGCTGTGGTTCGATAAACAGTCAATCTTGGGGCACTTGTTTTAGTCTGTAATCCTGTGTATTTGGGGATTTTAAGGTACTATTGTAGGGAAAGTCGATAAAACAGGGAAAATGAGGATTTTTAGGGTAGTTTTCAATTGATTGATGATAATTCGGGAAAAAGTGCTTTAATTTACCTGAAAAAGGGATTAAACTATTCAAAAGTCATATCTTCAGCTTGTGAATATTATTTTTTTTCTTCTCGAATTTTTTTTACATCAATCTCCTATTACTTGCATGAGATAGAGAGAGAGGCAAATAGTTACGACTACCTTCTAATTAAAATTTCTCAATAACTATACGGTGAATTGAATATTTTTTTCTTCTATTATTTAGTTAAAATGCTGTTCTCTTCGACAATGGTTTTTAAATAATGGGTCAACCCTGTGGTTTTTTAGTAATTTCATTATTTCTGTCCGATTTAGGGCGTCTCATCTCCACCACCGCTATTTTCAGTAACTTTGATTGGTCATATCTCATAAACTGCACGGGCAAAAATTATGAAAAAATTCAGAAAAATGTAGAAAAATATCATCTTTGATGTGGCATCAAAAAAATGAAGGATTAACTGTAGTCGAATTGACTGGGATACTACCTTAATGCATCACATGTTCGATTTCTCCCTACGACCATAAAGTTTTCAGACAAATTGACTCTATTTCATCAGTTTCTTTAGAATATCTCGGAAATTAAGCGAGATAAAGCGATTTTGCCTAGACCCTTTTTAGTAGCTTTTGAAATTTGTTACTATAGTAACAGAAAAAAATTACATTATCAGTAAAATAATTTCTTGCAGCAAATACACAGAGGGAAAAATGTTTTCTTAATTTAAGAATGTGCAGGTCACTTTAATTAAGAAAGAAAAAGTCACTTGATTTAAGTGAGAAAACTCACTTGATTTGAGTGATTTTAACTTTCTTAAATTAAGAAAGAAAAAGTTACTTGATTCAAGTGAGAAAAGTCACGTGATTTAAGTGACTTTAACTTCCTTAAATTAAGAAAGAAAAAGTCACTTGACTTAAGTGAGAAAAGTCACTTGATTTAAGTGAGTTTTACTTTCTTAAATTAAGAAAGAAAAAGTTACTTGATTTAAGTCCGAAAAGTCACTTAATTTAAGTGACCTGCACATTCTTAAATTAAATGACTGCACATTCTCAAATCAAGAAAACATTTTTCTCTGGGCATATGAATTGCTAGATGCGAAACGATTGAGAGAAGAATACTATTCATTCTCACAAGAAATTATTAAGAAAGTATTCTTGCAAAAAATACTCGAAATCCAGAAACATCTTGTGAGAATAAATAGTATTCTTCTCCCAATCGTTACGCATCCAGCAATTCATATATTTGGTGCAAGAAATTATTTTACTGATAATATAATTTTTTTCTGTCAGTGTAGAAGTTTTGGGGGAAAAATCGCTCTATCTCTCTTAGATTCCAACATATTCAAATAAACAATTGGTGACAGAATCAAATCAATTTGCAAACTCAATCATTTTTCCTTCTTTTTTTTCAGAAGATTCAGTATGAAGGGAATTGAGTGATAATGTGCCTCCTCACAGAATCATTGGACCTCTCTCCCTCTGGACAAGGAGCCAACAAAGAAAAATGCTCTTCATAATACCCCCCAAATGCTTCCTCTTTGTGTCATCTTGTGAGAGAAAAGAAGAGACACAATTCTTTGTATATTGCAACGTTGATGGATAGATTTGTCTTCTGCGTCAGTGTCTTCACGTGGTATTAATGCTACCATCCTGCTGAGAGAAATTGCTGAGTGCCTATGACCAAAACTGGTTTCATTTTGGAGCATTTTCACCGTGGATGATAAATAACATGAATTCTTCAGAATGATCTGATGTCATTATGAAATATGAACATTTATAATCGTTTTATGGAGAGGTGGTCATGCTTGTAATTTGGGATGGAGAAAAAATTTCGCGCTTTATGCAGTGGAGGGTCAGTTGCAGCATCAGTGAGTGGAATTATTGTAAATTTGGTTATCGTGATGTCACTGTTACGACATCAGCAGAGAATTTTGGGGGAAAATGGACGTATTGGATTTTGGGTGAAATGAGAATATTCTGGACGAGCGAAATTACTTGAAATTAATGGAGCTGCTTGAAATAGAATTTTTCTGATGATTTTATTGAAGAGCTGAGGAAATTTGGATCAGAAAACACATGTAAAATCCTATTTTTGAGAATTTTGTTAAAAGTCTATCCTTTTTAAGGGAAAATTAAGGGCTTTTCGTTTACAAAATTGAAAATTTTCACTTTTTTAAGGATATCTCCAGTTTTATTGGTCTCAGCGACTTGAGGTCGATCCTAAATAAAAGGTGAGATCATTTCCCATCAATTTATGAGGTTTAGGAACAAAAAATATTGATTTTCAAGGTATTTATGGAGCATAAACTAGGTTTCACAAAAAAGCCCATAAATATCTCAAAAATCGACCCTTTTTTCTTTCCAATGACATAAATAAAAGGCAAATGATCTCATCTTTCATTTAAAAAGCAGCCCAAGTCGAAAAGACGGATAGAACCTGATAAATTCTCGAAAAAGTGAGAATTTCCTAAAATGGAAAGAATTTTATCCTCAACTCGTGCTCAAAAAAGTCGAATTTTCCAAAATAATTGAAAAAATCAATTCTGGGAGATGCTTTCTACGTGAAATTTTCTCAGCTTCACGATGGAATCATCAAAAAAAATCCATCTCCAACCAGTTCATCAAAATTACTGCTTTATCCCTTTTTTTCTTATGTACATCCACTGAGAAAAAAATAATAGTAAAACCAATAAAATATTGATGCCATTGGATCTTAGCAAAATTTTTTTTGAAATAATTAGAAACAGCTGTTGAATTTACTGAATTTAGTCCATTTAACTAGTTAATCGGTTTGAATTAACTAAGTTCAGTAAATTCAACAACTTTTTAAATTATTTCACAAAAATATTTTCTAAGGACTATTTGCCTCAATATTTGATTGTTTTCACCACTTTTTTTTTCTCAATGTCCAATAACCAACGCAAGTGCCCTTGAATAAATCTTTAATTACGTGCGTTGATATAATTTTGTACAAGTGAATATAGTAAAACTCTCGGTATTATGCACACAGTACCGTTACGAAATACGGACGGTTCCACCGGTTTCACGAATTGCCAAATTTGGACATACGTGAAAAACATATACGGCCTAAAAGTATAAACCCGTCTTCAATCCACGACAATAATAAAATATGAAAAATTCATGATGCGCTGAAAATTGCAGGCGCTATTTTTTTTCTCATCATCTCTCTCTACTTCTCCTCTTCTTCATCACTTCAAAGAGACCTACATTACGTCATCGCACTCGTTCTCACCCTTTACCTGGCACGTGTACGAATATCCCATTGACTGAAGTACCGAATATCGATCGAAATGACTAAAAAGTCGTTGAGTACCAAAAAAAAACATTGAAACTCCATTTCATTCAATATATGAAAAAAACACACAAAAAATCAGTTTTATATTAATATTTGAGATTTTTCGATTTTTTTTTTTCACATTTTTCGACTTTTTTTTCAAATTTGTCGATTTTTTTTCAAATTTTTCGATTTTTTTTTGCAAATTTTTTGATTTTTATTTTCAAATTTTTCGATTTTTTTTTTCGAAATTTTCTCTAATTAAACTCCTGCAACCTTCCTTTGCCCATATACATTTTAAAAATCAGTTTTATTTTAATATTTGAGATTTTTCGAATTTTTTTTCTTCAAATTTTTGGATCTTACCTAAAAAATTTCCTTTTCAAATCCAAAAGAAGGGACAAAGTCACGCGCCAAGTGGCGTGACACATGTGTGTGCACTTTTTTCATTCACAACATTTTAGATATGACACTTTTAAGCTCCAAAGGCACATTGATATGACAAAAAAGTTAAAAAAAAAGATTGAAAAAAATTTAAAAATTCAAATTTTTTTTAAATTTCGTAATTTACACATTTTTTTAGTTTTTCTATTTTTATTTTTATTTTTATTCTGTCTGTTAATGTTACGTTGATATGAAATGTTGTATATTCTGATAGTACTCAGTCTATTTTCCTTTGGCATAAAGCCAAAAGCCACCCTTACGCGATGCCCGTGAGACAGGAACTGGGCATATTGTACCAGAATTCAAACACTTACGGTGGTGCGCGCGGTCACACCAATAACACACAGAGCGCACAATTCCCCCGCCACTTTTGCCTCTCCCACATACTCTATCAACGTTTGAGTGATAAAAAAAAAAAAAAAAAAAAAAGTCAATTTTATTTGTAATATTTGAGATTTTTCAGAATTTTTAAAAAATTTTATAAAATTTTTTCGAAATTTTTATAAACATTTTTTTAATTTCTTTTTCTAGATTTGTTGAAATTTTTTTCAAATTTTTTTTTTACAAAATTTCTTTGCCAACGTACATTCCAAAAATCAGTTTTATTGTAATATTTGAGATTTTTCAGAATTTTCGAAATTTTTAGGAAATTTTCATGAAACTTTTATAAAACTTTCATAAAACTTTTATAAAACTTTCATAAAACTTTTATAAAATTCTTATGAAATTTTTTTCAAAATTTTTTCCAATATTTACTCAAATTAAAGTCCAGCAACCTTTCTTTGCCAACATACATACACTGTGATAATTCATGAGCCATACGAGTGCACATACGAGTGGAATAAAAAAAATAAAAAAAACGAAGAGAGGCACAAATTTTACCATTAAATTGGTAAAGAGTTTATTGGAGGATTTATCTGTAATTTGTAGTCGCGAAATGGGCAAATGCGCGGAGGGGTTTGCTTTTAAGCGGACTCGTCTCGTTCCGAATTATTGAAGGGTTGTCCTGTTTTTTTTTCCGCTGGCTTTTTTCCGGGGTAATGGCTTGATATGAGCTTGTGAATCAATTTGGTTTTACTCATCGATGTGGAAAAATTGCAATTTTTTTCGCCCTGATTTTTTTTCGTGACAATATAAATGTTTATTAAGTATAATCGTACAATAATTATAATAATAATACGTTATAAATACATTCCCCCCCCCTCTTTCGTTCAGTTATATTTGGCGTAAATCACTTTATTCTAAATGTTACAAAACAATATTACAATACCACGCAAGACAAAACTATTGTGATAACGTTTGATCGATTTTTTAATAAAGTGAAAAAAAAGATGAGTTTTAAAAATTTCTGATTTTTTCAAAGAATATCTCGGAAATGAGTGGGTTTAGAGAAAAACATCAAGAAACCTTTTTTGTGGAGAATTTCATGCTCTACAAAAAAGATCTCTTGATAAATTCCCCTAAACCTCATCGTTTTCAAGTGCCCTTTCAAATAAAGTACAGATAATTAATTGACTCATCTATTTTCATCATTTCATCATTCAAATCGTTTCTCAACAAAACAAAAAAACATAACTTCATTCATCTGAACTAATTGCCTATGCCAAATCTGTTAGAACTCATATATATGTATATCTATGATAAATTGAGTATATCCACTCTCGAATTAAATATATTTATAACATTAATTATAAGGTAATTGTACGCGTTAAATAAAAAGAGACATCAATGCGACAAACGTGGGCGGGTTTCGTAAAATTTCTTTTTTTTTTATCAAATGACAGAGGACCTGATTTTCTTCATTTCCTTCATAATTGATGATTCCTTCGATATTCATTAAATTTCTAAAAAAATAAATATACAAAATATATCTACGCGTCTTTTATCTCCACAATTTTTTTTTCTTTTTCATCTCCAACGCAATTCACACGACAGAGAAATAATCATTGATTATTTCACGATATTACAGTTGTGGTCTAATTATATGTTTTAATATACAAAAATACATCTACTTTTATCACCTGTTTTTTTGACATTAAATGCAGTGAGCAATATATACGATGAAACATATTCAATCTTCATTTTCTTTTTTTATAGCCGAAATACAATTTGTCCTCTGTCATTACACTACAGCACATTTAACTAATTACAATTTATACTCGTTTAATATATACTCTAATCTAGACCGTTTTGCACATAACATTACATTTTTTATTCAGTTTAATTTCATATAAAATTGAAAAAAAAAATAAAAAAAAAGTTTGAAGTTTTTCTCTCTTTGCATTTTACTCAAAGTTAGCACTCAAATTTCTCTTTTTCCATTTTAATTGAGATCGAAATGTGTAGTAACCATACAATTTATAGAACCTTCTGAACTCACACAAAAAAGTCACGAAAATGCTAAAAAAAAATCCTCTTTTTTTCTAAATAGTTTGAAGGAAAGACGAGAGTACAAAATTTTCAATAATTTAAATACACAATATGTTTCTTCTCTTTCTATATTCTAAGCCGTTTTCATGGCAGTCAATTTTAATGCATGAATTATCATTATCATTATAGTACCAGACTGTTTTTTTTTTTTTTTTTTTAAGGAATTTCCCCCCTTTTTTTTAATGTATAACGTAGAAAATGCACTCACTTTATTCTTCCAGTTGGTAAATTACTACCTATACTAGATCTAACATGAATTGGCTGTCTGCTTGTTTTATTTCTGCTTGAAACAGTAGTTGTATCAACGACAGATTTACGATAACTCTTTTTAATTTGACTTATTTCTGTATCATCATTTGCTCTACTTGTATCCAAACTTTTCCAACTATTTGGTCTAGTGGTTTTAACAGAACTTTTTGATGTATTATCCAGTTCATAAGTTTTACGTGTTAGTTGTGGTGTATAATAAAGACTATATCTATTTGTTTTAACTGGTTTTTCTTCATCATCACGTAATTCATCGGTTGAGCTGCATTTTCTATCATTACCAACAGTATAATTTAATTTTTCCATATTATTATCATGCAGTCTTCTCGAATACTGTGGTACATAACTAAATCTTTTTCTACATTTTCCCTCATTATTATGATTTTTTTTTTCACGTAATTTAACCAATTCACTTGCACCTTTTCTCTCAATTTTCTCATTATTTCTCAGTAATTGTGCATTTATTTGCACTGGTATTTGCGATGCCCTCATTACTTTCGACGTATTTGTTGTCTCAATAACACGTGAATTACGATTTTCCACTTTAGAACAATTCAATGCACTTGTTTCAATAAATTTCGAACCATCATCAAATTGTATATTCTCAAAACTCTCTGATGACTCTAAACTTTGATTTGAACTTGAATTATTATCTCTCTTAGTAGTATTGGCAAATTTAATATTAACAAAACTGTCTGATGTTTCAATATTATTATCAGAGCTACCACTAAGACAATCAATTGACTGTGATAAACGTTCAATTTTTGATTGTCTTAATGTATTTTTTAATTTATCATTATTATATTTGGTTGCACCATTAGTATCGTACAAATTTCTACCTTTAATTTTTCTTTTACTATTATTATCATAATTATTGCACCTAGTTGTTTTTGGTGTATCATTACGTTGTTTATTATTACTACGTAATGATGTTAATTTTGATAAATTGGAATGAATATCAGTTAGAGAATTGCCATTTCTCTTGTTATTAAAGGAATGTAAATTTAATGGAATTTGACTTGGGCATTGTTCATTATTATTTTTTGTAATAATTTTATTACTATCAGAAATACTGTTTACTGATGATGTTGCACTTTTTGTTGTTTTATTTATTTTATCAATGCCAATGTTAATGTTGTCCATGAGATTGTTCATTGATGATGTTAATGCACGTATATCTTGCAAACAATCAGCACTCAGTGATATCGGCTCATCGTTGATATTCCCATTGACGTTGTCGGTCTCGTCGTTACATGCTGCTGTTGTTGTTTTTTTACTGATAATTGTCGTTGTGGTAAACGTGGCATCGAACCACCTTGCTTCATTTGTATCGTTCTTAGATGCTTCATTATTGGTGTTTGTACTGATACGTTGTTTCTTGTAGTCAAATTCGAATGTAGCCATTCTCATCGGCTTACACTGCTTATCCCTGTATTGCTTCGGCGATTCGATAGCTGCTGGACTTCCTCTTGTTGTATTATCGCCTCCTACAAATCTCTGCAGATGTACAGAGAGACGCGAGGAAGAAACAAAACAAAAAGAAAAGAAAAGCATTTGCTACAGATACGAACAATCCATTACACAAGAAGCTATGCTGCTGAATTCTAATTTTTTTTATTTTTTTTTTGTGAAATGTTTACTGTGCAGAGAGGGAGGAAAATAATTTGGGAAATTGCAGTACTTTAAGATAAAATGAATTTTCCAATGATTTTTTTTTGCATGATTGATCAAAGAAGGGTCTAATGACGTCAATGAACGAATTACACGTGCTAGTTGTTTTTTTGGTGATTGTGCTCTATTAAGCTTGTGTGATTTACTAAATTGATTAGATATCATTGGCTAGACAGTGCATATTGATTAAATTAAGGGGATACTGAAAGCCATGCACGTCTAACTGCATTGATTTTTTTTTCCCAATAGCACATTTATTAAGTGGAAGAAGAAGAGAAATTTAGGAAAATGGAGATTTTGATGAAATGGTTCAAGATAGAATTTTTTCGATAATTCCATTGAAAAATTGAGGAAATTCTCCAATGGAAAACATGTTTTAGAAATGATTTTCATCAGAAATTTCATCAATTTTTCAATAGATTCATCCAAAAAAAACATCTTCTCATATTTTCATTAATTTCCAGTACTTTTCATAATATAAGTCATAGCATCTCCTCTTTGCCTCATTTTCTCCTAATTCAATGATCCTGAAAATAGCAGACATCTGACAATTTTTAGCCTTTTTTCTCAAAAAATTAATTATTCTAAAATAAATTGAAAAAACTATAAATGCAAATGTTTCAGATATTTTGTCTTTTTAAAAGAATTTTTTGTTTAAAAAAAAAATAAAATTGTGAGATATATGCTAATTCCATTATCATCCAATTTAAATCAATAAATCCTCTTCCTCTACGTAACTATAAGCAATTACAACTAATAATGATAAAATTATTTACCACGAGCCACGGATGATCAAGTACATCCTCAGCAGTGAATCTCAATTCTGGTTGTGATTGTAGCATATTGGCAATGAGTTCTTTAGCATCATCGGATATTGGATCCCAATAAGGTGGTGTAAACTCATAATGACCGCTCAATATTCTCTCGAATAATTCCTCCTGATCATTATCCGGTGACACGAAAGGTGGAAAACCACATAGCAATATATACAGTATGACACCAGCTGCCCATACATCAATCTAGATAGAAGCCAATAATAGTTAATTAGTGGGTAGAAAGACACTTAAACCTAAAAACATGAAATTATTCATTATATTCCTGAAAACTAATAAACCCACCTTCAATCCATATCCAGTTTCTGCCAGTATCTCTGGTGCTACATACGTAGGTGTCCCACAAACTGTATAAAGTGGCTCTCTAACAATTTGTGCAAGACCAAAATCCCCAAGTTTCAAGTATTTAACATGACTACCATCCATTTCAACCAATAAATTTTCTGGTTTAACGTCACGATGTACAATATGATGTGAATGTAAGTAGGCCAATGCTGACGTAAGGTGTCTTATCATAACACTTGCCTCAGCCTCAGTGAATTTAGTAACAGCTGCAATTGCATCAAATAAATCACCGCCTTTAACCAATTCCATAACAAGAAATAGCTGATCAGCTGTTTCTTGTTCGCCAATTAGACTTATTATATTCTGATGACAGACTTGACGAAGAATAGAAACTTCACTAGCCAGCATTGTCTCTTTTCCCTGGCACTTGTGCTTGTCAACAATCTTCATAGCATATTCGGCGCCAGTTTGCTTGTGTACACAGTGTCGTACAACCGCGAAATTACCGTCTCCAATAACATGCCCAACCGAATAATGCATCCTTAACGGTTGCGGTAGCATCAAAGAAGCTGGACTAGGTGTCCTAACTTGCGGTGCAGTTCTGGCTCGTTTGCCTGTTTTCCGCGGCATCACAGGCATCGATCGCCATTCGCTGTTCGGTTTGCTGACCCATGGTCCTCTTCTAAAACTCTGGACGCTTTTAGACTCCTCCACATCCAGTTCGAAGTCCTCCTGCGTTGACTTTTCTGTTCCATAAGCTATGAAGACCTCTTCGCTCTCAAAAAACTGCTCAATCGTAAGCACAAGCTTTCCTGATAAGGTGTAGACTCTTCGAACAGCACCACAGTCTAATTTTACCACTTCTGTTACAGCTTCTAAAACATGTTCTAAACTAGCTGAATTCCTTTTGTTGAGGAGTAAACGAAGAACCCTTCGTGGCTTTGTTCCATGTCGGATTAGCGTTATTATTCGGGCTTTAACACAGCTTGGTATGGTATTGATCTGTCTTCCAGTACCAGCTGGGGACTGAGGCAGTCCAGAAAGAGAGCTTCCTCTGCGAACCTTGGTCGAGGAATACTCGACTTTTTTGAATAATTCACCCTGTCCAGAAACAACGTAACATTTACCATCTTCCAGGTCATTTATAGTCTGGACTTTTCTACCGTCCATAGCATAAATAGCACGTACACCATTTGGCAGTGTCACACTCGATACTAATGCTCTTGTTAAATCTGTTGCCAAACTGTCGAAACTTCTGTAGCGTTCTGGTGTTACTGCCATTACAACACCGGTATAAAATTTATCACCATTACGAAAAAAACGTACACGTTTGGCTTTTTTCGTTGATGGTGTACGATTATTAGCAGCTTGGCGTGATGCTATGTCTAGTATTGTCTCTTCTAAGGATGTTGCTAGAGGTGAATTTGTCTCTCCACGTCCGGACAAATTACTGTCACCGGATGTCGAGGTTCTCCGGCTCAGTGGCTCTTCCATTATTCTGCAGAAACATTAAAAAGTTGATTAATTGCGATTTTTAAAAAACAAAAAAACAGAACTTTTTAATTCAATTAGGCTGGAAGGAAACATGCATAATTCAATTATCAACTTTAATGGATTAGATAAGACCTAGGAATTTGCAAAAAAAAAAGATCCAATTAGAACAAAAGAATTTGCAATGGACACTTGCTATATAACATTTAGCATTTTTCTTTTGTTGGGTTTTTTAACCTGCTTCAACTATATATATGACACTCTGACTAATTTACAATCTAAATTGCAGCAGATTTTTTGAGATAATTAAATAGAGTTCTAGGAGGAGACAAAAAATGAGGAGGCTAGAAGTAAAGAAGTGCCTTTAATAAATGCATTGAATTCTCTATATAATGTTAGTGTTATTTAAGTGTCATTTAAGTGCAAGTAATTTAACGTATAATTAAAGGGCATGTTAAGTACCCGAAAAAGGCAAATTTCTGTAGATTTGGCATTAACGAAAAAAGAAGTGCTTACCCGAGTCACACAGGGTCCCACGAAGCACAAAATTTATTTACCTCCCTCGATATATATGCCTTCTGTGTGTGTGTGTGTATGTCTTCGATAATCGGAGACGAGTGACACATTTACATGTTGAATAATATGTGCACACACACACACTGCACAAAAATTTGAAGAGTGCACCTTTTTTTTAACTTTAAAGCACCGAATTGTGGGTCTATGCGTGTTTATGTGTGTTGTGTGTGTATGTGTGTTTTTGGAGAGAAACGCTGTTGCCAATGCGACAGTTCCTCCTCTCTCCAGTCTGTTTCGGAGGTTAGAGGCTGGCAAATGTCAGTCAGTTCTTGCAATTATCGTGGCTACAGTGCTGCCACTTTGTGGGGGTGAAAGGCATCCAATTGAAAATGCGCGGGAAAGTTCATTGGGTTCAAACACGTTTTGTGTATTTTTTTACGTGGTAGGGGTAACATGACCAATAGATGGACGATTAAGGGAATATTAGACTTTATTAAGGGGTAACATCACTGTAAAAGTCTAAAAAAAGGCGTTTTTTGGCTATTTTTTTTCTATAGAGAAAGTGGCAATGAAATAATGATATTTGAGGGAGTGATTGAGCTTATATTTGAGTCTTCAGAAAAAAAAATCATCAAAAAATATCAAAAAATGAAGACACAAGAGCCATTCTTGCGAGGCTCCTCAAATTTAAAACACTCTGCTGCACGCAGTGTAACCGGTGCAAATTTCAATTGAAAAAAAAAAAAATTGGCTCAGTCTAGATACACATAGCTACAGAAATACGTAGGGGATTTCAAAAATATTGTTTTTTGTGGGATTGATGACCATTTGAATGAAAAAATTCAAATTTCGGCCAAAAAACCGGCAATTTTTTATCAATAAAAAATGTGCAAATCAATTTTTTGAAAATTCCCTACGTATTTCTGTTCGAAATATTGTTTTCAAGATGCTGTGGGAAATTCAAATGAAAATAATGAAAATTATTGGAGTTATGCTGCGTGCCAATTTGAAAAATCATGTTTCGAGAAAAACACGATTGAAATTTTGACTTAGGCTATGAATATGAAGAAATGCCTTGGGAAAAATTCAAAATTTCATGTGAAATAATGAGTTTCAGGTAATAACTTTACTTGCGCGTATTCTGAAAGGCCCAAAGTAACTTCTAAAGCAGGAAAAAAAAATCGATTTTTTGAAAATTCTACAGTGGTGTTACCCCTTAATTCATATGAAATAGGCAAATCACGTTAAAAAATTGCAGAAAAAAATGATTTACAGTAAAAATATACAGTGAATCAACTAAAAATCAATTAAACTTGAATAATGTAAAAATAATTAAAGAAAATCAAGGAAAAACTGGAAGATAACTTGAACCCCCAATAGATGAACAGTTGCATATTTGCAATGATATAATTCCAAATTTCGATCAATCGATATGTAATAAATAGTTTATAAATCTATATGAATGTAATAATCCGGCAATTGACGTGAAAAGTATAAGAATCATTCATTTATTTATGAAAATCCTCGATAGTAGAAACCGTCCATCTTTCGGTCAGTGTCCATCTATTGGTCCTGTGACCCTAAATGTAGAAATTTCATTTTTGAGTTTGTGCAAAGAGAAAAGGCAGAGAAAAACTTTACTTTGGAGAAAGTAAGTAGTTGTATTATTAGAGATAAACGAAATTTCTGGGCAATTATTAATGAGAAACTCACCTATTTCAGTCCATTTCAAAGCGGAGAGAACAATAATAAACAGCAATTTAAAACCATATCGGTAATTTTTCATTGGATGTGATTACAAAACGCAAGTGATACTCTTATTACTTTAATGATAGGCTAATAGAGGAGAATGTGAAGTGAACAAGTTAACTTGTATGTACCGCAAAAACTATATTAGAACACTTTTTTTTTTAAGTGTCTTTCTCTCCTTCACCCAACAGCTGCGCAAAACTAAAACCCACTACTTGTGAGAAACTATCTCTGACAGAAAACGTTATTCGCATCGTTGCTGACCATGGTATCTATTATTTATGCGAAAAAAGAGAGAGAATGTGCGTGCAGAAAATTTCAACAGTCATTCGAACTGAATAAAGAGAAAAACTTCAATAAATAAAGAGAAGTTTCCACTTTTTTTCAGGATTTTTGAAGGAAAAGGTTTTTTTTATTATTAAATAAGAAGTGCGTTATGGAATTATGCAATAAAAATTCTTGATTAGACGTTTTATTTCAACTTTCATCGTCACAGATTTTTTTTAAAAATAATTGCACATCGAAAGTCATTTCGTGATTGTAAATATATATATTTATACATTTTGGAGATTCACGTGTTCTAGTGATCTTGAAATTCACTCAGTCGTTTACCAACTTTTTAGTATCTAATTGGATTTATTCTTCTCTAAATTTGGATCTTATAATTATCGGTTTTACAATACAACATTGTTCCATTTCTTTGGGCTCAGGAGAAATTATTTAGAGATCTTTTTTTTGATGATAATTAAATTAACAGAAATCTGACAGAATCTTGTGAATTTTTTTAAAGAAATGAATTATTTCAAAAAAATATTAAAAAAATTCGCACTTATAGATTTTTAAATTTTCTAAATGTGCATATTTTTATTTTTTTGAAATAGTTCATCTATTGAAAGGAAAACAAATCTAAAAATTGTCAGATATATGCTATTTTTATGACACTGCAGATAGTAGACATTTGACAATTTTTACATTTTTTTTTCTGTTAACAAATAAATTATTTTAAATAAACTAAAAATATGCATAATTACCAAATCCGAAAATCTTCAAAATGCGAATTTTTCAAAGATTCGTTCTAAAATAATTGATTTGCTCCAGAAAATCCAAAAAAATTTCAGATGTCTGCTGATTTCATGGTCATCTTTTTTGTAGAGCACAAAATTCTCCCCAAAAATGAACCAATTAATCCTCAATATTGTCCAAAATCCATGGAACATAATTCGAAACTTTAGTATAAATCCCAGGAGTTCCTTCGAGTCCACAAGTTTGAGGACCATAGCTTACAATCCCATACTGCACGAAACTTGGTCTATTTCCATAAATTCCAACAGCTTGAAGAGGTCCACCACTGTCACCCGAACAGGAGTCCATGCCCTTGGCACCACCAGCACAAATTTGCTTACTTGAAATTCTAATGAACCTCTTACTTTCATACGCTTTCTTGCATATATCCTCGTGTAGAATGGGAAGTGTTACTTTCTGCAGTATTTTACTTTTTGTACCGAATTCCGTAGCACCCCAGCCAGTAACTATGCCGTTACGTGGAATTCTTGGAGTAGCAGTGAAGGTTATAGGATCTAGAGGCAAACAAATGGGTCGTATGTTCTCAGGATGAAAATCAACGAATCCTTTCAATCTGATCAAACCAATATCGTTTTCGTAGGATCTCTTTGAATAATCCTCGTGTGCTCGAGCGTATTCAATTGGGAATTCTTGATATTTACCAGCGCAATTGTCCTCGTTGTCGCAGTCTTGCTCTGTTTCTAGATTGTATTCGCCGATTCTTATAGTCAGTAGTTTCATGTCTAGATAGAAGACAAATGAGGCAATTAATTTATCGTCTGACACTTAATTTACTTTTTTTTCGCCCTCGGAGCATATACTGAAGGTATTTTTTCTCATACTAGCATGACTGATCCTCAAAAGTTAAAACGAACTATTTTTAATTAATAATTGCACCTAGAATTATAAAGAGAATCAATAATTTATAGTCATGTGTATTATCTGATAGTTATGCTTGATAAAAGTTGATTCATTGTTAATAAATTGAGGTCCTAGAGTGAAAAGGACGTAATAAGATAGGGAACATGGGCTATTTACGCCCTTTTTACTCTAGGACGACGATATTTTATAGTCAAGGTCCTTCCTGCTATACTTTTAGTTCCACAATTCAAATAATTTTCTCAGTGCACATTTTTGAACAAAACTTCAAAGAATACACGGGATCAAATTCATACCACTCTATTTCCTAAGTGTTATATCTCAAAAACTATGAATTTTTTCGGATTTTATGTAATTTTAAATACAATCATCGTTGGTTCGGATTAACTAGTTTTTAGTAGTGAAAAAATTAATCAAAATCGGACCTTTTTCCTAAAGTGGGGTAATTTGAATGAAGTACCCTATAAGCATTGAAGCCAAATATTTCGAATATTTCTATTCCTTTTATCATATTTTAGGGCAAAATTTCTTTGGCAATCTAGATGACTCCCTTCATGCTCCGAGGGTTCATTTTTATCAAAAAATTGTGAAGTTACTTACAAGATGGTAAAGCTGTTAGGCAATGTGCAGCAGTCATCACATATTTTTCATTAATCAAACTTCCACCGCATCGAAAATCAATCCCTGTTCTCCCAACTCTGTACCCCAAAAGTGCCATCCAAGGAAATTCGTATATAGTCGTATCATTCCCCCCAACAATCCTTGATTCCGGAATAGGTCCACATATATCATCAGGCAGAAGTTTCGAATTTTCATGTTTTCGTAACTCTTTTCCATGGAAAACAGTTGAACCTCCACTTCCCAAACTCTTTCTTTCACAACAGACTTTCATTTTCGAACCACGTCCACAGCGAGCGTTTTCCAGCAATTTTTCATGCATCGGTGGCAATGGATTCTGCCTCAGAAGCATCCGCATATCTTCACAATCATCAACATCAATACATTGACCCATTCTGCCCCATGGCGTCAAACACCTCTCATCATCAGACCCATTAGAAACCTTTTCCTCAATTCTGCAGCAAACTTTAGGCATTCGATCCTCAGAACCACACTTGGAAGCCCGTAAAAAGCTGCGGTCAGCTTCTGTCAATGGTTTTTTCAGCAGAAGATTCATAGCTGCTTCACATTGTTTAATGTTCACACAGTTTCCTCTTTGTCCAAGTGGTGTTACACAATTTCCTTCAATTCCTTCAACCCAGGATTCTTTCTCTGCCTCTATTTTATTGCCATTTGTCTGCGAACTAATCCTTGTTTCACAACAAACTTTATCATCGATACCGTCAATTTCACAACGTGCCTGCTGAATTATTTTCTCACTCATTGGCGACAAGGGTCTTCTATTCAGGATCGTCAACATTTCCTGGCAATTTTCGATTTTAACACAGTCACCCGTTTTGCCCCATGGGGTCACGCAAGTTCCTTTGATCTCATGAATCATCAATATTATGATAATGTACTTGGAACCCTTCATTTTCGAATTTATACTGCTTTTCTGGTGTCTAAAGGTAGGTAATGTTATCTTTTTCCGATGTTTCGATGTTGTTGGAAAAGAAATTTTGAGGAAAGCAGTGTTAGCAGATCGGAAGAGGGCGCCAATCGTATGAAGGGCGTAATTTTATCGTATTTGGGTAAAAATTATCGTATTTTCAAGTGATATATTTTTACATATTTTTCATTATTACTGGCATTTAAATTACAACAAATATGTATCATACTTAAGATGCAACTAATTTTACTTCATTCTTTTTAATACATAAAATATCTATGTAGATATCCTTATGGATTTGTGACTTCAGTACATTCCAAGGATATTTCATCAAATAAAACAAAATTCAATGATTCATGATTAATCATAGCTTTAATAGATATGCATTTCATTCATAAAAAATCGCCTTACGATTAACGAAGTGTAATAAAATATTTAGAGAATCAATGAGAAATTATTTGGCATCACAATATCATCGTACATATCTGAATCTTCTCACACATTCAGTCACACTTTTTTTTTTTTATATATAATTGAGCTTAGGAATGTTCTGAATGCGCCTGGAGATTTGTATTTTTCGAATAAATTAAGCTACAAAATACAATTTTATGTAAATTTTTTGCAATACTCAGAATTATCGCATATTTGCGTACAATAATAGTATATGATCGTATATCGTATGTGGATAGAAAATGATCGTAGTTGTACGATAATTATCGTATGTCTGCTAACCCTGAAGGAAAGTGACGCTTTACCATCAGGATCTCAGCGACATAGAGGCCTTATGCAGCTGCCTAGGAATCTACCTTGCTGATGGTCACTTCCTCCACATTCTGCTTGACCACCCTCCAGTAATTCACTCCAAGTTTGCGGAAAAAACCGTTATCCCCACAAAAAGCGCCCAGACTAGAAGAAGCTATCAATGGATCATTCCACAGTTGCCTTTCCTCATTTATTGAATTCTGCAGAGTGAAGAACTGGCAACACTGCAATGAATTCCGCATAGCCGCAAATGCAGTAAGTGTTCCGTAACGCCACGTCCCGCACATTCAGTGTGCCTCGACAGACGCTACTGTGTCTGTTAATATCGTCGTGATTTTCATATTTTTCATCATCCTTTCATCGACCTTATAAAAAAAAATACATCAATCACAATCATGATGGACATGAACGTGTTCATCAGTGAAATTAAGAAAAGGCCGATTATTTATGATTCTCGAGATCCGTATTATTCGGACAAAAATGCGAAGACACAGGCATGGCACGAAGTTGCTGAGGCCGTTGTGGAGGATTGGGAGAACATGAACGCAGACGCAAAGGAAGTCACAGGTATCATTGTTATTATTATTATTCAGCAGCTGCGCATTATTTCGGGAGCGAATGGAGAGAAACTTCCCTTCATTCATAAAATACTGCAGTACCTTTTTTTTATTTGAAAAAAAAAATAGCTTTTTTCGAATTCAGTAGTGAAGAGGTAAAACAAGATAAGTCTCTTTTTTTCGCATTAAGGTTTTTTGAAAATACTTCAGGAAATAACCGAGGAAGAGCAAATTCGCCCTGAAATTCTTTTCTAGCTCTCGAAATTGTCTAAAAAAAACAGATGAGTAATATCACCTTATCTCGCTTAGTTTCCGAGATATTTCCTTTGAAATGACCTCAAACATAAGTCGATTTATCCTGTTTTACCTCTTCACTACTAAATTTGATTATCGATGTTTTCCTTTCAGATAAAACATTGAGGAGTAAGTGGAGACATATGAGAGATTATTTTATAAAGGAGCTGAAAGTGACGGACAAAAGGACGAGAGTAACCGGTAAAAAGAGAAAAAGATACACTTATTACCATAAATTATTGTTTCTTTTACCAGCAATTGAGGCAAAAAAGTATGTTGAAAAATCATCGATTCCTTAATTAATAACTTTCTTAATTAATTAATTAATAATAAAATTTTCAAATTAGCTACATTGGAAAAGCTGATCTCCATCCAACAATATCACACGTTGAATCATTGGAAAATATTGAGTCTAATGATTCATTTACACATCAGGATGATGATACTGTTAATATGAATGCTGTTGATCCACTTTGTGAGGTATCACTTGGCCCTTTTGAAAATGAATTCCCCGACATTGGATCCTCCCACGATACCCAGAGAATTATACAGAATGAGGAGGACTACGAGAAAATGTTTCTCCTCTCACTATTGCCGTCCCTTCGACAAGTACCGGAGAACATGAAGCTGCAAGTGAGAATAGAAATGCAACAGGTTTTGGTTAATGCCCTGAGGACGAAAAGAGGAGCAGAATAGAATGTCGAAAACACACACATACAAGACAAGCTGAATTATAATAAGAATTTTTCGAGTTTTACGAGATGGATAGGAGTAAAAAAGAGCAAAAATTCAGGCAATTATGTAATTGAGAGTGATCTCTCTGATTTCATCAAGAAACCTGATGACAATCTTCGTAATTTGAATTAATTTGAGGAATTCATGTAAGAAATAACAAGAAATAAAGGAAATTTCAGTGAAAATTTGACATTTTTATTTCTACAAATATATTATAAATAATTAAGAGTTTATAAAAAATATAATTGATCATTCTTCTGAATTCAGAGAGAGAGAGAAATAAGAGTAGATGGCAGTACTAGTTTGTGGGATAAATCTACTGCTGATAAACAGGAAGTCTTCGTTCTCGATACCATCTGAGCAGACTGCATGTAATAACACTACTCGCCTAAAGAGAACGCTGTTTCTATAATACTAAGCGAAATGTGAGTGATTCAACTTATTTTTTCTTTTGTTCGTAATTAATATCATTAAAAATTCTGATCAACTAAATTCTATTTGTGACGCTTTTAAGTAATGACGCAAGTAATACAATAAAAGATGAACATCTAATTAAAACTATTCAACAAACTAAACACACACTTACGCATCTACAGTACTAAACGCTAATTTTAAACGATTCAAAAAAAAACATTTAGATAATTTGTGTTAATTCCCCCAAAAAATCCCTCAAAAACTTAGTTTCACTTAAAGACAATTCTTGTTATTATTCACAATTGGACAGATCCACGCCAAGCTGAATCAAAACCACATGCACCATCAGAATCAGAGTCTGGTTCACGTGTTATTGGTCCTATTGGTTCTATTGGTGTAGTTGGAGATACAGCAGTAGTTGATGATGGACGTTTTGTAATTTTCGATTGATTCTCTGTTCCTTGGATTTTAGCCTGTGGCAATGGTGTGCTTGGTTGACTAACAGCATGTCCTCGATTAGATGTAAAATCTTGGGCACGTTTGCTTCTTCTTTTTTTGATTGGTGCATACTTTGGTGGTGGCATTATCTTATTCTCCTTAATCATGAATTGCAAATATTAATTTTTGATGGAAGGATAGTCTGAAGAAGCAGAGAAAAGATGCAGAAAAAAAGAAGAAAAAAAAAAGGAATGATCCCTTTTTTTTTCCTTTTTCTTTTGCCTTTTTGAATATATTTACCTGTATATTATCGGCTGATCCCCATGTCTTATGAATTTTATCATTATTACTATTTGTACTACTGGCCACACCCAGAAATTGGCTGAAGGCCTCCGTTGTACGTTTCACGCGGACGTTCAATGATCCAATACGCAGGAAACCAAGATCTTTCTCTATGTGCTTTTTCCTTGCTTTTATTTCTGGAAAAATTATTATGAGAAAAGAAACAATTATTCGATTATCGGATTCATTTTCATGTTTGTAGTAATGAATTAAATATAATGGGAGATTGGAAGATTATAAATACAATACTAAAATATTGTCAATTCGCGACATTTCACTCATAATTTAAGCTTCTTAAGGGGTAACACCACTGTAAAAGTCTAAAAATTGCGTTTTTTTGCCTTTTTTTTCTATAGAAGAAGTGGCAATCAATTAATGATTTTTGAGGGAGTGATTGAGCATATATTTGAGTCTTCAGAAGAAAAAAATCATCATAAAATATCAAAAAATGACGACACAAGAGTCATTCTTGCGAGGCCCCTCGAATTTAAAAAGCTCTGCGGCACGCAGTGTAACCGGTGCAAATTTCAATTAAAAAAAAAAAAAAATTGGCTCAGTCTAGATACACATAGCTACAGAAATACGTAGGGGATTTCAAAAATATTGTTTTTTGTGTGATTGGTGACCATTTGAATGAAAAAATTCAAATTTCGGCCAAAAAACCGGCAATTTTTTATCAATAAAAAATGTGCAAATGAATTTTTTGAAGAACCCCTACGTATTTCTGTTCGAAATATTGTTTTCAAGATGCTGTGGGAAATCAAAATGAAAATAATGGAAATTATTGGAGTTATGCTGTGTGCCAATTTGAAAAATCATGTTTCGAGAAAAACACGATTGAATTTTTGACTTAGGCTATGAATATAAAGAAATGCCTTGGGAAAAATTCAAAATTTCATGTGAAATAATGGGTTTCAGGTGATAACTTTTCTTGCCCGTATTCTAGAAGGCCCAAAGTAATTTTTAAAGCAAGAAAAAAAATAGATTTTTTGAAAATTCTACAGTGGTGTTACCCCTTAAGGCTTTTGACATTCTTTGTATTTTGTCATAATTAAACTTAAATAAATCCATGTTGAGTCCTAGTAACATTGAAAATTATCCCAAATAATAAATAAACACACAATCAATTAATTATCTTCACTATTGCCGGAAGAAGCTTGAATTATAAGCGAAACGTTGCAAATTGACAATATTTCAGTATTATATTTACAACCTTCCAATCTCCCATGCTATTTAATTAATACAAACAATTATTCATGATTATAAAATAAATTGAATTAATTCAATTAAATTCAAACAATTAGAAGTAGTATGTAAACGTTCACACGAACATATGATATATTTATTTGTTAGAATTACGCGTTATATATACGCTTTAAGGAAGAAGAACATATCCCAGACTTAGTAATTTGTGATGAGAGAAAGTAAACTTTGATTTTTTAATATAAGAATAAAACACAATGGTAAAAATATGTTGGTTAATAGAGCATTAAATCATAAAGCGGAACCCTATGAATTCTGAATGATCCGGCAGCATGTACCTATAAATATTAATGTCATTACTGTAATGATAGTTGAATTTTAGATTGTGTATACAATATAAGCGAATACAATAAGTATTTGTATCCATAAATAGTAGCTTGTTATTGGTGAGAGGATAATAATGAAAATGTTAATTAATAGAAATGATAGTGAAGCTAATTACACTTTTAGAAGAAAAAAACAATTAATAATACACATGAAATTGAATAAATCACACGCGTGTGCGCTTAATCATTGAATTAAGTGAGTATGTTTGAGAGACATAGGTGCTCCGAAGAGTGAACTCTTTTCATTATGTGCAAAGAGATGCGGAAGAATGGTTTTTTCCTCTTTGAAAAGCATTTTCTCTTCAAATCCCTTACGTAGCAAAAGGAGCATGTATAAAACGCGTGCCCATACATTAAAAAAAAAAAAAAAAAAAAAAAAAATGTTATAATACATGTGCATGCCACCTCCGTGACGAATAACAAAAGGGATGCTTTTGCTGCGGCTTAATAATTAATAGGACGTTATCTGAAAAAGGCGCTGCTACTGCCCCGTGATATATGTCCTGCCGCTACTTTGATGCATAATATAAAAGTTCCTGGGTGCAACATATACACACATACATGAAATGCTTATTTTTTCATTCCAACTATCCAAGTAAGGAAAAATTTGTGTTACAAAAGAGAAAAGATAGAGAAACACTGGTACGATGAAACGATAATTAAACGCAACGGAGGTAACCCGCAACGGGTGAATATATATTATTTTGTTGTGTGTATACACTTTGGCGCCCTGGCTCATATATATATATATATATAAGCAGTGAGTTATTCCACCAAGGGTAAAGAATGGAAAAAAAAACACGTGCATTTCACAGGGCAATAATGTATTACTACATTAAGTGAAATATAATTACTCAAGAAATCGTGATAATTTGTGAGTTTTTCCACTTTGCCAGAGGGGGGGAGGAGGAGGAGCTTTTTGTTAAACAAGCACTACCAATTATGTTATTTCAAATGCTCATTTTTCATTAATAATATACCATATTTGATTTTTTTTTAATATTCAGAAAAAGAAATGCTGTTATTATAATTCAACAAAATTTGAATTTATCATCAAGTATCATACATTACTTTTGCTTTTTTTTGCTTTTCAAGATGCTCTTTAATTTACTGTTTTTTTTTTTTTTTTTTATTAAAGCGTACTTAAATAAAATTAGACGTGTGCTTCTCAACTTGCCTCAATGATACGGCAGCAGTAATTCCTATAACAGAAGAATTAAAATCGAGTGCCCAGAAATAGTGATTTGCGGAGAGAAATAAATAGAAAATTTCGTAAAATTCCCAATAAAAAAACCCATTCACCATCCTTCAAACAACCCTTCATTCTCATATTTTTAATGGAGTAATAATTAAAAGATTCTTGGAGCTGCTGTAATATATATATATCTATATATTATATATATATATACAGATAATTAAAAGCTCGAGATATAATTACGTAAATTAATGGATGAAAACTCTATTTCATCAATCATTACGCTGACTCCTCTATATGCATATGCATTTGTGTAATATGGTAATTTATAATGCCATACTCTAGCGTGTATGTACAGAGTCCTTAATCACTAGGAGTCTAGTGCAAACTAATCCGATTGCAGGATGCATTTTTTTTCTTTGTTCTTTCGGTCTTTATGTGGATCAATGAGATTTTGTTGGAGAAAAGTGGGGTAAAATGGACATTTTAGATGAAGTTTTGGAGATGGAGTTTTTTCGATGATTCCATTGAAAAGCTGAGAAAATTTTAGGTAGAAAACATGGTTCAAATTTTTTTTTTTTTCAATTTGGGAATATTTGACTTTTTTAACCAAGATTTGAAGATAAATCTTCTCCAAAATCTGAAAAAAATCACTTTTTCGAGGATATTTTGCGGTTTGATTCGTCATAGAGGCTTGAAGCTGGTCTTAAATGAAAGGTGAGATCATTTGCCATTGATTTAGGTGATTTTGATCGAAAAATTATCGATTTTTGAAGTAATTATGGGTATTATCGTGAAAATCGTTATTTACTTTATAAATACCTTAAAAATCGATTATTTTTGATTCAAAATCACGTAAATCAATGGCAAATGATTGAACCTTTCATATTTCGTCAGAATTTTGCGCTACGACCAATAGTACGGAAAGTTTCTTAAAAAAGTGAAATTTTCTCGATTTTATGAAGGGAATTTTTTTGATACCCCCAATGTTTCCCTAAAAAAGTAAAATTTTCGAAAAAAAGCATAAAAATGAATTTTTTCACACGTTTTCTATGTGAAATTTCCCCAGCTTTTCAGTGAAACCATCAAAAAAAATCCATCCCCAACATTTCCCCTCCTTCCCCTTCATTTCAATCGCAGATTAATCCAAATTAATCAAATTTCCTTTAAAAAAATCGAAAATGTCCATTTTACCCCCAGTGTCCACTCGATCCTCCTTCCTACTTACTTCTGAAGGTATCTTGGCTAACTGCTGCCTCTTGCGAGGCCAAATACTGCCTGGCCTTCTTCCCACTGTGGTCTCGAATCTCCTGATTAGCTCCTGCAGGCAAAACACCCATAAATAAAATAACCCAAGTAAAAAAAAAATAAAACAAAAAAAAACTAAAGCAAAATTAATCTCTCCATTTATATCACAAACAGTCGAAATGTCATATCGAAAAACTAATGTAAGTAATGGTCTGGTATCTGTCACAATCATTTGACAAACGGACTCCATTTATCGGCATGTGTGTTTGCCGGCAATTTACTTTGAGGTAAAATTCTAAAAAGTATTTGTAAGAACCCCACCCAGGTTTTGTAAATATACTCTCAATAGTAATGCCATACTGTCTAAACTCGATAATCTCAACTCACCGACTTCAAACCTAACTTTTACAATTTCATATTTTTGCGCAATAACTTATGATTAATGTGATTTCATTGAGAACATAGTTGCATTTTGAATCATATATATATAGATATATATATATACGCACCGTAAACTTGAACGAGTAAATTAAAAATATTCTCGTGGTCGAACTGCATCGCAATGTGGAGAGCCGTGTATCCCTGGAAGAAAAAAGAGAGCATATAATGATAATAATAATGATAATAAAAGAAAAAAATATATATAAAGGTACACGAGAGGAAGATACAAGACACAAGAGGAGGAAATAAAACAGCGGCCCCTTTCTGTCTACATTTTACAGTCCCTCTCTGCGTGTCTACTGTAAGTCGTTCTTTTTTTTTATATATATATGTGCGTAAGAGGTGCTAAGGCATATAGAGAGACAATGAGGAATTAATAATTAACCGTTTTATGAATATTACACCGAGCGTGCGAAATATTCGTTTCCGCATGATATCACGTGATTCATTCGTGCAGTAAGAAGAAAAATGAGCTCACGGGAATGAGATTTTTTTTTATTATTTTTATTTTCCTCCTCGATCCAATAACATGTGGCTATGGGATTGTGTGTGTGTGTGCATTGAAAATTATGCATTGTCGTGTACAACCTGTCCACTAGTTTTATTTTTCCTTCTTTTTTTTAAATTGCCGGACAAATTCAGTGTAATTGTGTGTTTATGCGGGGCCTTCTCTCATTGTCTCTGCCATTGAACGTGGGCGCTTTTGAATTCGCAAGAGAGCTTGGTAAACACATTGGAGTTCCAGCATCAACACCAATTGATGCGAAATTCCCAGGCTATTTCACTGAGCATTAAAGTTTATGGAATATTGAAGGAAAGGGAAAATTGGACATTTTAGGGAAGGGCTAAATGCGTTAAGGCAGTCTCCCAGCGAAGTCGAGTACAGTTAATCCCTAATTTTTTTACATTTTTCTGAATTTTTTCATAATTTTTGTCCGTGCAGTTCATGAGATATGAATTATCAAAGTTACTGAAAATAGCAGTGGTGGGGATGAAACGCCCTAAATCGGACAGAAATAACGAAATTACTAAAAAACCACAGGGTTGCCCCATTATTTAAAAACTATTGGTGAAAAGAACAGCATTTTAACTAAATAATAGAAGAAAAAAATATTCAATTCATCGTATAGTTATTGAGAAATTTTAATTAGAAGGTAGTCGTAACTATTTGCCTCTCTATCTATCTCATGCATGTGATAGAAGATTGATGTAAAAAAAATTCGAGAAGAAAAAAATTATATTCACAAGCTGAAGATATGACTTTTGAATAGTTTAATCACTTTTTCGGGTGAATTACACAGAGAAAAATGTTTTCTTAATTTAAGAATGTGCAGTCACTTAATTTAAGAATGTGCAGGTCACTTAAATTAAGAAAGAAAAAATCACTTGATTCAAGTGATAAAACTCACTTAATTTAAGTGACTTTTACTTTCTTAAATTAAGAAAGAAAAAGTTACTTGATTTAAGTGAGAAAAGGCACTTAATTTAAGTGATTTTTACTTTCTTAAATTAAGAAAGAAAAAGTTACTTGATTTAAGTGAGAAAGCGCACTTGATTTAAGCGACTTTTACTTTCTTAAATTAAGAAAGAAAAAGTTACTTGATTTAAGTGAGAAAATTCACTTAATTTAAGTGATTTTTACTTTCTTAAATTAAAAAAGAAAAACTTACCTGATTTGAGTGAGAAAAGTCACTTGATTTAAGTGAGAAAACGCACTTAATTTAAGTGACTTTTACTTTCTTAAATTAAGAAAGAACAAGTTACTTGATTTAAGTGAGAAAATTCACTTAATTTAAGTGATTTTTACTTTCTTAAATTAAAAAAGAAAAAGTTACTTGATTTAAGTGAGAAAAGTCACTTGATTTAAGTGAGAAAAGTCACTTGATTTAAGTGAGAAAAGTCACTTAATTTAAGTGACCTGCACATTCTTAAATTAAGTGACTGCACATTCTCAAATTAAGAAAACATTTTTCTCTGTGTAAAGCACATTTTCCCGAATTATCAGTAATTTTTCTGTTTTATCAACTGCACTCTGGGATACTACCTCAACCCATCGCTCTAAAATTGAATCAGCGAAACGTCACGCGTATTTCACCTCCCATTGTACGAGAGAGTAGAGAAAAAATCGAGATATGCACCCCTTTTTGCAGCCCGGGGGGTTGCGGATCGTTTCCATTCACTCCATTTTAAAGTCCACTGTTATAGACCCGTGTAATATACGACACAGCGTGCCACGTACTTTTTTTTCCACCCACTGCAGTGCGAGAGCCACCCTCTCACACCCTTTTTTTTATTTTTTTATTTTTTTTCGTCGCGGATAGTCCTCACTTCACTTTAGCAACACGTGTGCATGTGAGCCATGGCAAAGTGTCGCGCGAGCAGTCACATTCGTCTCCCTCACCCATGGCTTTTTTTTTTTACCAACCCATGCCTCTATTCCAGAAATATATAACAGTGTATGTAACTTTTTATACTTTTGACAATATTTTAAAGTAACACGGTATCCGAAACAATATCGTGACTCTGTGTGTCTCGCCTCTTTTTTAAATTCTCCCCTTTCTCTCTTCTTTTTTTTTTCCAACAATTTTATTTCTTTTCATCCACTTTCAATCCGTCACAGAATAGAAAAGAGAAAAAGTGTGTGTGTATATATATGCTCACGATATGCTCTCTCTCTCTCTCTCTTTCTCACTTCATCGTACAGTTGAAAAACAAGACATCTGCTGGCCACCAATATCGCAGGCGTTTATATTACACGTGGAAGAATCTTCAATTTTAATATTTCCTCACATGATATTCCCCTATGGCGACTCAAAAAACCGTTAAATCATAACTCCCAACTTCTTTCCACCGTTTTCAATTTTTTTAAACATAAAAAAATCTTTTTTTTTTATGAAACATAACTCAACTATTGGCACTTGGTCCTCGATATTAGTTGTTCGTGTATTGGGCACAATCCCATGGTGGACCCAGTTACCGGACGTACTAATAATTAATATTTTTGAGTGAAAAGACCAGATTTTTCAATATTTTTCGGCAAAGTGTCAAAATAAAAAGCAACTAAATTCTTCAATTCACTAAAGTAATTTTTTTCATCATTTTAATAATTTAATTCTCACTGTCCGGATACTAGTGCCATTCCTTCAACTGTCCGATAACTAGTGTCTTCATGGTAAAAACGCGCACATAGAAAATTCGTATTCGTATTTTTGAAGGCACCAGTTACCGGACGGTTAAGGCAATGGTACCAGTTTCCGGACAACTTAGAATTACATAATTAAAATGATTAAAAAATCCCAATTAAATGAATCAAAAAATTTACTTGATTGTTATTTTAACATTTTGCAGGTATTGAAAAACGAGATTTTTTCAATTGAATTTTATTACTTAATGTCGAATTTCTCTAAGCTAAACTGGTTTAAGTTAACTTAATCCGGTTTAGCTTAGAGAAATTCGGCCTAAGTATAAGAAAATATTATTCCAACAAATTAAGCCAAAATGAAGGTTTGGTGGCGGATTTTACATGATACTCATCATGTAAAGATACATTTAATGTATTAAGTATAAGAAAATATTATTTAAACGAATTATTTTGCTGCTGCATCGGGAAACTGGGACCCGTCCGGTAACTGGGTCCACCACAGTCCACAATAAGTTCCTAGAGATGAAGGTAGACAAGGAGAAAAGTTGGAAGGACCCACCAGGGTGGATAGTGGTCCATGAGTAGAGAAACCCATGAGCCCATGTGGATGCTGCGGGACGAGAGAGATTGCTGCATTGTCGTGGCTGTCGCACGCCACCGTATGGCTTGCGAAGGCGCCACCCCGGCGCGGCTTACGGTCTCCCCGAGACGGCCAAACATTTCCTTTTTTTTTTCTCCCTCCTCTCTTTGTTCCTTCTCTTTATTTTTTACTCCCCCTTCCTTTTTACATCTTTTATTTGCTCTCGAAAGGATTAAATGCGAAGTCGATCCTATACTCGATAAGCCCCGAGAGAGTACCGCTCTTGGTATATCGGTGACAGATTAAGGCCTCGTGAGTCGGTGGTGAAAATCGTCCTTTACTTCTCTTTAGTATAAAAAGGGCCAAATAAAAAGGATGACAGAGAAAAGAGAAGAAAAAGAAAAAGGAGAAGAAACAGGATAAATAAAAATGTCTTCAATAAATTCGTTTTTTACTGTCAACAGTGAAACAACATTATTCCTCGCGGTATACAGATCACATATTGAGATAATAATCGTTCGTCTTTTCTCGAAGAGTCTTTTGGTTAAATGGTAGGATTTTTCGGATCGTCGAGGAATTGAGGCAAAACGAAATGTACAAATGCACTTGTTGTATGGTTGTGTGTGTATATATATATATATATATATATATGAAAGAGGATGAAAAAGAGATTTTTGGTGAAGCGCGTAAGCGAAAGAGCAAGAGAGAGAGAGAGAGATAGAGCTTTCTTCCGATAATTGGCTACATGGAATGCGACTACTTTTTCTTCGTCTTGAAGAACTACTCTATTCTCCTGCTTTGTCTTCTCATTTCTGCCTTGTCTTCCTCCTCCTCCTCCTCCTCTTCTTCTTCTTCTTCTTCTTCAGTCAGGCAAAATGCAAGTGGAGTTCTTACGTATATCTGTACACTTCTATGTCGTTTGGCTGTGTATATGTGTCGGTTATGTGCGCACGGCTTGAGCTATTGGGTGGGAGCGGGCGTAACGAGATAATTAATGTCCCCGAGTGGAATTAGCGATTTACATGGGGGAACCCAGTGAAGACGAAGAGAAGAGGAGTAAAATGAGGGGGGATGTGTCACAGACTGTCTCTATCTTTCGGGCGGTCCACAAACGAGAAGACGACGAATACGATGGAGGTGGCGCGGTGTCGACAGCAAGAGCTCGAGCTTACACCGTTTAAACAAATGAGCCGAACCTCCACTCCTCAAGAGCTTCAACCACACGAAAAACCGAGAAGACAAACTTCCCGTGCAGAAATCCCATGTCCAAGAGGTTTTCTCTTTCTTTTTTCCTTTTTTTTTTCTGCTTTTTTTGGTTGGGTTCTTTCTTTTCATTTAATTTCAAGAGAAAAGAATCCATACTGAACCCACCCAATGGGGCAGTGGCTGTGTGTCTTTACTCTGTGTGTTTGTCGCAAGCCGCTAACGAGCGTACTGGCTTTATCATTCTTTCTCTTGTGCTCTTTGGTTTATATAAGTCTTATAAAGAGTAAACCAGCGGGGACCACACGCATCCGATCCTATCTGCCTCATTCGCTGGACTCTTTTCCTCCTGTTCCCTTGGGTCTTCTTCCTGACTCCTTCGCGATATGTACTTCTTGTGTGTTGAAAAGCCGCGGAAATATATATGGTGGAACTTACCCCATTCTGTCAGTCATAATGCATGATACCGAAAACAGAAAGAAAAAAAGGGGGAATTAATGAATTTATTGGCTTTTGATGTGTTTACATGTTGATAAACTGTATTATGTCATTTCAATACAATACAAATCATCACAAATCAATTTGAATGAAAATCTAATTCAAGAACAGTCCAAAACGTCAAAAATCAAATAATTCAAACCGTAGAATCCTTTTACTGTTTGGACTGTTTATTGAGTCATCAAATGTTATCTCGTTAGATCGAATATGAGTCAAGATCAAAAGTTATAGAATGCAATAAAACTTCTTCAAATCTTTTAATATTATGATATGATCAACTAACATTGATCTAAAGAGTCTGAAGAAACTTCTAATCAAAAGCAAAACGTTGCAATTCTAGAAGATAAATGTGAAGATGATGTGATTCTCATCAATATCGTCAACTCATTACACATTTGTGTAGTAAAGATATGGGCAAATTACTAATATTCGGTCACAATTAATAGAAAATTCAACAATTGAACAGAGTATTCTGCACGATTCATGTAAACTTGCAGAATTAACTTACAGGAAGGTAAAATTGCAGCTTAGTATTAGAATTTTATGGTGAAAATCAGTAGAATAGTCATTATTGTACATACACTGAGAATAAAATAGTGATGAAAACCATCAAATATTGATGCAATTGGTTCTTAGCAAATATTTCTTTTGAAATAGTTGAAAAAAGTTGTTGAATATTGCGATTTTAGTTGATTTAAACAGACTAATTACTCGAATTGGCTAAATTTAGTAAATTCAACAGTTTTTTTTTGATGATTTCAGAAAAACATTTGGTATGGATCAATAGCATCAATATTTAATTGTTTTTACCACTATTTTCTCACTTCACATACATTTTTAATAGTTGAGTATTCATCTATTTGTCCAATAATCAACCGATCAAGCTCAAAATCAATAAAGCCAAATTTATTGCATTGAAATGAAGTTGTGCAGTTTAGACATTCTACCTTCTGATGAATCTTACCGTAGTCTCGTTGACGCTCTTGATGTAATCCTTGTAAGTCCCTGCAACGAGTTTGACAATGTTTTCATCCCCATGCTTGGCTCCCCAGTGCAGGGCAGTCTGCAACAAAACAAAGAAGAAAAATTAAAAGAAAAAACAAAAACGAGGCAAAAAAAAACTTGCTGAGTATAAAGTGAATCTAATTCGTGGAACGACAAAAACACACAAAATGGATAAATGACTTGAGGATTCAGAGACGAGACGAGAACAGCTGTTATACTCTATTGCGTGCCCCCGTGTGTCGCCAGTATTTTGAGAATAAGTCGACCCTGCAGGAAATACTCGGGCGAATTAAACGAGGTGCCACGTTAAGTTGGACGTCTGAATGAATTGCTACTACGTACTGCACTCGCAGTGAAAACTGTTCGATAGTTTTATTTTTTAGGAATTATGAAAAAAATAAAAATAAAAAGAGGAAAATAAGAAAAAAAAAACACAGTGATTCTGTGTATTTTATAATTTCAAGGCAAAAACAAATTTTTTTTTTCCTGTCTTGTTAGGAAAGGAACAAAAATATTCTGCCTGTGTCTGGAATCCTGCAAATTAGAATTTAAAGGTCTGTACAGTAGAGGACAGTAGTTACGAAAAGACCTGGACTAGAGACGAGAGAGAGTCCAGATTTTTTTGATACAACCAGGTAGTTTTAATGCCAGCTCTTTTCCAACATCTCTTTTCAAAGTAAACGTCTCATTCTATCATGTTGTGAAAGCATGGAGAGAAAGGAGTACTTTGGCCAGTGGCAGAGTCTCATTAGTGGGCAGAGCAGGGAAAAACCTCATCCTAACGAAGTAGACGTACCTAATGACGAGAGACATATAAACGTGTGTGTGTGTGTGTGTGTATGGGGCTTGGTACATATGGACTCCATTTATCCCCCACCTAGTTATACGTTACTCCTAGTGTCTATGACGTATATTACAGTGTGTTTTATATTCATCAAGAGGGAATTAACATGCAAAAGACACAAAGACACACGATTCATATGGGAAAATTAAATCAACGGGATCTGTCAACTTCACTCACTTTTCTAATAATTTATTTTAATTGAATTTTTTCATATCATTTATCAACTTTTTAGTACTAATTAACATTATTATTATTACTCGTGCTTAATTATATTCGTTCGTGTGTTTATGTGTTTGTACATGGGGGCGAGAGATAGAGCCCCTGTACTTCAGGTTGCTGCTAACCAAGTTTTATGAAGGACAAGCCGTGGACTTTGGTTTTCCTTAATTTGTGAATGCCATTCCAGCATAAAAGAATGGTATGTCGTAGTACACTCTGACGTCCATGATGAATCTCCTCTTTTTTCCTGGGTTTTTTTCAAAAATTTTTGTCAACTGGATGTTCCAGCCTTCTACAATGCAGGACCAGAAGCCTAAAAGAATTTCGAGGAGCAATACCTTGCAAAATGCCTTTGTCTCTCCATGAAGTGCTAAATAGTTGGATTCTAGGACTATTCTAGCAAAACTCAAGAGTTTCGCTCCCATAATTTTTGTCAACTGTATGTTCCAACCTTCCACAATGCAAACCAGAAGCCTAAAAGAATTTCGAGGACCGACACCTTGCAAAATGCCTTTGTCTCTTCGTGAAGTGCTAAATATTTGGATTCTAGGACTATTCGAGCAAAACTCAAGAGTTTCGCTCCCATAATTTTTGTCATTTGTGTTCGAACCTTCCACAATGCAGGACCAGAAGTCTAAAAGAATTTCGAGGAGCGACACCTTGCAAAATGCCTTTGTCTTTCCATGAAGTGCTAAATAGTTGGATTCTAGGACTATTCTAGCAAAACTCAAGAGTTTCGCTCCCATAATTTTTGTCAACTGTATGTTCCAACCTTCCACAATGCAGGACCAGAAGCCTAAAAGAATTTCGAGGAGCGACACCTTGCAAAATGTCTTTGTCTCTCCATGAAGTGCTAAATATTTGGTTCCTAGGACTACTCGAGCAAAACTCCAAGTTTTGCTCCTGTAATTTTTGAAAAACTGTGTTCCAACTTTCCACAATGCAGGACCAGAAGCCTAAAAGAATTTCGAGGAGCGACACCTTGCAAAATGCCTTTGTCTCTCCATGAAGTGCTAAATATTTGGTTCCTAGGACTACTCGAGCAAAACTCCAAGTTTTGCTCCTGTAATTTTTGTAAAACTGTGTTCCAACCTTCTACAATGTAGACCAGAAGCCTGGAAGAATTTCGAGGAGCGACACCTTGCAAAATGCCTTTGTCTCTCCATGAAGTGCTAAATATTTGGATTCTAGGACTACTCGAGCAAAACTCCAAGTTTTGCTCCTGTAATATGTGAAATACTGTCTTAACTGATTTGAACTACAGGATTTTTTTGGCTTCTTTTTTTGATGGTAGTAGAAGCAGATTGCTACTGACGTCCTTTTTTTTTTGCAACTGTGTCGGCAAACTATGGGTAGCTTCTTCTCTTTCACAGTGTGTACCAACCGATGTATGCAAGCGATACAGATATCTCTGCAGAGGAATTTGCGTTGAATTAGCGTATAATCGTTGGGCCCGATCTGGCTTCATACGGAATCCCGCGGGTCCCAAAGCTTACACGTGTCCAAGGGCTGTATTCTCTGTGCGAACACAATATTTAGTGGCAGTCTCCAAGACTTTGCCGCCGTTTTGTTTGAGAGAGAGAGAGAGGGAGAGAGAGAAAAGACTCCCGTGGGACCACGTGCATGGTATGCCGCATCTTTTGCCCTCGTGACATTTTTCAGAATCGTTGTTGAAAAAGAAAGAAAGAAGGGGAATAAATGTGCAATGAAGAATTTTTATTTAATTTTTTTTTGCAGGGGTCAGAGGGTGTTGAGAAGAAGTGTTTGTGGGGATTGATGGTGAAAAAAAATGCTGAACATTCAATCAAGAAGATTTACCGGAAAAGGCTGAAAGGTGTCATTAGCAAGGGTAAATGAATGTGCAGACGAGGTGAGTGAAGTATTTAGAAACTCTTTCGTTCCTGGGTATATTCAATTGTCGTGGGTAGCAACCTGATGATTATAAAATACGATATCACAATGTTATCACTCGGCCATCAACAATCGTTTATAACTCGTTTCTGTTGATGCCACTGGACGCGGTATTTCGATCGCGCAAACGAGCTGTGTAATCTGTTGCATACCGAGAAAACGCCTCTTTATAATTCCGAGTATTCGAAAAAAAAAAGAGGATAAAAAAAGAAAGATGCGAGAAAAGGGGAAAGAAGAGGAAGAGAAACGTGGAGAAATAAAAAAGACTTACAAATGCATCACTTTGTGGCAAATGGATTTAGTTATATGATAGAAGAGAGTCGGATACTCATTGCCGGCAGGTGCGGTCTCCGTCGAGCCGAGACGTGACAAGACATTGCCATCAGGTCGGCCATTAGCTCGTCAGTTTGATTCACTCTAGCAAAGACGCTACTTTTTTTTTTTGTTTTTTCTTTTTTGTTGCTTCACGGACATCCTGTGACGATTCTATTTGTCATTAATGCAGAACAATGAGAAAACATGAGTGCATTAACTGAGAAAATTCCGCTATTTGTTAAGGTAGTATGCCAGAGTAGGGTCGATAAAACAGGGAAAAATGAGGATTTGTAGGTTAGTTTTCAATTAATTGCTGAGAATTTGGGGAAATGTGCTTTGATTTACTCGAAAAAGTGATCAAACTATTTGATAGTCATATCTTCAGGTTGTGAATATAATTTTTTTTTCAGTAACTTTGATAATTCATATCTCATAAGCTAAATGGATAAAAATTATGAGAAAATTCAGGAAAATGTAGAAAAGTATCATTTTTCATATGGCATCAAAAAAATAAGGGGTTAACTGTACCCGAGATTGCTGGGATACTACCTCAACTATAAGATGAGTCGTATTTCGAAAAAATATTTTGGAAAGTAAGCAGGATATGCTAATTTGTCTTAATTCTTTTTGGTAGTTCTTCAAATTCTCTAAAAAAAAAAGGTAAAAATCAAAAAGACGTATCTCCATTAGTTTACGAGATATTTCCTCCTAAATTCACTTCCAGCAAAGATTTCCACAATGGCTGCATTCCAATGACTGTTAATCAGGAATAATAAACGACCATCCCCAATACAGCCCAACTTCTACCGTAGGATTTTCGACGCGAGCTGTATTTCATTGTGGATTACTTGGATTATACGATTTTCGTTTGCCAATCGAACAACTAAGAGCGAAGAGGAGAGAGTGCCACTGTGACACGCTTCATCCCTCCCTCACAACTTCCCTCTTTCCCCACAAATCTATCTCCCTCTTTCCCTCTCTCTTTCTCTTTCATTCTCTCGTTCATACAACTTTTCACACACACAGTACTTTTATCCTCCCCCAAACTGGAATTATCAGGGCCACGCGCCATTATATTTCAGTACATATGTACCGGTTTGGTAAAAGGCAATCGGTGCCCTCTGAACGAGCCCGCAAAACACCCGTTGTACGCCTTGCTGCCGCTTTTCGAAAGATATAAATCGTCCTGGCATAGCTTTTACCTGTTGCCATTGGCCCTCCTCCTCCTCCCTCCCTCTCGTTTCTCTTTTTCCCCATTATTATTCACCATTCCACGTACTGCCAATTTTTCTCCATTTTCCCCACAATTCAATCGATTCCCCTCCTCCACCAAATCCGCATTCGCAGATTCCCTCTGAATTGCCTCGTTTTTCCCCCTCTTCCTCTCATTTTCGAGTCTCATCTCGGAGACGAGAACATTGATCAATTGAGATCAGGGTGCATGAAGTGGGAAGGGGAAAGGGGGGAAAAGAGGGGGAATAGGGGGAGGGTTGGATGAAACTGTAAGCTGCTTTAGGAGCGATCGTAGAACGTCGGAGGTCCAGGGCGATTAGGTAAACCCAGGATTAGTCTCAACGCTTCCCCCTTTAACCTCTGGCCATATCCTCCCAATGCATCCTGCAGTAGCGTTCGATTGCTGCACCACCACCACCATCACCACCAACCACCACTTCCTCCTTCTCGCATTCTGCTAATGCTATTCTGCTCCACCTATCCTAGCTCATTTACATCATCCCAATTGGCATCATCTCAATTTCCCAGTGAATTTGTGAATGACACTTGACAAGGATCCCTTCTTGCATTTGAATTAATAAGAAATTCTTGAGTCTTCCTTGTGCTCATAAAGTCCGGGGGAATCTTTCTCTCTCTCTTACTGTTTCCCTTTTCTTCTCTTTTTCTGGAGAAAAGTGTATGCACGTATCCGCATACCGTGAGATTTTATCTTACCCTTGAGAAAAAGAGAGGGAGAGAGAGAGAGAGAGAGAGAGAGTTGCGGAGCCCTTTGTGGAGTTTTTTGTTAGGGGGGAAAAAGAAGTTGCGTATTTATGCGAACCGATCCTCCCAGCAACGCGCCACTATACGCCTTCTTCTTTTACTCTTTATTTAATCTTTCTTTATTTCAGCATCAGTTTGTTTTCTCTCCTTCTTCTTCTACTCGATTCATGACATACCTGAAAAGCGATGGACCAAGTCGCCCTTTACGTTCGATCAATAAATTATGCAGAGATCCCAATCGAAACTGCGTATGTGTGTGTGTATGCGTGTTGTCTATTCTGTACTTCATTTTGAACATTTCAGGGGTTATTTATTGTTGGGGGAAGAAACGATAAGAATTACTGGCAAATTTACGTTAAAAATGTCTCAATTTTTTCGAGATCTGGATGATGAAGTTTAAGGTAGTATCCCCAGAGTACAGTTGATAAAACAGAAAAATTGCTGATAATTCGGGAAAACATGCTTTAATTTACCCGAAAAGTGATTAAATTATTCGAAAGCCATATCTTCAGCTTGTGAATATAATTTTTTTCTTCTCGAATTTTTTTTACATTAATCTCCTATCACATGCATGAGATAGAGAGAGAGGCAAATAGTTACGACTACCTTCTAATTAAAATTTCTCAATAACTATACGGTAAATTGAATATTTTTTTCTTCTATTATTTAGTTAAAATGCTGTTCTCTTCACCAATTGTTTTTAAATAATGGGTCAACCCTGTGGGTTTTTAGTAATTTCGTTATTTGTGTCCGATTTAAGGCGTTTCATCTCCACCACTGCTATTTTCAGTAACTTTGATAATTCGTATCACATAAACTGCATGGTCAAAAATTATGAAAAAATCCAGAAAAATGTAAAAAATCATCATCTTTGATATGGCATCAAAAAATTAGAGGTTAACTGTACCCAACTTCACTTGAATATTACCTTAAGGATGTTGGTGCGAGGTGGAAGGACATAACCTTAATTTTTTGTATAAAATCGTAAATACCAACGTATACAAAATAAATGTCTCAAAAATTATTTTCCCGATGTTTGAAGAATGTAATGAGAAACAAAATAAGCCATAGAAACAAAAAATTGTTTGAAAATTGAAAAATTGGCTGCATTTTTCACATATTTCAAATATCTCAAGATTAAAAAAATGTAAAAAATGCAGTCAATTTTTCAATTTTCAATCAATTTTTGGTTTCTATAGCTTATTTTGTTCTACATTACATTCTTCAAACATTAGAAAAATAATTTCTGAGACATTTATTGTGTATACGTTTATTATTCACGATTTTATAAAAAAAATTAAGGTTATGTCCAACCACCTCGCCCTAACATCCTGAAGAAAAGAAATTCAGATTAATTCGTTCGAGAATTACGGAATTTCACTCGTGTATCACTGTATTTATCGACAAATGTTGTGTTGAGCATTGCAGGTGACTGTCCATAGAGTTTCCTCTAATCCTCCGGGTATGCCAATTACTCTGGCATTCACTCTGCTCAGTGTTTCTTGGTTCATGCAAATTGGATTTTGGTCAGGAGAAACAGTAAAGCTCTTCAGCCTTTTTGTTAAAGAAAACTTTTATCGTAATTTTTCTGGGTAAATCCATCAAGTGGAGCATTTTTCGTATTGTCGGAGCTTCTTTGACACAAGAAAAATAACCGACAGGACAATGCCAAAAAAAATGGAACAATTCTCTGTTTCCCAAGGTTCTCTAATCGATCGTGTCTAATCTCATCTTGAGATTTGTTGTGTCACCAAGGTTGACCTCGTCTCATTCTCAAACGATAATGGGCTCATGACCCACTCTGTGTATTCTTCCTCGGATCATTAAACAGATGATTTCTGTATGAAGGCTACTTCAACGTTAAATTAGTGAAAGTAGAATGCCCATCTTTTTTTTTATCCTTCTCTCTTCTTTTTCATCCATTTGGGTTAATAAAGAGGAAAATTGATTTGTGAAATTGACGGATGCAGACTTTCTCAATACGCTTTTATGGGAGTTCAGAGGGTTCACCGGTGTTACATTTAATCCATGGTAATAGTGCTTATATGTGGCTGATCGGGTAATTGAGAATCATCAGGTGAGCGTTTTTCGATGAGCAAGAGGAAAAGAACCATTATAAGACCATGGATTCTCTTTCTTTCTCTTTTTTTTTTCTCTCCGCTCTTTTTCCACTTCATTTTATTACATCTTTTTTCCTTTATTTTATTTTAAATACAGGGGGAATTAAATTGTTTCGCGGTGAGAGAGACTCGTTCGACCCTGCACGTACACATACACAGACTGCATCAATAGCTTTGATGTTCATTTGGTCCTCTTATATATATGTTTATGTATGTGCATGTGTTTTTCGTGTGTAAGTCACGAAAAATTCTAGGTAATCACAATGATACAAGGAAAATTTAATATTTTAAGTGCATGAAGAGGTGAAAAAAGCCACCCGCGATGTTCTGGACACACTTGGATGCGTCAATTAAATACTCACTTCCTTATACACCATCGCTGTTTTTTTTTGACGTTTTTTAAATAAAAATGAAGAGAAAAAGGGAAAAAAATCATCCGGGGCCTACTGAGAACAGCATTATAATCGTTTTCGATCGATGTCGGCGTCCTCATATACGTGCCGGTACTACGCAACGCTAAACTTCTCTCTTTCAAAACGAGTGAAAAAGAAAAGAAGTTAAAAAGAAGAAGCCGGAAGTCAACAAGACTGCTACAATGAATATTTATAAATCGGGAAGAAAAAATATTTTTAACCGTGAAAAAAAAAAAAGTTGATACGTCGTGAGAACACGGATTTTTCCTTTTATTTTGAGAGCTTCTTCGGGTTTTTTTTTTCGTAGTGCAAATGATGTGTGTGTGTGTATGTGTATTGGTGTGGGATTTCGCGCAAGGGCTTGAGGGGTAGAATTTTTAAAAAATCGATTTTTTTCTTCCTGCTTTAAAAATTACTTTGGGCCTTCCAGAATACCGGCAAGAAAAGTTATCACCTGAAACCCATTATTTCACATGAAATTTTGAATTTTTCCCAAGGCATTTCTTCATATTCATAGCCTAAGTCAAAACTTCAATCGTGTTTTTCTCGAAACATGATTTTTCAAATTGGCACGCAGCATAACTCCAATAATTTTCATTATTTTCATTTGAATTTCCCACAGCATCTTGAAAACAATATTTCGAACAGAAATACATAGGGGATTTTCAAAAAATTGATTTGCACATTTTTTATTGATGAAAAATTGCCGGTTTTTTGGCCGAAATTTGAATTTTTTCATGCAAATGGTCATCAATCACACACAAAACAATATTTTTGAAATCCCCTACGTATTTCTATAGCTATATGTATCTAGACTGAGCCAATTTTTTTTTTCAATTGAAATTTGCACCAGTTACACTGCGTGCAGCAGAATGTTTTAAATTCGAGGGGCCTCGCAAGAATGGCTCTTGTGTCGTCATTTTTTTATATTTTTTGATGATTTTTTTCTCTGAAGACTCAAATATATGCTCAATCACTCCCTCGAATATCATTATTTTATTGCCACTCCTTCTATAGTAAAAAAAAGCCAAAAAAACGCCTTTTTTTAAGACTTTTACAGTGGTGTTATCCCTTAATACAGATTTTTGCAGGAGTTTGGACTGGGCTAGAGGCAGCTGGTGTGTGGTAAGCCACTGGCCACAACGCTGCGTTGCTCGTGCATCACCGGCCACCGTATTAACCCCAATGCCCTCCCAACGCACCTAAAATTCCCTCCTCCTCCATCTCTCTCCCTCAGGCAATGGCACACCACATTGGCTATTCCCGTACTCACGACACTGTGTTATACTCTGGTCCATGGGGCCAGTTATCACCCAGGTTTGGGGTGTGCTTGAATATTTAATTTAGTCTTTAAGGTAGTATCGCAGAGAATGATCGATAAAACAGAGAAAAACAAGGATTTTTAGGTTAGTTTTCAATTAATTGCTGATAATTCAGGAAAATGTGCTTTAATTTACCCGAAAAAAGTGATTAAACTATTCGAAAGTCATATCTTCAGCTTGTGAATATAATTTTTTTCTTCTCGAATTTTTTTTACATCAATCTCCTATCACATGCATGAGACAGAGAGAGAGGCAAATAGTTACGATTACCTTCTAATTAAAATTTCTCAATAACTATACGGTGAATTGAATATTTTTTTCTTCTATTATTTAGTTAAAATGCTGTTCTCTTCGCCAATAGTTTTTAAATAATGGGTCAACCCTGTGGTTTTTTAGTAATTTCGTTATTTCTGTCCGATATAGGGCGTTTCATCTCCACCAACGCTATTTTCAGTAACTTGGATAATTCATATCTCATAAACTGCACGGTCAAAAATTATGAAAAAATTCAGAAAAATGTAAAAAAATATCATCCTTGATATGGCATCAAGAAAAATGAAGGCTTAATTGTCCTCAAATTCACTGGAATACTATCATAAAATAAATCAATGAAAATTCGTCTTTTCTGTCTTCAATGAATATTTGGCTTTTCATCTCCTCCTCCTTTTTTTCTCCTCATTCACATGATTATCGACGAACATGGATCAGTACAACGTGAGGTAGTCAATGCATAGCACGAGCTCTCATATTCCACATAATGAGGGCGGATGAGGAACATCGAAGAGACGCGATGCAGAGTGCTCGCGGGCGTAATTGAAATTTGCCAGGAGGCCCTCATCCTCCTGTTCCATCAGAGGAAGCCGCCTTTTGCAGTACAATCTACCCCCTCCCCTCTCTCCCCCACCCCTCAGAATCTCCCAGTATATACCAAATTTTCGATTATCGGCCTTAATCCGCCGTTACGAATCAATTCCTCATACACGGATTGAAGATAAAGCAATCAGTACCGAATTACTTCATTAATCTTCAAAAAGAGATAAAATTAAAGAAAAAAAAAAAAGACATTTGTTTTTTATACTTACATACTTCAATTCGTAATTGTTCCAAATTAGTCCAGTCACATTTGCATTTATCAACAAAATTCATTGGCCAAGATAACGATCATGAAAACAGAGAAAAGAAAAAATATTCGATTATAAGTGTGTTCGTGGAATTAAAAACTTCCTGTTGAGTGGTGAAGTAGAAAAAAAAAAATGAAAAAAAAAAAAAAAAAAAAAAAAGGAAGAAAAGTATAAATAAAGTGGAACTCTGGGCTCGTGTCTAACTTGGCAAGCCAATCCGTCATGATCAACTCGGGACCTGTGATTTAATTGTCACCATTCCAGATACGGCATGGATACGCAGTGGAGGGGAAGTTAAAAAAAAATCCCGAAAAAAAAATAGGGGGAAAAAGGGAGGAAAAAATGCGAAGGAAGTGGAAGAACTTGAGGGCCTCACGTGATTTCATCATGAATCTTTTTGCTTTTTTAAAAAAAAAAAAAACTCCCAAAAATAACGCTGATGTAGAAATATCAGTTTGTCACTCTTTTATGCACTCCCATGTTATTTTATATTTTTCGTCAGAAAGAGAGAGAGAGAGCAATGTGTGCACTTGATGCACTCTTTTCTCTTCAGCAGAATATAAGTTTTAGATGCGTGGTGCACGAGAGGAGTGAGTGTATGTCTCGTGGTTTCGTATAATTTGACATGTTGTCGTACACGTTATTATTCAGATAGATCTTCGAGATACGCGGGTAGTCGGTTGAGTCTTTCTCTCTCTTTTTTTCCTCTTTTTTTTCCCCTCGTCATTGCCTAAATGCCCCATTCCTCTCTTCTCTCTCTCTCTCTTTCTGTTTTTCTCATGTTTTTTTTTTTTTACTTTTTATTTGAAGCCATCCTTTTCCAACCCCCGCACATATATATACACATATATATACAAGTGTCGCAACATGCAAGAAGGAACTGACGACGAATTTAATGTCACGAGAGCCGAGGAAACACGCTTCTCCTCGTTGCCACAAAATTGTGAATAATTTTTTTCATTAGCTTCAATCTTTATTTTTTTTTTTCCTCTATTCATATTAATTTATTTACTTCTTTTAAATTGCGCAGGAAATAGTAAGGACACTGAGAAAAAAAATAGTGATAAGAATTATCAATTATTAATGCCATTGGTTCTTAGCAAATATTTTTTTTTCAATAATTTAAAAAAAATTGTTAAATTTACTTAATTTAATTAATTCAAAACAGATTTTTTTTTTAATAAAAAAATTAATACGAAGTTTTGAGGATTAGAGGAAATTTAAAGGAATCTCTAAGTCTTAAGTACAAGTAAGACGAAAATTCTGCAACTTCCCTCAATTTTCAACTGAACATTAATATCCAGAACTAAATTGACTTGAATTTTCCATTTTTTCTTGAATTTTTTCTGATTTTATCAAATTTTCAAGAACCAATTAAACTAAAAATTTATGAATTTCATTGATCTCCTAGTGAAATTATTTGAAATAGTATATTACATGCCTAGGGCAGCAATGTAAGAAATGTCTCAGAGCACATGTAATTGTTGGCCGAGGCGAAGCCGAGGTCAACAAACATGTGCTCTGAGGCTTTCTTACTTACTGCCCAAGGTGTGTATACGATTTTTCTGCACACTGGGACAGAAGTGAGCTTACGCCCGAGCGCAGCGAGGGCCGAAAGTCTCACTTTCGTCCCAGTGTACAGAAAATCAATGATTTAGTTGATATTTCAATGACGAGATTATCTCGAATTTCAGAAAAAAAATATGACTCGTTTTGAAACAAAATTTCGAATGAAATTTCTACAATGAGAAAAAAAAATTTTGTGAGAAAATTTACTTAGTTGAAGAAAATATACTTCACTTCAGAAAATTTCAATATATATAGATACACAAATTGTGAAGGAAAATTTTGTTAAAAGGCAATTTTCTTGCTACAAGAATTTTTTTTTCTCAGTGTAACAATTTAGTTGAATTGACTAAATTTTGTAAATTCAACAGTTTTTTCTAATTATTTCACAAAAAATATTTGTTAAGTACCAATGGCATCAATATTCCATAGTTTCAACCACTTTTTTCTCTCACTGCAAAAAAAAAAATTCAGGAAAAAAAAATTTAGATCAATTTTTAAAAAATATCTATAGTCTCTCGCTCTCTGAATATCAGCTATTATATTAAATTGTGTATATTTCCTTCATAATTACTTGAATTATACGCATTATGTAAATCGCTATGTTAATGCCAAGTACTCGGGGCCCTCTATTCGCTTCTCCACTATCTCCCCCTGTCCCTACGTAAGTCCAACACATCCCCCCCACCCCCTCCCCCTCCTCACCCCGGGCTCGGCACAACGCTTTGGGATTACAGCAATTTCATTTAAGCGCGCGCTAAATGTTACTTTATGTACTCTTTTCATATGTACAGTAGAGAAAGAGAGAAAGAGAAAGAGAGAAGATCAGCTTCTACACACTGAGGTAAAAGAGCACATTATGTGTACCATGGTAAAAATGAAAAGGGCATACCGCGCAAAATGCACTCCGGATCCGGGGCCCTTTTTTTTTCAAAACGTCCTCACTTTATTTACATAATATTTTAGATCCCTATCCAAGTGCCTACGTGACGTTTAGCGCCTCGGGCTAAAAAAAAAAAAAAAGAGTTAAAAAAAAAACGCGGAGAGTAAAATAAAAATTGCAAAAAATACTTAAACTACACACTTTTATTCGCTACTGGATTTCATCGTGAAATTTTAAAAATTCAGTCGCGTCTCACTACTTTTATTGCGTCAATTGGGAATAATCGAACGTTTTAAAAGGAGAAAAAAAAAGACAGAGATAAAGAGCACTGTAATTTTCCTGACAATTTTCAGTTTCGAATTAACTCGAAGGATGGATAAGTACGTGATGAAAGTTCATGGGACATGTGCAATTACTTGACCAATCTGTTTTCTGATTACACTTTCATTTTAATTTCATTTTTTACCCCCTCCCCTTTTTTTTTTTTTTGCTTCTTCTGTTAATGTTAACATTCACATCCTCGTTATCATGGAAGAGATGAAATTCTTTATTAATTTTTGAAATTATGTAAAATTAGAATAATCCTGTATTCATAGGTTATCGAGAGGAATTTTCATCGTTATATTATAAATATAGAATAAAGCGAGAAAAAAAAAAGCGCATCTTTCTTGGTGCGTGGTCTATAGGATTTAAAAAAAACATGTGATTTTCCATGCAAATTGAGTTGTCCGGCTGTCATTATGCTAATAAAAATAATGACACAAGATGCGTATATAAGGAGGTGGGTATCAGCTGCTGATGAGACTTCTTGGGCCATCTCTCTTTCGAAAAAAAATAAAATAAAAAAAATGTAATGAGGCCTACTGAGAATCTGTTTGACTGAAAATGTGTAATGACGTTTTGGCGTCAGCCTGATATTTTGCCACTCGTATATCGATTCACTCTCGATACAATCAGCAAGATCAATCAGAGAATGAAAGAGAAGAAGAAGAAAAAATCGATAAGAAATATGAAATGAAATACACATTTGGGCCTGATGACGAGTGAAGTTAATGCATTTCCACCACTTGCACTTCCTTATGCTACTGAAGAATCAAGCAGCTTGCCAATTACACTCATCATGATGCATCCTCATCATAATTGTGTCTTCCGCATTTGTCTGCACAAGGCAATTGTGTCATTGCTCTAATTATCCGATTATCAATGCACAATTTCACAGAATAGAAACAGTGAAAGAATAATATATTATTACTATTACCTTTTGTGCTTTAGCCGAGATTCATTTTTTTTTTTTTTCTTATTTTTTTTCGCGTGTCAAACACGTGTAATTGTAATAAGTATGAAACCCAAGAAAAATTTTCACCACCTGGAGACTCTAATTACACAAAATCCAATTAGTTTCTCATACAATGTTACATTGCCATGACAATTTTCATGTCACGAAATGTTTATTAACATTTTTTTTTATTCAAAAAAAAAAAAAAATGAAAAAAACATTAACAATCCCATGTATTATGTGTTTCAGCTGTCCTGTTTTGTGTATGTGTTGTTGGCATTATGCACATTTACAAGAGTGATATAAACATCGATATCATCTTGATCGAGACTTCATCGATAGTATCTCATACACACAGTTGACCGCAAAAGTCGGTGGAATATTCCAACAGGTTCGTCTTCTGTTTTTTTTTTCTTTTTCTTCACTTCTGTAAGTTGTTATTACATTTTTTTGCACATTTATTGCATTTGGATTTTTGAGGAATAACGGCTGCAAAGGCCAATTAATTCGACAATCGGGTCGCGTGTTTCGTTTATTTTTGGGATAAATAAGCTCGCAGTTTGATTCTTCCCCTTTTTATTTATATTTCTTCAAAAAAAAAGTAAACACGAAAATATACGACACTTTAGAAGCAAAGAGGCGTAAGTGATATGGACACTGAGAGAAAAATAGTGGTAAAAGCTATCAAATATTGATGCTATTGATCCTTAACAAATTTTTTTTTTGAGATTAATTTGAAAAAACTATTCATATTCTGATTCACTTTCAGGTTAATAATTATTTATTCAAAGTATCATAGAAAATATTTTATTGTTAATTATTGAATTTATTTCCATGATTTTATTAATAATTTTGGCAAGTTATGGAATATTGGAAGAATGAAATGAACAATACTAATTCATTGTCAAATTGCAATTTGACAATAAATTAGTATTGTTTATTGTATATATTGTTCTAACTGTTATTTTTACTTAAGTTATAACAGAGTTAAACTTTTTATTGTGTTATTATTTTGAAAAATTGATTTTATTTTAGTTATGATTTGTAAACAGGTTTAAGACTGTCTCTCGACTGATCAACCTCATTGTTTCATATTTTCATTGTAAAAAGCCAAAAATATTCTTCATTGTAAAAAGCCAAATTATTTATTTCATTCTTTCAATATCCTGTGACATGCCAAAATGATATTTTATTGCATTTGTTCATTAATTATTTGGAACAAGTGATAATTTGTGATTTTTTGGTTTTCACAACCTGATGAAGCTTAAATTATAAGCAAAACTTCGCAAATTGACAAACTTTTAGTATTGTACTTTGAAACCTTCCAATTTTACATGATCCTTAAAATTAATTAAAAAAGCTGTTGAATTTACTAAATTTATTTAATTTAATTAGTTAATTTGGTTGAATTATCTGAAATTAAGTGAATTCAACAGCTTTTTTCGAATATTTCAGAAAAATATTTGCTAAGAACCATTTGCATCAATATTTGATAGATTCTACCCCTATTTTTTTTCTTAATTTATGAGCATAACACTTACGCCACTTTGTTTCTAAGTACAACGACATGTAAACAACCCTCGCGAGAAAAAAATCCCACTTCCCCTTTTTTTTTCAGTGCATTTCATCAGTCATTTTTAACAGAAAAATAAAGCAAAGCAAAGACGTTCGTCTATTCCGCAATTAAGTTTTTTATTTTATTTTATTTTTTATCAGGCTTATTTAATCAGTC